>OY282560.1:197566812-198766812 GCA_958295665.1 Tipula vernalis
GGTACACTCGTAATAGTGACCTTCAAAGAGATCTCGGAATAGACACAGTCGCAAGTGAAATAAAGAAGTGTGCACAAAAACACCAGGAGAGATTCCATCATAACCCTAACATCAAAGCTGCAAGACTACTTCATCAAGAGGGTATAATAAGAAGACTCAAAAGACTAAAACCTTTTGAGTTACCTGAATAGTCCGCACAATGCAACATCAACCATATGAGTGCTTTAGGAAATTAATTAACTAATTCCAAGATTACCACTAAAATCAAAATTAAATAGTTAATTGTTTATTACACCTGTCCCTCAATTAACGCGGTAATTAAATTCCGCCAAATTAACGAGTTACTCAAAACCGTGTTAATCGCGACTAATAAATACAAAAAGTACAAAAAAGGTACTTATGTATTTATTAGTCGCGATTAACACGGTAATTTGGCGGAATTTAATTACCGTGTTAATTGAGGGACAGGTTACTTTATTTTGTTTAAATAGCTCTGCAAAATAGTTTAAATTAATCTGAACATATTACACACTAATAGTTCAACGTTTCCATACTAAATTGAATTTAATAAATCGACTATAAAAATAATAAAATAAAATTAACAAATAAATAATGAATAATAATTATACAAAAAGCCGCGTCCGTTTTCTCCGCTCTAAAACTCCCATTATAAATAATTAAATAATGAACAATAATAGATAGACACTGAAGACGCGCCCGTTTTCTCATCTGAAAATTTCAATGTATCGAATCCATTCTTAATCATCAATTTAATTTCAACACAAAGATTTTATTTAATTGCTTATTTTTTTTTAAATTCTAAAATTCGAATTTAAAATCGTCTAATACCTGAAACCACATAAGTTTAATTACCAGATTTATAACATAATTAGCTAATTCCAGACATAAGTACCTCTAAAATCAAATTAATAATAATTAAATTGCCTATTAATCTATTCAATTTAAATCCCACTGCACAATAACTTAAAATAATTAAGAACACATAAAATACTAACAGCTTAAAATTGCCATGCTAAATTATATTAAATAACTCAAATATAAATTAAAAACTATTATGTTCCTGTTTGTACCAATTGAAAAACACACAAGCACATTACTTAAACAAAAATCACTCACTTTTAAGTTATATTATTTAAATTTATAATATTAAAATTAAAATAATTTAAATTAAATTCACTTAAAATATATACAAAGAATAAAATTTATATTTTTCACTTCATTTCACTAAAAATTAAATCATTAAAACAAATAAATAAAATTAAATTAAATTAAATTTTTGAAGAAGACGACAAAAATCAGAGCCTTCTGGAGTATAGAGCCATAATCATATTGACGTATTTTTTAAAAGCTTTTTTAGTGGTATAACTTTTCACTGATTTCCATAGGAATCCATAGTCAAAATGATGTTTTTTAGCTTCAAATTTTTCAATGAAAAAAGCAAAAATGTTATAAAATGTTTATATAAAAGTTTTCTACATACCTTTAACAAAAATTTACAAGAAGGCTATGATGGTATTAAGTAAATATTAATTACAGAAATAATAAAATTAAATTATTTCTAAAATATATTTTCGAACTTTCATTTTGAAAAATGCATCAAAATTGGCTCTGACGAATTAAAATAATACTACCTAAATTTATCTTTAGTTTTACTAGTGTACGTAAGATGTCTAAAATGTTTACAGAAAAATACGAAAAAAAAAATTATTTAATTGCAAAATTATCACACGTTCCTATATTTTGTGAATTTCTTTTGCTTTTTCTACAATTTTTGAACTTGAAATTTGCCCATTCGGTAATTTTTGGTACGATTTTACCAAATTTTTAGGGCCATCACTGCCATCTATGTAATGTATATTGACTTAATGACCAAACGAATTGTAGTAAGCTTTTATTTTAATTTGACCAGAATGCTGTTGTTATGATTTTTTTTTATATGGTGGTTTAAATAAATCGATTATTACAAGAAAATGGAAACGATTTACTTAAACGATATTCATATATGTTGAAATTCAAACATTTATGACAAATCATAATTAAGAATTTATAAAATTTTCTTTTAACAATTCGTCTTAGGAAAAGAGTGATTTCTTATATGTTTTGGGTGGTTTACTATAAAAAGTTTCGGTTTTCCCTCGTTTCTAATTCCCTTATAAAAGCTCAGATTTTTTGATTATGGCTCTATAAAATACAGGGTGATCTGCCAAAACACGTGACGTGTATGTAACACGTCTTTCGAAGAATTGTGTTTTCGATGAATTGTGTTTCTATGAATTTTTCCGTCACAGAGAAATTTTGTATACGGATTTAACAATTAATCGAAAACACAATTTCAAATTTCTGAAATATAAGGAAAATTGATAAATTTAATATAATTTTTTTGTGGTTTGATTTATGATTCTTTAAGAAAAGAATTTGTCTATAGATCACCATACCATCACACCAATATACGATCAAACCACCATAGTTTATATCAATCATAACATCTTATCTTTTTTGTGCCATCATACCATCACACCATCATTTATGATTAGATTATTTATTTTTGATTATTCTACGAATCGAGTAGGCGAAAAGTTGGAAAAACTACATGTTAAAAACGACATGGATGCTTTGACATTTACCCTAGTTGACTTACTGTAGAATTTGTCCGCAGCCTCAAATATAATTAGTACAGCATAATAAATCCACAAATATGTATGTATTACGATAAAATTATTTAAGCAAATTACGCGTATAATAATTATAAAGATACTGATATATTTTAGGACCGATCTAACAACGTTGTTTATCTATATTTTATTTACAAAAAGTCTTTAAATTTACGAACTTCTTGTTCATATTCAACTCGATATTATAAATTCTTTATGTTTTCTTGTGACAGCTATGCTATTCAACCATGTAACAATATTATGTACTGAACATACATAAAGAAGCAACAATATAATTTTAAAACTGTCACTGTATCAACTCTGTTTTAGGGGAAAACTAAAATGTTGGAACGATAAAATTACATACATAATATTGTATTGTATAGCTCAACAATAACAACAAGTAAAATATCATAAATTTTGTTCTTTATTTGATATGATAAGACAGTAGATGTCAAGACACGATGATATTTTTGAAAGGTTTGCTGATGAAAATGAATTTAAAACTTTCATAGTATATTTTGATCTATTTAGCCTTAGGTGGAGAACATTATACGAGTATCAACCTTACCAATATTGTTCTAAATTCCATTCTCAATTTTAACTTTACTTTTTAATTTCACAATGAACAATATAAATTGTAACACATTGCGACAAGTAAACCGCACATAATATTATATTATAAAGCCACGATTCCATTTCAATTTAATTTTTATATATGTATGCTTGGATAGACCAAAACTGTGCAACAAAAATATGGTTCAATTTTTATCGTTACATATAAGTTATAAAATATATACAAAAAATATACAACAGATATACTAGAAAAACGCAGGCGATATTATTTGAAGTCTAGACCAAAAAATGTCACCTATTTTGTTATTATTTGATACTTTTATTTTTTCATCCATATTACAATGCTGTGAACATATATGGTATGTATATCGAGCGCGCAACCAAACAGTACCAACAAAATTGATAGTACTAGTAAAAAATTGCCAGATAATAAAATTCGACTTCCTTTTATTGATAAAATATTTTCTCTCGATTTTTTCCAACAACACGAGAGCTACAAACAAATATTTATAAAAATTATTTTATTATTTCGAGAATTTCTATTTTGTTAAGTGAAAAATATTTTTTTTTTTACAATATATGGCTTTGTGGTATAAATTTTATGTTACATGCATACATATATGAACAATGTATGTAGGTACATGCCAATAACAGCTACAACAAAAATTAAAGCGTACTTTGTGGTTGTGAAAATGCAACGTGAATATTTCACAAAATCTGTTGTTCTTTTATTGTTGTTACTCTTATTATTAAATAAAACAACCGATATGGAACTAATTTTTAATTTTCCAATCTAGCAGTTTTCCAGGTAGTAAGCGCATTTAAATTTATTTAGTTTTATATTTTAATAAAATATGTGGTAGTACATATTTGCTTTCTAAAATCTATTATAGTTACACATACTCGATTTTTCAGTTTTGCAACGTGGAATATTATTACGCGGTTCTTTAATTTGACTTAATTGTGCAAGATTTTAAATATGTAATCCACACACATCGTTAATTTGGAAAAGTACTAAAGACGATTGGTTTTTTTAAAATAGATCACAGAAAGTGAAATATTTTCATAATTACTTATGAGCGTCTAGAAAATCTGGAGATGGGGTTCTAAAATGGAATACGGGGTTCTAATCTCTGGAATGGGTTCTAAATAGTTCGAGAAAAATAACGAACGAGTTCACGCTCAGTGCGAGTTTACGTAAATATTCTATGGACAAATTTTCAACAGGCAACCAATTGACGTAGTCTATTTCGTAAATCAATTGTCCTGTGGCTTTATGCAAAAAATTGTTTGTATAAGCTAGGTACTAGAAAATCATTTCAAGCCTGAAAAACCCCTTTCAGATTTATCGCTAGATATTTTATTTTGTCTGTTGTTGTGATGTGTTGGCTATTGATGATTATTTTTAGGTTTGTACTGACTACCATTAGCTTTGATTTTTGTTCATTTATTTTAATCCCACAATTATTGTAGTAATTCACTAGCTTGTCAACCTGTTCTTCTACTCTCCTAGCTGCAATTTCTGGGCACAAAAATTTGCTTAATACTAGAGTATCATCAGCGAAAAGCAAGGTTTTTCGGGTTGGTAATGGTTAAAGATGTTGAATAATATTGGCCCTAGCCTAGTACCTTGTGGTATACCTCTACCTATGGTAAATGTGGGGGATTTCGTGTTTTGGATTTGGACCGTTGCCTTTCTATTTTTAATAAAGCTATTTATTTTTTTTTTTTGATTGGGGGGTGAATTGAACAAAACGGAGCGAAATCTTTTTGTATGTCTAAGAGGCAGGCGGCTGTGACTTTTCATTGGTTCAATGAGTTGGTGATTGTTCTTTTAAAAGGTTTAAAGCATCTACTGTTGAGTAAAAACTCTAAACCAAAATTGGAAATTAGGAATAGTTGGGTGGTCTCCATATATATGGTCATTGAGATTTGATAAGATTATCTGTTCGAGTATCTTTCACAAAATCTCGGTCATTCTAATTGGTCTGTAATCGGCTAGTGATTCTGCCCGCGAGTATTTAGGAATTGGTATTACTAGTGTTTCCTTCCTCTTGACGGGGAAATAAGAGTTAGTAATGCTGTTATAAATTATAATATGTTGTTAAAGCTTTACTGAACTGGTGTAGCAATTTGTATGATATAATTACTGATACCGTCTGGGCCAGGGGATGTTTTGCTGTTGATGGATCTAATGATTTCTTTCGAATTTGTAATGTTTGTGAAGAAATCGTTTTGGTTTGTGGGTGAGCTTGATATATTGTCTTGCTAGAATGAAGACAAGGGTTCTAATTTTTCTTTTTATATGTGATCCCTGCAATCGTTCTAAAGATGGAACCATTTCCGAGTATAGTGTTTGGTAGAAGTTTGCGAATTCTAGTGCTATTTCTTCGGGGTTGGAGGTAAATTGTTGGTCTATTTTCCTTATTTTTTCTGGTCTAGCGAAGCGTTTTCTACCCGTAATTCTGTTTACTTCTTTGAACATATTGGGCCCTGGCATAATTCCTTCTATCTTTTTTCGAACTCAGCGCGAAGGTGGTTTTCTAAGTTTTCGTTGATAAGGATCGTAAGACAATTTATCTGTGACCCAATTCTCTGATATTTCTGGCTATTGCGATTGAGGGTTTTCTACGTTCTCTAAAGAGTGCTTTTCTGCGTTTGCGCCTTTTTTTAAATCGATTGTTAAGTATTAGAGGAAGGTTGGCGTATTTACTCCACGTTTGGCTATATTTTGTATACATAAATCACACGTTTTATTTATATCCTGTGAGACTCTTTCTATGAACTGAACTATAGTCTATACATTTTGGAAGTTTAATTGTTAAAAAAGTGATCATTTCTGGTAAACTAATATTTATTTTTATTTATTGCCATGAGATAAGAGAAGCTAATTCTGTTCTTAATTGTAAACTTTTTATTGGTGTTTGTGCTAACTATATTATTTTATTGGAAATTAGAAAATGATCTAGAAATGACCCTGAACTATTAAATGTGGGCTGTTTTGAAACGAGTTGAACCAATTCTGTCGTGGAATCATTCCACAGGGTTCCACTCTTTACTTCTACAGTTGAAGTCTCCGCCAATGATGCATGCATTAAATGTATCCCCTATTTCGTTTATCATGTCAAAATCATTTTTCAGTTGTAAAAAGTAAATGGCGTTAGGTACACAAATTGAAACTACATCAGTATATTCCCCACGCCCGTTTTGCTAATTTCCAGAGTCGTATATTCTACTCTGTTTAAGTTATCAATTTTAATACTAACTATTTTCATCGTGTTTTTAACGAGTATTGCTGTTACCGTTTTTTTATCAATCTTATCTGTTGGGCCATGATTCTATTTAGATAAATAAAACAAACCACCAGAATTAGTCCGACTATTTATTAATACATGTATTTCTGATTCAAAGCCACTACAAATAAAATGTACTCAAAACACACTGCACAGTATTTTAAACATTATACAAAGAAGATTGGTTCCATTCAATGATGACAACGCAGATGTATCTACAATAAATATAATAATTGGATAATGATTTCAATAATTTTAAGATTATGAAGTACATACTTTATTTAAATTTCTTATTGATTTCGGGAATTGCATGTTGTTATTATTTATTAGTCAAGCTGTCAGTGTCATTTAATGACATACACATAAGTTTAGTACATTTTGTATAACCAATTTTTGGGGCAAATTCACATGTATAGAAATTATTTAATAGCACAATTTTTATTCTGTTTAAGTCTCTTTTGTTATATTTTGTTTATCGCTATAATAAAAATAATCATCAATAATTGTCGTCCACCTTTACTAGTTCCCTAAATCAGACGATCAACCAATCATGTGAAGAACCTCATTGTTCTGCCGGGTCACCAAGGCTAAACATCCAAACGTTTAGTGGGGACTACAAGGATTTTTCTTGCTTTAAGGATTTGTATACGGCATCTGTACACATCAAATTGGCATTAACCGATGCGGAGAAATTCCAATACTTGAAGGGTTATCTGCGTGGCGAGGCAGCAGATTTAATCAAGCATATTACGGTTTCAGAAGCATATTATGTGCAAGCATGGACGAAATTATGTGAGCGTTACGATAAAAAACGGTACATATTTAATAATTTAATTCAATTATTCCTGGAACAGCCGACTACTCAACACAGTTCAGCAAAAAGTTTACGTCAACTGTACAATGTATCGGATGAAGTCATCAGAGGACTAGAAGCATTAGGCAATGAAGCAAATAAAAGAGATGCGTGGCTCATTTATTTATTGTTGCGAAAAACAGACAGAGAAACCCAAGAAGCATGGGCACACAAGACAGTGACGAAGGATTTTCCATCACTCCAAGAATTTCAAAAATTCATTAGTGAGAGAGCCGATGCGCTTGAAGCCTGTGAGCCAACTAACGCAGGGAACACCAAATCAAGTACAAGCAAGGTTCACCAAATTAAAATGAGCGAACCATCAAGACCGATTATTTCTAAGTGTTTGGTTTGTGGGGATTCACACCGAGTCTATACATATCCTCAGTTCAAGAGCTTAGATATAGCGCAACGAAGAGAAAAGGCAGCAAAGGTTCGCATGTGTTTTAACTGTCTATCAGGAAACCATCGAGCCAACCAATGTTAAAGTCAGGCCAGTTGTATGAAGTGTGGACGGCGACATCATACACTACTCCATGATGATGTAGCTACTCCACCAGCAAGTACTTTGTCGAATACATCAACAGTAGTTGATGCGAATGTTACACCACTTTCAGATAATGCGCAAATTCTAGCAAAGTCCCAAACAACGCACGCACTAAATGAAGTAACTCAAACATCTCAGGGGAAGGAAGCACATTGCTGCCGACTGCAGCCGTAGAGTTAAAAAATCAATATGGCCAGTTTATTTGCTGCAAGTTACTAATGGACTCGGGATCTCAAACATCGTTCATTTCTGAGAAATGTGTGCGTAAACTCGGAATTTCAAGACAGCAGGGAAAAGTGCGAGGGGAAGGACTCGCAACATCTAACGTTTCCACAACGGGACGTGCGGTATTCACGATTTATTCGAGATTGAATCCTACGAAATGCTTAACAGTAAACGCATAAATTCTGCCAAAAATTACGACATTAAGTTATGCCACGAATAGTTGCTGTGATATTCAAGGATATAAGATTAGGGAGTTACCGTTAGCTGATCCATATTTCGACAAAAAACAGGAAATTAACATCCTTTTGGGTGCGGATTACTTTTTCTATGTACTAGCTGCTAATCAAGTTTCACTATCATCTAACATAGTAGCTCAGGAAACCTTCTTCAGTTATGTTGTTGGGGAAGGTAAGTGGAAGCCGTATTATAATTTCCACACCATTATTGCGGAATATCAAAGTTTAGAGACATTACTTCAGAAATTTTGGGAGCAGGAAACGATTTTAGAAGAAACACCTAGAACAACGGAAGATAAGCTGTGTGAAATGATGTTTAAACAAAACGCGGATGGGAGATTTGTTATTCAACTGTCCTTAAAATCCACGGCAAGTCCATTAGGAGATTCGTACAAGGTAGCTTTACAGAGGTTATTATCAATGGAACGGAAAATGAGTCGAAATTTCGATTTCAAGAGAATGTACATCGAATTCATGAAGGAATATGAAAGTCTTGGGCACATGAGATTGTTGCAACCAGAAGAAATTAAGGTCCAGGATAAGGAAGTGTATTACTTACCTCAGCATGGTGTTTTGCGAGAGAATAGCTTAACGACAAAGTTGCGCGTCGTTTTCGACGGGTCGGCTAGTTCATCCAACGGTACGAGTTTAAACGACCACTTATTGATCGGTTCGAGGCACATCAAGACACATTATGGGCCATTTTGTTAAGATTTAGATCGTTCAAGATTGCCATATGTGCCGATATTTCGAAAATGTATCGCAAGATATTAGTAGATTCAAAGCAAACACCCTTACAACGTATTCTGTGGCGCAATTCATCTTCTAAACCTATTGATCATTACGAATTATTAACCGTCACTTATGGAACATCTTCGGCACCATTTTTAGCAGTGAGGGTGTTGTTTCAAATTGCCGATGACTGTGAATTAGAATATCCTCGAGCATCAAAAATCATTAGAAAAAACTTTTACGTCGACGATGTATTAACTCATTTATGCAAGGTCTATGGCTAAGAAAGCTTACATGGGATGAAAGGTTACCTCAAGAACTTCAAAATGCTTGGACAAATATTGAAATTCAATTTAAATTATTAAATAAAATAGAAATTCCCAGATATGTTTCCAATTTCCAGCCGAATTACCAAATCCACGGATTTAGCGATGCAAGTGAAATGGCCTATTCTGCAGCCATTTATGTTCGTGTTCAAAAGGGTAATCACTTCTCAACAACATTACTGACATCGAAAAGCAAGGTCGCTCCTATCCAGCCTGTCAGCCTACCTAGATTAGAACTGTGCGGAGCACATCTGCTCGCAAAACTAGTAGATTGAGTAAAGAAGGCGCTTGAGGTTTCAAATATTAAGGGGTATACGTGGAATGATTCGATGGTAGTCCTATCTTGGCTATCAAACCATCCTCGCAAATGGAAAACGTGTGTAGCGAATCGTGTGGCTTCAATCCACCAACTTCTTCCTAAGTCGTTAAGGAAACACGTAAAGGGCAGAGACAATCCTGCTAATTTTGCGACTCGAGGAATTTTGGTCGAAAAATTAGTTTCGAATGATTTGTGGTGGAATGGACCAAGTTGGTTGTCAAAGGCGGAAGATCAGTGGCCAATAAACCCGACAATTGGAGAAACACTTCAAGAACTTCATTTGGGGAGCGGGACGAAATTCCTCCACCCGAATATAATGACAGATAAACTTCATCCAATGTGTATGTCATTTGAAACAATGTCAAGTTTGACCAAAATAGTGCGTATTATGGCTTATATCCTGAGGTTTTTACAAATTGTGAAGAATAAAAATAAACCCTCCAGATTCATAAGCGTAACAGAGTTAGAAAATGCGTAAATCAAAATAATTCAGTCTGTTCAGTATACAGAATTCGCAGCAGATATTCAGTCACTCACAAAATGGAGCCAATTCCCATCAAATTCGAAACTAAGGGCATTAGTACCATTTATTGGTGCATTCGGAACGCTACGAGTAGGTGGTCGGCTGCAAAATTGAAAATGTGCTTATAATATAAAACACCCAATCATCATACCAAAGAGACATGTGATCGGAAATCTGATCATAAATTATTTACATAGGAAATATTTGCACCCAGGTCCATCTTTATTAACGGCATTGTTCCGTCAAAAATACTGGATATTGGGTGTTCGCACGGCTAGTCGCAGCATTTGTCAGAAACGTATCGTTTGTTTTCGTCACTCGACTTTGCGGTCGGCACAACAGATGGGTAGCTTACCAGGATCAAGTATTACAGTCGGGTGTCCGTTTTCTATTGTAGGAGTAGATTATGCTGGGCCAGTACTACTGGCATCAAAAAAGGGTCGTGGGGCGAAATTAATTTAGTCATATGCGTGTGTTTTATTACAAAAGCGTTACACATAGAAGTAGCCTCGGATCTGACTACTGACGCGTTTTTAGCAGCATTGGACCGATTTGTAGCGCGAAGGGGACCACCTGCAGATATATATTCTGATAATGGAACGAATGTCTTGGGAGCAAAACGGAAACTATATGAACATTACAAGCTAATTACATCTAACGAGTTCAAATCAAATATAACCGAATATGCACCTTCTCACCATATTAAATGGCATTTTATTCCACCAATTTCACCTCATTTTGAGCGGATTATGGGAGAGAGCAGTGAGGTCAGTGAAAACACATATAATTAAGGTAACTGGAGCGGCCCATGTGACATTCGAGGAAATAATCGCCATTATGGCGAAAATGGAAGGGATTTTGAATTTAAGGCCGCTATGTGCTATTAGGAATGAAGACACATGCAACATTGATGCTATAACCCCAGCACACTTTCTTACTTTGGGCCCAATTACTGTTCTGCCTTGTCCAAACTACAAAGAGGTAAACATTTCAAGCATTAATCGATGGGAGCGAGTACAGAAACTAGTGCAAACGTTTTGGCGATGTTACTCTATCAGTTATTTAAATACACTACAACAAAGAACCAAGTGGAAAGTTACCAGTAATAATCTCGAACTGAACGACATTGTTTTATTGCATGATAGTAAATTACCCACTTGCCATTGGCCATTATGTCGCATTATCGAATTGCATAACGGAAACGATGGACTAATCCGAGATGCTACGGTGCAGACCAAATCATCATCGTTCAAACGACCAATAACAAAATTATATAGATTACCTCTAAATGAATAACAAACAAAAATTTCGTTGTTTTTGGAGGGAGTATGTTGGGCCATGATTCAATTTAGATAAATAAAACAAACCACCAGAATTAGTCCGACTATTTATTAATACATATATTTCTGATTCAAAGCCACTACACATAAAATGCACTCAAAACACACTGCACAGTATTTTAAACATTATACACAGAAGATTGGTTCCATTCAATGATGACAACGCAGATGTATCTACAATATAATTAGATATAATGATTTCATTAATTTTAAGATTATGAAGTATATACTTTATTTAAATTTCTTATTGATTTCGGGAATTGCATGTTGTTTTTATTTATTAGTCAAGCTGTCGGTGTCATTTGATGACATACACATAAGTTTAGTACATTTTGTATTACCAATTTTTGGGGTTTCTTTTGTTATATTTTGTTTTTCGCTGTAATAAAAATAATTTGATCACGGATCAGTGTTCTTTAAACGTTTGTGACAGCAACACATAAAAAATAAATGGAAATTCAATAAAAACCTATTAATGAACAAAATCAAAAACAGCCGACATTGTTTTAATTTCGTGTATTTGTTTTTTGTGAGAAAGCGAACCAGCTTGAATTTCCTCAGTGTGTGCTGTACATTATCTGTTCTTATTATATTACAGCCTTGTATCTATATTATATGCCTGCTATTTAGCCTAGTTTCTTGTGCTACGAGTAATAAAATATTTGGATTGTATTTTTGCTATTATTTTCTCTAATTCTACTCTATTTGAATTACATATAATAGATCTGCAGTTCAAAGGTAATTAATTTTAAGTTCTTAGCCGCAACATAATTGAAAGGTAATTAGGGCTGATTTCTTGTCTGATTTGTCTAATATGTTTTTATATATTGGAACAAATGCATTTACTTTTTCTATTAGGTTTACAAAATTGAAATGGAAAAGAGTTTCGCATTCATTGTTAATAAAGCCGAGGAGAGACTGACTCACCCGATTTGTCTTGGTATTTGCTTCCTCCATTACTGGGCCTCGATTTAACATATCTAGTACTGCTGCTTCTGCCGCTGTAGCATATGTTACGCCTAGCTTCACGATCCCTGCTGATTATATTGGAAAGTTTCTCTGCGCACATTTTTCCTGTGTTAGTTGCTCCTTCCTTTCTTTAGCCAATCTAACTTGTTTTTTGAGATTTTGGAGAACTTTGCAGCCCTTGTAATTTGCTGGATGCCAATGTTTACCACAATTAATGCAGAAAGCTTCAGTTTCAGCATCCTTTTTTGGTGTTTCGCATTTATATGGTTCCTAATCACTGTTGCATTTAACACGATGATAGTTGCACGCACAATTCATTACTATGTGACCATATCGCTGACAGCATAGCCGTAGGCACTGTCTCGTTTTCGGATTTTTTCGCACATTATCTTATGAGAGCAGACGTAATTGATGTCCTCTTCTATTACTTCCACTGGAAAAGTGTGATGAACTCCTCTTAGTAGAATGGCTCCTTTTCTTTCCTCTTTACTTGTAAATGTATGAGCTCCTATATTTTTTGGTTTCAAAAAGCTAAATACGCGTTTGTTCATTTCCATAATATTCACATCTTTTAAGACTTGGTTTTCTTTTTTCGTGATGTTTATTTTGAAAGTAATGTTCTCTTCTTTCAGCGCTTTGGGATGTGATTTCCTCCGTTTTAACTTTGTGATTATCCAAGGTCATATCTGTTGCTAGATGATGAAATGTTCCTCCAACTACTGAGTTAGGGAAACCAGTAGATTCATCATTCATTCATCTTCATTTTCCGAGTCTGAGTAGTCAAAGTTAGAGTTTCTTATTATCTTTTTCACCGACTTGGTAATGTCTTGTTGTTGCGGGTCCGTTTAACTTAAGCTGTATACAACACACTGTTGTTTGCACTGGTTGCATCACCACGTACAGGAATCGTATTTAATCTAGCACTGTATATTAATTTGTTTGTTCATAAAATCGAGCAGCCTGACATTGAGGGAGAACGAACTACTAATTTTTTTTTTGGGCCCCTGCCCATTTTTAACGTGATTGAATACCAATTTGCACCCAATCACGGAACTTTTATGAAGCACAGTAAAAATGTTTGTAATGTAAAGCACAATTTTAATTTCCTAATTTTCACAAATAATTTAATGTTTACTGTTCTAATAGACACTCCTTAACCCTGACTGACGAAGGTGATATACATTTCTTCGCCTGCCGTAAACCTGGAATTCTGCGCCAGTAAGAGGACTTTTGAACATCCTCCCAGCGGTTTACCGCTGCTGTAAGGTGTCCCTTAGTGACACCGCAGAAGGGTTCTGGTCCAATAAATGGAGAGACAGAACCCTCACGGGCGAGGCCATCAGCTGCCTCGTTTCCTTCGATTCCAGTATGACCTGGCACCCACATAAGTGTTACCTTATTTGAGCCTGCCAGATGTTTAATAACCTTCAGACAATCCCATACCAGCCTTGACTCAACTGTACAAGACCTAAGAGCTTTTAAGGCCGATTGGCTGTCTGATACAATATAAATCTTTGCATCGTTTAGGCCTTTTGCTATGCCTATCCTAGCGCAAAATTCTACAGCATGCACTTCTGTTTGAAAAACGGTTGCATTGGTACCCAAGGACTTCGAGAGGGTAGTGCTACTCCCGTGTATTCCTATCCCCCCCATCTTCGGTTTTTGATCCATCTGTAAACCATACCATGGACCCTAGCTCAAATGATGGTCCACCTGCCCTCCACACATCCCGGTCAGGTAACCTAACACAGAATGGTTTGTGGAAGTCCAGTTTAGCTGGCATACAGTCGGAAGGCATTTCTATGGTTGGGTCTGTCTGAAACTCCTTAAGGATTTCCATATGACCCACCATATTGCCTGAATATTAGCTTTTATCTCACGCATGACTTCTTTTGGTGTTGTGGGTAGGATTTGTTTACTTTCTTGCACAGCTTGCTCAGTTATTATCTCGGCTTCCAACGTTTGGTCTTCATGTGGCTGGAACATTTTTTCGAGGTGTTCAGCAAATTTTCGAGCTTTATCTTCATTATTTCTAGCCCATTTCTCATCTGATATTTTTATTGGGGGAATCTGCATTATTGGTCTTTTGATTCTTTTGGTTGCTTTCCAAGGAGAATAATCAGTATTGTTATCATTAGTTAATTTTCTTAAATAGTTGCTGATTGATTTATCTTTCAATTATTTTATCTCTCTTCTTAATTGTTGAGTGAGATTGTTCAAATGAGTTTTATCTTGGGGGGCCCTTGTTTGTTGTCATACTCTTCTCGCTCTTCTTTTTCTGCGAGGAGTTCCCTAATTTTCATAGGGTAATTGTTTCCCTTGATTTTCGTTTTAATTTCAGGAGTATTTTCCCAAGCTGATTGCTGTATATCGTTTACAAATTTGTGAATTCTTTGTCTAATTGTTCTTCAGTCTTTAATGGAACCATTAAGTTAATTTTTTCTTCTAGCGATAGTCTAAAGCATGCCCAATTAGTGTGATTATTTACTAGGTATGGGTTTCTTTCTTTCTGAATGATTTTTTCACTTAACGTTAGAAGTATTGGTGAATGATCAGAGTTTAAGTCGTGGCTTTCATCTACTTGTACATAATTTACAGATATGTTCTTTATTATAAAGAAATCAATCAGATCTGGTACTTTGTTTGGATTAGTTGGCCAGTAGGTTGGTTTTCCAGTTGAGAGGGCTTCACAACTGCATTTTCTGACAGCTTTTAGGAGTTCTTTACCTTTAGTCGTTGTTAATCTGGATCCCCAGTGGACATTTTTTGCATTAAAGTCTCCTCCAAGTACAAATCGTTTTCCTAATTTACTGAGGAACTCGAGATAATCTTTTCTGTCATTGAGTGCTTCGGTGGGCAGTAAATACTAGCAATATAAATAGAACAACTTTTGGTTTTGACAGTACCAGCAGTTGCTAGTATTTCTTCCGTTTCATATTCTAAATTCTAATAGTGATGAATACTATTTATAATTATAACAGCACTTCCTCCTTTAGCAGTGTTTCCAGGGTGAATAGTGTGATATATGTATTTGACAATTTTTAAATTTAATGATTGATTATCTACTGAAATGTGTTTCCGTGATGAGACATACATCGATTTTTTCTGTGTCCAGGACCACTTGCGGTTCTTGTTGATTTTGCATCAGTCCATTGGCATGCCAAAATAAGATTCTAATATCATTGGCCATTTTTCTGTTTAGGGATGGATCCCTTAGTGCTGTACTCTAGTTTCTGTAATCGCTCATCAAATATATTTAGTTTGCTTAAAATTAATTTAAGTGTTTGACTTGCTTATACCACAATGTTAACAATGATCTTCATAGATCTTCTTAGAGACTGAATAACCACTTTGCACCCCTAGATGTACTTAATTTGATACATTTTTTCAATATGTTAGATTGATAGTACAGATTGTGTTAGTTCAGCCGAAAATAAAGAAATGGTAATGCAGATTGTGTAATCTCATCCGAAAATAAAAATGTCGATAATGCAGATTATGTTATTAACATTCCAACCGAAAATAAAAAATTTAGTAGTTGTCAGGCAAAAGTAAATAGGATACATGGATTTAAATAAAATATTTTGTATATAGTCTTACGTAGAAAACTTATAAATTTTTTCGTTATCTTCATCAGTATCGAAGGTCAACATAAACATGTCGAGAGGTACTTTGCCTCTCCGTTTTAACTTAGTCGATGCTTCAGTTGCCTTAAATCCTTTTGCTTTCAGGTCAATCAATTATTATTCTGGTATCAATTATTTTTTCTGGTTTACACGTAGAGTGTAAGTTTTTAGCCATGACCCTAATTGGTCTGGTTTGTTTATCTTCAAACGTGTGCCAAGCACGTTTTTCTTCATTTAACATTTTTGTCATTTTTCTGTATTTTTTAGCATCTTCTAAGTTTATTTTGATGGTGTTTCCATTCATTAACTTTGCATTAAACTTATCAGTAGCAGTTATTGTTTTTATTTTTTCATAGAGTATATTGTAGTCTTTGACTTCATTTATTACTGTTGGTGGTGGTGGAGGTATTTTTTTGGTTGTTTCTGGATAATATTTGGAACATCATCCTTTAATTGAGGCGGGGAAGGCGTATTATTCCGTCTCCTTTTTTTTCTCCCACCTTTAACTCTAATCCACTCAGTTTCTCAAGCTAGTTCTTCTTCATCCGTATGATACTCTTGTGGAGTTGTATTCTGGTTAGGAGAAGAACCGATGTCCTCCTTTGGCTTAAGAGCTTTAACTTTGTTTTCAAGCGTCTTCATACGCTTCTGCATCCATGCAATTTTAACATTCAGTTGCTAGTTTATATTGTTGGCTTCAGCTAATGCATTATTAGCTTTACATAATTCATTGTGAAGCTTTTCTTCGTTTGTAGAACGAGTTGTGGCTGCTGGCCCCAATGGAGGGACTACCGCCTCTTATCGGACAATACGCCACTTTGTTACTCATCTGGAAGGGATGTGAATTAGCCTTTCCTGTTTCACTCAAATGAGCTTGTTTATTCACCAACATGTCTTGGGATTGGTTAAAATAATTGTAGTATCGCAAGGGTTAGTCTCCCCCAGAATCCATGAGACCGACCTCCGAAGAGGGTGGATTTACCTGAGCAACAGGTGTACCACCTGAGGTATTAGTTTCCTTATTTGTTCTGCTCTTTGCTCATTTAAAGTGTACTGCACTCGCCTCTAGTATTTTGCCGATGCTTCACATCGTTGCCCGGGTGTTACCACGTGGGGGTATACTAGACACATTTGGTGGTTTCTACATAGTTGCAATATAGACCACGAGATACATGGCTATAGACGGTCAACCCCTACCCTATTGAGTCGCACCCAACACACAATTGAAAAAATTAACGTTACATACCATTTTACCTAATACGGCTTCGTACCAGGGCCTAGATTCCGATCAAGTGACAAATGACAAATGACAATTTTTTGTGACTTTGTACTAAAATTTTAACTGCTATAAAATGACAATATAGTTGTGAGTTCTAAAATGCGATTCTGATAAAGTGACCTTTTCAAAATGTCACAAGAAAAAAAATGACAAATTAAGCAAAATTGTCATTGATTTGCTTTTCCGTGACAAAAGTCAGTTGCAATTTTAAATAAAATATGTGTGAGTATATTTTGTTAATTTTTAATAATTTATGTTATAAATTTTAATTGTTTATATTTTAATTAAAATATAATAATATTTTATCTATTTTTATATATGTATATAATGTGTATATAGCTGCAATTGAGTGTGAATCGGCCTTTTCATACGCGACAAATGCTCAGAAAGAATTTGTAGTTGGGTTTCTCGAGCATCATCTAGAAACTGCCAAAAATTAGTAATTATTTTGGAATATTAACGTTATAAAACAATTATAAATTTTGTTTATTTCACAGATTCAGTTCCGTTGATGGCAAGAAAAAAATTAAAAAGGATTGGGAAAAGTTGGCATTGGAAGCGAATCGGCTGGGGGGGGCTACTAAAAACGCTTCGCAGTGGCGCAAATTTTGGGAAGATTTAAAGTAAGTTCTATGCAGTTAAAAAATTAATTAAATTAAAAGTAATGCTTGCTGTTTTCAGAGCTAGAGTTAAAAAAAAAAAATAACTCTGATTAAGTCACAAATAAATCAAACCGGAGTTAACGATATAACAATACCGGAGCTGTCAGAATTGGAAAGCCGAGTTGTCGGTGTTATAATCCCTGACAACATAGACGGCGATGGAGAGACGGAAGAATTTGGGTTGCGTGTAAGTATTATTTATTTGTTTTTATAATGTTTTATTGTTATTATTTAATTTACGTTATATAGAGACCTACAACTGAGTTGGCTGATCTGGTCCCAGCGCTGAGGAGAAAGGAGTCGCAAAATGAGAAGCTAGCAGAAAGGCCCCTGCCTCCTCATGCATCCATACAACTGGATAAATCAGAAAATAGTTATTTTGATAATATTATTACGCTGAAAAAAAAAATTAGAAATATTGGAGCGGATTGCGAAAGCAAAAGAGGAGGATATAGTTATAAAAAAACGTAGATTGGCTATATCCGAAGAGTTTTTAGACATTTATAAATCTAGAAACAGTTTATCAAGTGAGTTGCCATTGGGGGCAGAATATTTATATTCCAACTCGGACTCGGATTAATTATTTTACTTTTTAGATTACTTTTTATAAAATTTAATTAATTATACCAAATATGTGAATTATATGCAAATAAAACTTTTTAAGAGTTTTTAAATAATTATAAGATGTTGCTCGTATTCGTATTGAGAAAAAGGGGCCCAGTCGAGTTATAGAATCAGCAAGAAGGAATCAGTCATAAAAAAAAAAATTAAGAATTGATATAAATTAAAGTATCATGGAAAACTAATATGGTTTCCATGCAATTTATTTTTGAAAAATACATTTGAAATCGGATAAGACTCGGACAATTACACTGTATTTATATTTATAAAGTTAAAAGTTAAAAATAATCTCTAATAATATTATTCCTAATTTCCTTCCCTTGATTTAAAATTGTAATGGGATTTATATCTTCTGGCTGCACTTCTGTTTCCAGTTCGTCGTCCATGAAGCGAAAAATATTGTAGTGACTCACTCATGCAATCAATATAATACATTCGTTTATCCCTACAATTATTCGAAGTACAACCCATTTCGACTATAAAATATAATTGTATTTGAACAGCCTCTTTCAGCATTAGTAGTGACAATTACAGAATATACAACTACGAGTAATATATTCTAGGTTTGTTTCTGTACTCACTACTTTACACTAAATAAATTCTTGGACACATTTAGTGTAACAACCAAAATCTTTACCACCATCTTATGTCGGTATCAGCAACTAACATTCTTAGCTAATAGACTTTTGCTTACTTTAACCTTTTTAATACGCCGCAAATGCAACAATAGTCAATCCATGTTTTTCTATTTTCGGAATGTCTCAAATATAGACGCACATAAAAAGACAAAAGTATATACACACTCTCGTTCCAACTTTTGACGCGATACACTCGCCATTTTCTAAAAAACATTTTTCTCTATATACGATAAAATAAGTTTAGTAATTGTACAATTTAATAAATAAATAAATAATAAATTCCGTTGAATAATTGTCGCGCACAGTATAGTGGTGGATTTTATCCACATTTTTATAACAAAGTGGTGTAAATAAATTTTGGGCCTCATATTTATCTGTACATTGTGTGGCCAACATAAAGATTTATTTTGGTAATTTATTTGTGCCACCATCACATCGGCGACGAACCCAACAAGTGGTGACCACTCGACACCCTTTTTAGGGATTGTATACAGCAGTATAAGGTCAGGGTACGCAACGCCAGCGGATTACATCATTACAAAAAAAAAAGTCATATTTTTAAGACGGCTCGGTGCAAATCAAGCACCGGCCTAAAGGTAAATATCAATTAAAGTATTTCCTTCTCGTAAAAAAAAACTAACAGTATTTTTCTTTCTACAATTCCCGTGCGTACTCACATACAAATACATGGAGTCATAAAACCATAAACGTTTCTTTTACAACGGTGAAACTTGGAGTCAGAAATATTTATAAAATATTAAATTCAACGGTAAAAATAAAAAAATAAAAAACCTGGAACATTCTACAAAATTATTTAAAAAATAATCACCTATTCATTGGACATACATAAAAACGGAAAATAAAACAAATAACAACAACATCTAACAAATTGGATTCAAGGAAATCAAATCAACGACACACGGAGTGCAACATCACCAAACCAACAAACAACCGCAAGTTTTTAACAAAATTTTTTTTTTTTTCCTTTTAATTTCCAGCAGCACCAGTACACAGTAAATTACATTATATCATTTCTATTTTTAACTGGGCTGCTATATATATAAAAACATAAAATCAAATAATTTAAAACTGTATTCAAAACTTAACTCATTGTAAAATTTCCACCACTATAAACTCTTGATCGTAACGAGAAAGTTTAATTTCGCTCGTATATTTATTTTATCGTATTCGCTCGTATATTTATTGTATCGTTTTTATATTTCCAAAAAATCATTGCATTTTCAAAATTAGCTTGTATTTGACGGATAAAAGCATCACGCGAAGTGACACGCTCGTACACAGTTAAGTACGTTCCGTCAAAATAAAAAACACAGCAATAACAACTACGGAATTACTCCCATATCTTTTCCTTGTGTCACGAGACGGTAACATTTTGGTATTCTTTTTATTTTGTTATTTTCACAAATAAAAACCGAAATTTGAATTATATAAACAAATAATGCCAAACACACCCAATACAGAAAACGTGGAGCCGAAAGCAGGCACCTCACAAACCCCAAACGCCCCTCATGGACAATATCAAACAATACAAGAGAGTGATAACCAAGATATAGAAATGGAGATCGCTAGCAATGCAATGCAAGTAAGCCTACCTACGTTCTGGCCTGAAAAAGACAGTAACTGGTTCAATCTAGTCGAAATACAATTTGACCTCCGGAATATCACTTCTCAAAAATCGAAATATCTACATATATTATCGACCATCTCTCCACAAACATTTGATTTAATTTCGGACGTACTTCAAAACCCGCCACAAAGAAACCAATATGATATTCTAAAACAAACGTTGTTGGAACGTCTGGAGCCATCAGACGAACGGCAACTTGAATCACTCATTTCCGGTCAAGATCTTGGAGATCGCCGCCCATCCGACAGTTTACGTCACATCCGTACACTCGCTGGTACCAAATAATTGGTGAGCGAAACATTCATAAGGACAATCTGGATCCGCAAAATGCCAGAAATAATTAAAATCGGACTCATGGCGCAACCGGACATAACATCTATAGAAACACTAGCAAAGACGGCAGACCAAATGTTTGACGCACTAAATATCAGGCAACCAAATTTTCAAATACAATCAAATCAGTCGAAACAAACAAACCACAACAATTATAGACAATCAAGAACCACGGATCGAACAGAACGGGTAGGGGGGAGGGCCGCAGTGGAGACCGTCGATCACCCGGACATAATGGTACCATACAAGACCGATTAGCTCGCATTGAGGCTCGATTAGACGGCTTGTTCCGGGACGGCCGTAGCCGATCACAAAACCGACGATCACAATCTCGTCCACGATTCACCGGCAATTCCAACAACTCTCGACCAGGCATTTGTTGGTACCACGCTAAGTTCGGAAAAGCCGCCAAAAAATGCTTTAACCCATGCAACTGGCGTAAATCGAGTGCAACGGCCAGCATGGACGTAGAGGAGAATAAAAAAAAACCAGTAAACCAACGGCTCATGACTACCACGTCCCACACCCTAAATTCGACTGCCACGACGAGTTCATTATCGCCTCGTCTACATATACTCGATAAAATCACAAAATTAACCTATCTTATCGATACTGGCGCTGACCTTTCGGTTATTCGAGTCACGCATTTCAAATACTTATATTCTATTCATAAACGAAAATCCGATCTAGTCTTATCGGCTGCCAATGGAACACCAATCCACACTTACGGCACAAAATTGCTGCAGGTGGATATCGGACTAAAACGAACCTTCACGCATGCTTTTATTATAGCTGCTGTGAATCGTCCGATCATTGGCGCCGATTTTCTATGCAAATTCGGACTTCTTGTTGACCTTAGAAACAAACGGCTGGTTGATTCAGCGACTAAGCTGTCAATCAATGCCACCATGGTTCGCGTCGACACACCGACACCGATCCATTTCACGGTCAACAATGATTACGGCACTCTGCTAAAAAAATTTCCTTCTTTAACAGTAGAGCCGAACTATAACTTACCAGTCCGACACAACGTGGTTCACCACATTGTCACCGCAGGCCATCTGCCCGTGTCAAGACCACGTAGGCTAGATCAAATCCATCACAAAGTTGCATTCACGGAATTTCAGCACATGGTGGAATTAGGGATTTGTCGGCCATCGGCATCTCCCCTTTCGTGTCCTTTGCACATGGTTAAAAAGAAAGATCAATACTGGAGACCATGTGGGGATTATCGGCGATTAAACTCGGTCACAACACCGGATCGCTACCCGATACCCCACATCCAAAATTTCTCCATGCATTTACATGGTTGCAAAATATTCTCCAAAATTGATCTCGTCAGAGCGTATCATTTAATTCCCATAGCGCCTGAAGATGTTCACAAAACGGCAATAACGACCCCATTTGGCCTCTTCGAGTTCACTCGAATGCCATTCGGTCTACGAAACGCCGCACAAACATTTTAGCGCTTCATGAACGAAGTAGTTCGTGAACTAGAATTCGTTTTCGTCTACATTGACGATATCCTTGTTGCTTCGCACAATGACGAACAGCACAAACTACACTTAGAACAATTGTTCAATAAGTTAGCACAGTTTGACGTGCATATCAAGAGCGCAAAATGCGTTTTTGGCGCAACCACTCTTGATTTCCTCAGCCACAAGATTACACCTGATGGTATTCTGCCATCAGACGAACGAATTAACGCAATCAGAGAATTTCCAGCTCCTACATCAATTAAAAGTATTCAGCGATTTGTCGGTATGGTAAATTACTACCATCGATTTATACCGAAACTCGCACAAACACTCGCACCAATTCACAGCCACTTGGCATCTTTACTCAAAAAGCCCAAGACCGCCAAGAACTTCTCTTGGACCGACGAATGCCAACAAGCATTCACGTCGTTGAAAAAATGAATTGGAACAGATAACACTTCTGGCACACCCACTAAGCGACTCAAAGCTTAGTTTGACTACTGACGCATCAAACACTGCCGTCGGGGCAGTACCGCAACAGTACCATAACGAGTGTTGGGAGCCCCTGGGATTCTTTTCGAGAAAGCTCTCGGATGCCGAAACGAAATATTCAGCATTCGACAGGGAATTACTCGCAATTTATCTGGCAGTCAAACACTTCAGATACTTTGTTGAAGGTCGAGATTTTACAATCTACACCGACCACAAACCTCTGACACGAGCGATTCAGTCAAAAACTGAACGGAATCCAAGGCAATCACGCCACTTGGATTATATAACTCAATTTACTTCGGACATACAACATGTTTCCTGACATGACAACGTTGTCGCGGACACATTATCCCGCACCACTGACAACGAATCGGCCGCAGTCGAAACACATTTCGACTTGAGCAAAATTGCGAACACTCAAAAAGTTGACCTAGAACTTCAGAATTTACTTTCTGGTTCCGAATGTCACACTAGTTCATCATGGAAACTAGAACTTTTTAAACTACCTGGCCTCGAAATCGTATGCGAAACTTCTACGGGTAACAATCGCCCATACATTGCAGAATCATTACGTCGAACCATTTTTGACACACTGCACAATATTTCGCATCCTGCTGTCCGAGCATCTCGTAAATTGATCGCTGCTCGTTACTTTTGGCCCAGTATAAACAAAGACGTAGGCAATTGGGCTCAGTCTTGTTTATCTTGCCAACGTTTTAAAGTACAACGCCACACAAAATCACCCCATGGCAAATTCGAAATTCCACATAGTCGATTTGAACATATCCATTTAGATATCGTAGGTCCACTGCCTCCATCTAATGGATACACATATTTACTTACCTGTGTCGATCGTTTCACTCGCTGGCCCGAAGCGTATTGCATGACCAACATGTCTGCAGCAACCATTGCCATTACATTCGTAAACAACTACGTATCTCGATTCGGCGTGCCCCTTAATATCACCACTGATCAGGGAACACAATTTGAGTCCAAGCTTTTTACCGAGTTAACAAAACACCTTGGCTCAAACCGAATACGTACAACGGCTTACCATCCACAAGCCAATGGCATGGTCCAACGTTTTCACCGGCAACTCAAAGCTGCGTTAATGACCAGAAGCAATACGATACATTGGAGCTCGGAAATTCCAATCATTTTACTTGGCATCCGAGCAACAGTGAAAGAAGATCTAAAATGCTCACCGGCAGAATTAGTTTATGGTCAAACAATTAAACTACCTGATGAGTTCTTTGTCGAAAATCCTCTTTCACCAATTCCAACTACCGATACAGTCATCGACCAATTACGTGAAAGAATGCAAAACCTTGTACCAAAATCCACTCGTCAGTCCAAACAAGAAAACATTTTCATTCCTAAATCACTGAATAATGGCGATTTTGTGTTCGTAAGAACAGACAAGGTTTGAACCGGATTATCACCTCCATACGAAGGTCCATTTAAAGTCATTCGACGCCTTCGCAAACAATTCACCGTGTTGATTAATGGTAAAAATCAAACCATCTCAATCGATCGGCTCAAACCGGCTTACGGTATACTGTGTTCCACTGATCAAAAATCAGTTGGTAAAACACCTAAAACTGTCCGTATTTCAGCCGAATAATTTTTTTATGGAGGATTTTAACTTGCGGGGGAGTTATGTAGTGACTCACTCATGCAATCAATATAATACATTCGTTTATCCCTACAATTATTCGAAATGCAACCCATTTCGACTATAAAATATAATTGTATTTGAACCGCCTCTTTCAGCATTAGTAGTGACAATTACAGAATATACAACTACGAGTAATATATTCTAGGTTTGTTTCTGTACTCACTACTTTACACTAAATAAATTCTTGGACACATTTAGTGTAACAACCAAAATCTTTACCACCATCTTATGTCGGTATCAGCAACTAACATTCTTAGCAAATAGACTTTTGCTTACTTTAACCTTTTTAATACGCCGCAAATGCAACAATAGTCAATCCATGTTTTTCTATTTTCGGAATGTCTCAAATATAGACGCACATAAAAAGACAAAAGTATATACACACTCTCGTTCCAACTTTTGACGCGATACACTCGCCATTTTCTAAAAAACATTTTTCTCTATATACGATAAAATAAGTTTAGTAATTGTACAATTTAATAAATAAATAAATAATAAATTCCGTTGAATAATTGTCGCGCACAGTATAGTGGTGGATTTTATCCACATTTTTATAACAAAGTGATGTAAATAAATTTTGGGCCACATATTTATCTGTACATTGTGTGGCCAACATAAAGATTTATTTTGGTAATTTATTTGTGCCACCATCACATCGATGGCGAACCCAACAATATTTTCCTCGGAAGGAAGCGGGAAATCGTTTGTCACCAAGAGATTATGTAGAGCGGCACACGCATTTATGATCGCCCCAGACTTTGATGGCGAATACATTAATACTCGTTGCTTGGATAAACATCGGAAACGGCTTTTCAGCACTCCAATTCCTCTTTCGACGGAGCATCGAGTCTTTTTATGTGCAATGTTAGAGGACTCTTCATGCTCGTTTTCGGGCTGTAATATCGGTGTCATAAGCCACGGTTGTAGTCCATACCCACTATCACCTAAATAAATTAGAAGCGAATGTTAAATTACGGTTATATATTTTTTTTTCTTATTGATACATACCCAGAAGGTACTCTCCACTGCGTCCATTACAGAATTCTCGGACCAATTCTTGTTTTATTAAAGAATTATTCCATATGTATGAGTCGTGTGTGGCTCCTCCATACCTCGCATTAATGCTTAATATTTTATAATCACAATCGAATATCTACAAAATATAAAATGTTAATAGATGTTATACGTACAAGGAAAAAAAAGTTAGGGTCATTTACAATTTGTACGTTTTTTGAATGGGAGCTCTTTTGTACAGCATAGTATGCGTGGTCCACCTCGTTCTTCGGTTTCCTAATGCAAATGTGTGTACCATCTACTGTACCAATCATACCCGGAAATCCGTATTTCATAAAAAATCTAAATAAATTAACAGTATTAAAAATAATTAAGAAATTGTTTCGAACCATACAACTTACTTTTGTTTTGTTTGATTCCTTTTCTCTTCATTTAGTGGAAACTTGATGAGTTGGTCCGCCAAATGGTTGGTAATAATTGATGTAATTTCAAAAATACATCTAGACACCGAGGTTTGTGACATGGCAATTAAAAAATCCTGCCCTATCGGTCTTTGATAAGATCCTGTAATAAAATTAAAATTTTATTTAATATATTTCTAGAACATTTTTTAAAGAAATACGAACCATTTGCAAAAAAATTTATTGCCGCAAAAATTCTTGTAATAAGGGAAAGTGCATGGTAGGTGTACCCTTCGTGCATATGTTGGACAAGTTTGCCAGCAATAATTCGCATCACTGTCATACAGTTAAACGGGTCGCTCATATCTATCAAATTACGCATAATTTTTGCCATCCTTCTGAAATTAAATTAATAATGAAATTTTTAAATTTGAATTAGCCAAAATAAATAATCGAAGATCAATAACAAAAATATTTAAGTTTTTTAATATAAAAACAGAATCAAATTATATACAGAAAATGTAGTATGCTAGAGTTTTTGTATATAATTTTATCTATAAAACACACAAAATACATAGTGTACAATGGTACTTACTTTCTTTGAATTCGTCTTAACCTTCTGTTTAATATGTATACATCTATTTAAAAAAAAAAAACAATTTATCAAATTTTATAATTAGCCAATTTTTTTAATTATTAATTAATAAAATTTTATATTTTTGTAAATAAACAACCCAAGCACTTGTGTAAAATGAGAAATGTCATTAAAATTAACCTTAAAATATAACTGCGGTAAACTAAAAATGTAACTGCTGTAAAATGTCATAACTCATTTCATCAGAATCGCAAATTTTCCGTGACAATATTTTGTACTAATAACAAAATGTCACGAAAAATTGTCATTTCATCAGAATCTACCCCCAGGTGTCCAAAATTTCCACACGATAAATTAAAATGGTTGCGCTGAATAATTTGGTGGCGTGTTCTTATGAAAAAACCGTAAAAACGGCCGTCGGTGGTCACCACTATAAAGTGCATAAAATAATATTGCACTTTACAACAATTTAATTTATCATACGCAATTTAATTTTGTTAAAATATATTTTATTAAATATTTATTTAAATCTTTTTAATTAGTGTTTATTAAGAATTTAATTTGTCTGTCTGTAATCAGTTGATTTTTCGGCATTTTTTATAGACAAATATATTAATTGTTCATGGCAATCGCAATATTTTCGATTTGGTAAATCAGAAAAATACAGAGACCAATCGCTCATAATATATCTACTGAAAAAAAGTAGAAATATCTTCCCTCCTCCCCGTAATTTTGGCTGAAGGCCCAAAGAGTTATACCAATGTACCACTCTGCAAAAATGAGAACCCTTCATGAGTTCTTTCATCAGTGAGCCGCTACATAACTATTGTAGTTTGTGAATTTTGCTACAAAAAATAAATTTAATTTATAAAACAAACAATGATGAACGTTATCATCAAAATAATGCTCACCGAAGCATAAACGATTCGAAACAACTGATCATTTATTACGCAAAACCAAAAAAAATTAACTTCCGCAAATTGTGATTGTGAACAATATTTCGGCACCTTATGCTCAAATGACCATACGAACGAATGACAGAAAAATTAATAAATTTACCCAACTGGAAATTGTACATTGTACACAATTTTCATTTATTTTAAAGGTTATCTTTTATTATTAATATTTTCGCAAAAACATGAAAAGCATAAATTCTTCATTTCAGTAGTCAATTCAAAAAAAAAAAAAATAAAACGAAAAAATGAAAACAAAACATTTTGTCCTCTTCAAACAATAATCGTTTACTAAGTTTCAGAATCAGTAGAACAACACGGCAACCACACAAAAAAAAAACTTATCTGTAATAATAAAGTGTGGACGCACAGCAAAAAATAAAATGCTCACCTTCAAGATATACATTTTTTTGTTGTTGTCAGTTTCTTATTTCGAAAAACAAGATACAAAAGGAGCAGGCAAAATAAGAAAATCAAGAGAAAACTTTTTTTGCTTCCTAACGAAAAAGATAATTAACTTATTTCGGTGATACAAAAAAAAACAAATGAACATTTTGTGTTTGGTTTTCCTTCTGTTGAGTGTGTGTATAATAACGGTGGATATTTTCTGATATTTCCTGTTAATATAACGTTTCCATATGAATATGTAGTAAAGAAGACGTTTACCTCCCGCATTCCGCAGTAGGTAACTGTTTGCATCAAAACTCAATATGGTTTATTTGTAAGTTTGGGAATAATGGGAATAATTTATTATTTTAATTCATTTTCAATACAAAAAAAAAGAAAGAGTTATCGATTACGTTTTTTTAATTCGAATTATTTTAAAACATTGGGTGGTTGAAATACGAGTATGTAGCTACTTAAAACCAAAAATAAAATTGAATTTCAAATGTAATTATGTAATGAGTTTGTTTTGACTTCAAAAACGTAATTACATCCATCGATTACTTTCTATATTTGTTTTACCCAAAACATAACAAATAAATCGTTTAATTTCAAATTAGGTTCAGATTAAGGTTATTCTCGCATCGATTGGCATTGTCAACCCGCAAAAAATTTATACATGGGTGCCGGATCGATGTGTACACGTGTCGTGTACATACGCGATAAAATATGAAAAAATAAAATATGATTTAAAACATCATCAAGAGGTAGATCAAAACAACAAAATGTTGATGGGTTTTCGATTATTTTTCTATCATAATTGTCTATTGATTATAGAGAGTTCATCAAACTGGCGCGTAATTGACCCAAATTGAAATATTATAATGTAAGAAAGCTCTAATTTTAAATGTTAACAAAAGACCTTGTGTATGTACTAGAATACCAAATATTTTTTTTTTTTTATTTATTTATAATGAGAAAATGATTAATTATTAAATAATAATACAACAAAAATATGATTTTTGTTTTTCTTTCTTGGCAAACTCAAGTTTTCTTTTGCTGATTATTCTATCATTTTCTCTTGTGTTTAGCTGAAAATAAATTTTTTTTTTCAATCCGTTTGAAGTAAATAAATCAATTGGAGATGTGTTTTTTTAGCTTTTCGTTTTGTTATCGAATCAATCATTAATAAATTTGTGTAGAAAAATAGCATAAAAAATCCAAAACAAAAATCAAACGGAAAAACCCGGCAAGTGGAATAAATTATTGATTAGAATCAAAATATTTATAAAGATTTTTGTTGACTATGTAAAAATAGACTCATCTCGTTCATATATAAGTTTTTGCCTCCCGTTTGAAGCAGAAATATTTTTGATTTTCTAAAATCAATCAAATTTATTTTTTTGTTTGGTTATTGTAGATATTATAAATTCCCCAAAAATTGATCTCTGTAGTGAAATTTATCGTATAATTACAACACCTTTTCATAGTTACTCTTAACTAATTAATTATAGATGTCATGTTTTGAATTAGTTGTCAATTTATGCTTTTATTTATTCGTGAAGCCTTATATAACAAATATTTACTAAGAACACGAAATATGTTTCGCTGGCGGAAAAAAATTGGCAGGGAAACCGTAATGGAAAAATAGAGACTGAAAATACTAAAATCAAATTTACTATTTCGTAGAATAAATACCAATTATTTAAGTATATTTTAATAGGTTATGGCAAGAATTCTTTAGTATTTTCCTAAATTTCGTACCAAAACTATGTTAACTGTCTTCTAGTATAATCTTGGTATGTACAATTTATAGTATTATTTAAATCAAAATTATACTAAAATAGTACGGCGAAAAATTCATTTATTTGTTTTAATTTTGTTTGAGAATAATACCATAACAGAGGAGTATGAATGAGAAGCTTGTTAACAAAACGATTGTCATTTACTGACTGGTGGCTGTTCTGTTACCCTGTTAGAAGAAACAAATTAAAAAATTGGTTAGACCGAAATATATATTCATATTATCTATAAATATATTAATACTAGGGGCTACAGCCCGCCCTAGGATGGATACAAGTTTGTGAATAACTTTAGTTATGGAATGTTTTGCTAAAGATCAGCATTTGACCATTTGATATTCCTCAGGGGGGGGGGGGGGGAGGGAAGGAGGGGGGGTGGTCGAATATCTCATTAACTGTGGATAGATCCAACTCGATCAACAGACCGGCTGGTAGAGGGTGTGTCAGAATTTGAACTTCAGGGAAAATGGGGCTCACTCCCGAATTTTCCCGGGTAAATAAAGCAGTGGTGGCTCTTGTGAATCGTCCAATTATATAATACGTCGGATTGATTCGTCGTACTCCGGGCCAATACGAAAATTTCCAGTTGCCCCGTTGTGGTCAAGGACTTTTTTGGTTCTCCTCATTACACACTTGTACCTATTTTCCGTTTGAGCGCCGATTATCAATATGTTGAATATTTTATTAATTTTTTCTGCCATAAAATAGTAGATATTCTTTCTCGTTTTGAAATGTTTTAGTGAACCAACGGAGTCTACGTTCTCCACGTACAGGTCAAGGAAAAAATTTGTCTCGTTCGCTATCCACTTAATTTAGTTTTCGTTAATCAACTTTTGATTTTCTTAAATTTCAATGAATACAATTAATTTTCGGTAAATTTTATCTTTATTCTTTAACACATATCTATTTACGGCAAGACAGAATCACCTTAAAATTAACATGAAACGACAACAACTTCTCAGTGTCAGATTGGTCTTATTTAAGTAAACACTACCGTTGGGGCAGTTCTGCAACAGTACAATAAAGAATGTTGGGAGCCACTGGGGTTCTTTTCAAGTAAGCTCTCGTATGCCTAAAAAAAATATTCCGCATTCGATCGGGAATTACTCGTAATATATGTGACAATTAAACATTTCAGATATTTTGTTGAATGTCGGGACTTCACCATTTAAACCGATCACGAGCCAGAGCAATTCAGTCAAAAGCTGAACGCTGAATCGCCACAATCTCGCGACATTCAGCATGTTCACAGACATGACAAGGTTTTCGCCGATACACTATCATGCACAGGCGACAAAGAAACGCCCGCAATTGAGACAAAAATCGACTTAAATCAAATCGCAAACACGCAAAAAGCTGACTTAGAACTTCAGAATTTACTTTCTGGTTCCGAACGTCACTTTAGTTCATCAATGAAACTAGAGCTTTTTAAACTACCCAGCCTCGAAATCGTCTGCGAAACATCCACTGGGAACAACCGCCCATACATCGCACAAGCACTACGTCGAATCATCTTCGACACACTACACAATATTTCGCATCCTGGCGTCCGTGCATCGCGTAAATTGATGGCTGCTCGCTACTTTTGGCGAAGTGTGAACAAAGACGTAGGCCACTGGGTACAGTCTTGTTTATTCTGCCAACTTCCCAAAATCCAACGGCATACTAATTCACCTGATATGAGCATATCCATATAGACATGGTAGGTGGATGGATATTCATATCTACTCACCTGTGTTGATCACTTCACTCGCTGGCCCGAAGCATACTGCATGACAAGCATGTCAGCTGCAACCATTGCCACCACCTTTGTAAACAATTACGTATCAGGCTTCGGCATTCCCCTTCACATCACAACTGATCAAGGAACGCAATTCGAGACAAAGCTTTTCACAGAGTTAACGAAACTCCTCGGATCTCATCGGCATGAAGTAACAGCTTACCATCCGTAAGCCAATGGCATGGTTGAACACTTCTATCGACAACTCTAAGTCTCACTCATGGCCAGAAGCAACAAAATCAATTGGAGCTCGGAGATTCCTATCATACTACTGGGAATCCGAGGAACCGTGAAAGAAGATTTAAAGTGCTCACCAGTTGAAATGGTTTATGGCCAAACCATCAAGCTACCCGGTAAATTCTTTATCGAGCATCCTCTCTCATCACTTCCATCCATCGACACAGTCATTGACCAACTGCGACAAACCATGCAGAACCTTGTACCTTGCACCCAAATCAGCTCATCAATCCACACAACATAACGTTTTTGTTCCGAAATCGCTCGACAACTGCGATTTTGTCTTTATCAGAACAGACAAGGTTCGCACGGGAATATCTCCTCCCTATAAAGGTCCATATAAAGTCATACGCCGCCTTCGCAAACAATTCAACGTATCGATTAATGGTAAAAACCAAACCATTTCAATTGATCGACTCAAGCCAGCAAACGGCATTCTCTGTCCAGCAGATTAACCAACAAGCCTGTGAACACGAAAAACCGTCCGTATTGCAACTAGTCATTCATTAATTTCCTAGGGAGATGAACTCACTTGCGGGGGAGTCCTGTAACCCCTCACGCATTTTCATTTAAATAAATAAACATTTATTTATTTAAGTTAAAATACACTCACCACTACAAAGGGTTAATTTGATATTTGGTATGCACTCTAATTGGAATTTATAACTCGCCTTGTTTTTATTACATATTCCACCAATAAACTTCGCCAACAAGCATCATCGCAATTAATTCATCCAAGGAACCAATATACAAAAAAACAAACCATAAATTCATTTCTATTATTCATCGTCTCCGAGTTTTCGGATGACAGTTCGTAGTAAGAAACAGTCGGTTCTTTGTGCGCTTTCGATACGCATCGATTTTTACAAATTTATCGTGATTAAATACAAAATAAAACTGTGGTGGAAAATATTAATTTGCTTGAATAAATTTTATAACAAAACTGTATCTGTATCATAATTTTGTTCAAGTTAAATCAGTAAAATTATAAGTGATTTGTGCAGTACAATAAATCACTATTGGTGAACTATTCAATAATAAATCAAAAGTTTTACTTCTACAAACATTTAGGTATATACATATATAAATATATATATATATATATATATATATACATATATATATATATATATATATATATATATATATATATATATATATATATATATATATATATATATATATATATATATATATATATATATATATATATATATATATATATATATATATATATATATATATATATATATATATATATATATATATATATATATATATATATATATATATATATATATATATATATATATATATATATATATATATATTAGGGTAGCAGCAAAAACCGAAAAATGAGCTACCTCGGGAGCCTTTTGTTTTTTGTTTCATTATTATGTTGAAATAACCCATTTAAAAAATTACCCAAATTCGATGAAGTTCAGAGGCGCCGCCCGGCGGATTTCTTGTTTTTCGTCCAATTTTGGAAATTGTGCCGGTTACAATAATCTATAATCTATATTACTATTACTTTTATTTTTAATAATATGTATTTAAACAACCATTACCGAGTGAATTTTCAAATTTGCTGAACGAAATTACACCAAAAATCGTAGCAGGTCATTTGGAAAATTGTCGAAACGAAGAAAGAGCAACCTAGTCTTAAGCCAGATTGAATTACAAAACTTTTTTCTTTTAATATTTTTTTTTTCTGGTTTTCTAACAAATTTTTGAAAAACCCGCAAAATCATAATTTCAAAACTAAGTGTAAATTCGAAATTCCGCTTATCTAGTTTTTCATGCAATCAATTTCTTTGTTTAGATTTTTTTCAATGACATGGAATGGCAATGCGTTATTTTGTACTTTGTTTGAAATCGACATGGTTTCCATCATTAAAATTAATCTAATTAAAAGTGGATAAATTTAGTTTTTATTTTAATCGCTTCCTTATTAAACATTGTAAAGTCACCTGCATATCAATTTGCACGGTCCAGCGTTAGAATATTTGTATAACAGCCAGTGATGGAAAACGTTACGTTTAACACTACATAACGTTATGTGTAACGTTACCATAACGTTATGTCTAACATTATAAATTTTTAATATTTTTGTGTAGCCGACGAATTATGTAACGTTTTAACACAAAAACGTTATGACATGAAAAAATAAAAATATAACATAACATAGAATTTTTTTTGAAAACTTTGATCTACATAAATCAAACCATATAAAATTAACAAAAATTAAAATCCATGCAATTTGAGAATTTTGCTTCGAGTTTATTTTACTTCAATAACTTCGATAAAGAATTAACTAATCGAACAAAAAAGTTTATTAAACAAGCAACAGCTTCAATTTTTTTTTTATTGTGACGTTTGGCGGTCGTTAAACTAGATGCTGTTGTACAGCAAGAACATATTCACAATACAAAGTAGGTGGTACAAAAATCGAAAAACTGTCAAAGTTTATCGAATATATTTGCTGTATTTTTATTTGGTTGTGGAAGCTGGGTTAATGTTAAGTTTTCATTTATATATTTTATCTTCTTCTATTCGCTCAAGGCTCCTTCGATTTGGATTTACAGAACCTAAAAAACTTGATGTTTTTCAACGTTTTTTGTACTTGCATATTAATCAAGGTACTGCAATCAAGCAAAGCGCCTCAGAAGTTGCCACAGAGTTATTGGTAACATTTAATAATTCGTATTAAAAAATTGCACCAAAACTGGCGAAATATTAAAAAAAGTGCAAATAAAACAACATTTGTAAAACAAAAAATAAAATGTATTAAAAATTTAATACAACGTTTAACATTTATTACATTAAAAAATATAAAAAACAATTTGAGTGTTACAAAGTTATCGTATAGTGAGATTAGTGATGGTGAGAAAGAAGAAAATGAAAATGATCCACTGAAAGATTCGACCGTTAAATACATCGAAAGAAATACAAAAAGGGGACAGAACAAAAACTAGCAATAGAAACGCTGTCCATATCCTTGCTGCGACTACAAAGGCTGTAGGATGCGATGAAAACAGCTTTGTGTTAAATCGGGAAACATTTAGAAAAGCTCGTACAAATTGCAGAAAACAATTTTTGTATGACAGCGAAAATTCATTCTGTTTAAATGCTAACAGTGTTTTAACAATCCATTGGGATTCAAATCACTTAGAAGACATAAACTCACAAAAAAAAATGTTAATCGTTTAGCAGTATATGTTACGGGAGCAACCGAAAACTATACGAAACTTTTAGGAATACCCAAAATAGCAAATGGAACAGGAAAGACACAATTCGAAGCAATATTTGCGTTAATTAAAAAATGGAAGCTGCAAAGTAACATTCAATTAATGTGCTTTGATACCACAGCTAGCAATAGTGGTGTCCGTTTTGGAGCTTGCCAACTTCTTCGAAATCTAATGGGAAAACCGTTGTTTCAATTAGCCTGCCGACATCACATAGCAGAATTAGAATTATCTAATACACTTCAATAAACGATTGAAAGCGCAACATCAAGTCCGGATATAACCCTGTTTCAAAAATTCCGATCGTCGTGGGAAAATTTAAAAATAGACGAATTTAAAAGTGGTTGGGAAGATGAAACAATTTCAATGGAGCTAAAGGACTTTAAAAGTGATCTCGTTGAATTCGTCAATCTCCAGTTACTAAAAAAACACCCACGTGACGATTATAAAGAACTCCTACAGCTGTGCCTTATATTTTTGCGAGAAAAAATTGATTACTGGAGATTCAACATAACCAGAGCTTTCCATGGTGCGAGATGGATGGCAAAATTAATATATTGCTTCAAAATTTTTATGTTCAAATCGCAATTAAATCTTTCGAAGAAAGAAACGGTTGATGTTCGAACTTTTCTTATTTTTGTTTGCCAACTGTACGTAAAATATTAGTATACTATCTCGAATGCCGCATCGGCCCCACGATCTGATTTAAACTTCCTTAAAAATTTAAATCAATACAAAAACAAAAAAATAGCATACGAAAATACTAAAAAGTTTAAAAGGCATCTATGGTATTTAAATGAATATCTGGATGGTTTGGCTTTTTTTGATCCTCAAGTGGAATATGACGAAAGGAAAAAAATGATTGAAGCGTTGAATCAAAATTCAAACTCAACGATTAACGTACAAAGCATTGGCAATTTTCCTATTAACAATCTTCAACTATCAGATTTTGTTTCTTGTAAAACCAAAGATTTTTTTATAAAATTAGGTTTAAATTGTGAATTTTAAAAGGAAGATCCTGACAACTGGAGTACAAACAAAATATATATAGGGAATTGCACTAAACTTAAAAATATGAAAATTGTTAATGACGTGGCCGAACGAGGCGTGGCTCTTGCAACATCATACAACCAAATATTAACCACCGACGAGGAAGGACAACAAATTATACTATATATCAAATTATAGAGAAGCACCGAATCAATTAATATTTAAAAAATTAACATACCATAACTACTTTGTGATTTTCTCAAAAATTTGTTAGAAAAAAAAAATATTAATACGAAAAAGTTTTGTAATTAAATTTACCTTACGTTTATGGTATTCTTTTTATTTTTCAACCATTTTCCGATGATCGGCTACGATTTTTGGCGCAATTTCGCTTAGTGATTTTGAAAATTCACGTTTTAATGTAGGTTTAAATACACGTTAATAAAAATAAATATAATAATAATATACATTAAATTATCACAAATTTCAAAAACTTTCCAGCGCCGAATAGATTATGTTTCTGTCTATTTTAGTTTCCTAAATATCGTGTATAAAGGAACGCCATGTTCAAAATTGGATGTACAATGAGAAAACGGCCGGGCGGCACCTCTAAACATCATCCGATTGAGCTAATTTTTTGTATGGATTATTTTAACATAATAATGAACCAAAAAACCAAAAGGCTCCCGAATGTTGAGTTTTTCCATGCAAAATATTGTCACCCTTGATATATATATATATATATATATATATATATATATATATATATATATATATATATATATATATATATATATATATATATATATATATATATACATATATATATATATGTATATATATATATATATATATATATATATATATATATATATATATATATATATATATATATATATATATTGTCCAGCCCATTCGGCTCGCTAGCACCCCGGCCTCCCTGCACCCCCTTCCCTCCGCCCATTCTCTCCCCCATTCACCTAATCACATGGAGAGCATAATCCAATGGGATCCATTCCATTCACCGGGTCACCCGTTTATAGGGTCCCCCACTCATCACCCGCGGAGACTCCGGAGGTGCAGAGAGGACGTGACGCCCAGTCCGCCGTGGTTATTGGTCGATGGTTTTCTGGCGCCATCTGTTCGCCTTTCCATGCTGGGCATCATAGGCACTCAGAATTTAATGAACTCAGGTTAACCACTCCCCAGTTCCCTGAGACTCTCCCCCCAGCTGGACTGCGGTTGGGGGCGGCTTATTTAATTCACCGCTAGCCTACCTATTGATAGGCCGTCCACTATCCACCACCTGTGACCCCCCCGATAGCTGCAGTACGCCACGGGAAAGGAATACATGGATTTAAATAAAATATTTTGTAAATAGTCTTACGTGGAAAATTTGTTTAACCTAGTCGTGGAAAATATCGGAAAATCCGAAGAATCCACAAAATTGGAATAAAATAAGCCGCTAGAGTGTATATTTGAAGTTTAATCGTTTTTATATGATTTGTCAATAGCTATCGATTAAAAAAATTCTGTTCAATTTTCCCGTGGGAATTCTCGGAAAATTCGATTTTTCAAAAATCATTAGAAAATTTGTATAAAATCAGCCTCTACAGTATTATGTCTGGAGATGAATTGCATTGATGTGACTTATTAATAGCTATCGCAGGAAGAAAATTCAGTTCAATTTTACCGTGGGAAATCTCGGAAAATTAAAAAAAAAATCCAGCCGAAAGTAAGAAATGGATGGCAAAATCAGCCTATAGAGTGCTATGTCTGTTAATGGATGGATAAAATCAGCCTCTATAGTGTTATATCTGGTGATGAATTCCATTGATGCGACTTGTCATTAGTTATCGCAGGAAAAAAATTCAGTTCAAGTTTCACGTCTGAAATCTCGGAAATTCGATTTCCCAAAAATCATTAGAATAATTTTATAAAATCAGCCTCTAGAGTGTTATGTCTGGAGATGAATTGCGTTGATGTGATTTGTCAATAGCTATCGCAGGAAAAAAATTCAGTTCAAGTTTCCCGTGGGAAATCTCGGAAAATTTGATTTTGCAAAATTCATTAGAAAATTTTTATAAAGTCAGCCTCTAGAGTGTTATGTCTGGAGATGGATTATATTGATGTGACTTGTCAATCAATAACCATCGCAGGAAAAAAAAATTCTAATAATTTTTGGGATTTCCCACGGGAAACTTGAACTGAATTTTTTTCCTGCGATAGCTATTGACAAATCACATAAAAACGATTTAACTTCAGATGTACACTCTTGAGGGTGATTTTATTCCAATTTTGTGAATCCTTCTGATTTTCCGATATTTTCCTCGACTAGGTTAAACAAAGTTTTCCACGTAAGACTATTTATAACGATTTTTTTTTTGTTTGTTTGGTCGCCATCTAACAAAAACAATATATCATGTTACGATAAAATATTGTAAACCAAAATAATTTATTCCTATAAATTTACCATTAATTATGTTTTGAAAATATTTTCATTTTACGCGTAATCAGACACGGGGGCAAAGTGTGCAATTATGTTGAAATTGGGGAGATGGTTAGTCTGGATAAAAAAAAATATAATTTTAGTAAAAACTCAGAGGGTTCAAAATACGCGGAGTTATGTTATATTCAATTTTGACGGAAGCTCGAACGTTAAAATCTTACAATTACATGTGTCTTAAGTATTTCTTGACAGATTTTTACGTGTAATAGCTCGTTAGAAAGACAATTTTGCATACTTTCAAATAAGCGTATTAAACTTTGGTATTAGTTTACAAAATATCCGTTGAATTTCAGTTTTAAATAGTCTTTTGCTGAAAAAGCGAACTAGTCTGTGTTTATTTTTTTATTTTCATCGTAAAGTACTTGAAAATACCTTTCCAGCAAGCCAGCTTACATGATGAAAACTCGACGCGTTCGAGTTTTATAGAACAAAACGTCATAACAAATTAGGGCGATATTCATTGGTATAATAAGTGTTTTGATAATAAATGGAGCTACCAAAATATAAAATTAAAAGGAAAATAAATAGTGCAAAGTATACAAGTGATACTAGTTAATCTCAGTGAAATTTGTTTTTGAAAGTGAAACTGCAAAATTGGAACCAAATGTAGCAATCCTTTTGGTAAACCGAAACACATCAGTTAGTAACACGAAATATTGTTGATATGGCAGCGGGTCTAAACATTACCTTGGTGCCGAGTACAATGAAAATTTGTAACAGCTGTCGTCTTGAAATTACGAAAAGGCTTGCCGAAAGATTAAAAAGACCAGAAAATGTTGACATGGTTGATGTCGACACTGCGCAAACATCACAGTTGTCGCCCCAATTATCATCCTAACCATCATCAACATCATTTGATTTTTTGGACAAAATGAATTTTGTAAATGAATTAAATAAAATTCTTCTACTAATTGGAGTTACACCGATTATCATGACCAAAATTAAAAAGTCACAGTCGTACTGCCGCAGTGTACTTGGCCAAATATCAATGAAATTGGTAAGCAATATTTTTGAAATATTGTTGGACTTCACTGCCTCTGAGACTAAAACAGCTAGTAGTGGAAATGAGATGGTGAACCAAGGGTTAAAAATAAAAATACTGTCAGTTCTTCCACGATCATGGTGAGCGCAAAAAATTGTCAAGGAGTACAACACCACAATTCATTTGGCGCTGCTCGCCAAGAGACTTGTGGAAGAAAATGACATCCTGTCCGATCCCTCACAGCGCGTTGGCACGAATTTCATTAATCCTGAGATTATAGAGCTTGTGAAGGAATTTTATGTGACTGAAAAAAAAATAATATGTGATTGTCGATAAGAATAATGTGAAGATTTCGAAACAACGGCGACTAATTCTCAAGAATCTCACAGAAGCATATGCTCTATCTATTCAAGCAACAAAATAATGGTCGCAAAATTGGTTTTTCGAAATTTCCATAGCTGCGGCCGGCATAATTTTTTTTTGGCATTCGACCACCATGGAACACATTTTGATTGTGTTAAAGTGATATTTGAACCAATGAAGAGGATGTTCTGTGTCGATACGCATTGTGATCTCTTCAAGATGATGTTGTAAGAATTCCCAAACAGAAAATTGTCCTGGAATATTGAAAATGAAGAAGCACTTTAACCACCTTATGCACCTTCGTATTAATCAAAATGGTAAGAATAAAATTTAATGAAAAATTTAATATTTCCAATTTTTAAGGAAGGTCAAACTTAGAAAAATTATCAAAATCAACGGATGTTTTCTCATAGCAGAATTCAGCAAACAGCTTGCTGCCTTGATACCTCATAACTTCATAGCAAAGCAGCAAGCTAAGGATCTAGCTACGCGGAAACAACTAGCGACTGCGATTTCTCCGAAAATTTCTCCTTTGTCGATCAAGTATGTATATTTAATTTGCATTTCAATTTTTGTTCAATAGGCGGAGCCTCGCTGTGATCTGTGAATCAGAAATAAAACATTATCAATACAAGTCTATTATCTATGGTGCAGTAAGTTTTTGTCGCACGGTGTTACATTTTCTGTATATCCTATTGTACTAAAATGTATTTATGACCTTTAATAACAAGAGACGTGTACCAGTACAATATTTTAGGTAAATTTAGGCTGCAGTCGAATCCTTGAGTGAAAAAAGGTAAACATTTCACCTTTAGATACTTTTTTCTTTATTGTTTTAAGAATTGAACGAGTATAAAATAAACAAAAATGCTTAATTTAACAAAAAACGAACACTAAAAATCTACATTTACCGAAGTAAATAATTTACCCGAGAATTCGACCACAGCCTTAAAAATTTAAATTCCATTTTACATGGTAACCTTTACACTTTATCTTAATGACTCCTATGGAACAATTGTTAGAATTTGGAAGATGTATTATCGTAGAAAAATAGCTTGATAAGAAGGACGGACACGCAAATTTTTTAATCTATGTTTTTGAGTCCCTTTAACCTAATTTGTTGAGAAGAAAATGTGGAACAAAATGTTTTTCGCTATTAAATACTTACCCAATACAAATTCGTTTTAGTGGGATAAGTAAAAAAATGTATTCAATTTTACAATGAATCCTATAATTTTTGCATGTACAAAAAAAAAAATCAGTTTAGTATTCCAAAATGTTAAGCAAAACAGAAATCAAATGAATTTTTAATTCACTCATTGAGCGTTAGGTTTACCTTTTCATTTCGTATACCAGTTTGGTGGAATATGGGATATATTTGAGATGGTAAAACTAAGTAAATAAATTATTAATAAGAAAAAAAATATAAAACGCAATAAAACAAAACCAATAAGAAGTAAATTTTATATAAAATTGAAAAATATTAAAAGAAAATCCAAATCCAATAGAAGTTTGGTACCGCGCAGCAGGAGCGAAAAAAAGGTCAGAGATTTTTCAATTGATTTTATCACTTATTGGATCGGTTTTTGCCTTTCGATTTTCTGTTTTGTATGTCTGTGTGTGTATTATTATTTCTCTTAAATTAAAATAAAATAATCGAAACAAAAGAAAATTGGTTTTTTCCTTTTTCAAATGTTTAATGTTTATTATTGTCTTCGAAGAAATTGTCTGTTGATTTATTCATAAAGTCGATTGGTTTTTGAAATTATTTTCGGTTTTCTAATAGATGTTACATTCAATTGTGAATAAAGATAAAATTAGGTAAAAAGTCATGAAGGTTTTCTCTTGTTTTTTATGCTTCAGCTACTCTTTCTGTTTGTCTTATCACGATATAGAATATATGTACATACATACTATGTAAACAGGCTAATGTAATTGGAAGAAAGTTGAAAGACACGAATTGGCAAGGTGAACACTTTGTGTATATACTACTTACATATTATTATAGATATAAAACTGAATCTATCGGGACTGGATTAGATGAAATAAATTTAAAGTGCAGAAACAATATTGGCTCTTATGATAGTTCATTTTTCAATATGTTATTATGCTGAATTTCAGATAAGTTGGAACTTTTAGCAGATTACCTAATGATGGATGTGTTATTATGTTTGTTATACGGATTTGTAAGTGTATAATAATTTCATAATTACAAATTGTAAATTTAGCTACTAATAGCTAAATAGTATTTCGCATTGGCTAAAAAAAAAATATAGATAACACAAACAATAAAAGACAATACGTATGAATGAGACACAATATAAAGGGTTATCCAATTGAGACACAGGAAAATAAACGCAAACTAAAACTAAACTAAACTAACTAAACTATTTTATTTTGAAGGTTTATTTACAGTGCTGGGAAAAAAAATTGGGCAAACATATTTTATTACAAGGTGAAGTCGTTTTTTGCTAAAATTGTGAAAACGATGAATCAAAATTCTAGCTGCATGTTGGAGATGGAAGAATTCTCGTGAGGAGAGAATCTTGCAAGAGGCCTAGCAAGATGCTTCGCTGGAAATGAAACCGGACGATTGTGCTTCCTTAGTTCTAAAATTACAGCAGCTGTTTATCTGCAGGTCCTTCATAACGAATTTGAGCCTTCTGTGTTAAAGTTTTTTGGCGAGACTTGCAGATTATTTTTCAACAGGACAACGCTCCGTGCCATACCGTCAAAGTTGTGAGTTATTAATTTTGAATTGTTGATAGAAAAATAGGCTTTTAGATAAACACAACTAATTTGTTAAAAACTTGTTTTTTTCTTATCTATTCATTTAAAGGTAAAAAAGTACTTCACAAAAAAAAAATATCGATGTGTTGAGCTGGCCCCCGTATAGCCCAGACTTAAAACCCATACAAAATATTTGGTCTATAATGAAACTAGAAGTAGCAAGAAAGCTTTAAAAAGTTTGTTAATGGCGATTTGGGAATCCATACCTTCTGTTTACGACTTTGAAAAATTTATCAAATTCAATGAATCAGAGGTATATCGCTGTAATAAAAGCAAATGGCGGTCCAACAAAATATTAATATTAAAGAATGAATTTCTATAAATCAGTAAAAACCAAAAAAAAAATTAAAAAATAAGTGTTTAATTTATTCCATTACTTTAACTTCAATCAACGTATATTGAACATTTTGGCATTTTTCGGGTTTTCCCCCTAAATTGCAGGTATATTTTTTTTTCTCCAAAAAATTAGGTCATACATGTATTAAAAATGAAACAATATGCCAATTACTTTCAAAAGTTTTGTAATTTTAACAAAAAAAAAGACTCCAATTTGTAATAAAATATCAGTTGATTTTTCGGCATTTTTTATAGACAAATATATTAATTGTTCATGGCAATCCCAATATTTTCGATTGTGTAAATCAGAAAAATACAGAGGCCAATCGCTCATAATATATCTACTGAAAAAAAGTAGAAATATCTTCCCACCTCCCCGTAATTTTGGCTGAAGGCCCAAAGAGTTATACCAATGTATTACTCTGCAAAAATGAGAACCCTCCATTACAGACAGACAAATTAAATTCTTAATCAATATGCGTATGGGCATAATACACATACAAATGAGGTTTCTCCATGGGTTTTTGATATTTGATGTAGTGAATAATAATTTGCTATGTCAGTACGTTCTGGCCAGATACTTAATGTAAGTGGCTAGAGTGGATTTTTTACGTAAATGAAGTTTGTACTAAGTTGCCTTAAGTTGTCCTAAGTTGTCCTAAGTATGTCCTAAGTATTTTTAAATGTGTTGGTGTAAAAGTTTCGTTATTACGATTTTATTTAATTCATATTGAAAAAATAAAAAGATTAATAGAGACATTATTTATTCTTACAAAAAAAATTTACATTTTTTCAATGGCGCGAAATATTCTGATGATGAATGTATAAAATCAGATCATTTTCCAAAAACTGAGAAACTGGTAGAAAACTCGTGTTTAATCGTGTTTGTTTGCGAGTTTTCTTGTGAAAATCCTAGGAAGCGGCCACCAAAATGTGGACAATTGTAAGTTGTCGTAAGGTCTTATCTATTCGAAAAATATTTCACTTTTTAAAAAAGTAGGGGATTAGGGCATTTAGGACAACCATGTTTGACATAACCTCTTATGATATATCGAATATATGTATGTATAAATGATTTTTCGAATATTCTTGGGAAAATTCTAGGAAGCGGCCATCAAAATGCTCTATATTCTAAGTTATCGTAAGGTTCACCTTTGAAATGTTGTTTTTCGGAATAATTAATTTTTTTAGCAGCAATATCTGGCATTACTTTTGTGGGTCTTAAATAAAAAAGACACAAGAAACTGAAGCTGGATGAAACCTTGGCACAAAACTCCACAAAACAGGTTAAACAAAATTATCAAACAATTCCTAGTTTCCATATTTTACATTTTTTGGTAATTTCCCATTCGCCAATCATTTCTTTCGTCCATTTTGAGCAGCTATCAGACCAATATTGTAAAATTTAGCTTCATGAAGCTAACTATCATTTAAAAAATACTACAACAGCAAAATATTTTAATATATCCTTATTAGAATATCACATTAAATATTAATTATTTCTAAGATAAAGAAATATTATAGTGTAATATCGGCGTAATAAATGTTTATAAAGTAAGTAAAAATGGTTAAACATTCAAAACAGACGAACCAAACAGAAGGAAACTATTTATAAAAATGATTACTACACCTAAACACCCTAATCCTCTACTTTTTTCAAAAGAAAAATATTTTTCGAATAGATAAGACCATACGACAACTTAGAATATAGGGCATTTTGGTGGACGCTTCCTAGGATTTTCTCAAGAAAATTCGGAAAATTATTTATACATAATATTCGATATATCATAAGAGATTATGTCAAACATGGTTGTCCTAACCCTAATCCCCTACTTTTTTCAAAAGTGAAATATTTTTGTAATAGATAAGACCTTACGACAACTTAGAATATAGGGCATTTTGGTGGCCGCTTCCTAGGATTTTCACAAGAAAATTCCCAAACAAACACGATTAAATTGGGTTTTCTGCCAGTTTCTCAGTTTTTGGAAAATGATCTAATTTTATACATTCATCATCAGAATATTTCGCGCCATTGAAAAAATGTAAATTTTATTTTGTAAGAGTAAATAACCTTAAGCATAATTTTTATTATTTCAATATGAATTAAATAAATTCGTAATAACGAAACTTTTACACAAACACATTTAAAAAAAATTAGGACATACTTAGGATAACTTAGGACAACTTAAGGTAACTTAGGATAAACTTCACGAATGTATTTTTTTGTAGATTGGCCGTAGCTGCCTGATGAGTAGACCAGCTTTTCGGTTCTCATTTTTGCAGAGTAATACATTGGTATAACTCTTTGGGCCTTCAGCCAAAATTACGGGGAGGGGGGAATATATTTCTACGTTTTTTAAGTAGATATATTATGAGCGATTGGCCTTTATATTTTTCTGATTTAGCAAATCGAAAATATTGGGATTGCCATGAACAATTAATATATTTGTCTATAGAAAATGCCGAAAAATCAACTGATTACAGACAGACAAATTAAATTCTTAATAAGTAATAAAATATGTTTGCCTTGTTCTGTAACTCAGGTACCACAATCCAAAAGTTGAATTAACAGAACACGCTTTATGTATGGTGCAATATTTGATTCTAATTGGATTATTAACACTTTCAATTAGAATGTGGATTGATTACTTGATGCATAAAATCCAACGTTGTAAGATGTAGGTATTTAGGTAATTAATAAAACACTTTTGATATACTATATAAGTACGTTATAATTTATTGTTAATCGCAAGATGGTTGATTTCGTAATGAATAAGCAAAAATTGAAATTTTATTATCTATTAGAAAATGTTTTTATAATTAGATTGTTTAAAAAATGAGGGCTTTTTAATCTATGACTTAAATTACAAAAATGGTAAGTACTAAAGTTTGAGAATCTTTGCATTATACGCTCGACTGTCAACACAATAATAAACAACTGATAAAATGGTAAGTTGATACAATAACAATGGTAATCTTGAAATTCATTTAATACAGCAATCTAATTTTACTAATTTTAGGTAAAAATTATGTACGGCAGACAATTCAATTGGGAATTCAAACTCAACTTAAATCTGATTGAATATTCACAGGTAAGTAACATTTATAATTTAATTTGTATTTTATTTAGTTTTAGCTGATTGCATCATCTCGCTCCTTAACATCCCGGCCGCCTTGAATCAGATGATTCAATTTGTTGGCAGTAGATATAATTTGTGTATTGGTCGTTTAGTAAGTCCCATTACTGTTTTTAAGGTAACAAATCTAACCCTTTTGTCTCGTTTTGGATATTCTTGATATTTTAGTTTCGTGGAAGTCTTTAGCCGGGATTTGTGTTGTTGGACGGCCAATAAGGTAGTGTGCTGGTGTTGGTACATCCAAATCTCTATTAGATAACACACAAAGTGGTTGTGAATTTGTCTCGATTTCAGCAAGTAACGTCGTCATCTCTTCTAACGTGAGTATATGTCCAGCTATTGACCTTTTCGAGTGAAATTTGGTAGATTTAATCGCGGCTTCCCACAGACCGCCAAAATGTGGTGACCTTGGAAGTATGAAATGAAAACTTATGCGGTATCTAATAAAGAAATCAGAAATATAATTAATATTTTTTATGATTAATTGGTAAAACTGTTTTATTTGGTTTTTCGCTCCAACAAAATTCGACCCGTTATCGCTGTGTATTTCTTTGCAGATACCTCTGCGCGCTACAAATCCTCTTAGGGTGGCAATGTAAGCATCGATCGTCAGATCACTGACTAGCTCTAGGTGGACCGCCTTGGTGCTGAGACATACAAATAGACAAACATAAGATTTGTATGTTTTTTGTCCTAGTCCTCTGGTTAGGTGAGTTAAAAATGGTGCTGCATAGTCGACTCATACTTTGAGAAATTGTCGTATTTGATCGACTCGAGCCTCAAGCAGGTCACCCATAATTTGATTCACCGGTTTGGCTTTATATTTGGTACATTGAATACAACCATGAACACATGGTTTTACCAAATTTCTGCAACCCAATATCCAATAGTTTTGCCTGAGTGTGGCCATCATTAAGTTTTGTCCCGTATGGAGATGTCGGTAAGGTGATCCTTGGCTGGTAATATTATAGGGTGTTTCACTTCATAATTGATTGACGCATTTGATAATCGTCGTCCTACTCGCAAAAATCCAAATTTATCGAAGAACGGTTGTAGAAATTTGAGATTACCAGACTTATGCAATTTTTTGTTTGTCGAAAGTTGTTAAAGTTCTGCTGCAAAATGTTTTTCTTGTATGCACTTCAGTATCCTCCTTTCTGCGGCTAGTAATTCATCAGTCTGTAAGTAAGTAGTTTTCTTCTTGGCTTTGTGTTGACTAAAGCGAAAAACATAAGCTTAAACGTGTATTTTATTTATTTATTTATTAACATCAAATTTTGGACACCCCGTTTTGAGCAAAAGCTCATTTGCAACAGGGTATCTGTTACAAGACAAAGGATTAACCATAATTTTTGAACATCCATTCGATCCAAACAGGACGATTAACCAAATTTCTAATATGTAATGAGATTCGCCCATCATACGTCATCTTCGAAAAGGCCTCACAGGTTCTGGGCAGTTGAGGAATTTTAGCAAAAACCACGATTCGTATACACATACAAATATTATAAATTAGTCAATATAAAATATAAAATTATTTTAAAAATTATTAAAATTATTGTATCATTTTAGCAAAACTGGAACACCTTTGGATACTTTTTTCTGTAACACCAGGTCCGTGGATTTCGGCTTGTAACAATTGAACCTTCCTTTAAGAACGTATGACAAGTTTGTGATTAAATAATTTTTCTTTGACATCTTACGTACACTATTAAAACTAAAGGTAAATTTATCAAGTATTATTTTAATTCGTCAGAGCCAACTTTGATGTATTTTTCAAAATGAAAGTTCGAAAAAATATATTTTAGAAATAATTTAATTTTAATATTTCTGCAACTAATATTTACTTAATACCAATATAGCCTTCTTGTAAATTGTTATTGAAGATATGTAGAAAACTTTTGTATAAACATTTGATAAAATTTTTGCTTTTCCCATCGAAAAACTTGCAGCTAAAAAACACCATTTTTACTATGAATTCCAATGGAAATCATTGAAAAGTACCACTAAAAAAGCTTCTAAAAAATACGTCATCATAATTATGCCTGTATACTCTAGAAGGCTTTGATAAAACCCGTGCTTATTTTTTTTTCCTAAATTTTCTTTTAGTAATTTATTTTTATCATACATATTGAAAAAGCTTAGCTTAATTTGTAGAAATTTTTCTTTCTGTTATCTCGGTTTAGGTTCTTTTGCATATGTATATATTTAAAATTTCGCAGAATATACATCGGCTATTAGCAGACCCTTCTAGAGTACAGAGCCATAATCATATGTCATAATTTTTGAGAAGCTTTTTGAGTAGTATAACCTTTTATTGTTCGCCATAGTAATCCATAGTAAAAATGAAGTTTTATCTTCAAGTTTTTCAATGAAAACACAGTAAAAATATAATAAAATGTTTATATAAAAGTTTTCTACATGTCATTAATAAAAACATACAAGAAGGCTATTAATTAAACAAGTATTAAATGAACATTAATTGCAGAAATATTAAAATATGTCCATATAAATATAAATTATGTCCAAAATATATTTTTCGAACTTTAATTTTGAAAAATAGTTCGAAGTTGGGTGCGACGTTATTTAATCAAAAACTTATCGCACGTTCTTAATATTTTGTGAATTTGTTATGACTTTTCCAATAATTTTTGAACATGAAATTTCCACAGGTGGTAATTTTCGTCCCGATTTTACCAAATTTTTGCTACCATCACATGAAAATAAATATTAATTACATTGAAATATTAAAATTTAGAATTAAAATTTTACTTAACTTTTGGTGTATCCTGTGAGATGCACTCCATCATAAATAATGAACATTAAAATTTTCCAATTAGACTAACGTAATAAATATTAAAATATTAGTATTAAAATATTGAATGACAGTCGGTTAAGGTGGTTGTATAACAACCTGTATTATCGACTTTAATTTTTATATTATTATTATTTTTATTATTGTTACGTTTTCCCCTTGTCACTCAAGGTTCGAATTACTAGAGTAAATAAAAATAAAATAAATTCAATTTATTAGCAACGAATTTTTTTCATTTCACACCAAAAATTAATTGAACAAAATTAACTAACGATCATTCACAAAATCATTTTATTTAATTTTTACACAATTTTATTGATCACTTATAATTTTTATTTCGCATTGAAACACTTTTTAAATCACTTTTTAATTTCTTTTTAATCTTCACACTATTGCTTACCAAATACTAATAATCCAATTCGACTTCGCTCGCCTTTTTATATACACAAACCAAACTTCTAGAAAGCTCATGACTTTTCCAGTAAGAATAGTGTAGAAACATTTAGAACTGTTTTATCATGGAAAATTCCATTTTAGTACAGTAAAACATTGAGCTATTAATTTAACTTATTCTATTACATCCTAGGTGTAACCGTCACATTATTATTATTAGCTGCGTTTTTTTATTCGCTCCGGATAGCTGCTATCGAGAGCCGTCATATAAAAATTGGCTCCCGATAGCGCTCCGTATAAATAGGTAGAGCCAAATATTTTTTATATCAAGTTTTCGCTAAACAATTGAATTAAAAATGATAGTTTGATGTTAAATAAGTTTAGTTTACCAATAAATAGCGCGTCCAATTTAAATTTAGGCGTAGAAAAGTGACAGCTCTCGATAGCAGCTATCCGGAGCGAATAAAAAAACGCGGCTATTGTTACGTTTTTGCCTTGTCAATCAAGGTTCGTATCACTGAATTGTAAATACTACAAAAGTAATTTTTTTTCTCAGCAACGAATTTATTTATTTCACACAAAAATGATTACAACACAATTTACAGGGTGGCTGAGACCAAATGTTACTAACTTCACTCTGCTGTCATTTGTGTAGTTGTCATTTTCGCGCATTAATTTTTTGACAGATTGAAGTTTGGTTAGTTGTTTATATGTGGTCAATAAATAATTGTTCTAAATTAATATCTTAATAAAAAAATCGTAATGGAATTCAAACGTAATAGTGTAATTGCACTGTATTTGGGTGGAAATTCACAAACAGCAATAGTTCGTCAGCTCCAGCATTTGAATGTGAATAAAATGTTTGTGTATCGAACCATAACTCGATACAACGAAACTGGTAGCATCGCTAAACGCAACAGAGGCGGTCCTAAAAAGACAGCAACATCAAAAGAAATGATACGAAAGGTGAAGAAACGAATCCAACGAAATCCTCGTCAAAGTGCCAATCAATTAGCCGCACGTCTACATGTTTCACGATACAGCATTCAAACCATATTGAAAAATGAACTACACTTGAAGCCCTACAAGATACATAAAGTTCAAGATCTTACGGAGGCACAAAAAAAAGTTAGGCTTGAAAGAACACGAGCATTGAAGGCCTTGGCCGAACGTGATGAGATTCCAAAAATTGTCTTTTCTGATGAGAAAATTTTCACCATTCAACAGCATGTGAATAAACAAAATGATCGTGTTTGGTTAGAGGACAAGTCCAACGATAATTTGGACACAAGAGTTGCCATGCGCAAGCAATCACCAGCTTATGTTATGGTTTGGGCTGCAGTTACTGCAGATGGACGCACTCCTCTGGTTTTCATCGAACATGGAGTCAAGGTAAACCAAGAGATGTACCGCCAAAAGATCCTAAACGATGCTTTGCTACCTTGGGCACGTAAACACTTTGGTACGAACCGTTGGACATTCCAACAGGACTCGGCACCGTCACACAAAGCTCGAGCGACACAGCAATTTTTACAAAATTGCGTTCCGCGGCTGATTTCGCCGAAAGAATGGCCACCATATTCACCAGACTTGAATCCCATGGATTTCTCCATATGGTCCATTTTGGAAAGTAAGGTGTCCACTAAAAAATACGAAAGTGTTGATGCATTGAAGTCAGCTCTTGTTCGAGAATGGAATAAAATTCCGCAAGCCCAAGTTCGGTCAGCATGCAATGCTTTCTATGGAAGACTGAATCAAATAATCAAAGCCAAAGGAGGTCATATCGAGCAGTAATATGTTTTTCATAAAATGTAATATGTTTTCAACATATTCCACGAAATTTCAATAAAAAATAATCAAAATTAAAAAAATTACAGCGTTTTCATTTGGTAACACTTGGTCTCAGCCACCCTGTATTAATAAAAATTCACAAAATCACTTTATACAAATTATTCTCAAATTTTACTGTACACTTATAATTTTTATTTCAACTAAAACAATTTTAAATCACTTTTTAATTCCTTTTTAATCTTCGCACTGTCGCTTTCCAAATACTATTAATTTACAACTTTACACTATCGCGTTCCAAACTCGAATAATCTAATTTGATTTCATTCGCCTTTATTTATTTCACACAAAAAAAAAAAAAAATCGACACAATCAACAAAGGATAATTCACAAAATCACTTTATATAATTTTAACACAATTTTATTGATCACTTATAATTTTTATTCCGCACTAAAACACTTTTTAAATCACTTTTTAATTTCTTTTAATCTTCACACTATTGCTTACCAAATACTAATAATCTAACTCGACTTCTTTCGCCTTTTTATATACACAAACCAAACTTCTCGAAAGTTCATGACTGTTCCAGTTAGAATAGCGTAGAAACATTACGTAACAATTTTATTTCCCAAATACCACTAATCCAATTCGATCTCGTTCGCCTTTTTATATACACAAACCAAACTTCTAGAAAGCTCATGACTTTTCCAGTTAGAATAGCGTAGAAACATTTAGAACAATTTTATCATGGAAAATTCCATTTTAGTACAGTTAGACATTGAGCTATTCATTTAACTTATTATATTACGCACTAGGTGTCACCGTTACATTATTTTGTATCAAGTATTGTGACGGTGACACCTAGTGTGTAATAGAAGAAATTAAATTAATAGCTCTATGTTTAGCTGTACTAAAATGGAATTTTCCATGATAAAAGTTGTTACGTAATGTTTCTACACTATTCTAACTATAAAAATCAAGAGCTTTCTAGAAGTTTGGTTTGTGCATATAAAAAGGCGAACGAAGTCGAATTGGATTAGTAGTATTTGGAAAGCGACAGTGTGAAGATTAAAAAGGAATTAAAAAGTGATTTAAAAAGTGTTTCAATGCGAAATAAAAATTATAAGTGAACAGTATAATTGTGTGAAAATTTTTTAAAGTGATTTTGTGAATTATCGTTAGTAAATAGTGTTGTTATAATTTTTGTGTGACATAAATAAATTCGTTGGCGATAAATTGAATTGATTTTGTTTTATTCACAATCAAGTGATACGAAACTTAATCGAAAAGGCAAAAACGTAACAATATTGTAAATATTAAATGACAGTCGATAATGATTCAATCTATTTGACATTAAGGTGGTTGTGTAACAACCTGTATTATCGACTTTTATTTTTGTATTATTATTATTATTATTATTGTTACGTTTTTGCCTTGTCGCGGATTTATTTTTATTTGTATTACCGCCATCTATTAAGTTTTATTACAAAATAAAATTGCTCGGCCACTTACCTTGAGGCACAAGAGCCGTGAACAACGTTTTTATAGAGAAGAATTAAAACAATTTTGTTGAATTTATAATGTTTTAAACAAATTGTTTCACTATTAAATTAATTATTCTGTTCCTGAATTTAATGGAAATGTGATTACGGATCCGCACAATCACTGCCATTTATGTAATGTGAAACGTTATTTTCCGCTTACCGTTGGTCAGTGCTGGACAAAAATAACGTCTTGTTGAGTATACTTACAAACACTAAATTTTATTTGTTTGCGTGTTTTCTTATATACAAAAAATATTATACATTTTACAACAACAGTATAAAAATATGCTAATTGTACATTAATTATATAATTAATGTAATTTGTACAAATGTATAGGTAAAAACTGCTGATAATGAAATATATTGATATTATATTTGGTAAACTGCTAACAATAAAAAATATATTAAAAAAGATGCAATATAGTGCATAGCGCATACAGTATCTAATTTCTGCAAATGTATAAAAAACTGTTAACAAGGGTGAACATACTCCGCGGATGTATTGATTTATATGGTATAGATGACTCGCTGAGTTAACATCTCTATCCGGCAGCTGCTGGAGCCTCTAGCCTGTAGTCATCTTGCCTTGGCGCTCTTCTTCTGACCTTACATAGGTATGCTATCACGCCTATTAGGATAAAGCCAACTATGATATATGTCACGGCATAGTGGTGCACATCATGCTTTGATACATTTACACTAGCATCTTGTAATTCAGCTATTTTATTCTGGAGAATAGTAAATTCTCCTTCATTTGGAACTTCCTGAAGAATAGTTTTATTGTAGATGGTCGTCCAATTGGTCGATAGATTGACTGCTGGTAGGAATGATAAATCTACTCTGCTTTTGATGGTTTTGTGACTTTTTAGTGTAATTAATCTAACTTTCAATGTGCACCCTTCCTTGAGTGAAATCTTTCCGTTTATTGGAATAGTTAACGTAGTCACGTCTTCCCCGCAAACTATAATGGCTGGTTGAGGATGTTGAACAACCAGTTATTGTTCCTAAGTTTGACCCAATTGGTTTGTGACTTGTCTGCCTTTTGTTTCGCTGTCGCGCAATTATTTGTTTTCGTTGAGATTAACAATTGAAACTCACAAATAGTGTTGTTGAAATAAGCAGTATGCATTGGATGCTGAAGTATGCAGATATAGCTAGCTTCAATGAGCTTGCAATGATAGAACTCTTAGCTGGATAGCATGTAGTACTGATCACGATGCATTGATGTTGCCAAGTAATCCATTGATGGTTGTATGAAGGTAGCACTTGATGTTAGGAATGATAAGGGCTTAAACAATTGATATTTTTCCTTGGTTAATAGGGGCAGCTTTAGCTCCAAAATAACATATTGTCCATTCAGACGTCCCTTGCCAGATATCGGTTGATATAAGGTTATTATTTGATCAGGGTCCTGATGTCCTGGCAGAACTACATCTGGTGGCAAGTGCTGTGTTATTTTGTTAATTTCCTCTGCTAACTGTGGTGGTGTTAAAATGGCAGTACTAACTACCTTATTGTGAGTATCTAGAACTGCTTCAATTAAATTCTATTGAATCTCTTTAAATTCCAACATTGACATCAAGGCCTGAATTGCCATAGTTGTGAATCTGTTAATGTTGTTGAGATCGTTGAAATGCTCATTTACTTGCTGATTAAATATATTCCAATGCTGAATCATTTCTGCCTCGTTTTTCTTAAGCAGACTGAGGGTGGCATCGGCAATAGATGTCTGATTTTTTATGAGCTTTAGTAAATACTCCTGATTCTTCTTGCTTTTTTCTGTTTCCTGCTCATAATGTTCTGCATCACGATTGTCTAGTATCCCGAATAGCTCGCTTGCTATATTTCCTACTATATTGATAGAACCTCTTTTTCGTCTGTAATTTTTGACGTAGTGGAGTTACTCGTTTCTCTGATTGATATCTGCTAAGCTGTTTTGCAGTTGGTTGGTTATTACTAAGCATGTGTCAGGGATAGAGCTGTTCAAACAGAGCTGGGTCAGCTTTCTCACGCAAGCTTGATACAAACTTAGCTCGTTGTGATAAGTTGTCATGTTAAAATATACAATGATATTCCATTGGTTATTTGTAAACTGCACGTTTCCAGTGTATTCAAAATAGAGTCCGGGCTGATATGGAAAACTAGTCAGGTTATACGGAGGATTAACTTCTGATGTTCCTGAACAAACGTTACACATTGCTAGTAAACTCAATATGAACCAGGGCATTATTTTGATTCTGGTGCTTGCGATTATGTAACTACTGCGAGCTTCTCTGCTTTGTTATTTCTCCGGAGCTTCTGCGTCTTTGATATGAAGAATGCTTATCTTTGAGATTGGTCGTTTAAATTTGATGCCGTGACTATCCTTTACTGTCACGACTCTAGTCAGCTTATCTAATCCCGGATGCAATTCGACAATTCGCCCAAGGGGCCACTTAGTCGGTGGCAGATTATTGTCTTTAATCCAAACAATGTCATAGTTTGACTTCTGGCTGTTTGCAATTCCATTTTTCCCGCTGTTAAAGGCTTGATAGGTAATCGGTCGACCATCGCTTCCAAAATTGTTGAACCATCTTTTGCAATAGTCTCCAACGCTGTCCTAAAGTTACATCATCAGTTCATGCAAAAAATCTGGTTCTGGAACGGCGAGTAGTGAATCGCCTATTAAAAGTGACCTGGTGTTAGGACTATTTCAGACGGATCTGCCGATATAATTACCAGTGGCCTAGAATTGAGACATGCTTCGATTTGGGAAAATACTCTACCTTCTTCTAAGAAGAGCTAGAGTTAGCTGGCTGCCGCCGTGCAATGTCCGTAGGTGTGCATCAGCTATCAGCAGCTTGGTTAAACGGTGTTTTGAAGGTAGTATGATTGGATGGTTGGTTTCGAAATGTAAGGCGCTTTTCGCAATTCTACCTCCTATTCGCAGAATTTGCTGTTCGTCAATAAATGGATTAAGCGATAACAGAGTCATGTTTTTGTAAACAAATAATTTCTTTCTGGAACTCCTCATGTTGTATCGCTCTTCATATTTCTGCTCTTGCTTCCTTGAGCTCCAAACCGGTCGGTACGATATTGTGCGTCATATGGCCGCCTTGCATCTTTAAACTTTTCTTTATGAAGCGTCGACAATAGCTGATGATGCGGAATATTTTGTTGATGTCCGAATGTTTTTCTACTAACTGCACCAATGGATTAACTATTTTAGCAGTCGCAGTTAACATTACGTGCTTCACCTCTAAATAGGTCTTCCTCTGAATAGATTGTGGCCAATCCTGAGTAGGCCTATTGAGCCATTTCGGACCCGTCCACCACAAACTGTAGTCTTTCAACTGTGTTGGCTGAATTCCTCTAGACGCACAATCAGCAGGATTTTCCTTGGTGCTTATATGGTGCCATTGTGCTGGATTTGATTGTTCTTGTATTTCAGAAATCCTATTTGCGACGAATGTCTTGTATTTTTGGGGACGACCTTTAATCCACGAAAGCGTGATCATTGAATCTGTCCAAAATGACATCTCTATATCTTGGACGTGTAACGCTTCATACACCTGTTCGTGACGTGTAACGCTTCATACACCTGTTTCATTAACTTAGTGAGCAATAACGCGCCGCATAACTCGAGTCGTGGAATCGACAATATGTTTTTTATCGGCGCTACTATGGTCTTGGATGCAACAAGAGTCACGTTGATATCTCCATCGTTGTTCAAGCTCCTAGCGTAGATGACTGCTGCATAAGCTTTTTCAGACGCAACGCAGAATCCATGTAAACTGAGCGGTGATTGACCATCGAAACAAAGCCATCTAGGTATAGATATTAATTCTAATGAAAGAAGTGCAGTTTTAAAATCCTGCCATTGTGTGGCTAGTATCTGAGGTAATGTTTGATCCCAAGAAAGGCCTGCTACCCAAAGGTCTTGCATAATCAGTTTAGCTATTATAGTAACTGGTGCTAACCATCCTAGGGGGTCAAAGATTTTTGAGCTCTCTGAAAGTAGACTCCTTTTAGTAACGTTTCTGTTATCAGACTCCGATAACGAAACGCGAAATCCGAAGCTGTCTGTGGCAGGATTCCAACGAATGCCTAGTGCTTTTATTGTATCATCAAGCTTAAATTCCAAGATTCCAGTATTCCGCAGATAGGTCACTGCCGCAGTGCCATAGGTCACGGTTGTAAGTTTGTATTCTTGCAGCTGTTCTCCAGAAGACTTTCTCCATAAAATCCGCTGATATTCCTGATCTTCTTCATGAATTTTTATTTGACGAAACATTTTTTCTAGATCTGCTGTGTAGACGTATTTATATTTTCGCCAGCGTAAAAGTATGCTCATTAAGTCCTGTTGCAATGTGGGACCATTCAGCATTAATTCATTTTATCTCCCTGTGGATGTTTTTGACGATGCATCGGAAACGACTCTGACGTTTGTCGTTGTGCTCTCCTCCTTCAAGACAGCATGATGAGGAAGATTGTAATGTTGGGTATCTCCATCTATGCTTTCAGTTTTCTTTATATGTCCTAAGGCCTCATACTCGTCCATAAATTGTTGGTATTGTAGTGCCAACTTAGGGTTTTTGGCCAGAAGTTTTTCGACTTGGAGTAGTCGAGCGATGTCTGTTTTTTTTGATTGACCGAGTGGTATGGAAACTAGTAATTCGTTACTAAACAGAAGTCTTACCGTATAACTTCCATCGGTTTGGCGTATATGAGTTTCGTCGTAAATTTCTTCACATTCCTTTTCTTCTTTTGTAATACTTCTTGGTTTATGCACTTCCTCGATGTCCCAAAACTTTTTTAATTGATTGTCAATCTCTTTGGTGGTGACAATCATTGTCTGATACATTGCCATATTGACACTAGCAGATGTATTCCCAGTAAGAATCCATCCCAGTTTGGTTTGTTGTGCAATAGGCTCATTAGGTGCACCTTTCATTAGATTCGGCATTATTATTTGCCCATAGTAATCTGCACCTAATAATATGTCAATTGGACCAGGTTCATAAAAGGTTTGATCTGCCCAAATAAGGTTTTTTGTATGGTTCCAATAATTTGGTTCAGGTATGCTACCGGTTATGTTTTTGAACACCTTAGCCTTCATTTTGATCTTGAAATTTGAAGAAAACCGCGGACTAATGATGAACTCTATTGATGAATGAGCCATACCGGCTTCTGTCCGACCCATTCCGGCGATGTCTGCTTGAATCGGTGTTCTTGTAAGATTGAGATTGTTTGCTAACTCTTCAGTGATGAAGGTGCCTTGGGAGCCTGGATCAATTAGAAGACGGACCAAGTGTTCTTCATCATTACATGTTATTTTTACCATGGCGGTAGCTAATAAAATGGTACCTTGCGCAGCTTTATTAGCTGTTTGTAAGGTTGTTTTTGCAGGGATTTCTTTCGGTATTTTGGTTGCCTTTTCGCTATCGTGGCGTAGCATATGATGAGATCCATTGCATGTTGCACATCTTTTGTGGCAATATCTTCCACGATAATTCTGTAGGCAGCTTCTATACAAGGATTTTGCTCTAGCAGCTGAAGTTCGTTCCACTATCGCTAAGTTTTGGAAAGTCCTGCAACCTGTAACTTGATGAGTCCCACGCAATAACCACAGGATGGTTCATTTGTTGTTGCCACATGCGTTGCCTTCTTTGCAATGTTTTGTTGGTTTTGGGCCTGCGGTTTCTTGTTTCCCTTTTCTCTAGTTATAGTAGCTAGAGATTGAAATCTTGATTCTAAGAAACTAAAGAAATTTGTTAACGCTTGAATTTCTTTTGGATTTTTGATCGTACTCTCATAAATACGGTGTGTTTCAGCATCAAGTTTCCTCGTTAAAATACCTATTACTAAGGCACTCCAGTGTTCTGTCTCGTATTGTCCTTAACCCGCTAACAGATTCCACCATCAAACTGGGTAGATCTAACAATGCACTTATCTCCGTGCTAGCTAATAGCCGCTTGTCATTGTATCTGGCAATAAGAGTATCCCATGCAGTCTTATATTTGTCTTCCGATAGTGTGAGATGATTGATTAGTTTCGCTGCTTGTCCTCTTACCATGAAAAGTAGATAATACATCCTTTCTTCGTTTGACAAACTCTCATTTTGATGTACCGTTTTATTGAACAGACTATAAAAGCTTGTCCATTGCTTGTAATTCTCATAAAATAAGGGAATTTTAATGGTTGGCCACTTTATGCTTGCATTCTTCGTGACGCTGGCTTTAGGCTATCTGTTGAACTTTATTTTCAACTTCTGCTGAATCTCAATGATGCACAACTCGTATTTCGCTTGGATCTCTTCAAACCAGTTGTTTTGAAAGTATTCGTTTTCAAATTCTTTGTCAGTTGCATTTGCGATTATCTCCTCGTGGTTGTTATTAAAAGAATTCCAAGCGTCTGTTAGCTGTTTTATTTTAAGCTCACAATATGGCTTGTTGAAATTCTTAGTTCCGTATTTTGTGATGCTACTTAAATTTTGTTTCAGCATTTTTGATTTCGCCGTTTGAACTTTGAAGCGCTTCTCCTGATCATTATTATCTAACGTGACAGCTGAGATTTTATCTTCGTTTTCAAAATCATCGTCGTCATCTAAAATCTGGTAGGAGGAGGCATCTGCTACCTCGCGTTCTAAATCTGCTTTTGCCTGTTGCTTTGCTTCCTCAGTTTGGCCTGGTGCTGCTCTTTTTTGAGCCTCGAGAAGTAGATTTCTTGTTTTCTCAAATACATCCTTCACCTGTTTATAATAATTTTGCTTCCGAAATTCATTATCATCAGGTAAAGTAGGTGTTAATTGGGCATCCACTGTGCCGAATTTATTGTAGAGAAGTTGTAAGTTGATGTGCTATTGTTCACAGTATTCTACGGCGTAAGACGTTAACATTAAATCTTGGTTTTTTTTTTTTGTTCTGTTTTGCAAAGGCACGGTTGTTTTGTAGCTCGAAGGACCAATATTTTTTTCAATGTTATTTTCCGCTTACCGTTGGTCAGTGCTGGACGAAAATAACGTCTTGTTGAGTATACTTATAAACACTATATTTTATTTGTTTGCGTTGTTTCTTATATACAAAAAATATTTACCTTTTACAACAACAGTATAAAAATATGCTAATTGTACATTAATTATATAGTGCATAGTGCATACAGTATCTAATTTCTGCAAATGTATAAAAAACTGTTCACAAGGTTGAACAATTAGTTTAGTGACCAGAAGATTCGTAGTAAGCTCTTACTTCAATTTGACCAGAGCGCTTTTGTTATGAACATTTTATAAATTTTATCTTATAAATATAAATAAATTATTACAGGAAAATGAACGCTCATATGTTGAATTTCAAACAGTTGTGAAAATTTCTCAGAGTTTATAATAATAATTTGTATCGTTTTCATTTAAAAACTGGTCTTATGCAAAAAGTAATTTCCTAAATGTTTTATATTTGCTCGTTTCTAATTCCTTTATAAAAGCTTCGTTTTTTAGACTAAGGCTTTGTGTAAAACAGGTTTGAGTGTATTTCAATCAGAAACTATATAGATTTACGGGTTTTAGTGCGACGAAAACATTACAGTTAAAATTAAATATACGTACTTACATAGTTTTTATTTTGTGATATTTTGTTATTTATTTGAAATGCTTGCCCTTTATGTAAATGGCGGCATGTGGTTCTTTAACGAAAGATATGCCAAATCATATTAGAAACCTAGACCAAATAGAGACAACAAAGGAGAATAAAACAATAATCATCGGATTGCTGAAAGAAACATTTGGTCGGCGGCAGATTTTGTGATTAAATTTGGCCTCCGCAACGGAACTCTTCCAAAATTTTCACAAACTAAAGGATTTCGAGAGTGAATGTGTAAGTTTTGATAAATATGTACATTAAATTATTTTCAGATTAATTTTCGATTATTCTCATTTCAGACTAATTTTGAATTTGGTCTTGTGGAGAAACACGGGAATGACATAAGGAACCGTTCCATTGGCTTTATTCGAAATGCTGGGTTAAATATATATATATATATATATATATATATATATATATATATATATATATATATATATATAAATATATATATATATATATATATATATATATATATATATATATATATATATATATATATATATATATATATATATATATACGTATATCGCACTATTCCTACAAAAAGAATACATGTCTAGTGGGTTTTTGCAATTTGTGAAAGCAGCTATATCGATGTGTCTAACTAGTTTTGTTCTACATGGCCTCGAAAACAAGCTATCTAACTTTGAACAAAACAATTTACTGCATTTTGTTAATATTTCCAAACTTCAAAGCCTTAAGCCGTAAAACGATGTTTATGACTTAGAATTATTTTGAATGAATAGTACGATATATAATCCAAGAATATATTTCGCTTTAGATTATCTAAGAGCACTTCCAACAATTAAACCCCGATATCGAGCAACACCACAATTTGGTTTAGCCTGCATGTCCAGCGAGTGCATTTGGGCTAAGGTACTTCATTATTTATTGATATGTTTCTAATTATTATATGATTTTTAATAGTCTTGTTACATTTAAACATTTCAACGTTGGCTCTTTTATAGAATACATACTAAATTAATTTAAACTATGCAGATTTTATTGATCATTTTATTTCAATTTTCGACTTTTCGAGTAACCATCAGTTTAAAAATTTGTTACAATCTTTCGTTACCTGTCAACTAATGAACCTAAAATTATATTTGAATTTTATACCTTGTACAATACATTATTGTACTCGCTAGTACTACTCTTCAATACTAATGCAACTCTATAAAATATAATTACATTTATTATACATACAAAGTACGATAAAGTACAAGGTATAAAATTCAAATGTAATTTTATGTTCATAAGTTGACAGGTAACGAAAGTTATGAGGCGAGTGCGAACATTCAAAGAGGATAGACGTGTTTTTTCTATCCTCTTCAAAAATGTAATTTAATTTTATTTTGTTTTATTTATGTAGTTTATGTAGTATATAAAGTTTAATTATAATTATAATTTTAATTCTATTTAATTTAGTTTTTAGTGAAATAATTTAAAGTGTAATTTTGGAAAATGCAATCCACCGGGATGCATTTATCAGGCAATGTTTTATATTTATAGATAAAGAAATCAAAATTATTGATTTCTTGTTTAAGTGCATGATTTTAACTTTAGTGACATGAAATTCGATTTCAATTTTAATTACTAAAATCTAATAATCGAATAGAATTAAAATAAATTTTAACTTAAATAGAAATACGTCGTAGTTAATTTCATATTTGAGTTTATTTTTACGCATACTTATATGCGTTCTTGTGTAATGCGTTCTTGTGTATGTAGTTTATATACAATCGATAAAAATATATACTTGAAACATGATATATAACAAAGCCAACAACAGCTCCTTGTATAAATTCTCTCAAGAAATGTACTATGTTTATATTGTTGTTGGTTTTTGTCTTGTAATATGCGAACAACAATAGAATAAAGAAATTTTTTGTTGGTTTTGGTATAGTCGTCACAAATATTTTCCTGTTTAGTAGTATCTGGATATTAGGAATAATATTAGGAATGCACTGAAAACATGATAAGTATCCTGCTACGCACGGTACATTTAATCGCTTGTGGTTGAAAGTGTTGGTGCGAAAATAGAATAAAAATACTCTCATCTAATCAATCCCAAATTCCCAATTAGTTTTTTTCATTATTAACATACCCAATTTTCCTTCCACAATTCGCTTGTTTTGTTTTATCTACAATTTGTATGTTTTTCTCACTTATTTATATAATCTGTCGATCACCGATACTTTCATGTATAAGCGCAAAATAAATTTATAATATTGCTGACAATCGGGCTTGTGGTGCATTGGTGTTGGTTTTGTATTTGTATGCTGGTGTTATTTTTTCGCTCTGTGAGTTTTAATATTCATGGAACAAATATGGTGGGCTTGATAAAACATGAATATACAGGTTCAATGAAGTTTAAGTGTATTCGACTCAAATAGGATTCTTATACTTCGTATAATCGAATGGGTTTGAGTCGAATTGGAATCCGTCTTATACAATTCATTGAAAATAGTTTATTTATTTATGATTAATAATTTTTTTTACAGGGTATTACAAACTGCATCAAATTGATTTTAAATTAATTTAATTTAATATTATAAAATTATAAATTAACTAAATATATAAATAAAATGCTAATTTGGAAATGATGATTTGAGTTGAGTTAAGATTTGGTTTTCAACACATAATGATGTATTTATTTATGTGTGCATAGGTTGGTGGCAGGGTAATATGTACGAAAAATGAGATAAAGTTTTATGGATATACTTAAATTTATTTAAGAGTATATTTAGGTATGATTTATTTTTTACAGGGTATTATAAACTACATTAAATTATATTTAATTGATTTTTATTAATATTATAAGTTTATAAATTAACTAAGTTAGATAATTAAATACTAATTTTGAAATATTAATTTTAAGTTGAGTTGTGATTTGGTTTGCAACATATAATGACGTATTTATTTATGCATGCCAAATTTGGATTAAACAAATGTGAACAACGTGGAACTAGATAAAGGCAAATGGTGATGCTAAATGTTTTGAACTTAATTGATTAATTAAATTAATGGATTTATTTGAGTTTAGGTTGCAGTTTTCACATACAAACGTCAATTTTACTGATATGGTACACAGATAAAATTTGTAAGAAAATAATGTTTAAGGTTCCTTCCATTGTTTTATTATTTTACTTACTTTGCATGCTTGATTTTGCAGGGTAATATGTACATATGTCTATAAACGGAGTTGAAGTTTTGTGGAATATATAAGTAATAAATTTCGTATATATTGATTTTTGTTTATCTTAATTATGTCAACAAGATTATGTAGCTGTTATAAATTATACTTAATTATATATAATTGTTAGATCGTCTCCGTGCTACAGAAATACTGGTGAATTCTCGCTCAGCATCCAGAAACTCCAAGTTTTCAGCTGTTATGTAGCGTAGAAATTCTATTGTCTGGTGATAACTATTTTATTTTATATATCACTAACTAATTTATGTTAGTTAAATTCGATTAATTAAGTAGTAGGGATATGGTATAACGGTGATAATTTAATTTAGGTTCTGGAGATACCTGGAAAATTCTATTTGAGCTTTATTCGTAAGTGCCGTGTATACATGTAGAGCTTAACTAAATTATTGGTATTCTAGGCTTTTTGCGGCGTAACATAATCAATTTTTAAATGATGTTATATAGTTTTATAAATAATTAACTTCGACCTTATTATTGGTTTCCTTTTTTCTAGATCTGTAGGAAATTGCTGATTAGTTTAAGTTTAATTTTATGGTTAAATATATATTTTTAACTTTTATTTTTAAGATGTAGGATAAACACGATGAGAACCATTGGTTTACCGTTGTGCTGTTTTCTGTTTGGAATTATTAGTTTTATTATATTACTATATTAATATTATTAATATTTTTAAAAATTTATTTATTTGTTATATGGGAATTAATTTATAATTTATTTCTAAGAATTTTTGTGTTGTCTTGTGCTGATAATTTTTATCAATTTTTATAAATATTACTGAATAATCATACTAACTGTTGGCTATACCTGGATGTTTATTACCGGGCTGTTTCTATCACTACTAATTATCCTATCCTATCCTTAGATTTTGCTGTGTGTGAAAGGAACATGGTGTTACCCGGCCAGGGTTGGACATGGAGCTGTCACATTTATGTAGTGTCGGAGGTGGTTGTGCTTTCTTTGTTGTAATGTTGCTTCGATGTCCTCAATGGAAAGCATTCACCTGTGTCATAAAGCTGCTGTGACAAATCAATTCCTCTAGAATTTTTAGCCTTGAATTGGGAAGTCTCCATATTTGTTTTCATAAAATGTTGATTTTTTTTGTAATGTGTAATATATTCTGTTTTATCCATTAATATATTTTAATAAATTTAGTTTTAAAATACTTAAAGGGATTTCTTTTTTAATTTTTTTAATTTACTAATAAATAATCCAATTTTCAGAATAAATATAGTTCTAGAATTAATCATTATTATAGGGATCAAAATTAATACCGAATTTCAAATTTAAATTTTAGTTTGAATCAATCCTCCAGGATTAACAAGTAGTGAATAAGCTGTAGTTTAGAAATTGTGTTGTCCTGTGCTAACTATTTTTAATATATAATTACTAACAATTTACTCTTATCCTTCGGCTGGGGATGGATAAATGGTTGTACGATGTGTGCTTGGGAATACTGAAGATCCGGTTATAATAATTATTCATTTAAGTAATAAAATTTGTTATTATAATGTTTATTAATTAAATTTAGTTTTCAGAGTTGTCTGGGAATTTGTATGTTAATTTTATTTGTTGATTCATAATATACTTATAGTACTTAATTAAATTATTGAATTATTAATAAATCTAGGTATTGTGGTGTTGTAATATTATCATTTAAATCATTTTATATAAATTTTATAAAATAATTGAATTCCTTATTATATATTTTCTTTTCTGGATCGGTAGGAAATTGATGATTAGTTTTAAGTAAAATTTTATGTTTAAACGGTTTAATGTTTATGTTCATTCTTGTTGCAGTAAGTAATAATTTTTAATTGGATATAAAAGGACCATTAATAAGGAAATAAGCGCTGTTATTTTAAATTTTTATTAATTATTTTATCAGGTAAATTAATAAAAGACGGACAAGGGTGAAATTACAACATTAATAATTTTTTAAGCCCTGTTTTAGATTTAGGATTTAGGGAGTCCTGAGTATCCGGCCCTGGACTCCAGAGAAATGATCATCTAATAATGTAGTTAGATTGTGCTGTCTTATGCTAACCTATTTATTATATATTGTATTAATAATTTACTAACTATCAATCACATTGGTGTCTGTAACCGGGTCGAGTCTGTCCCAACTAATAATCCTATCCAATCCTTCGGTTTTGTTATATGTGAACTGGTGTCCGGCATGGGCCCGGGAGTCCGGGAGATCCTGCTATTATGCTTGGTCGTACACTCATAATCAATCACAAAAATTTTAATTTCAACTTTATTTTATTTAATTTTATCTTTATTTTGTTATAATGATGTTTTTTATAATACAGTAGAATCCGTTTATACCAAACCATGTTTATAACGAACAAAGGCTTATAATGATCATATGGTTTAGTCATATAGTTGTGTGCCTTGAATTTGCACGAACACTTATTTTTTCTAATACACTACAAACAAAGAACTACGTTTATAAACGTAAACGAATATTTGATTAAAATGAACAGTCGGCTATAGTGAACAAAATTACGTCCCTTGAGTGTTTGCTATAAGCGAATTCTACTGTTATTATAATTATAATTTTAGATTTTCTTAAATATTTTATCAGATAAATTAATGAAAGGCGAACAGGAGGAAATTCCAACATTAATTATTTTTAATTTAGGTTTAGGGAGACCTGAGTATCCGGCCCTGGATTCCAGAGAAATGATCAACTAAAAATGTAGTTAGATTGTGTTGTCTTTTGTGCCGTTAATTTACTAACTATCGATCGCATTGGTGTCTGTAACCGGGTCGAGTCTGTCCCTACTAATAATCCTATCCAATCCTTCGGTTTTGTTGTGTGTAAACGGGTGTACGGTGTGTGCCCGGGAGTCCGGGAGACTTGCTATAATGCTTGGCCGTACACTCACAATCAATCAATCAATCAATCAATCATAAGTTGACAGGTAACGAAAGTTATGTATTAAGTATTTTTATTGTAGTCCATATTAATCATAATTTAATTTACTAATAAAATTGTTACCCTATGATGAGTCGAAAAGTCGAAAATTGGGAAAAAATTATGAATTAAATCTGCGTGGTTTAAATTAATTTAGTATTCTATAAAAAAGCCAACATAAGAAAGTAAATGTTGATATATAGTTCATTTGATTATTCTTTTTACTGAACCAAAATTTATTATTTTTGCAGGTAGATGAATCAATAAAAGATCTCACCCACAAAGTAAGCAGCTGCAGCCGTACCTGGCATATTTGTCGGAGAATGAGTTGAGCCACGAAGAAATCTTCCACTTAATAATAGATGCACAGTCAATTTCGTGTAGCCCTCAACTTTTTCGTGCACCTTCGACATAATATTTAAAAATTTTTATGTTTTTGGGTTGAAACTTCCTCGAAATTGTTTATATTTCTACAATTTCATGGAAGTTTATTTTTTTTAAATTACAGTCGTAATTCCGATGCCTTGTGCGTCGAAATTATATTCTAAATTGTGTGCAGAATATTAGCAACAACTATTTTAAAGCTTTGTTGTTTTTGATGTATTTGACTTGTTGAAATAAAAAAATTTTAATTGAAATAAAATAAAAAACGTTTTTTTTATTATTTGAAATTTCATTTAGACGGCAATCTAGTACAATCGAGGGATAATCTAGTAAAAAATGATGACGTAGAATTAACTGAAATTCTGCTAAAGAGTATGTATAGTTTTTTTCGGTTATTTTACTAGAATTTTAGTAGAATAAGTACAAGAAATCTAATAATTTTGCAAGAAAATCTAGTATTCGATTTTACTTGAAATCTAATTAAAAAATAGTATTTCTGATAATTTTACCAGAAGTTCAGTCGCAAAATCAAGTAGTATTGTTTACTTGATTTCCAGGTACTACACATTTGTATTGTTGGGCATTGTATGTATGTTGGTGGACATTTTTTTCCATCCGCGTAGAAAATAATATGACCAACCGAGTAACCGCACAAAAAAAAAATCGTACAAAAAAGGGACCGCACAAAAACAGGTTTCATTGTATTTTGTATTAAAAACGAAAACTATTTTTCTAGTTTTAATTATTTTTTTTAATTTCATTGATAAAGTTTGTTTTAGGTATCGATTGGAATCAAAAACTCAATTTGCCAAAAAATGTAGTTATGTAAAATATGTTAAAATATATACAGCATAAAATATGAAAACCATGTGTTTTATGTCAATTAGGATTTGCTTGATGTAATTATTTCAATATCCACATTATACACTTGTTTTATATTAGCACTCACACTTTACATACTTATATTTTAATTTTTTTCACCTGTTTTTCTTTACACTATACCACAGCATGAAATTTAACTTATTACTGATACTGACTATGACGTTGAAAATGAAATTAATATGCCAGCAAATGGCAAAATTTACTAGAATTCTAGTAATATGGTATTTTAATATAAGTTAAAATTGACTGGAATAGTACTAGAATCTGTTTAATTTAGTAGAAATTCCTTGTACATGCAAACAGGAATTATCTTGTATTTAATTTTATTTAACTAGAATTTTACTAGATTTCAAGTAACCATATTAAAAAATAAATCGCTGCAAAAATGCAACTAGAATTCTAGTAATTTTTATTTTTACTGGAAATCTGGTAAACAAATTTACGTGATTTTCATTTAATTTACTAGATATTCCCTTTTATGTAGTAAAACTAACCATCTAGTATTTTTCTAGTAATTTTTTGTGCTAGATAATCACTAGAATTCCAGTATAATTAAAAATATTACTGGAAATTAACTAGAAACTAGTCAAAATCTGTTTTTTATTGCAATTTCACTAGAAATCAGTTAAATCTATTTTTAAATTTAACTAGAAAATTCATTTGTCTTGAATTTTAACTAGAAATTCACTGGATTTTCACTTGAATTTGCAAAACCAGAAAATCAAGTATGCAATTACCGGATTTTGTAATGAGCGTGTAGGTTACTTTGCTATTAGTCGCAATATAGGGTCGGTCATAGAAGCAGGATTACTGAAAAAGGGCTTTTTAAATCGAAACGTCATTACGTCTTGAAGATGATCATCATCTCATTTTGTAAAAGTATACTCTTCATGTAAATTAAGCCGTAAGTTTTTATAAATGAAATGGCTTAAATTGAAAAATACTAGATATACGAAAATAAAGTAAGCAGCTTAATTAAAATAAAATATTACGACAAAATTGTAAATTTAACGTCGTCTGCTATCTTCAGTTTCCAAAAGTACGATTAAATTTATGATGGTATGAGTAATAAACTAATAAGTAATTATTTTTCAAGAAATGCAATTGGTTTTTATTTTATAAATAGTCAGACTATATAAATATATCAAAGCTAGACAACAGACCGCCATTAATTTGTATCTGTATGCGGTTCTTTTATTTATCAAACATGACTAGCATCGTTGGTGGCGGCCAATTAACTTAGCATGACCTGTAATACAAGGTTAATGTTATAGATTAGACCAGAGCATAATATGTATACATAATTTAGTACATAATTCAGTGTATATGTCAATAGTCTTAAATAAAATTGTTGTAGATAAATAAAATGCAACGTACACTTTTCTCTCCCTTGGCATTTTGTCTATTTGTGTGTATGTATATGGAATATTTTCAATTCTATTACAACAGCACATTTGTGGTAAATTGCTTAAAATAATTATTATAAGCGACAATCGACATTTTTTTTTTTTTTGTTGGTGTTGTTGCCTTTATTATCATTACTATTATTATTATTGTTACTATTTTCCATGGTGATAGGGGTTTTCATTTTTGGTTTCGTTGTTTGCTGGTTTGTTGTTCATCTCTAAAAGCGAAAATGAAAATAAAAAATCCACATAAAAAAATACCATAAACACATATTCACCCACAGAAAACATTTTAAATTGTTTTGTTTTGTTCTCGTTGTCATTACATTAGATTTTCATTTCAGTTTTCGTACTCGATACTGTTTGGTATATATGAATACAAGAGCATTTTTCCCAAAAAAATTGTTAATGACAACAATATATTTTCATTACATTGTTGGCACTCTGTAAACGAAGGTGTACGGAGTTTTGGTTGAATGGTGGCTTTCCGCATGACATAATATTGTATGCGCGGAGTGTATATATGTATGTGTGTAAGCAATACAATTGATTTTAATTATAAAACCATGAATGTCAAATTTTTATTCGCTCTCATATTCGGGGCTCAAACTATAATACAGCTTTAATAAGAACTTTGTATTATATGTTGGGTGTATTGTTTAGCGCCTAAAAACTTTTATTCTGTTGTGAATGATTACAAAAATAACAATACAAATTTAAATGTATGTATTTGAAATTCACCTTTCTCTTATGTTATCATAACTCGTTACACAAAACACACACGCAAAATACCAAAACTGGGAACTTTTCATTAATAATGTGCTTTAGTTTTAATACACTTTTGTATGAAAAGCTTTTTCTGTCGGTGTTGTTATGAAATTAAAATGAAAAATTTTCAAATTCATCATAAAAAAAATCATAATAATAATAATAAATATATGTACATACTCGTACATATATGTATAAAACATAAAGCAGCATAAAAAATGAGAAAAGACATTTCTTGTTTCTGTTTGATTATCTTTTTTTTTTATGATAACGACACCCTACGGCATTAAGAGCTTTTTGGGTTGTTTTTGTTTGTTAGTATGAATACGATGGGTATTGTATATGTATTTTTGAACTTTAAGGTTAATCTGTTTGATCATTATACGTACATACAAAATATTTATATGTATGATGTGTTGTTGTTTGGTGGTACATCTTGTCATCCACAATAAAGCATCATTTATTAATTGCATTATATTCCAAATATTTTTGAAACATTTTCATTAGACGCTGATTAAGGGTCGTTTTACGTTGATGACTGACATTATTGTTTATTGTTGTCTTTTCAACAATTTTATTTTATTTATAAATAATCCAACGTGAGCATACCAACTGCGTCAGAGAGCACGTACCGCAATACTAACAAAATTATTTTCGAAATGTTGTTTGTACAAGGATACATGAATATTTAAGCCAATTGAAAAAACATGTTGACAGATGAATATTAAATTTAAATAGAACCTTTTAAGAAATAAATAAGAGAATAAATATATCATAATGTACCAATTATAACAATTAATCCTTGAAAATTTCAGGGTCAGTGCTCTGCTTTCGATATCCTATTCGATTGGGAGGATTTATCAAGACTTCGTTGATCTAACCTAAAGTAGATAATCTTGCAATATAGCAAGTCAGCTGTGCGGTTGAATTTAGGAAACTATACTTACAACTATATCGTAGAACCGATAATTTTGTAAATAAAATAATTCCAATAGCGGAATTTTCTAAAATTTTGAGCTATTCAGCTAATCTAGCCTGAATCATTCATTGTTTTAATAGGAAAAAACTACAAAAATTAATTGTTCAGATTGCCAGTTTTCTCGCTTTAGGTTAGGTTAGGTTAGAGTGGCTGCTATCGCACACTTAGGCCAATAGTGGCCCATTGTGATACCACAGGATCTTATCTCCCCTTTACCCCTGAAAATATCTCGTACTCCACAGTTCGCGAGTTCCGAAATTCTGTCCATACCGTACACACCCAAGTATTTATGTCTTCTGTAAGATAGTGCCGGACACGAGTATAGGAAGTGATCTATAGTCTCTTCCTCCTTCTCGTCCATGCAACTTCTACAAAAGTAATTTGTCTGTAGATCCTGCCCCCCCCCTCCCTAACTCTCGTCTTTCCAGGGATATCAGTGCCTTGGAGCGCCGCAAGTCCAGTTCTGACCAAACCTGTTTTGATACCCTGCTCGTGAGAGTGTTGGTCCATCTCTCATTTGTCAAGGCGATTGCCTTTCTACTGAGCGCCAATTTGAGCGCAGCTATAGGCCTCCCCAGACTTGCCCTTTCCGTCTGCATCTGGAGAGTCGTACCGTACCTAGCTAGTTCGTCCGCCCTGCAGTTCCCCGTGATGTCCGAATGACCAGGGACCCAGGTTATCTGGATACTGAAATACTCGCTCATCTCATTAAGAGATGTTCGGCAATCCATCGCCACCCGTGACCTCAGACAAACCGCATCTAGTGACCTGACCGCCTCCTGACTGTCCACATAAATTGCGATATCCCTTACTGATACCACATTATGCTTCAACCATGACTTCCCCGATCGCCACCACTTTAGCTTGATACACGCTGCAGTAGTCAGGAAGACGAACAGAAATATTGACATTTAACTTCTCACAGAAGACTCTGGCTCATACCTTACCATCTAGCTTAGAGCCGTCCATGAAAAATTGCAGTGCCTCATTTTCCAGTACTGATCCGTCCCTTTAGAATTCCCTTAAAGGACAGACAGTCTGGAACCCTCTATCGAAGCGCAAGGTTGGTATAACATATTCTAGATTCACCAGTTCATCGCTTAGTGATCCAACAATCGTCAAGTGCCCCACCTGCAGACACTTCCACTGAGAGACAGCCGTAACTCGCATAGCCACCTCGGCTGCCTTCTGCTTACTAAAAACCTCTACTGGAATAAGGTGGAACATAACCTCCAAAGCGTGAGTGGGTGTCGTCCTACGCGTCCCGCTTATAAGCATGCAGGCCGTTCTTTGCACCCTTTCCATTCTACTCCAATATGTTACCTTGTCCAGAGCTGGCCACCACACGTCCACTCCGTACATAAGTACAGGTCCCACTACGGCAGTGTACAGCCAGTATACCAGCTCCGGTTTCAAACCCCATCTCTTACCTTTGGCGTTCCTGCACGAGTAAATGACTTTAGTGGCCTTATTTACTCCCTTTAACGTGTTAGGCATCCAGCTGAGTTTACTGTCCAAGATTATGCCCAAGAATCTCGCTCTATCAGAAAAGTCAGTCTAGTGCCGTTTATCGTAGGTGGACAAACTACCGGAATTTTATACTTCCTGGTAAAAAGTACCAGCTCTGTCTTGGACGGGTTAATCCCTAATACACATTTGCTGGCCCATTTGGTAACGACGTGCATTCTGCATAACATCTCTAATCGTGTCCAAATATTTACCTGATACCGCTATCGCTACATTATCTGCGTACCCTATAACCAATACCCCCTTTCACTCCAGTTCCAACAGCAATTCGTTAATCACTATACTCCAGAGAGAAGGGGACATTACACTTTCCTGCGGGGTTCATCTAACCACCCGCCTTCTAATTGTGGACTCCCTCAGTTCTTAGGTAAAAACCCTGCTTAGCAGCATATGATTAATCAACCTACTTTTAGAGTAATCCACCTTCAAAGCTGACAATCCCTCCGTGATCGCATCCGTCTTTACGTTATTAAAGAAACCTTCAATATCGAGGAATGAGACCATACAGAACCCCTGCGAGTAAATTGACTTTTTAATTGTGCGTACCGAAGCGTGCAAGGCTGTGTCCACCTCCCTTTATAGTACGCATGCTGTGACATTGCCCAATTGCTGGGTTCAATTTTTGATCGTATAAATACATCCACCATCCTTTCAAATGTTTTCAGCAGAAAGGATGATAAAGTTATACGCCTCATGTCTTTCGGATAAGCATGCGAGCTTTACGCCGCTTTCGGAAAGAAGACCACCTTGACCTCCGTCCATTTCCTAGGAATATAGACAAATTTCAGACATATTCTAAAGATCATCTCCAGCCAGTCAAGGATGACTGCCAAGTTCCTCTGGTTCTCCGCTGGTATAATCCTATCTGGGCAAACCGATTTTTAAGGCTTAAACCCGTTCATTGCCCACGCGATCCGTTCCCTATCCACGATGCCCTCCATTTCTATTGAAGGTATTTCTCGATGAGCCCCCGGCTCCGTCGAGTCATCGAGGCTTCCCGGAAAGTACGCATTTATTAGAAGCTCCGGAGATTTTATACTAGAAGCTGTCCATAACCCATCCGGCCTAATTAAATAACTAGGACTGGTTGAGTTGGTAGAAAGAATCTTCCTAAGGCGGGAAGTCTCAGATACCTTTTCCATTTTACCACAGAAGAATCTCCAGGACCCCCTTTGTGCTTTCCTAAACTCTCTTTTATAATTCCTCAGGTCCTCCTGATATGAGTCCCAATGCCGAGCTTCCCTGGTATTCTTGGCCCAATTAAAGGCTACCCTACAAGCCTTCTGATAGGTCTCCAACGCAGTAGACCGCCATGTCGTCTTCTGTTTGCCCCTAGCTTTTATCAGGGGGCACGCAGCATTAAATGAAAGATTGCACACCTTTGTGACAATATCAACCATGCAATCCAGTTCTTCTACTATCGCCGGAAGTTCTGGAACCTCCAGCGGCAATACCTCCTCTAACACCTCCCCGTATTTGTTCCAGTTTGTCCTTCTAGGATTCCTAAAGGCTTTCCGGATAACAGGGTTGACTTTGAGGTTATATATTACATACCGGTGATCAGAGAATGAGTGCTGATTCTCCACTCTCCATCCCCTAATCATATGAAAAATAGTATCTGGCGCAAATGTCACATCCAAGACCTGCAAACTCACCCCTTTCATTAATGTATGTGCTTCTCCGGATTGTGTGATGCGCGTTTGTGTCACATCCAAGTATGACACCTATCTTTCTTTGACCTGCTTCCCGGATCAGTTCACTCAGGTTATCCGGTGCAACCTCCTTCTCCCGATCCAAATAGGCTGAGGCTATCCATAATTTACACAGCCAACCTCAACGCTCGCCGCGGTAACATGCCCACTACTAAATTGAAGAAGAAGAAAAATATTCAAATTATTTTTCGTCAAAATACACGATCTGACCTTCTCGGAGTTGCCTGAGTATAATAATTTATACACTTTCGTTCTGAGGCCACATTTCCTGTTATTGTTAATCCAAGATTCTTGGATTAGCACCAAGTCCTCACCTGACCTAGTCAGTCTGAGAACGAGAGCTGCCGAGGCAGCCTTCGTGTGATGCAGGTTTATTTGTACAATGTTAACTATTGTGATCTACCTTATTCATCTCTTCCTCTACTTCCCGTATCGGAAAAGTAACCCCTGGACAACCACCGCTATCCGTCGTTTCGCCGCCCGTCTTCTCTTTCAATCATTTTATGTGGTCGCCGTTGCCACCCCCCTCTAGTGGAGACTTCAATAGGTTTTCCCCATCAGAGTCCAGAGCAAGGGAGCAGGCTTGAACAACCATTATTTCGGTATCCGTATCAGTCTCCAGAAGATCAACTCCTTCCTTCCCGACGTTTACCCCAGGCTGGTTTCCCACTTGCGTGTCCACTTCATCCTTCTTATACATATTGAGGGTGATAGTTTAGTAGTGACATCTACAGAATATTTTGACAACTAACATATTCGAGGATTGTTTCTGTACTCACTACTTTCAGAAAATATGGTAATAATTTCATTACTTTATGCTATTTTGTACTTAATAAGGCAACATCAGCTGCTCTAATTTTCAAAATTGCGAAAGAAGCGACAGATGTCGTCTTGATCCAGGAACCTTGGGTCACTCAAGACCGGGTACTTGGGCTTAAGACTCCCTATTATAGATTAATGGACGCGAAAAAAGGAGGTAAGTTTCGGTCGTGCATTCTCATTAAAAATAACATAGTCTGTTTTTTGTTATCACATTTCAGTAACGGAGATGTATCAGCGGTCAGCATTGAGGTCGATAAACGTAACCTCTGGCTAGTATCAGCTTACCTGGCTTATGATGAAGTGGATACTCCACCAATCATTCTAGGTGAGCGGCTCAGAAGCGCAAGGTTGGAGTCACACGATCTGGGAAGTACGGACACAAATGAACGAGGTAAGTTACATCTTGATTATATTTTAAGTACTAACCTTCATTTATGTAACATAGGCAATAAGCCGCCCTTTATAACTAGTAATCAACAGGAAGCATTGAATATTACCCTTGTCTCAAGCTATTAGTTTATTAAACTGGAGAGTGTCGGAGGACCGCTCCTTTTCTGATCATTGTTAACTTCAATTTAAAATGGATTTGTCTTCTCCAAAAAGTCTAATCTACAGAAACAGGAGGAGAACCAACTGGGATACCTTTATAACTATTCTGGGTAGTTCACTACCAGTTCCGGTGCCAAAACCTCCAAAAACAGAGTAAGAGCTCGATGGCTTGGTGGACGAGTTGTCCAGCACTTTTAATAAAACGATACTGGGCTCTAGTCCCCTTAGTAGGCCTAGGGGTAAATTTTTTTCCCCTAGGGGGTTCGCCGCAGGGTGGCGTACTGTCCCAATACTTTGGAACTTGGTCATAAATAACCTGTTGCGGAGACTGGAGGATGGTGGCTTCAAGGTGACTGCCTATGCGGATGATGTTGCTATTAGTGTCCGTGGTACATATCCCGGCACCCTTAGTGAGCTTATGCAAAATTAAGGGCCAATGGCTGTGGGTTGAATGTGAACCCACACAAAACCGAATCGGTTATCTTCTCTAGGAAATATAAACTTCCTCACATCGATCCTCCTACTTTAAATGGCTTCAGCTTGACTTTTACAGTTAAGCGAAGTTTGTGGGTCTCGTTTTGGATAGCAAATTATATTGGAAACCCAATATTCTGGAAAGAGTAAAGAAAGCTTCGGTAGAGCTATACTCTTCCAAAAATGTCTTTGGGAAAGGATGGGGGCTGGAGCCCCGCATCGTACATTGGCTTTATACCGCAGTAGTCAGACCCATAATTTGTATGGGGTAATAGTCTGGTATCCTGCTTTGGACAAAACAGTCAACCAAAAGTTGTTAACAAAAGTTCAGAGAACAATCTCTCTGTGATGCATTGAGGAGCACATCCACCCAGGTACTAAAGACTCTGCTATTTTTGACTCCTCTAGATATCTTGGGGAAACAGTTGGCAGCTTGTACTGCCATACGGCTAAAATCCATCTTAATGTGAACCTGCAACCCTACAGGGCACTCATCTATTTTGTGCAACAAACAAATTCCCAAGACCACCGACTATAGTGTCCCGTCACTATCTTTTGAGACAAAGTTCCGGACTAGGATCCCATCCAGGGAGGACTGGATGATGGGTGCAGTTTTGGAACCAGGAGCTATAAAGTTCTTCACTGATGGCTCAAAACGGGACCAGAAAGTCGGGGCTGAAGTGTTCTGCGAAGAATTTATGTTAAATCTCTCCTTCCGTCTCCCCGACTACTGTAGCATTTTTCAAGCTAAAGTAACTGCCATAACGGGAGTGGTAGACTAGTTGAGGTATAATGTAGTATCAGGTTGTGATATTCGCATATATACGGACAGTCAGGCTGCCATTAAAGCGCTTCAATCACACCTGCTCACATCGAAAGTAGTCCAGAACTGTCTCTCATCTCTTAACGATGTGGCAGATCAGTTCAACATCTACATTTTATGGGTGCCAGAACATTTCATAAGTCTAGGGAATATAAACGCGATGAACTGGATCGACGTGGTACAGCGGACCACTTCTCAGATAGCAGAAAGGATATTGAAATGCCTCTTGCGGTATGCAAACTGCTGCTTCAGGAAGAAGCTAGCAAGCTGTCGAATGACAGATGGTCAAGTATCACTTCTTGCATAATAACTCGGCAGGTCTGGCCAAAGTTGGACTTGGCGAGATCCGAACAGCTGATCTCACTTCAGCGAATTCAGATCAGTATGGTTGTTGGAGTGATTACGAGGCACTGTCTCATAGGGAACCATGCGAGTAGACTTGGTGTCTTCTCACAAGACTACTGTCGTAGTTGCGAGGACGACGAGGAGAAAGAGACAGTACTTCATCTTCTTTGCACCTGGCCTCGTCTGGCACGAAACAGACTAAAGTTTCTAGGGGCACCCTTCTTTAAAGACCTGACGGACCTCTGAAGAATGGACGTCAGGAGTATCCAGCGCTTTGTTAACAGCTTAAAATGGTTCCAATGAGTTGGAGGAAACAATTATGCGTGATATGGCTACGGACCATTTTTGTGTCTATGCCTGGTCCTAGTGGACCGCCACCCAAACCTAACCTAACCTATACTAAATTTTACTTTCGTCAGTTATTGACAAGAATCGCCGTAATTTGTATTCGGATCCATGAACTATCATATGTCGGCCAAACACCACAAAATAGGAATAGCATTTGGTAGACCCATGAACGACGTTACGGAGAGCTGCCGCGATCTCTTAAATATGCAAATCCCATTCGTTATTCCAAGTGTCAGTGAGGTACGAACGAATAGCTGACAAAATCGTTCGGTTGACCCGTTCTGACGCGTTGCTTTGGGTCGAATACACTGGCGTACAAATGTGATCTACACCATACTTTCGTAACAGCTCTTGGAACAGTTTGGATAAGAATTGTTTCCCGTTGTCGCTAGCGATAACCTCGGGCACTGAAAACAGCAAAAAAACACGTCATTTTCTAGGAAATTATATATAAGGCCGCTGATGATTATCTTAACGGTTTTAATAAGACCAATTTCGAGTAATGATCTAAAACAATTAGAATGTAAGCGTTACCTTTTTTGAGCGAGGATATGGTCCCAATAATTCGATATACAGTCTCTGAAATGGTCTTTGAGACACAAATTGATGGCCCATCGCAGGTTTGGTATTATAGTTAACAGGTTTGTTCTTTTTACACTCTTGACAATTGGTAATGAAATCCTTCTTATTCTGAGCCATGCCGTGCCAATGAAACTACTTTCGAAGTCTATCCAAGGTTTTGTAATGGATCTAGTTGACCGGAATTTAGATCGGTACCTAGTTCATTGAGATTTTTATGTGATCAGACAAGGGGAAAAAATCATGTCTAGCTCCTTACAGTACATACGCGACAATGCATCTGGTACCAAATTTTCTGATCCTTTACGATATCCTATCTGAAAGTTGAAGGCTTGTAGCTTTAGACTCCAACGCCAGCGTTAGCTGGCATGATCAGTGTAGATAGTAAAATGGTACCCCTCTATATACGCACGAAGCTTTTTAACGCTCAGTACTGCTGCGTAACACTCTAATTCCGTGATCGAGTAGTTCCTTTGAGCGGCATTTAATGTATGAGAAAAGAACGATATAGGACGTTCTTCCCCAGCGGAATCTAGTTGGAAAAGCAGGCTTCTTACTCCAGCAGTACTGGCGTCGCATTGTATGTAGAAGGGTCTCTCAAAATCAGGATTTGCCAGAACGGAAGCTGTTGAGAGAGCCTTTTTGAGCAGATTAAAGGATTCTTTTGCTTCATCTGACCATTTGATCTTTACTCATTTCTTTGTCAGGTCCATTAACGGAGCAGTTATGGTAGATAACTTGCTAATAAGAGCCGGTACCACCCACACATGCCCATGAATCGCCTCATCTGTTTGGTGGTTTTTGGGATAGGATATTCCACTATTGCCTTAATCTTTTCTGGATCCGTACGGAGGCAACCATCGCCAACTAAATATCCCAAGTGTTGATTGTTAAACCGGATTTCATCAGCAAATCAGCGACCTCACTGAGTAGCGCAAAATTTTCGACTTGAGTGGCCGAAGTGATAAGTAGGTCGTCTAAGTAAACAGAAATATGATCATGGAGTCGATACGGTATCAATCGGTGCATGAGGCGGTACATTGTTTGTGGTGCATTGCACAATCCGAATGGCATGAGTGTGAATTGATACAAAGGCTGTCCGGGCACCGTGAACGCCGTTTTATCCCTTTTTATCTGGGTTTGATCCAATCGACCCCGCAATCCATCAATAATTGCCATTTGCCTTTTGCACCAGAGTGACCGGCGAACACCACCAACTCTGACTCTCTTCAATGACACCTAATGACAATATTCGGTTTAACTCTTTGTACATCAACTCTCGTTTAACTGGCGAAACGGAGTAGAATCGTTGCTTCATTTGCTTTGCTAAACCAACATCAATGACGTATGATACTAAGTTGGTTTTCCCGAGCCCCAACTGAGTCGATGAAGAAAACGATTTAATAATTTAATCCAACTAGAGAGAAGTTGTGGACGACATGCTATTATATTTAGACTAATTCCGAATAAGTTCCAAAAATTGATGCCTAGATATAGAGGCTGTTCCAATGAAGGTACGATGTACAGTTTTATCAAGCGTTCTTTGTTATTAAATGTCACCCTTTGAGCCTCTCCGCTAGCCGTATTTACGTAACTCGGAAAATCATGAAATTTTACCGTGGTATCGTTCAGAAATCTTTCGGGACCTGCGCCCAATACACTGACGGTACCACCACTATCCAAAAGACCCTTATAGCTAACATCGTTTACAGTTACTTGTGAGTACGGCCTTCCGTCGTTTGTATTGTTTGAAATTATAGAAGATATTGTATTGTATAAGCTTAGTCGGTGCTTTGCTTTGTAATAACGCTTAGTTTTTAATTGGACAGGTGAGATAATATCATTCGACAATATATTGCTTCGAGCGTAATGAGGTTTGAAAGTTTTTTCAGCAGAATAGAATGACTCCTCAGGAATGACGACTTCTATTGGGGCCTGTTCATCCTCGGGTTTTGAGGGGGATGTGACTGGCTGAATCTCGGGGGACCCTGGTTCCCAGCTCTCCATTGTCCCCTCGGGCCGTTTCCCGCACATTTTAGATACTTTGGAGTAATTGTGCCTTTCATGCCACATTTATAACAAAACCAGCGGGTCGGAGGTACGGTGCAGTCGGTAAACACATGACCGATGTCATCGCAGTTATAACAAATGACATAATCATTATTTATGGTATTATGTGTTTTGTTTACTGTCGGTTCTTCGAAATTTCGGGGTATATTTGGTGGTATGTTCGGCTTTTGAATGGCAGCAACGTGAGCAGGCAAATATTGTACACCAAATGAACTTAACTGAAATTCTGAATTTATGGCGGGACCGAAATTGGATATTATGTTCGAACTATGGGGAATATTTGGAATATTCGGCGGTGATAACATAGGCGAGGCAACAAATGCTCGATCTTAGCTTGGTAGTTGCGATATTGAATTTATACTTGATCAAGTCGTCTTGCTCCCTTATAAGGCACAATCAAATCAGGATCTATTTTCAATTCGGACCAAGTATTCTCCCAATTCGTGCAACTACTTATTAAGTCCCCTATGTTTTCAAACTGCCAGTCGGTTAATTGGTACCGCAACCCCGGTCTCATATTTTTACGTAACTCCTTAATCAGCTGAAGATCGGAGAAGGGTGTACTCAGTTGAACCGTCAAACTCCAAACTTGCTGATAGAAATCAAGAAAAGATTCGTTTGATAACTGCTTCCGTGCTTTGATCTTGCTTTCTATGTCAAAATCGGGTCTGTTTTTAAATCGTTCTACCATATTATGACGAAGTTCGTCCCAAATTTACCGTTGTGAAGTGATTCGAATTTGTGAACTTGTGTGTTATTAATTTTTGTATGCCGTCAAAACCTGAAGTGAAAATTGAAACGGAATCAATACAAAATACAGTAAAGGCTGAAAACTACGGGAATATCATATCGTCTGTTATGGGATGTTTAGAGCCATTTGATTTATCGAAGCCGGATAAATGGTCATCATATTTTGCCAGATTCGAGCTGTACCGGTTAGCCAATGATGTACAAGGGGAGCAGCGTCAACGTGCTATATTTTTAACATATGTGGTCCACAATTGTATGACCTCTTGTGCTCATTGACATCACCAAAAAAGGTAAGCGATATCACCTTAAAAGAAATAAAGCAAATATTAACCGATCATTTCTCACCTAGCCCATCGGAAATCTCTGCTTTCTACAAATTTTTCAAACGATCAACAACCGGATGAGTGTTTTGCATCATACGTAGCTGAACTTAGAAGACTTTCAATTGATTGTAAATTTGAGAATTCCCTAGACCGAATGCTTCGAGATCGGATTGTATGCGGATTATGGGACGAGGCATTGCAACGCAGCTTTCTCGCGGAAGACAATCTTACATTGCAAAAGGTCATCGATAGAGCTTCTACTGCAAAATCAGCTAGCAAAAATTTGTTGGAAATACGTCATCCGGACCAAGTTCAATTCATCACAAAACATCATCAGTCTAGCAGAACACCGCAACAACAAAATTTTAAAATTCGACAAAACAATCGGCATGGTTGTAACGGATGTGGAGGACCACATGCAAGGTCATCATGTCAATTCAAAGATGCAACGTGTTCTTCATGTGGTATTAAAGGTAACATACAACGAGTTTGTCGATCTGCCGTTAAACCAACCTCATCGAACAATTCATACAAGCAATACCAAAGCAAAATGCAGTCGAAATTTGGTGTAAATCAAATATTGCCGCAGGTTGCTTTGAAGAAGACAACCACAGTCATAATAAACAATCAGCCTTTTGATTTTAAAATCGATTCAGGGTCCAACTATACTATTATGTCATCTCAAACTTATAACAATATTTGGCCAGCCTCAAAACCAGATATTGCCAAGTGTGAATTACAGCTGGTCGATTTCCAATGAAATCATATACCAATCGTAGGTGTAATTGACGTCGACGTATCATACAACGGCATCGAAATGTGTAGTCTTCCCATCATAATCGTAGATAGAATCCGCACAAATATTTTGGGGTGCAATTGGTTTTCGCCACTGGGAATAAGTTTACGAGGCGTTAACCTAAATAAAAACGGAGCATCGCCTATCCAAACCGTAACATCCAAATTTTCTGATTTGTTTTCTAAGTAATTGGGTTGTTACACAGGTCAGCCCGTTTCACTATAAATTGATGAAAAAATTCAACCAATTCGTTATCCGCCACGCCGTATACCATTGGCGACAAAGGGTTTAGGCAAAGCTGAATTGAATCGTTTAATCGAGCAGGGCGTTTTGGGCCCTGTGGAATATTCTGACTGGACTACTCCAATTGTCTCAGTTCAAAAAAAGATGGCTGCATAAGGATTTGCAGGGATTATAAATCCACCTTGAACAAAGCGTTACAGCCGCATTGTTTCCTAATTCCAGCTATCACAACACTATTGGCTTCGATTGTCGGAGGCCAAACTTTTGCTAAGCTAGATTTAGCACAGGCATATCAGCAATTGTCAGTCGTCGAGAAGTCATCATTACTTCAGACAATTGTTATTCACAAAGGTGCGTTTAGAGTAACCCGTCTTCAATTCGGTATTTCGTCAGCACCTGGAATATTTCAGTCTTTTATCGAAAATCTTCTGAGAAATATCCCAGGGGTATTACCATACTTCGATGACATTGTGGTTACAGGACATACTCAAATGGAACTTGCTGACCGTTTAAGTGAAATTTGTTCGCGTTTTGACAAATCTGGGCTACGTCTACGTCAATCAATTTTCTTGGATTTAAAATTGATGCTTTGGAGATCAGGCCTACATCCGATAAAATCCAAGCTATTCAAAATACACCGCAACCAACCGATAAAAAGCAACTCCCATCATTTTTAGGATTGCTCAATTTTTATCATTCTTTTTGCCACAGAAAGCGACAATTGCAGAACCTCTTCATCGTTTATTTAATAAAAATCAAAAATGGTTTTGGACGGAAAATCACAAAACATCGTTCAACAACCTAAAACAACTATTATCATCAGATTGAATATTAATTCACTATAATTAAGATTTGCCACTTCTTTTATTTGTGACGCTTCGCCATATGGTCTTGGCGTTGTGTTATGCAATCTAATGGAAGATGGCAGTGAAAAACCTATTTCATTTTATTCAAGAACACTGTCAAGAAGTGAACGGAATTATTCGCAAATTGACAGGGAAGCGGTATCTGTAATTGCAGGGGTAAAAAAATTTCATGAATTTATCTACGGAAGACATTTTAAAATAATCATTGACCATCGACCGTTATTGGGATTGTTCAATCCACATAAGCAAATTCCAACTGTCATGTCATCTCAAATGCTTAGAAGAAGAATTTACCTGATGGCATACGATTATGAGATAATTCATCGCGCTGGAAATAAAATGAGTAATGCAGATTTTTTAAGCCGTTTTCCATTGTCTGACTCATCAACAACGCATACCCATGAAGAAATTCTTATTATAGAAAACTTAGCATGACCAGTTTTATCAGCTTATGATATAGCTAAAATGACATCGAATAACCCAGTTTTCGCTAAAGTTTTTAGCTGGGCGTCAAGAGGATGGCCAGACAAACTATCTGCAAGTGACCAAGCAGTAAAATTATTTTATGTGCGGCTTACGGAGATCACCATACTTAAGGGATGTTTACTTTGGGGTAATCGCACAATAATTCCACCGGCAAGGCAACAAAAAATCTTTGCAGCTTTACACTCTGGGCATCCAGGAATTGTCCGCATGAAGGCTTTTGCACGAAGTTACGTGTGGTGGCCCAACATCGATGCTGACTGTGAAAACGTCGTCAAAACTTGTACGCCATGCCAAGAAACGAGACCAGATCCTAGTCAAGCGGAGGTGGATTTTTGGGAATCAACCAAAATTCCTTGGTCACGGATTCATATTGATTTCGCAGGTCCATTCCAGAATAAAATATTTTTGATCGTCGTTGATTCTTATTCCAAATGGTTGGAAGTAAGCCACGTCAAATCAACGTCTACAAATTGTGCAATAGAATTATTACGAGTGCTTTTCGCAACACATGGGCTTCCGGACACCATTGTTTCTGACAATGGAACCGCTTTCACCTCAGAAGCTTTCCGAGAGTTTTGTGAAGATAACCAAATAGGACATATTCGCTGTGCACGTTTTCATCCTTCTTCAAACGGACAGGCCGAAAGAATGGTTCAAACCACCAAAAGTTATCTGAAGAAACTTCCGGTCAGTTCAGATATTAAACTACATTTTCCAAGGTTTTTGATGAGCCAACACATAACTCCTTCCTCGTCCACGGGACGATCGCCATCTGATTTACTGTATAATCGTCAAATTCAAACATATTTCGATAAGATTCATCCGAACTCGATTGCCGTGACCAAAACAAAGAGGCCTGAAATTAAATCAACCAGGGAGTTTTTGGAAAACGATTTAGTATGGGCCGGCAATTGTTCATTTGGACCAAAATGGATAAATGGAGTGGTAATAGAACGCACGGGACCCGTTTCATATAAAGTTCGAATCGAATCGGGTCAAACTATAAAAAGACATGTAGATCAATTACGAAGACGTTTGCAACATCAATTGGATTGGGATACAAATATCAGAGAAAATAGCGAACCAAGTCACCCTGTAGAACCAGTTGCTACATCTATAGAAGAGTTCACACTGCCTTCAACCTCATATACTTTCGAACGACTGAAGAACTACAGAAATCGTCATTTTCATCAGCAACTATAGTAGAAACACCTGAACATCTGAGAAGATCATCGCGTGAAAAAACAACACCGCAGTTTTTCACAACTGGGCGTTAAGGGGTGTTGCGTACGAAAGTACTAATAATCAATAATGATATAACGCCGTTATGTACAATACACTCTTATACATCTTTGCGCTGTATCGATGTACCGAATGATCAATAATCAATGATAAAACGAGACGACAGCTGGTCGTAAATTAGGGTTTGCTGTCGACTGAACAGTTACTGGATTAGCATGAAAAAACGTTGGTTTGTCTGGCAATGGTGCTACCTTTGAAGAAGAACTTGTTTTCGCTTCATCTTCTTTCAAGAAAGTCTAAAACTTCTTCCTATTTCCAATGAATATGGGACGAATAATGCAAAACAAATTGATGACTTTTTGTTGATTGACTCAAGTACAATGGTCATATTTATATAGTTTTGTTTAACATATCATCGAATATACAAATAAAACAACTTAATTTTTACTCCATCATCTTTTAATCATAAGGAAATACAAATAAATTATTTAGTTTTATGTAAATTAATTTTTACATACTATAAACATAAATTGGCATACACTGAATTGTATAAATTATTACTACTATGCAAACACAATGAAAAATCGCAAAATGATTTATTACTACAATGACTCGATGGAAAACGCCACAATCATGTACATAATACTATATAGTATTTGTATATTCTATTCTCATAAAAAATTGTTCTGCCTGCCTGCTCTCAATCATTTTGTTCTAGATAATTTTTCATTCGCATTTCAAAATTATAATATACCGATATACCATAGAAGAGACTGAAAATGTATATAATAAAAATGATATTTTAAAATTGTCTACTATTCTCAATCAAATGTTAAATTTTCCGCAGATTCAATTCAATAGATACATAAAATGCATTCCGCAATGTGGTTTTTATATCTCGTATACCAAACAATACAAAAACACCAAAAGACAATAAAATCAAAAGAGGTTTTATCGTTTTTTAATTTCGAATTTTTATATTTATTGGAAAATCATTTTCTATTGTACCCGTAATTACATTTGAATTAAAACAAACATTTTTTTTTTGTTGTGCTTTTTATTTATTTTAGATATACAAATAGAAGTCCGCTGGACTCAAATACAGAGTGCTTTTTAGTATATAATTCCCTTTATTTGTAGCTATTTGTGTATCACGGCGGGGGGAAGGGGGTGGGAGGTTGCTAATATTTCATATTTTTAATCCTCATTCTCTAAAAAAAAAACGAATATACGGCTTATCGTAACCGGTGACCGTACAAAACGCAATCACAAAAACTCCGATAAAGGTTTTTTTTTTTATATGTTTGAATAAATTTTAATCTCACCTGAGTGTTTTCTCTCGAAACCAATTTTTTTTTGTACCTACCCTTAATTTAAACAACAAAAATCAATTTTCTGGCTCAATAATTTTCATTATAGGTTTTATAGAATTTTTATATTTATAGAAAACAACCAAACCAAAAATTATTTATTTTGTTTCAGTACAAAATTGGTTTTTTTTGATTTTTTTTTCTGGTTTTGAAAACCTATAAAAAGTGAAAAGTTTTTTAATTTAGGGAAATACAAAAAATCATAATTTGATATAATTTTTATTTTTATTTTTTTGCATAAATTTTTCGTAAACGCATTTTGGTTTTATTTAGGTTTGCGAATATACACATACGAGTAGTTTTGTTTTTAGTTACTTCAGGGTTGATTTTAGAAGATTTACATAAAACCCATAACCTTGCTGGACTACCTTTATTACTTTCCATTTTTCGCCAAACGTATTGGTAGACGAACCATAGTACGAGAAATAACTAAAGAATGCGTTATATGTATGTCGGCGATACAAAGCTACGTTGCAACAACGAGAGAAACTTGAAAAGATAATGAACTCTTATAATTTTTCTCAGTTTCTTTCAAGAAATTCAATCTTCTGGCATTTGGGGGGTATTTTGGAAGCTGCGGTTAAATCAGCAAAATTACATCCAACACAAGTAATAGGCAAAAGCATTCTGACGATTGAGGAGATTACTACATTATTAACAGAGGTAGAAAGCTGTTTGAATTTAAGGCCTATCTGATGAAATTGATCCACAAACCTCAGGACACTACCTCGTTGGGCGAAAAAGTGGGTTTCGAAATGGTGTCTGTCTGACATTCTGTCAGTCTGTCAGTCTGTCAGTCTGTTAGTCTGTCAGTCGGTCAGTCTGTCAGTCTGTCAGTCTGTCAGTCTGTCAGTCTGTCAGTCTGTCAGTCTGTCAGTCTGTCAGTCTGTCAGTCTGTCAGTCTGTCAGTCTGTCAGTCTGTCAGTCTGTCAGTCTGTCAGTCTGTCAGTCTGTCAGTCTGTCAGTCTGTCAGTCTGTCAGTCTGTCAGTCTGTCAGTCTGTCAGTCTGTCAGTCTGTCAGTCTGTCAGTCTGTCAGTCTGTCAGTCTGCCGGTCTGTCAGTCTGTCAGTCTGTCAGTCTGTCACTGTCAGTCTGTCAGTCTGTCAGTCTGTCAGTCTGTCAGTCTGTCAGTCTGTCAGTCTGTCAGTCTGTCAGTCTGTCAGTCTGTCAGTCTGTCAGTCTGTCAGTCTGTCAGTCTGTCAGTCTGTCAGTCTGTCAGTCTGTCAGTCTGTCAGTCTGTCAGTCTGTCAGTCTGTCAGTCTGTCAGTCTGTCAGTCTGTCAGTCTGTCAGTCTGTCAGTCTGTCAGTCTGTCAGTCTGCCGGTCTGTCAGTCTGTCAGTCTGTCAGTCAGTCAGTCTGTCAGTCTGTCAGTCTGTCAGTCTGTCAGTCTGTCAGTCTGTCAGTCTGTCAGTCTGTCAGTCTGTCAGTCTGTCAGTCTGTCAGTCTGTCAGTCTGTCAGTCTGTCAGTCTGTCAGTCTGTCAGTCAGTCAGTCTGTCAGTCTGTCATTCTTCCAGTCTGTCAGTCTATCAGTCTATCAGTCTGTTAGTCTGTTACTATGTCAGTCCGTCAGTCTGTCAGTCTGCCAGTCTGTCATTCGGTAAGTCTGTCAGTCTATCAGTTTATCAGTCTGTCAGTCTGCCAGTATGTCAGTCTGTGTCTTCTCGACAGCCGAGATGGTTTCCAGTGAATTGTACTCCAAATCGGCTAACCGGAAGTGGCATTCCCTTGGTCCAGAAAAATTATTTTGCAAATATCTTAAAAAGTATAAAGCTAACAAAAAACTGTTTAATACAAAATGTTTCTACAAAATTAAAAAAATTATGTAAAATTTCTTAAAATTCGCTGTTCGTAAAAGAAAGTCTTGTATTTGCCACACCTCTATTTTGTTAATTATAAATACGGAGCATTGGTAAGAAAACTTGAATTTAATAAATTTTTCGTAGTATTTACTAAAATGTAACAATCTTGACATCCTTACTTTTAAAGGCGGATTCAGTATTGCGTTCCTTCGTTCCTTCCTTCCTTCTGACTTTTTTTTTTGAAGATTCATGGTTGCTGAAAAAAATGAAGAACGATTTTGCTTCCATCTATAGGTAAAAAATGTTACTGATTGACAGTTTTCGTATTGATTGACATTTTTTCTTGCGTTTTAAAAGTTATAAAATTTTTGATTGTTGTAAATAAAAAATTAAAACAAATTTATCATTGTATTCAGCAATTCACCAAATTTCCAAAAAACAAAAGACAATAATAAACAATATGTTTGTTTGACATTAGATTTGATCGTGGGTTTTCTTTTCGTCTCTTTCATTTAAATATCATGCTATCTCTTTTCGCCATGTTCGTTCCGTACAAAAGTTAAAGTTAAATTAAGTTGGTGAAAAAAATTCACAACAAAAAAAACGTCATTTTTAACCAATCAAATTTATTTATTTATTTATTTAACCAATCAACTCTTAAGAGAGTTTTTTTTGGTAGTGTTGAGTATCCCTATAGTATTTAATAACTCCGTAGATTTGGTTGGTTTGTTAAAATTATTCAAGTAAAAGGGAAGGTTACAAAAACCTTCCAAAATGTCTTTAAAGTAAACAAAACTTACGGGTCGCATTTTCAGTCATAGAATCATAAATAAACCATTCTTACGTTACTAAAATGGTATTGAAAAAATTTTCAGTATACGAAACTATTTGCCCACTTTCCGAAGGCTTGAAAATTTATCTTAAAATTGTAGAATTCCATCTTCACTATTCAGGTGATTTTAACCAGTTATCAACATTTTAGTTGTTACCATCAACAATAAGTACTTTATAGTTCAACTTTCTTCAAAATAATATTAAAGGGTTGAGCGCATGTTGTAGCATCACTTTCGATTCATTTTCGATAATATTTTATCTCTTGTAACAAAAATAAATTTGTACGCTATTTCGCTTTTTTATTGCGATCTCAGCCTATTGCATACTCTCCCGTTGCTTCACATCGATCAAATATGGCAAACAAAAATTTGTATAAAAATTGAAAATAGAATGTTGTTTTGATCGAGCAAGCTGAGATAGCCTTAGAACATGCAAACAGAGTACAATATGTCACCCCAATTTACTTACATCCCGGCAAAGCTCACTTATAAAATTAATTACCAAATTTGTGATACCGTTAATGTGAGCCGAAAGTATCCAAACAAAACTAAAAAGTCCATAATGCAAAAAAAGTTAATGTCTGCCGAAAGTTTTCATCTCAAAGTAAGAAATCGGTAATGCAGATCGTGTTATCGCAGCTTCGGTCCAAAAGCCCCAAAGTTATGGAAATCCTATGAAAAATGACCAATAGTTTCTTGCGTTGAGAGTGTAGTTGGGTTCCATTTGTGGGTTGATTAGGGGTTAAGTTGGGGTTGGGTTAGGGTTAGATTACTGTTCACTAGAAGTTGGGGATCTGTTTTTCTTAGACAATATGTTAGAATGTGTCTCTAGTTTCGATTAATATTTTGAACAAAATTCTTTAACTGTTTCTTTAATGGTTTCAATTCCTAAAAGGTCGTCCTGCATATTACTATTTCGAATGTACCATAGAGCAATCTGTTTGACGTACTGGCAATTCCCATAACTGAATACCATAGTATGTCGATGTGGGACTGATTATCGCTTTGTATAATAAAACTTTGTTGTCTAATGACTACTGAAATTTTTTTCCCAACAGCCAACACATTTTTGAAAAATTTAATTTTTATTTGGTTGCGCTTTGGTTCAATATGTTTTTTCTACGATAGCCTTCTATCCAGGTATAAACCTAAGTATTTAACCTTTGTTTGTTGAGAAATATTTAATTCGTTTAATATCACTGGTGGGTAGGTGCGTTAGTTCAGTGTGAATGTAACGGTTGTTGGTTTTTCTTTCGTTCACTTTTATTCATGATAACTTAACTCGATAACTCCTCGAGTTTGTTCTAATGATTCTGTAATTCCTTTTAGGTAGCTTCGGGAATCTTGTGTAACGCTGGAATGGCTGTATCAATGGAAAATATTGGTCCTAGAATGCTACTTTGTGGGACACCTGCGTTTATATCATATAAGAAAGTAGTTGCACTATTTGTGAAATTTCTTAAGTATGTTAATTTGTATCAAACTTACAAAAAAAAGACAAAGACAGAAGAACAATATTTATTTTTTTCGAAGGTGCTTTTCATTTCATTTATAGTTCTGCGTACTTGCTCTAAGGTGCTTTCTTCAGGTTTGTAGGAAAAACCATCACCCATTTGCTGCGTAGGAGAGACCAGCTTACACAAAACTGCTTACTTTTGTTGCCAAAGTCAAAGCTCTGTTGTTGTAATTTGTCTTGAGCACTATTTGCTTATATCGCAGTTTTGCAGTTTTAGGAAATTTTACGGTTTAAATTTCTATAATTATAATTAAGCGTTTACTGTAGGATCATTTTGCACCTTGTTGCATTGTTTCGAATCGTAAAGTTTACCACATAAAAAGCGAACTTCGTTCTAGGTGCGGTAAGCGTTAGTGTGGCTGTATTCATGCCACTTGATGCACTAAATTGGTCCGGACCTTTTCTTGGGTTCCTTGTGCATGATTTTGCTACAAAGAAAACATTTTAGTTCTAGACGAAACATAGTTTAAGGATTTTTTCCCGCAATTTAGGCTATTAGTAACACATTCCCGAGCAACTAAATCGACTCAAACCTTCAGCGCTCACATAAAGGCGAATTTTTTTAAAACGGCTTAACCGATTTTCGCAAGACATTGTTTTTTGAAATCCTGATATTTTCGCTTTAAATTTAAACTATTTTCATGAAAATTGATTAAGTACTTTTTTTATAATGAATTTTGAATGAAAACGCAACCAAAATTGATGATTATGAAAAAAATATTGGAAGTATTTACATTTAAATTACAACAAAAAATTCAAGCAAAACAAAAACAATTTTTTTGGTTAATACTACAATGGTTGGCATGCGGTCCCCATTGACCTTATTAAGGTTTTGACAATGACTTGGGAGATCGAATCCCATTTCTCCTTCAACGCAATCTTGAGATGACTGATGTTAGATGGTACCGAATTTCTGGCTCGGATCCTCCGTTTTATTGGGTGTACAAATAAATTTCCGACCTTTTTAGATAGGTGTCGTTAGTATCACTGCTTGCATATTATTCAATCGGGCAATACATGTTTTTTGGAGACTAGATGTCAAGCTTGAATAATTACTAGTGATATTTGTTCAAAGCGTAAACAACAATTATTTTCATGTAATTGAAAATGTCGAATTTTGTGCCAAAAACATTTGCGGGAAGTTTTACTCCATTATTTTTTGTTGAAGAAAAGTGCAGCGGAAACAAATCGTTTGCTTGTGGAAGTTTACGGTTAACATGCTCCATCGAAAATAACACGCAAAGAGTGGTTTCAACGATTCAAAGTTGGTGATTTTGACGTAAGAGACAAAGAACGTGAAGGCAGACCAAGAAAATTTGAAGATGCAGAATTGGAAGAATTGGATATTATTTATTAAGAGTTGAATATTACCCAACAATGTTTTTCGCAACGTATACATGCAATGGGATGGTTCAGACGCTGGAAAATTGGGTGCCACACAGTTTGAAAGAAAGGGACATGGAACGTCGGAAAACCATGTGCGAATTGTTGCTTCAACGACAACAAAGGAAGGGGTTTTTGCATCGGATCATCACTGGGGATGAAAAATGGATCCATTATGATAATCCAAAGCTCAAACCAGCATGGGTCAAGCCAAGTGAACCAGGGCGACGCCAATAGCAAATACCATGGTTCGAAGGTGATGCTTTGTATTTGGTGGAATATGAAGGGTGTCGTCTATTATGAGCTGCTGAAAGAGCGTGAAACCATTACGGGACAAGTTTATCGACGACAACTGATGGCTTTAAAGCAAGCTCTAGCTGCAAAACGACGGAAATGACACCAAAGGCGCAATAATATTATTTTGCAACATCACCACGCTAGGCCACATATTGCTATACCTGTCAAAAATTACTTGGACAGGCAAAACTGGGAAATTCTACCCCACCCGCCGTATTCACCAAACATTGCTCCTTCTGATTACCACTTGTTCCGGTCGATGCAATCAGCCCAGGCACAGCAGCATTTCACTTCATATGAAAACGTCAAAAAATGGGTCGATGACTGGATCGCCTTGAAACCACCAAACTTCTTCCTTCGAAGAATCCGTTTATTGACTGAACGATAGGCGAAGGTTACAGCTTCCGGAGGAGCATACTTTGAATAAAACATTCTATCATTTTCTACACAAACTAATGTCTTTTATTTGAGTAAAAAAGGTCGAAAATTTATTTGTGCGCCGTTCGTCCCATAAATGCTCAATTGGATTCATGTCTGGACTGAGAGGCCAACCTGATCCATGAACTGCCGCGTGGTTCGAGCTGGGTGACACCGGACATTGTCATGCATCAATATGAAATCTTCCCCTATCTATCCTGCGTAGGGCACTACATGATCCAAGAGAATGACCTCGATATATCGTTCAGCGGTTTGACCTCCTCTACGGCCTCCGTTTTTTTTTTACGTTTACCGAACCGCCGCCGTATTAGACTGTTTCAGCAAAATAGCACTGCGAAAATCGTTTTCTTGGACGCAGGTAGACTCAGTCTCTGCTATCACTACTATTGAGAAATATTCAGCACTCGTCAGTAAGTAGAACGAACCTCCATTGCAAATTCATGTCGCTCTTTGCGGTGGCGTGCTGTCAATTTTGGGCCTCTGGCGGGCCGTCTTGGAGTAAGGTTGGCTTCTTTCAATCATCTCACCAATCAGCCGATACTGGCTGGTATGTCATTTCCGATTTAAGGAACCAGTTTCCTGAAACCTTCTGCATACTCTTGAGACAGCAGATTGGCTCATATTTAGCAGGCGAGAGACTTCTTACAATAAAGCAACAACTTGTGCGGCTTTTTCTTGAGTAGTATCCATGATTTTGAGGAAACAACGAATGAAACTGGTAGAAATTTGTTCAGGTCAACGTCTGAAAAATAACTGACGGTTAAATCGATGAAGCCATTTTAAAAAAGTATGCGGTTTGAGTCGATTCAGTTGCTCGGGAGTGTAGATTTGGCATAAGACCCTTTATCACTAAGATCAGGGTACAATTCACTTTGACGGTTGAATTTTGAGTTAGATTGAGTTAAGTAGTTTGGAAGACCATGTTGATTTAGGAGTTAAGGTGGGCGTGAGTTTATGTTAGACTTGAAGGGCTGGGTTAAAGGTCAAGTTAAGGTTGAATTAGGATTGGATTATGGCTGAGTTGGGTTTGAGTTGAGGGGAAATCAGCGGTTGAGTTAAGAATTTATTTTGAGGTTGTGTTGACTGTTGAGTCTGAGTTAACTGCCGTTGTTTTGAGTTGCGTTTTGGTATGAGTTTAAACATTAAGTTAAACGTTGAGTTTTAGGTTAAGTTGAGGATTGAGTTCGAGGTCGAGTTAGAGGTTCAGTCAGGATGAGCTGTGTTGATGGACATAAGCAGTTTTCGGACCGTGATGAGTTGGTGATAGTGCTGGGGTTGAGTTGAGGTTTAGTTGCGGATTTTTTTTCTGGGATGAGAAGGTTTAGTTAGAAGCTACCTTGAGTTGAGTTCATGTACGCATGTATTTTTTCGATTTGTTGATTCCTGGATCGAGTAGGGCGTTGAGTTGAGGACTAAAAGTTTTGTGGAGTGGGAGTTCATTAGGATGGGGTATGGGTTGAGTTAGGGCTTATTCAGCCGTTTAGTTGGGGATTTATTTGGCGATTGAGTTGAGATTTAAGTTCGAAGTTAGCTTGACTTGCTTTGAATTAAGCTCATGCACGCATGTAATTTTTCGCACCGTGTTGATTTGAGGATTTAGTTGGGACTATAGTTGAGGAACGCTAGAGTTGGGTTCAGTTGTCATCTAATAAAGTTTTTGGTTGATAGAAGGAGTTCAGTTTGGAATTTATTTGTTGTTGGATTTGGTTGTGTTTATTTAGGGTTCGAGTTGCAGGTATAGTTTTTGGGTTGGGTTGAGGGTTGAGGTGGGGGTTGAGTTGAAGGTTGAGTTATGACTGAGTTAAAAGTTGAGCTGAAGATTGAGTTAGGAATTGATTTGGAAGTTGAGTGAATTTTCGTGACAGAAGTTCTGATCACTCAGATCGATGTTGATTACGATTTGTTTGTGACTGTAAAGTTCTCGCCTCTGCTCAGCACTTGTATATTTGATGATTATTAAGATTACCACAGGTGGGGTCTTAATAATCTTGGGAAGATTGAAGGTAAATTTATTCTGATTTTTATATTTCATTTGCTTGACTTCTTATACAAAATTTATTACATTATACACAGAAACAATAAAAGTATAACGTCTAGTAAGCATTTAATATTGGCTTTGCCGGAAAAACGGTGTTGTGTGACACAACACAAATAAAGAACAAATTATTTAATGCATCAATTTGCATCAATATGACCTGTTGTATGATTCACGTTATTTAATGAATTGGTAACAACAGTGACTATTCTTGATATTTTGTTTAAATTGTTTCTTTGCCTGTTCCAATGTACCCCACTGAATTTAAAGATAGGAGCATTTTGTAACAAACAATGCTCGAGTTAGGATTTAAGTCTTAGGCTATTTAAAAGTTAAAAATATTTCAACTTAATAATAGAAAAAGGGACGGTTTATTTTTTGTCATTTGAGTGTGTTGATTGGCTTAAATCCAATGAATGTCAGGTCTTAGGATTTATAAACAAACTCGGACATCAACCTTAAAGCAAAAACGTTTGGTTTCGCTTAATTGGTTTTGTGTATTTCAAAGTAGCCAATTACGTTGTTTGTACACCTACATCAGTTACATGGTTTCTTGTTTTTAAAAGACCAAAATTTGAAAGCAAATTAAAATAATTAATACCGTTATTTTGCATTGTTTTTAGATGCTACTGAATGAGTACATCCAAACCCCTCTCCACACGATTTTCTTTTACACGATGGCAACATATCGCTGTGTAAAAACAGGATTAGATTTATTTAAATCAGAAAAGACATAAATAAATCGAATTTTCTGCTTTATTTCTTTCTGTTCTAATTCTGTTGCTATTAAGCTAATTTTAAGGTTGAAATTTTGTGATGTTTAATAATGAAACAAAGTTTTCTTAATATTTATTTTAATTCTAGGTACTGAGTACGGGTATAGCAGCTAATGGAAATGTCGTTTGATTGATGCTAAACATCATAGTTATATGATAGTTTGATAGAATATTGAATATCTAATATTTAAAAAGCAAGGAGGGTTGTGGGACTTATCAGGAGATGCATGGAAAGATTGTATTACTTCATTCGATATTTTATTGTTGCAATTAGTGGGTATTGTTTTTCTTAGATTAACCACCGTTCTTATAAAATTTTGGAATCGGTTACAATTCATGTTTCATGGAAACTTCTGCCAGATTTGAAAAAAATATATCTAAGACGGGTTAAAAATGCTAAGAAAAAAAATCTTGCTAACCAATTTTTTTATTTATTTACAAACATCACAATTATCTAGTCCAAAAAACTATTTGGTTAAATTAGCAAAAAACCATAAATTCCACTTTGTTAAGCGAACATAAATTTAAGTGCGATTAGCATTCTAATATAAACTCAGATTACTAAGATTTGAGTAACAATAAATGTAAACATCTTGAAAATGATTATGTTACAAAATTATACAGATAAGCTCTTATATCGAGAGATACAAGAGACATAAGTATAATATTTAAAAGTTCGTTGTTTCTTGTCTATATACTCGTAAATAGTTGTATACCACACAATATGTAATAGCAAAATAATTTATTTTGCTGAATTAAAGAAAAATACACCAACATGTTTTATATCAGTTTTCTGTGACAATTTTCATGTGCTAGGTGTATACATACTTTATTGTACAAGAACGTTCGTATCATTAAATGTACCGAATTAGGTTAGAATGTATGTTCAACTATATATAGCTAGTTAGCTGATAATACAAACATATGAATTTCACTTGAATTTTAAGTTTGTTAAGGTGTTCCCCACCCATTGAATTTTTTTTCGGTTCATAAGATTATCATCTCATCTGCTTTTTGTTTAATGAATCATATCTAGAAAATGCCCTCATATTTAAGGTGATCATGATTAATGGGCGTATGAGTATAATGCGGCGATATTTTGTGTACGATGACTGCCTACAATTTGTATGCATTTCTGGAATAGTAAATCGTACCTAATATACATAAACTAAACAAATTTATCATAAATTTGGCATGGCATTTATCAAGCAAATATTTTAATTTTATGAATAAAATATGGTTGTTTTTATATATTTTTTTATTTTAAATAATTCATTTGAATATTTTTCATAAAAATCATGCATGAACATATGTACATACGTTTATAAATTTGAATAAATTTTGCGGCAAATAAAATATATTGTTAGCATTAACTCAACAAATTCAAATTTTTTGACCAAATCGTATAATAATGATGGAATGTGATGCACATAGCTATGTATATACATACATATAGTATAATGTGAACATGATTTGTGGCTTGTGAATATAAATGTTGTAATATGCTAATAAAAAATAAATAAACAAAAATATTGTTTGAATAATAATGATACAAAATCTCTAATGACGTTTTGATTTATTAGCTGGAGGAAAAATTTATGAACTGCTTTAGAGAGATGTAAGTTTATGTGCGGTTCTGTAAATCATAGATAGATTACAACTACGTTTTTCGTAAAGATCATTGCAATCCAAAATAATTGATGCCTTTGATGAAAACATTTTGTTTATACTACGGTTGAAAAAACACTGCGACAAAATGGTGTTGCAAAAAAATTGTTTCACGACTTTTTAACTATTCGATCAATAGTTTTCGTTTGTATGTATTAACAGTTTTTACTTGTTTTTTCTATGAAAATGATAAGTTGCTTGTAATGATGAAGTTTGGGGAGAACAACATCCCTAAAGAGCTTGGTAAGCTGCATCGGAACGCGATGAACATGCATATGAATAGAAAATAAAGGAAAGTTCCAACCATGGAGGAGTAATGCACACAACCCAATCATTTGCCTCGCCCGGTAAACATTAGATGGAGCGTAAAAGTTATTTGGAACTTAGACCATCATTTTATAGTAAGAGGTTGGGTATTGCGAAGTAAAACATAAAAGCGTAATAATGAAAATGCACAATAGACTTTAATGGTCGCGGTGCACAGAGTTAGTAATAGCTAAAAAAAAAAAATAAAAATAATGAAAAAAATCGTTCCTTTTTAATTTCAGGTTCTACAGGTTTATCCCAGAAATAGCTCAAACCCTTTATACACTGAACATCTTGATACGATTATTCACACAAACAAAAAACGCAAATCGGAATATTTGTTTTTTATATAAAATTAATACAACCCGGAAAAATTATATCCTACCGATTTATTTATTTTTTATTTTTTTTGTAATAAAAAAGAACCATCTTGCGACGGGGCCAAAAGATCGCTGATCGAGTCTAAAACTAGAAATTGATTACCAAATTTAATTCTTTTTGGCGTGGTCAACGACAAAAGATTAAAAACTAAAATTGTGGTGTTTTATGCCAAGCAGAAATGATGCGTAAATTAAGAAAAAAAAACTTTGTAATTTGAACATTGTGCTTCTAGCTCGGAGGAACGGTACTTACAAATACAGACAAATAATGTAGATGTCTTACACAAGTTATTAATTAATTTATAAACGGAAGTTTCGTCAAGCAGTAGACTTCATAGTTAAAACGGTTATTGAAAGGCACACACTTATTCATTAAAAAGACGGTAAATTTCTGCCATACACTCTGAATCTGAGCCTTCTAAGACTTTACTAGGTTATGAAATTCTTTAATACGTCTAAAAATAAAGCCATGTAGTTTATGTGCTTTACAGACAAATACTACATCTACATAGATAAATGATTTAAAAAACCCAACTAAACAATGTCATTAAGATTGTATTGAAAATTTAAAAGCAATAATATACAGCTTTTTTAACGTGCAACTTTTATCATAATACGAATTAAACGTCAGTTAATTTTATTTTATTTTTACATTATTTCCTAAAATAAGAAAAAGAGGAAATATTACATAACTGGCCGTTGGCTCTATATTTGTAATACCGGGCATGAAAAATTTTGCAAATCAGACTGGAATCAAAAGCAAAGAGATATACACAAATAAATAACATCAACACTAATTAATGATGCAATGCATAGTGGCAGACAGCGATGAGCCGCTCAACGGCGAATATTGATAGTGTTAGTGCAACTTGGGTGGAAATTATTTGAGCAAATGGGTATAAAGGATTTTGCAAATCAAACTGAAATCTAATGAGTAGTGTATTTTGGTCGGTTCTACCGGATTTGGGATTGGAATTGATGACGTAATAGCATTTAAACAGAGGTAAATACATGCATTCAGGGGTAAAAGTATACATTCAGGGGAAGTACATACATTCAGGGGTAATAGCACACAGTCAGGCGGTTTTGCGTAAATTCAGTTTGTGAGTTATATTACAAGCATACTTCAGGCGTAAACCCAGCATACATTCAGGTGGTATTGCACACACGCATGTGGTAGGTATTCCACGCACACTTTCAGGCGTAAACCCATACATTCAGGGGTAAAACATACATTCAGGTGGTAAGTTCTATTACAAGCTACTTTCAGGGAAATGTAGGTGCAAATTGCATTTATTAAGGGTAAATTTTTAAGCATTCTTTCAGGGGAATAGTGAGTGAAATTACATATTTATAGCATACTTTGAGGTGGATTGCATTGCATACATTCATGTGTAAAATTATATTTACATAGTCGTTTATCCATATCATTTTTAAGTTAAAACTATATTAACACTTAACCGACGGGTCTTTTTTCGCCGCGTGCGCCGTTACGACGGGCTGTTTCGCGAGAATTCCGCACAACATAATAGTTAAAATAGAGTTGTGGCGAAAGTAAAAATATTTTTCCCATGTAATATTTTTTTTCTTGTAGTACAAACCTTCATTCATACTTGGAAGCAAAAAACGGTTTTATTTTTGCCGTTAGATACTACAAAACCCGACATTAAACGTCAGATGTCGAAAAAGGTAGTCGCTACCGGCCCCGACGGTTACCATCAGCTGACGAGGCCGGTAGATACTACTCGTCCCGTCGGTTAAGTGTTTAGTGTGCGTTTGATGATATTTTATCTTAATTTGAAATATTTCGAGGTGAGGATTCTGGTCGTGTTTTTATCAGTTGAATTACTAACGATCTAGAAAAAATTGATAATATTTTGAAAACGATAATTCCAATAAAAACACTTACTAAGGAAGAAAATAAAAAATATCATAGTGATAAAAAATGTCATGTATGTGGAGAATCATTTACAGAATCTAATTATAAAGTAAGAGATCATTGCCATTTGACGCGGCAATTCAGAGAAGCTGCACACACTAAATGTAATTTAAAATGTAAAATTAAAAGTTTCGTTTCGATGTTTTGTCATAATCTTAGTGGATACGACTCTCATTTTATAGTGAAAGAATTGTGATTTGACTTGGAAAAAATAGAAACATTTTAAATTTGGTGAGAATGATTTTATTCAATTACTTCGAGCATTGATAAATTATGTAAAAATCTTTCAGATAATCAATTTTCTGAAACACAAAAATTATTTACAAACCTAGAAGAGCAAAAACTAGTCAAAGAAAAGGGGGCCTTTCCTTATGAATATGGGCAATACCACCTGAATATATGCTGGATTTACGCCTAAAAGTATGGTTGTAATATAACTTACCAGCTGAATGTAGGCAAAAGCGCCTGAATATATGATATTACCCTGAATGTGTGTATCTGCCCCTGAATATATACTGTTGCCCGTAAATGCAAGTATTTAACTCTGAATATATGCTACTACGTCATCAATCACAATCCCTAATTCGGTAGAACCGACCAAAATACACTACTCAAATGCTAAAGGAACATAAATAATTAACATCAATATTATTATCAATATTAAAATAAATATCAATATCAATATCAACATTATCATCAATATCAACATCAACGTCACTAGCAACATCATTCTCTTGTCATTATCACTGTCACAATATCAATCACAATCATAATTACTGTAATTATCAGTATCACTATTACTGTTACTATCACATTACATATACAGTTACTATCACTGTCACTGTCACTATTACCACCACTATCACTAAAACTATAACTATCACTATCACTATTATTATCACTATCACTACGATCATTATATTCTCTACGATCATACTATTACTATCACCATCACTTTTACTGCCACTGTCGCTATGATCATCACTATCACTGTTACTATCACAATTACCTTAACTTAAAAAGTTTAATCAAAATCAAATCTTAAGAAAAACTTTTTTCTATTATTTTTTGGTAATTTTAATAAGCTTTATTTTTAGTCCCGTTTTTAATTTACGAAGATGTTATAAACCTTGTTACAAACATTACCTATTTCCAACTTATTCTAGCGCATCAATGCTGTCTACAAACAGGCACAATTAAATGAAAGGTAAGAAGTTTTTGTCCTTGGTTAAAAGTTCGTCGGTTAAGAATTTTTCATTTCCATCTCTATAGTCATCCGTTCTAATTTTTTTTATTTCACGAAACCATCTTATTGAACTAGCATGCGATTGTCGTTTGATGAAACGTTAGATAAATTTACGATTAATTTGAAACAAATTCAATAAATTTATAAGACTGTTTTTTGCGATGAAAATGTTTGTTGTCGCTGATAAAATTTGTACGTACATATACATGAACGATTACTGACATATGTAGATATATGTAGATATATTTGTAAGGTGATGTTTCAAAAATATGTTTGCATTTGGATATACTTATGTATACATCCAAATGTTTATTTTTAAGATTTCAAATTTTAACCCCTTTGGATGTTTCACGTCAAATCTATCGATTACTTTTTACAATCTAAATAATTTGTGTAATTGGGCCACTGCCAACTCAAATTTAACGGAAAATCGACTCTAGGAAATTTAAAAAAGTCTCAAAATATTTTAATTATTGAAAACAAATAAGTGAAAGTGACCCTGAAAAACTTACACCTGCTATATAAAGAAAGATTTTGCAAAATGAAAATACCTATGTTGGAATAGGAGGGTTTTATAAAGTATTTAAGAATTCTTCAGGAGAATTAAATTTAGGTTTATTGGCCTTAGTAAACAAAGGAAGATGTTGTTTGAAAATATGTTGACTTAATTTTTACACGTTGGATAGGAGAAGGTAAGGTTACGTGAAATGAAAGGTAAGGGCAAAAATGTTTTGCTGGCGCAAAATCGCTTATGATTAATTGTGTGTGTACTATATTCTGTGGTATAACCTCTTTGTCTTCTGAAATACTGCCTGAAAACTTTAAAGAATATTTAGATTTTTTCGGAGTTTGCAAATTTTTAAAATTATAACTTATTTGAATAAGAAATACCAAAGTCCAGGTTGCCTAATTTAGATCGAATTAAATGTCCACTATAAATCGAACGACAACACAAGAGAAAATATGTCTTATGACAGCACAAAATAATTCATATTAATTATGTTAATTTAAATATTTTATTCTTACCTTTCCCATCCGAAAGGATTAACCTTGAGCAAGGCCCGAATAATTGGGCTGTACCCCGCACCTTAACATATAAAAATTGTCAGCATTTGTCGCACGTTAGAAAATAAAGCAAAAAAAATTTTAAAAAAGGGAATCATCAAATTTGAGTTTTATTTGATTTCAATTTCAAATAAGTGACTCGAAAATAATCATCCCGGTATCCACTCACATCAGCACAATATGATTAGTAGAAACTGGTTTCCGAGAAAGGTTTTGCTACCTTGGTTTAATTTACATTCGCGCTCTGATCAAATCAATTGGGACTTTTGTGGTTATTTGTTTGATTAGGTTGATTTTGAAATAGCTCAGATGTAGAAAGATCAAGTAAATTGGAAGGGCAAAAACCAACATTGGTGACCAACCTTCAAAAATATTTTGATACTTCATCATTTATTTCTCACAAAATATACAAAATCTTTCAGAACGTGTATATGTATATACGCCCTAGCACAATAAGTACGTTTATGTATAATTTACGTTTATTTATATAAATAACTTTATTATGTCTCTATATGAATTGTTTTTGGTATAACATTTTAATAAGGAGGTAAGGTAACGTAAATTTTGATAAGCAATATCTGTAATACCGCTCAACTATTGAATCGAATAAATATAGTATCTGCAGCTTATATTGTAAAATACTTGTAGAATATTTCGTACAATAGTAGAGTCGTATGTCGTTGTAAACCCATTTCAATTTCAAAGTAGGTATAATACGAAAAACAATGAATTTTAGTTTTCCATTTGTTTAAACCGACTGAAATTTATCATTACATTTTCCCACTGAACCAGAATGGCACTCCTGGAATGAAAATTTCCGATCACTTTAAAATGTGAAAGTGTTGCCACAGAACTTAAGGAAGTATACAAATTTACAGGGTCCTAACATTACTCAAAGTGGGTGAAAACAGTAGAAATGTTTTTTCGATAAACATGCATAATACAGTACAAAGCAGCAAGATAATTTCAATAAAATCTAATTAGCTGCAAAGTAGCTTAGAAGGCCGCGAAGTGGCCTTTAGATTATGCCCCAAAGTCTCAGTGGCAGGGTTTCTAGTACTATATAAAACATTAGAGTGGACCATAATTAAGTGAACGATGAAAACGTGGCAACACTTCCGTATTTCTGATCATTTCTCTATCTTCTTTGATTTTTTATGAAGTGCATAGAAATGCTTAAATTGTTTTATGAAAATCAATCTTCGGCTGTTTATACTCAAATGGCATTTCAATCAAAATAACGTTGCAGCCTTTCTTGACAGCATTATTGCTAATGGTGCTATTCAACTAAGTGAAGAGTCATATCGACATTCGGCGGTTTTTTTGCGGGACTTCAAACTTTCACAGTCTCTTTTCTTAAACGAAAATTCGACAACAAGTTGCCAATTTTTCTACCGAAACACTGCACCACTTCGTGAACAGTGCTTACAAATGAAAGGTGGCCATTTTCCGGATATAATTTTTCATATCTAAGCAAAACGAATTATAACGAAAAGAAGCTAAACGTAATTTTAAAGAACTTTTTTAGTTACTGAGCAACAAATCGTTCATTTAATTATGGCCCACCATATAAATGTTACATGCATAATCAATTATACTGTTCGGACTTAAACTCTGTTGTATCGCTCTCACATGCATATTTCCAAACCCCTCCTATACTCACAACAAACCCCCCCCCCCCAGACTCAATCTGAAACTCTATAGCAAACTGATGGATTTTTTACGTTCGTATGAGGTAATTTGAAAGTTTCCATAGACGATAGTTGGGGAGAACCTCATGGGAGAAGCTTCGATAATCTTTTAAAAGTACGTGCAAAAACCTCAAACATGAATTTATGGTATCGGCTAACTCACATATTTAACCTATTATTAAAGATTTAAGAATTTTGGTTTCCCAGTCAACTGATAGAACCCGATTAACTTCATATAGTTACTGAAATTTGTTCCTAAAAATACAATAATCGGAATTCAGAAGGTCATGAAAATAATTTATTTTATTTTATATAATTGAAAGCACTCATGAGACAATTTGCAAAATGTTTGAATCTCATAAATTGCAAAGTTTCCTAGAACGCATAAAAAATGTTTTACAAAATTTGTATTCCAAACACATAATATTTCCGTTATTAAAAGGTGTAAAATTACCAATAAAATTTCTTTATAATGTAATATTACATAAAACTATCAAACATTACCCTTATTATGTGCCTTCCTATGTTTTTTTTTTTTTTTTATATTTCGGCAACGATAATACATTTTGATCCAATTTTGTCATCACATAAAACAACTGGTGTTTATTTTCACAAACACATTTTTTCCATTCTTATCCTTAAACCGGTAGATATAACATGTATCACTAGATAGACATGAAAATGCTTTTCCTTTTTTGTTTTATTTCGTTTTTCGTGCTGTTTTTTTTTTGCTCGTTTGTTGTTGTTTACCGTTCGAGTTCATTATTCATCCTGTCGGTTTATGGTTTTTGATACATTGCCTTGTCTGCCAGTTTGCTGTATACTATTTATACATAAATACTCGTATTTCTGTATACGTACGTTTATTTTTCTTAGATTTTTTGGTACACCGATAAAATCGAATTAAAAATGATTTTTGTACGAGTTTTTATGGTATCGAGATGAGCATAAATAGTTCATTTGTTTTCCCTGTTAATGTTGCTAGCGATTCGCATACATAATTTAAGCATGGAACTACATAAATTAATTTGTTTACTTTTTAGCCAAATTCACTATGAGACATGAATACTAAATATATTCTCAAAATTGAATCTTTCCGGTCATTCTTTAGATTTTTTTACAAAATAAATATTTTATTAATTTTATGGTTAACCAATGTTAAGTCAATTATCAAAATGATAATATTTTGTGTTTGATACCTACAATTCTATGCAATGGTGTTATGATTGTGTGTCCGGAAAACCAAACCAATATTGTTTAACCACGAAAACATATTTGTAAATTTTGATTGGATTAATTTCATACATTTTTACTATAACCGCAATCAATACAACTGTTATTGATTTAGATTAGATTGCTAATATATTTAAAATTTAGTATAATCATATCATAGGACAGGAGTAAAAATCTGGAAATCAATATTTGAAAAGAGTTCATGGATAATATTTGTGGAATCAAAAATTCTTTATATGGGGCCGGAAGTCATGTTTTAATTTTATGATTTTTATGTTTTGAATGTGTAGCACTGAGACAAAAAATTCTAAGGAAAGTATTTTTTTTGTTGTTGTTGTTTTTTGAAGTTTCTGGAGGTCAATTATTTTTCATGCATATGGCATTATATTTATTGCCAAAGAAAAAAACAGGTTAGAGTAAGGCCTCTTAATTAAACCAACTCCCGAAAAATATCATTTCCCCACATTCAAGATTCACGTCACAAAAGATTGTTTAATTAATATTTATTAACATAACAATGGTAAGTATTTTAAGACCATTTATCTTCATCAAGATTTCTACAACACAATATCATTTCTACTCACAATATCATTCTGTATCTCCTTTTATATTCTTGTTATCCTTGCGTAATATTTTCAAATGTGTACTAAATTATGTGATCGCTTACTTAACGAACTCACCCATTTAAACAATACATTAAATTATTAATTAGATTGAATTGAAGGTGAGTAATTAAATGTAAAATCAAATTTCTATTTAGAATCTGTCTTGTACAGCAAATACTTATCACATATACCTTCTACGTTTGAGTTATACCCGTTATTAATTCAACTTGTATGTTAACTCAAAAACGAAAAATCAGTCTTTTTATGATCTCGTTGTATGCAGATAATTTTTGTTTTGTTTGTTTGTTTTTATCCCTACAATCTGTTCTGGGGCTCGAGGCACTCCCAACTCTTTCGCAGTTCGCTTTTTACGTCCTACCTTACGCCTTTTGTAGCCAAATCGAGGACGTATGGCTATAGACCCGTTTTCGTTTAAACCACCTGCACATTGCATTGCTTCATGCCAACCTATAGTGCTGACATGAAAGGTGGGTGGGCCAATAGATTCCGCACTCTCAACAGGGGGTCATAGATGTGTTCATCTTAATCACCGATCGTAATCAGATAATGATGAAAAATCCTTTTTGCATTCCGCCCTCCCGCTACCTCCCGATCGAACCGCAGATTAGTAATATCAATAACATCAAATACGTGAAAATTAAAGTTTTGTGTATTAATTATTTAGCTCGAGTCGACCACAATATTGGCGCAGTTGGTAGGATCTTTTTCTATCGAGCTAATTAAAATATTAATTCGCGATCATAAATTTCATCAATTGTTGGATGATCAACAAGGACAGAGAAAATCAACATTTTTAAACGGAAAGTGTAATACCACCTGTTTCACCTCAACTACCGCAAGTATTTTTGCAAGAAGTACAATCGTCAGGTGCTACTCTAGTTAACGGGAATCCTGCAGTTGTAACGAAGGTGATAAAAAACTTAATGCCCATAACAACTAGTTGTATTGAACCGTTCGATATCATTAAACCGGAGAAATGGGCGAGTTATTCTGCACGTTTTGATTTATACTTGCAAGCCAATGAGATCGAGACAGAGTGACGGAAACGTGCGATTTGCGATCCTCATACTTTGCGGACCAAAACTCTTTGATCTCCTCGTCTCATTGGCATCACCTAAAGAGGTAAGTACTCTTACCCTAGAAGAAATTAAAGATACTCTAAAAAATCATTTTTCTCCCAAACCATCTGAAATTGCGGCGTTCTTCACATTTTTTAAACGGGGCAAACTTCCGAACGAACTGTTCGCCTGGTATGTTGCTGAATTACGTCGATTGGCTGTGGATTGTATGTAACTTTGGTACCTCATTGGATAAGGTGTTGTGTAATCGACTAGTTTGTAGCCTTCGAGATGAAGGACTGCAATGAGATCTCCTAGCCGAGATAGGGCTGAACCTCACCCAGGCTACCAATCGAGCTCAAACAGCTGAAGCAGCAACAAAAATTCTTCATGATTTGCGTCATCCGGAAAAATTTCGAAACGACCACAATCTACAAGTCGACCTTGTAATGGATGTGGCGCATCACGTGCTCGTTCGTCATGCCCGCATTTAAATGCCGTATGCAATTCGTGCGGTAAAACCGGTCACATCCAAAATGTATATCGATCTTCTGCTAAAACAACACCGATCAACAAAGGAATAAGCACAATCGTAACCAATCGAAATCGAGAGTCCAGCATATATTGCCATTGATTAATTGAAAAAAGAGGACAACCATTATCATTAACTATAAGCCATATGGTTTCGAAGTCGATTCAGGGTCAAACTATACTATCATATCGTTCAACACCTTTAAATCGATTTTACCGTCCTTTCAGTTGAATTTATTGAATTTTCAACGCAATCCCATTCTAATTTTCGGGATTATCGATGTAGACGTGTCGTACAATAGCCAAACCGTCCAGAATCTGCCGATTGTCATTGTGGGAGGCACGCGATCCAACGTTTTGGACCACCAGTTTCTTTACAAATCGACAACGACTGGTCCACCAGTGTCTTTACAAATCGATACCACTATTCATCCACCTCGATTAACCCCGCGACGAATTCCTATCGCCATCAGGAGCCAAGTCGAATTAAAGGTTGAAGGAAGTTGAATTAAATCGATTAATCGAGCAAGGTGTTTTGGAATCGGTAGAATACTCAGACTGGACCACACCCATCGTTCCAGTTCCGAATAGCGATGGCACCATACGAATTTGTAGAGACTATAAATCAACGCTGAACAAGGCGTTGAAACCATACTGTTTCCAGATACCAGCAATTAGCACACTATTGTCGCAAATTGACGGAGGAATAATTTTTGCTAAATTGAATTTAGCACAGGCGTATCAACAATTGACAGAATTGACAAGAATGGCCTTCGTCTTAAGCTAACAAAATGTAAATTTGTAGTACCAACCATCATTTTTCTCGGTTACAAAATCAACGGACTTGGAATTCGTCCAACCACGGAAAAGGTACACGTCATCACAAATGCATCACCACCGATTGACAAGAAACAATTACAAGCATTCTTGGGCCTCCTGAATTTTTACCACACTTTTATACCGCAAAATGCAACCGTCGCCGAACCATTGCATCGTCTTTTATATCAGAACCAAAAGTGGGAATGAACCAAAATTCATCAAGAGGCATTCGATGATCTAAAAAACATGGTAGCTTCCGACCCAGTTTTGATACACTATACCGAGAAACTGTCTCTCCTGTTAGTGTGTGATGCCTCGCCGTATGGTCTGGTGTCGTACTCTGTCGATATTTCACCATTGTCACCGATCACTAACTACAATGCTACGCCGTATAATATTTCTGAGTGCCTATGATTATAATATCATTCATCGCTCAGACGCGAAAATTGGAAATGTTTATTTTCTAAGCTGTCTGCCTTACTACGAAACTATGGGGAAACCAGAACGCCGAATTTATCGCGAAAATGACGTCAAATAACTCTCTTTACCAGAAAGTTCTCAGCTGCGCGTTAAGAGGGTGACCGGAGAAGCTTCAGGCGAAGAAAATGTCAAAACCCTTATTTAATCGCCGAAATGAAATCTCGTCCATCCGAGAATGTTTATTGTGGGGAAATCATACAATTATTCCACCTGATGGCCAAGCGACAATTCTCCTGGAATTGTTCGCATGAAAGTTTTGGCCCGAAGTTATGTTTTGTGGCCAAGCATTGACGCCGATTATGAACAAAAGGTCAGGACATGTCAACCTTGCTAGACGAACCAACCGGAAAATGAACAGGCAGCTGTTCATTATTAGAAAACCACACAACGACCATGGTCCTGTCTTCACATCGATCATGCCGGGCCGTTTCGAGGAAAGATTTTTTTCATCATCGTGGGCTCTTTCTCGAAATGGTTAGAAGTGTTTATCGTCAAATCTACGTCATCACGATGTAGCATTCAGTACCTTCGGTCACTTTTTGCCACTCATGTGAATCGAATCTGATCCACCACATTCGGGTAGCCCCATTCACAACATATCACACCATCGCCTACTACAGGATGATCTCGATCTGAGCTACTATATAATAGGCAAGTTAAAACATATTTTGATAAAATTCATCCTTATTCTATAGGAGCACAAAAACAAGCATCGTCAAAAAATGACAAGCCACCGAGATTATTTAAAGAGAGTGACCGGGTTTGGTGCAGGAATTATGCAAGAAGGCCGAATTGAATAGCCGCCACCATTCAATCAGCTACCGGACCATTATCATACAGAGAAGTTGAATTTAAACTCCCCACATCAAACTTACCCTCATAATTTTTCTATGGATGAACGTTGGCTAAACACACTAATTAAAATACTTTCCAAACATCACACTTTTAAGGTTGAAATACAAATTTTCAAATTCTATATGGGCCTTTCACTCATACGAGTCCCATGCTCCCTACAAGAAACTTGCCCTCATAATTTTTCTAAGGATTTGCTGGCTCGGCACACTAATTGAAGTACTTTCCAGCCATGAACCTTTAAAGGTTGAATTTATACCGATTTTTAAATTATATATGGGCCTTTCATTAAAACGAATTTTCCCATGATCCACACAAGAAACTTACCCTCATATATTTTCTATGGATGAACGTTGGCTAGACGCACTAATTCAAATACTTTCCATACATGACACTTTAAGAGTTGAATTTATATAAATTTTTTAATTTTATATGGGCCTTTCATTCAAACGATTTTTACAGGGCTCCCCATTTGAAAATTGCTTTGATAATCTTTCTAGTTATAATTGTTGGCTAGGTACTCTAATTAACGATTTAGAGGTTGAATTAAACGATTTTTAAATTTTATATGGGCCTTTCACTCAAACGAATTTTTCATACTCCCCACATCAAACATGCCCTGATAATTTTTCTAGGGATAAGTGTTGGCTGGACACACTAATTGAAATGCTTTCCAGATACGACACTTGAGAAGTTGAATTTATACAGAGTTTTAAATTTTAGATAGGCCTTTCACTAAAACGAGTTTTCCCATGCTCTCCACATGAAACTTACCCTCATAATTTTTCTAGGAATAGACGTTGGTTAGGCACACTAACTAAAATACTTTCCAGACATGACACTTTAAAGGTTGAATTTATACAAATTTTTAAAGTTTATATTTGACTTTTCTGGTGTTTTCGGCTAACTTTAACAAGGTACGATCACACAGACAGAGTGAGCGCAAATTGGGAATTCCTTCGATTGCTATTACCACGACTACTTCGACTCTTAGAATATTTTGTCCAATAACTCTTTTGAAATTCATTTTGAATCAATAAACTGCCGTTTCCCAAATACCCCATAATGGGGCGCGCTTGGAGGGTTAAAACGCCAGCGTACTGTCTTCCATAAAAGAGAGGTTAAAATTAAATTAGAATTTATGTTGACCATGTTATACCAGTCCTTTAGCTGTCTGTCAGCTCGAATAAGATTAGATCCCACTTTCACTAATTTTTCACCAGTTTAAATTCACGCGGCAATATAATTGGTTGTGTTACTTGATAATTGACCGTATATAATTTTCTTATTCGACCATCTACTTTGAATATGCCATGATTATCGATGGATGAAATTAAAGTGCTTAGCGGCGAAGTTTTCTTTACAAATTCATTTCTTCTGCTGTTATCTGAAAATTCTGTGAGATCTATTTCTAAACCATTTTTCAATTTGTAGATTTACTATAGTAATCGTAACTTTCATATAAGCCTTCTTATATGTAATTTTACAGTAATTTTATACTGACTTCCTCTGACGAATTAGGAGTACCTTCCCAGATACTGTCAGGATCTCTCAACTATTTACGTTCGTTCTTTCAGTGGCCGGAAAACTTGACCACGCAGTTACAAACCTGATTTTATTTTATTCTTGCTTTCCTTAATAACGCTCCACATTTTCGTTAAGAAAACCGCAACGGATAGTTTCAATTTCTGGTGGATTCCATTTCAATTTATATCTGTTTTTCGGCTGTGATAACACAATCTGTGTTATCAATTTTCTACTTATGGCTGGAAATTTAATCAAATTTTGCCAAATTTTGTTGTTAAAAAATCACAGAAAAATGGGTCACCTCCAGACATAACACTATCGGCTGGGACAACACAGCCTGCGTTATCCACTTTTTACTTTTGGCTCGAACCTTAACCAAGTTTTTGCCAGACGCAACACGGGAACCCTAACCTGCATTTGTTACAGCGATAGCTATTGATAAATCACATTCATGCAGTCGATCTTCAGACATATCATTCTATAGGCTGATTTTATAAAAATTTTCTGATGATTTTTTAAAATCGAATTCTCGCAGATTTCCCACGGTAAAGTTGAACTGAAATTTCTTCCTGCGACAGTGTGTAAGAAATCACGTACATGCAATTGATCTTCAGATATAGCACTCTAGAGGCTGATTTTATATAAATTTTCTAAAAATTTCTGAAAAGTCGAATGTTCCCAGATTTCTCACAGGAATCGCAGTGAATTTTTCTCCTGCTATAGCAGGCCATCTCCAGACATAACACTCTACTGGCTGATTTTATACGAATTTTAATTTTTTTTTTCGGCTGGACAATCTACATTATCAACTTTTTACTTTCGAATGAAACTTTATAAAATTTTGCCATTTTCCTCGGGAAAATAAATTTTTACCAGATTTCTCACTTGAAACTTGAAATGAAATTTTTTCCTGCCATATCTATTTTGCAAATCACTTAAATGTAATCGATCTGCAGACATCACACTCTCAACTGAGAAGGATTTATTTTTTATTTTCCTTTGGGATAGCACAATCTGCATTACCGATTTTTAACTTTCGGCTAAGTTTAACATTATTCATTTCAAACCATTTTATTTTTGAAGCCTTTTTTAAAATTGTTTGCTTTCAGTGTTATTTTATTTTCAATTGTGCAAAGCAATAGTTTTAATTTAAAAATTTGGTTAATGGCAGTTCAAAGAACAAAAGACTGCATTTTAGAAGTTGATGTTGTCCTTGTTGTACAATCGTTCATTTATTGGCACCAAATTTATACATTTTTTACAAAGTTTTCCAATAATCCAATAAGGCGAACAAATTATTCCCTGTGCTAATTAAAACAGCATCGGGAGTAATTTTATACCAGTAAGTACCTTTAGAGTTCTTTACAAGACTAAGAAATAAATATATTTAATTATACTAATCGAGGATTTAAACTAAAAAGTATATCTATTAAATGCAATGACACAATAGCCACTCAAACGACGAGCGAAAAACGCCTCACTTATCATAATCTTCTAATGAGTGTTTCAGCATTTTGATATTCAAGACCTAGCAACAACCATAATTTTATATATCTTAAAAATTCTTTATAGTTGTCTGATAACGAAATTTTCGCAGGCATGCCATTGAAAATTTTTGGTGCAAGATAAGTATACAATCTTGGGAAATGTTCTTTGAATAGTTTTGGAAGGCAAGAAAATTTTTTCTAAGCTAATAACTCAGTAGCTTGACATTTATAATCTCACAACGCCGGAAGAAAATGCTTATACCGGACAGGTAAAATATTTGAGATCCGGAAAGGAGAACGGTGTCAATTATAACTTACAACGAAGTAATCGAACTAAATTTTTTTGGCCAAAAAAATGATCTAAAAGTTTCAAAGTTCAACGTGTTCAGGTGTAAAGTTTCTCAGGGGATTTAAGTTGTCACTTGCGGTCAGCTCCGTAACTTGCAACTTCCACAAGTGCTCGTGTTACCTCCACGTGGTGACCGCTGGTAACTAGATTGCTGATTCTTTGGCTTCTAGGCTAATACACGGCGCTAAAGGAGTCAACCTTAAACAAATCGCTGGGCTGGGTTAAGGTGAATCGTACCATGCCGATAATCGACCAGACGGGGGGCCCAGCCATAAAACTAGCTCAGTCGCTAACGGAGGATCCGGATATTTGGCGCCCTCCGGATTTAGTAGCATTAACTATGTACTGCGGATCTCTGCACAGATGGACACTTCTTTCTCCGCTACCCGCGGGAACAATTATGGATCTTTATAAGAACAAAAAACAACAAAAAGGGTCCGGCTCTCTAAAAAATCCGGAAAATGTGGACAGCGAGACTCCGGTCTGTAGGCCTGAGTCTAGTCTACAAATAAACAACAGGACATAAGCTCAAAAAAGGCTGGTCCCTCCACTCGGGTCACCAAACCTGAGTAATACAAAGCGGAACCAAAGCACGAACGATGCTGGTACCTAAAAACCAACCAACCACTAGGAGGAAGGCCTGAAGTGCCCTGTATAAGAGAAATAATATCTCGCCAGAAGACAGAATGGATAAGGACAAAGCCACGCTTGCGTGGGCAAAAACAGTCACCGAGAAAAAGTCGGAAGGCCCTTCAGCTGGCTCACAGCTTAAAAGAAATAGATCTCAGGAGGAAAGTCCTAAGATCACAAAGCGAACAACACTCCATGCTTCCGCTACGAGGCCTTTTAACGAGGTACTCAAGGTTCAGCTAGTTGTAGCAGTTATTGACAAATCTCAAGAGGGTGGCAGTATCACGCCCGCCAATTGGGCAAAAGTGGAAGGAACCTTGGCCACCACCTACCTGAGAGTCCTGTCGGAAAATCCAGGACCTGCTCCGACTTGTCGGGACGTGGGCTGGCACAGAAATCAGGTGAAACTGACTGCCTGTGCAGATCAGAGGTCCCTGCTGCTCTATAAGAAGGCAGTGGGGGGACTTGGCGAGGTATGGCCAGCAGCCAGCCTTGCTGTGATTGAAAGGGAAGATATCCCCTGCAGGCCAAGAGCTAGGTTGTACATCCCTTCGGAGCCTAGCGATCTGAACGTGATACTCCAGTTGTTGCAGGTTGGCAACCCGAAGTTGCCAACGCACAACTGGAAAGTTGTTAAGCTCGAAGAGACAAAGGCTAACTATAGGTCGGCTGTTATCATCTTAAACAGGGAGTCACTGACTGCACTGGAAAAAACCAACGGTTTAATCAACTATGGTTTAAATGCAGTCACACTCAAGGTGTACAAGAAGGACGTGGACAAGCCGGAGGCTCCGAATTTATCTTTAGAAAATTCCGCGGTGCTTGATAGCTCATCTGCGTGCGCAGAGATATCCAGCCAAGCGTAAACTCTCTTCATCGACAAAGAGATTTCAACATACATGGAATCTTTAAAGAGGCTCTCAGAGGACTTCTCATCAGGGGATGACTCTGATGTTACTGTGGTGGAGAAGGGGCTGTAGAGATAACACCGGCATTTCTTCAAGTCAACCTTCACCACTCTAAGCCAGCTTCAGCTGCTCTAATTTTAAAAATTGGGAAAGAAGCGACAGATGTCGTCTTGATCCAGGAACCTTGGGTCACTGAAGACCGGGTACTTGGGCTCAAGACTCCCTATTATAGATTAATGCACGCGAAAAAAGAAAGTAAGGTTCAGTCGGGCATTGTCATTAAAAATAACATAAGTTGTTTTCTGTTATCACATTTCAGTTACGGAGATGTAGCAGCAGACAGCATTGAGGTCGATAAACGAAACCTCTGGCTAGTATCAGCTTACCTGGCTTATGGTGAAGTGGATACTCCACCAATCATTCTAGGTGAGCTAATCTTAGAGTCATCCTTGGGAGTGATGAAAATGCTCATCACACGATCTGGGGAAGTACGGACACAAGTGAAAGAGGTGAGTTACTCCTATATTACATTTGAAGTACTAACCTTCATATATGTAACATAGGCAATAAGCCGACCTTTATAACTAGTAATAGAAAGGAAGTATTTTATATTACTCTTGTCTCAAGCTTTCTGGCGATTAGTTTATTAAACTGGAGAGTGTTGGAGGTCCACTCCTTTTCTGATCATTGTTATCTTCAATTTGAAATAGACTTGACTTCTCCAAAAAGTCCAATCTACAGAAACAAGAGGAAAACCAACTGGGATACCTTTAGAACTATTCTGGGTAACTCACTACCAGTTCTAGTGCCAAAACCTCCAAAAAATGCGCAAGAGCTCGATGGCTTCGTGAACGAGTTGTCCAGCGCTTTTTGTGAAGCGATACTGGGCTCTAGTCCCCTTAGCAGGCCTTGGGGTAAATCTCTGCTACCCTGCTGCTCCGGGGGGATTCAACAAACACGTCGTCAATGCAAAAGACTCTTCAAAACAGCACGGAAACAAAATCTACTGTAGACTGGGACTCCTATAAGGAAGTCCTCAAAATTTACAAATATCAATTGAGAAGTGCCAAGTATAGCTCTTGTAGACTATACTGTGGCAAAATTCAGGAGTCTTCGGAGATGTCTAGGCTACGCAAAGTACTAGCAACTGGTCCTTCCATCCCAACTTATCTTCAACGGCGGGATGTGATATGGACCACTAATAGTGCGGAATCGCTGGAACTTCTGATAGAGACTCATTTCCCTGGTTGTTCCGAATCTGAATCTAGCACATCAGTAAGTTAAAGGGCTAGTAGCCTCATAGGCCAAATTATTAGCAGAAAATAGATCTTGTGGGCGATAAATAGTTTTAAACCATATAAGGCCCCCAGACTCGATGGTATTATCCCTGTGGATATTCAACAAACTACGGAGCTAACAATGTCCTGGTTAAAGGTAATTTTCAAAGGCAGCCTACAACTATGTCACATTTCTAGTAAATGGACAGAAGTGAAGGTTGTTTTCATACCTAAGGCGGGAAAACGCTCACACTGCAATCCCCAAGACCTTAGAGCGATTAGCTTGTGTTCCTTCCTTTTTAAAACACTGAAAAGACAAATGGAAGCTTATATTAGAGGCACGATTTTGTCGGAAAATCTGTCTAAATCTCACTATGCCTATTGCAAGGGGAGATATGTAGAGACTGCTCTTCATTCTCTTGAATTTTTAATTGAAAAATCTTTCGAATATAGAGACTACGCAATGGTAACCTTCTTGGATATGGAGGGGGGCCTTTAACAATGTGCTTCCAGGGGTTCGGTAACTTTCAGATCTGGGAGTAGATGAATCACTCAAGGAATGGATAGATCATATGCTAATAGACACGATCATAAATGCCAGTTTTGGGGAATCCTCCGTCAGAAGATTTGCAAGCAGAGGTACGCCGAAGGATGGCTTACTGTCCCGGCAACTTTGGAACTTGGTCATAAATGACCTGTTGCTGAGACTGGAGGACGGTGGCTTCAAGATGGTTGCCTTTGCGGATGATGTTACTATTCGTGTCCGTGCTAAATATCCCGGCATCCTTAGTGAGCTTACGAAAAATACACTGGGCACTCTTTCATTATGGGCCAATGGCTGTGGGTTGAATGTGATCCCACACAAAACCGAATTGGTTCTCTTCTCTAGGAAATATAAACTTCCTCACATCGATCCTCCCACTTTAAATGGGTTCAGCTTGACTTTTACAGTTGAAGCGAAGTTTCTGGGTCTCGTTTTGGATCGCAAATTATATTGGAAACCCAATATTCTGGAAAGGGTAAAGAAAGCTTCGGTAGCGCTATACTCTTGCAAAAATGCTTTATACCGCAGTAGTCAGACCTATACTCTTGTATGAGGTAATAGTCTGGTGGCCTGCTCTGGACAAAACTGTCAACTAAAAGCTGTTGACAAATGTTCAGAGAACAATCTCTCTGTGAATCAGTGTTGCACTGAGGAGCACATCCACTCAGGCACTAGAGACTTTGCTTTTTTTGACTCTTATAGATACCTTGGAGAAACAGTTGGCAGCTTGTACTGCCATACGGCTGCAATCAATCTTAATGTGGACCTGCAACAATACAGGGCACTCATCTATTTTGTGCAACAAACAAATTTCCAAGACCACCGACTATACTGTCCCGTCACTATCTTTTGACACAAAGTTCCGGACTAGGATCCAATCCAGGGAGAACTGGATGATGGGTGCAGTTTTGGAACCAGAAGTTATAAACTTCTTCACTAATGGTTCAAAACGGGACGGAAATTCGGGGCTGGAGTGTTCTGCATGAAACTTCTGTTAAATCTCTCCTTCCGTCTCCCCGACTACTATAGCATTTTCCAAGCTGAAGTGTTGTAGCTGCCACAAAGGAAGTCGTAGACTGGTTGAGGTATAATGTAATATCAGGTTGTGATATTCGCATATAAGCAGACAGTCAGGCTGCCATTCAAGCACTTCAATCACACCTCCTCACGTCGAAAGTAGTCCAGAATTGTCTCTCATCTCTTCACGAAATATCAGATCAGTTCAACATCCACATTTTATGGGTGTCAGGACATTTCATAAGTACAGGGAATATAAACGCCGATGAACTGGCTCAACGTGGAACAACGGAACACTTCTCAGAAAGCAGAAAGGATATTGAAATGCCTTTTGCGGTATGCAAACTGCTGCTTCAGGAAGAAGCTAGCAAGCTAACGAATGACAGATGGTCAAGTACCAGTTATTGCGTAATAACTCGGCAGATCTGGCCAAAGTTGGAATTGGCGAGATCCAAACAGCTGATCTCACTTCAGCGAAGTCAGATCAGTGTGTTTGTTGGAGTAATTACGGGACACTGTCTCATAGGGAGGCATGCGAGTAGACTTGGTGTCTTCTCACATGACTACTGTCGTGGTTGCGAGGACGAAGAGGAGGTAGAGGCAGTATTTCAACTTCTTTGCACCTGCCCTCGTCTGGCACAAAACAGACTAAAGTTTCTTGGGGCACCTCTTTTCAGAGACCTGACGGACCGCTGAAGGATGGACGTGAGGAGTATCCAGCACTTTGTTAACAGCTCAAATTGGTTCTTGTAAGTTGGAGGAAACAATTATTAGTGGTATGGCTATGGACCATTTTTGTGTCTATGCCTGGTCCTAGTGGACCGCCACACAAACCTAACCTAACCTAACCTTCAAAGTTTATTCCTCACCGTGATACTTTGCCATATTTAATTTTAGACTTGACCATTGCAAAATAGGGTAAGGTTGCTCAAGTCGTACCACTTAAAAAAACGTTTTAAACATAAGTTATGAGTATCATTGGAAACCTTAGTAAACCTTGCTTTTGTTTATTGCAAAAAAATTCAATTTATGGTTCGTAATGAATACCAGCGGTTATTGCATTGTGGATCTCAAACATTGTTGTATGGGTTAAGATCTCGGTATTGAAAACTCCAGAGAAAAGGGGACATCGAAATGTGGTACACAATTGTGTCTTCTATTGCAGAGTGAAACCGATCACATGTCATCAGTATATGGGTGAATTGCCTGAAGGCCATTTTCGGTAGTTGGGATCGATTTTTGTGAGCCGTTTAATTTATGTCACATTTTAAAAATAAAGGTATTGACTAAGGGATATTTGGCAATATTTGTGTGCTATGCGTCGAAGGCATCTTAGCACTTATTCACTTATTTCATATCTGTACCGATTCGTATGCCGTCGCGGGCATACATTTTGTAGTATCCCAGACCGAATTAGCCGAAAAGAATATTTGAATCAGAATCAGACAGTCAAATCGTAGATAGGTTTTGTGTCGAAAACACAGTAACACACGATACTTCCAGATCCCCTCATTTCAGAGGGCTCTGGGAGTCAGCTGTAAAAAGCGCGAACTATTCCTTATAAATTGGACTATATATCAAAATCCATGCACACAGGAGCAACTGCCCACCTCATCGGTTCAAACGAACAATTAATTTCGAAATAGTTCAATCAGAATACGATAGCGTAAATTACGCTTTATAGATATTGCAGTTAGCCTTTAGTTCTCAATATTTTTCTACAGTTTTTACATTTCATACGGCAACGCCATCTGTTTACTAATACTACCAAATTCACCTATGTTAAGTATTTTAAAGAGCGAACACAAAAATTCATTTATAAACAACTAAATACAGCACAAGAAGCGAAAAATAAAAATCAATCGAAATTATAAATTTTAAATTTATTCATTGACATTCGGTTGACGTGTAAATAACCTTTGACGGTAAAGGTTACGGCCACCAGCTCGGTTCCTATCATTTCGAAATTTAACCTTGAAATGACCGCTGAAAGTTATTCAAACAATGGCTTAAATATACCGATCTGAATGTAAAGTTTTACTCTGTTTCAGAATCCGGAGTCAAAAATGAAGGATTCTATTAAAAATTAGAGTTGACTTTACAATAACTTTGAAAACAAATTTCACGGTCAATAGTAAGGTCGCTAATCGATTGCCCTCTTAAAACTTATCACTTTTATAGCGGATATTATTTTGATTAGCAGCTTATAGATGGCAGCTATTGACAGTTCTACCTTTTTCTTAATCCTGCCTGATTTTGCTTAATTAACGATTCAGAGCAGGTACGCCTGCGCGCGTGTTATTTGAAGTCATTTTAAAAATCTAGAAGATTCATTTTTTCGGAAGAATCTCCATGCTTTTTGAATGTGGGTAAACCTAATGAGTTTTTTTTTTTTTAATTTAACTATTATTGATTAGAAAGTGTACCCGTTTGTGTACCGCAACCTCGCAATAGTGGTTATCTCCACGCTTTAGATGTGTTTCAATGCCATCCAAATCTGCCAGTTTTGTTAGTCTTCTATGGTTTTCCGTCTTTCACATAATTAATTAGTCAGATTAACTACAACACAAAAATAATTCCATAGATAAGCCGTATTAAACAGAACACCACGGTTATATTATTATGTAAACAATTTTATTTGGCCATTAAGTCATAAACTACCATAAAACATTGTCTAACATTCATAATAAATTCCTGTTTTAAGTTATTAAATTTAAACCGTAAACATTTTAATATTTGTTTTACCACTAAAACATTTCACCCTTTTTACGTTATTTAGTTATACTATGCTGTTGTACCGAAGAGTTGTTACACACAGAATAGCATAGACGATTAAAAGGAATTTATTAATTTCTCTAGTAATCTTACTCGTCCTGAAATGAATACTGTTTTTACTCGACTTTACAGTATACTGGACGAATTAAACGAAAAAGAGAAAATATGTTTACCGTTCAGCGGTTTTTCCTCTTCCTTTGTTGGTTGAGTTGAGATGGTGCGGTTTGGTTATTTTCAATTTAGAATTATTTTATGTACACAATCTTCTATATTTCCCTCATCATAATATGGTGCGGCTATAGATGGCAACAATAACAAAAAAGTAATTTCTTATACGAGTAGCAAAAACTGGATGTATGTACAAGAAAAGCACAAAACGAAACTTTTTAATCTTGAATTAATTCAAGCTTTTTTTTATTTTTTGTTAATATTGCATTGTGTATTCCATTTTAGTTATGAAATAGCGATTTCGCTGGTTTCGTTTTGCTATTTGTTATATATTTACTGCTATTTTCTTTAATCCATTAAGATAATTATTATTAAAAGTTTGTTTTTCGAATTAAGCATAAGATAACGAAAAGCAACACAAAAAAAAAATACAATATTCTTTAAGAGTATCTATACGAATAAGACAATGGGAAGTAAGGAAGATAGAATGGTAATAATTATAAGAATTAGTAAAAAAAATATTAAGACAATTCTGATTTTGCTGCTTCTTTTTGTTTACTAATTAAAAGTTTATTAAGACATATTTTTTGTTTGTTTTTAATTTAAAAATAAAAATTACTTAGTCGGGATAAATTGAATTAGATTTATTCTTTGATTAACATTGAGAAGTTGACTAAAAAGAAATTATTTTAAGGACCGGTCTTATAGCACATTTAATGTAACGGTTTAAAACACCCTTGCAAACATTTTTGGCCCTAAGCCGATCGCACGTTTTTTTAAGCCACGTCAGGGTGTTCACCTCTAATTTCAACCTTGATAATGCATCTGCTACTTTATTCGTTATCCCGGGTTTGTACACTAATTCATAATTGTATTCCTATATATAGAGGCTTTCCATCTTTTAAGTTTACTGTTCCGGTTGCTTAGCGCAAACGTTAACGGTTGATGATCGGTTACTATTTTAATTTTTCCCGCACCGTAGAGATAATTCCGAAGGTTGTCCAGAGCTCAAACTATCGCTAACATTTCCTTTTCGTTAGTCGCGTAGTTTTCCTCTGTTTTGTTTAATGACCTCGGTACGATATGTACGTTATCGGGCGATCTTTCTCAATTTCTCCTTGCAAGAGAACAGCTCCAATGCTGGAGTTTAAAGCATCCGTTGCCAGTATGTACGGCTTGTTGAAGTCAAGAAATATGAGCAAATCCGATTATGTTAGCAATTCCATTAGTTCTTTAAAAGCTTTCGATTTTTCCTTATTCAACTCAATTTTTACTTTCTTGGATTGGTTTGCTTTTATTTGCGCGTTTTCACCTCTTGTTAAATTTGTTTAGGGTTTCGCGATTTTTGCGAAATCCTTGATAAATCGACGATAATATGATGTTAACCCGAGAAATCCTTTTAGTTCTTTTAGATTTTCAGGTGGTTTGAGTTTTTTGATTGCAGATATTTTTCTTGGGTCTGCCTTTATTCCTTCGTTTGTAATTACATAGCCAAGGAATTCTGTTTCTTCTTTTAAAAGTTCCGTTTTATCTAGGTTAACTCTTAGATTGGCTTTCAGTAACTTCTGGAATATTTTATTTACGTTATCTAGTTGCTCTTCTTTAATTTTGTCCCCAAAAACGATGATATCGTCAATGTAGACGTAACAAATCTTGCCAATATATTCCTTGAGGACATCGTCAATCATGCGCTGGAAGATTGCAGGCGCATTCTTTAATCCAAACGGTAGTCTTTTGAATTCACATTTCCCATTCATGGTGGAAAATGCTGTTTTTGGGATATCACTTTCTTTCATTTTGATATTATGAAAACCCGATGTCAAATCGATCGTTGTGTAGTATTTTGAATATCCCAGGATTGCAATTGTGTGTGTTATATCAGGTATTGGGTATGTATCTGATATAGTTACTGTATTTAGCCTCTTGAAGTCGATTACCATTCGGTATTTTTTAATTCCAGATGCATCCAATTTTTTTTCTACAATCCATATTGGCGAATTGTAGGGACTTTTTGAAGGTCTGATAATGCCATCTACAAGAAGTATTTTATCTGCTCATTTACTTCGCCCCTCATGTTAACAGCGTATGGGTAGGTTTTTGTGTAAATCGGCTCCTCCGTTTGTAACGACACCTTGCGATGTCGTTAACAGACATACGATCAGTGGTCTGGTGCGGTATTTATAGCTGGCTAAGCTCAGGGTTGGCGTGGGGATTTCCAGACATGACCGTATGCTTGAATAACCGCATTATGTACGAAGATAAATAAACAAAGAGAGCAACATTCCGGTTGCCTTGTTTACAGGAGTAAAACTGACAAAAACTATAATTGACCGACCTCAACAACAAAAGCCCCCTCCCCAACAACTCATCTTGATCGCCCAAGTACCTACTCACTCATTATTCACAATCACGTAAACTTTTAAACCAAAAAAAAAAAAAATACCATAGGACAGACAACGGAGGATAAAACAACAGTAAACGAAGATACGTAAGGCGTGATTACGGAGACGCTAAAGCTGAAAAAATGTTATGTATGTATGTACAATGAATATAAGAAAAAAAAAATATAGTAATAAAGTAAAAAAAAACCGAAAACAAACCGTCAAATTTGGCTCACAATACAATCTAACTATTGGCAAGCAAAAAAAACTTCAAACATTTAAAATTACGTTTTAATATTAAATTAGAAAAATTAAGAAAAAAAAAAAATCGTAAAATTACAATGTAAACTAATAAAAAAAATAAAATCTCTTCCAAGAGAGCATGACCAAACCATAAATTTTGCGGTTGTTTGTTTTCATGGACACCATACCTCCAAGCAAATCCGCCCGATCTGCTAATATCTGGCGTAGGATCCCCCTCGCACCACGGCAACAAATATTCACCAACAATTCAATCTGCCAATTTATAGGCAACACCGTTGCACTTGAAAGTGAGTTAATTAATAACGCTCACTTTCTGAAAAGAAAGCTCAAATAATCAAGCGCACCAGAATAACGGATAGGACTCAGACCGCTATCACACATAAACAAAAGAAAAATGCCACTTTTTATTGCCAAGTGAAACACATTTATGTCTTGTGATTATTTTCTTATAGCTTGTTTAACATTTTATACACGATTGGGCGTTCAATTTATTTATTTTAATTTGTAATGAGTTTTTTTTTTCACTTTCTTTATTGATCACTTCTAACAGCCCAAAACAAACAAAACAAAAAAAAAACCCTCATAGATCATTATTTCTCACACACATTGTTTTATTTGAGAAAAGAACCACTTTTAACGTTTCTTTTATTTATAAATGTTCACAAATTTTTCGGTCGATCTCACTACACTTTCTAAGGATCATTTCACACCTCTTAACGGGACAAAAAAAAACTTGAACTTTTTTTTTTTTAATTTTATTGATTTTTATTGATTTATTATCCAATTAAATTGAGGCCACTATAATATTTCTATTATCCAACCAACATGAATGGTCGGCTACACCAAATTCATATAAAGTTTTTAGGATTACAAAACTTAATGATAATAGAAAAAAAAAATTAACTTTTCACGATTATTGAATCATTAATAACGCATTAATAAAAGTTTATCTTAACAATTTATAATATAATCAAAAAAAAAAAAGATTTTAATCGTTCACGATAGCACACCAAATTTGACTCGCCTGGTCGATCTTAAAATCAAAACTTGACTGTCCTCCGAATCGTAAAAAAAAAATTTTTGTATTTGGACCACGAACGACCAACTCGCTCGTCGCTTCGTAATCACGCCATCGTCCACCACCATACTGACCAACTAAACCATGCAAATCATGTATCCTACAAGAAACACAACAAAATACACACACAGCATCTCGAATTTTCCATTTTTTTTTTCATTCAATAATCATGCCTCTCAGTCACACGACAACCACACAAAATCATACGCGCCAAATCCACACCACAAATCGTCATCACGCCAATCATTCCAATTATTGATCTTTAATCGTCATTCAGGAGTAATAAAAATCAATAATCGAAAATCAAAATTCAGCAGATCTGGCCAAACGGTTTACCACGCACCAGACCAATGCGCGATGGGTTGTTACGTACAGGACCGGTGTCGTAACAATCGTGGGGACGACCCACACCCGAGAAAAGAGTCTCACTGTGCCGGGCAGTTATACGCACACAAAAAAAAACCAGGGTCGTGGAGGAGCAGAGGCAGTAGCAAAAGAAAAAATTGAATCAACTAAAGAAAGAAGCATACGTAATTAAATAATGTTACACTTAAATGTCCCTGAATCATGGGCTGTCACACTGGCAGCATACGAGTCTCATTATAATGATTCAATGGCACCCACTGGCGTGCTGTCTTATTTAGATAGACGTCGAATCTGGAGGTCGATGAACTAATTTCCCATTTTCCAAATATTCCACTTAGGACCGGATATCTTTAACGTGAAAGGTACCCAAATTCTTGCCGTCTGGGTCTTGAACGCTGTAGGCAACGTTACCCACTCTCAAAGTGATGATGGCTGGCTTGAATTTGGCTCCCAGTTTGGCGGAAAATCTACCTGCTGCATCACTCAAGGCAAAGCTTCGGACGAAAACAGGCTGACCGATACGAAACACACGATTACTACTTCGCAAATTATACCGTTGGGATCCTCTTTCATGAGCAACTTTGAGATAGTGTGCGATTTTGCTTTTGATTAAATTAAGACGATCTGGTTTCGCTAACACTTGGATCTCGTTCGCGTCTGAAGTTTCTATTAATCTCCGCAAAGCATAATCCGAGCCATGAAGAGACATGTGCTGACCGAACACGAGATAATGAGGGGAAAAGTGTGGAGTTTCGTGGCATGCATTGCGCAGGGCAGCGGCCACCTCTTGAAGATGCTTGTCCCACTCATTATGTCCATGATCGTCCACATACGCTCTCACGGCCGAAAGCAGCGTTCGATTAACTCTCTCCGAAGCATTGCTTTGAGGAGAATAAACCGGAGTTCGTATGTGAGAAACGCCATATTTAGTCAGCAAATCCTTAAAAAGGTTCGAGGTAAACTGTTTACCATTATCGGAGGTAACGGTAGCAGGTACGGAGAACAACAGGAAAACCTCATTTTCTAAAAATGAACACAAAAGAGCTGCAGAGGCTTCCCGCAAGGGTTTAAGAATCACAAACTTAGAATAGTGGTCCAATACGATACAGATTACAGAATTCCCCCGCTTAGATCGCGGATATGGACCCAGAAAGTCAACGAAAAGCTTTTCGAACGGCCGAGTGGACACCACCTGAGCTCCCATTTCTGGTCGTGTAGAATAATTGACGGCTTTATTCATTTTACACTTAGCGCAATCGGAGACATACTTCTTTACTTGAGCCGCCATCTGAGGCCAGTAAAATTGTCGTTGAAGTCTCTCGAGAGTTTTACGACTGCCTAAGTGTGCTGAAGTTGGTGGATCGTGAGCTTGTTCGATGAGTTCCTGAGTCAAAGGAGCAGGAACGAATAATTTAAATGGAGAAATATCTGTATCCACATATCGACTTCCGTACGCCGGTGCAATAAAGAGCTTATTATCCCGTACTTGAAGATTATGATCGCAGTGGTTTAATCGTTCGACTTTTGACATGCGCATCACGTAATCAGGATCTTGAAATGCAGGTGACTTCAGGTCGATATGTAGAATCTGCATCGGAGGGGAAGAAGACAAGGCAGCTAAAGTTAACGGATCGACAGTATCCGAAGGTAAACAAGAATTTATGGTAATGGACGCAGGAGCCGCAATAGGGGTTGCGGGATCCACCGTTGCTAAGGGGGGGTCCTCGCTAAAAGCGCGCGACAATGCATCTGGAACTACATTTAAAGTTCCCTTCCGGTAACCAATCTGAAAATTAAAGGATTGTAGTTTTAGGCTCCACCGCGCAAGACGCCCCGACAGATCCTTTTGTGACATTAACCAGGTTAGACTGGCATGATCCGTGTATATCACAAAAGGATACCCTTCTATATATGGCCGAAACTTTTGTACGCTGAGCACCGCGGCGTAGCATTCCAGTTCAGTCACCGAGTAGTTCCTCTGTGCCGCATTGAGCTTATGCGAAATAAACTCAATGGGTCGTTCAACTCCTTCCGCATCCATCTGAAATAAAACGCCACCTACGCCGACGGTGCTAGCATCGCACTGTATATAAAAGGGCTTACTGTAATCGGGGTTGGCCAGGACGGGAGCAGAAGATAAAGCCAGTTTCAATGCCCGAAAAGAAGCATCAGCGGCAGCCGACCACCGAGACTTCGCAGATTTCCCAGTAAGATCTGTTAAGGGAGCGGCTAAAGCAGAAAAATTGGGAATGAAGCGGCGATACCACCCGCACATACCCAGGAAGCGACGAATGTGTTTGGTAGTTTTGGGAATAGGAAACTCCAAAATTGCTTTAAATTTTTCTGGGTTAGTACGGAGGCAACCATCACCGACAACATAACCCAAGTAATCGACTTCCCTCAACACAAATGTACTCTTAGCTAGATTGATGGTCAAGCCCGCAGTTTTTAACCTAGTAGCAACCTCTCTCAACAGCTCAAAATGCTCATCCAGAGTGGCGGAGGTGACCAGGAGGTCATCGAGGTACACAAAGACCTTATCGTGCAGTTGGTGTGGGATTACTTTGTGCATTAAGCGACAAAGCGTCTGTGGCGCATTGCACAGCCCAAAAGGCATCACCTTGAACTGATACGGTCTTTGTGTACCTCGATGACCTCCTGGTCACCTCCGCCACTCTGGATGAGCATTTTGAGCTGTTGAGAGAGGTTGCTACTAGGTTAAAAACTGCGGGCTTGACCATCAATCTAGCTAAGAGTACATTTGTGTTGAGGGAAGTCGATTACTTGGGTAGGGGCGGTAGGACCGGTGTCGTAACACGTTGTTGTTTTGATTTCCGCTGTAATGTTTGTATCTATAATTTGTTCGTCTTTAATTGGGCCAAATAAAGGTAAAAACTCCTGATAATTTACCTTAGCTTTATTTTTGCTTCGCCATACAAGTGATTGTCCCTTATTTCGATGTTATTGACCTGAACCGATATTTTCTCTTTTAGCGGAAATTTAATGCCTGGTGCGATGGTTAAGGTGTTCTCTCTCCTATCAATCATAGCCTCCACTTTTTTCAAAGTGTCATCTCCGATTATGCCATCGAATGTACTTAATCCTGACAGAATAAAAAAATCCATTGTTGTGTCGTTGCCAAATTTTTTAAATATTGGTGCAGTTATTTTCTGGCTTATTCTTGTATCTCCTCCTGCAGATTTAATGAAGGATGGATTGGAGGAATTTTAGTATTTCATTGTTATGACATTTATACTCTAAGTATGGTAGGCTAGAGAGACCTCTTTGGTAAAATTTATTTCGTTATGTTCCTCTGTCTCACACAGAGACAATCCTCTTCGTCCTTATCACTATAATTTTAAATATAGTGTTCGTATGGTTCATCTTCTTTGTCCTGTTCCAAATGGAATATCCTTAGCTGTTTGTGCGTTTTTAGGTTGACATTTGGATTTAGTTCCCTTTTGAAACTGGGGTTCTGGTAGCTTGGTCGATTTATGTAATTCACTTTACTTGCTTTTATGGACTCGTCTACTTTCATTGGTGTTGGTGGCTTTGGTTGAAATGGCCTAACTGGTGGCTGATTATGATTATGCTGTTGTTGGTTATAGCCCTGCTGTTGCCGATACTGTTAATGTGGATATTGTGGTTGTGGTTGGAAATTGTGCGCCATGTTCCTTTATTGAAGTGACAGTCTTGGAAGTGGCTTTGGTGCACGTTTTTGAATTTTATTTGTTGAAAATATTTGATTGACCGGCACTGGTACTGTGTTGTTGTAATTTCTATTGTGTACCGGCAAATTCCTAAAGTTCAAGTTCTGGATTTCCAGGCACGACGAATATGTTTCAGGTAGGTTTGCTGGTCGTTGAATAGTGAGCATCTTAGGTATATCACCTGATAATCCTCTAATACGAGTAAAAACGTCTAGCGCTCGATTTCTATACATTTCGCTCAATACGTTCATTGTGTCCGCATTATATTGCTCTGTTTTTACTTTATTTATTATTAGCGAAAGCTGATGCTTCACACTTGCGTAGAATTCATTAATAGATTTATTGCCCAGAGTTAACATGCTCAGCTGGTGTCCCAGTGTTATTTGATCCTTTTGTTGGCATAATGAAGTGACAAACAGTTTTTAATTGCACTCCAATTTTCATCAAAGATGTTGTGCGATATTAGTGCGGAGTCAGCGGTTCTCCTTATCTTTTGGCGGATTGCTTTGTAGAATAGCGCGATATAGTGGTTTTCCCTTTAATATTTCATAATCTGCTAGTATGCTTTCCACACTGTATACCCAGGAAACGTAATGGAGTGGGTTTCCATCGAAGACATGCAGTTCTTTGACACAATCAGGAAGTTTATTTATTTCCCTTAATTCATTCTCATCTTTTGGTCCTTGTGATAGTGTGTGAACAATTTTTTGTTGGTTTTGGTTTTCTAATTTATTTAATCTTTGTTCAATTTTTTTCGTTAGCTCAATCTGGGCATTAAGCGCTCCCATCAATTTCATTATAGCATCTTGTAATTGATCCATTGTGATTTTTGTTTATTAAAAATGATTGGTATTATTATGGTTCTTATTAATATTTTCACTGTATTATTGTTTTTGTTATATGTATTTTATTTTATTGTATTGTATTATTTCACGTATTAAATGTAGGCAGTATGCGATAATTCTGGTAAATTTATTAATATTTATTGTGCATACCCCCGGGTTCCGTACATGACCTAAGGGTCATACGGAATAGCCAATTATACCGCAAACCAACATTCCCACCTCATGGATTTTTTTCTATTAGGTGACGGTGGATTTAAATGTTCAAGATCGGAGTTTTGAAGGAAGGACGAGTCTCAAATCGTCAAAGAGCGGAAAAAATTGGTAGAGTGAAAACCGTTATTGGATCTTTTATCAATAATATTAAAAATTATGGTAAAAATAGAGAAGGACGCATTGCAGAGGCTACAACGACCACGGATAAACGGGCGATCATTCGATCAGCTCATAACAAGCGATCATTCGATCAGTTCAAATTCATGCTTATCAGCGTAAAAAATAAGGCAAAAGCCGGAGTCAAAGCAAGCTTATCAATGATTCAATGTGTGATTAACAATGCTACGCATCTTAAATTGAAAAACTCTAAAAAAATCTCCTTTGAATGCATCACGCAAAGCAAACTGATTCGAATTTGCCAAAAAACACATGTCATGGAAGCAATAATGGAAACGGGTTGCATTTTCGGATTCATGGAAATGAAACTTCAATTACATTGACTTATTACGTATTTTAAACTGTATGTCATACAAATTGAAAAGTCGTCGAAAAGTAACCTCCTAAATTGCCTTCTCACCAAGCATCTATGAGGAAATAGCCAAAGCTTCAAAATTTGAAAAGTTTAGTTTGAAAAGTCTTCTGAGGCACACAGCATTAAAGTTTTACTTTACTGTACTTAAATCGAATTTTCCATGATAAAATAATTCTAAATGTTTCTAGGCTATTCTTACTGGAAAAGTCAAGTATTTTTAGAACTTTTGGTTTGAGTATACCAGCTGTGTATATATGAAACAGGAATTTACAAATAAATGGCGCCACCTATCACTACACCTTTTGACAAACCGCGTCATCGGCGCCATTGTTTTCTTTTGACATCTGTCAACAACATCCAATTCATAAGCATACAAGTTTCATACAATAACGTATGTTTTTTACTTGTTAAAAATGTCGAGTTTTGTTTATACATATGTATTATGATTTGCGGACATCATTGATTTTTTGTTGCGTACGGTTGAATACTTTTTGAAGCTTACAGTGAGCATGCTCTTAACAAATCACAATGCTATGAGTGGGTTAATAAATTTAAAAGTGGTGATTTTGACGTGAGAAACGAAGAACGTGGAAGACCACCAAAAAAGTTTGAAGACAGTGAATTGCAATAATTGTTAGATGAGGATGACGCTCAATCGCAAAAACCACTCGCGGATCAATTGAAAGTGTCATGAGCAGCTGTCTCCATACGTTTAAAAGTCATAGGAAAGATAAAAAGCTGGGAAAATGGGTTCCACATAAGCTGAATGAAAGACAACAGGAACATCGAAAAACCACTTTCGAAATGTTACTCGCCAGATACAAAAGAAAGTCATTTCTCCATCGAATTGTGACTGACATCGACTGCAAGGCCAAATCTCTTCGGACGGAAGGCAATGATCTGTATTTGGAGGGATTAGAAGAGTGTCATTTATTTTGAGCTGCTAAAATCTAATTAAACCGTTAAAGCTGAACGCCACCAACAACAATTGATCAATTTTAATCGAGCTTTTCGGTTGTAAATATCGAGCTCGAGGCATAAATTCACATTGTTACCTCTATTAATCCTAGGGCTTCATAGTCGCTTAATGAAGTCATAATATTTAGTTGAGGCCTCGATGTTATTATTATAATTGATTGAAGGGACATGTGCGCGATTAGCCACCTCGCACCGCGACCTAAAAGATCTATTCTGCTGGACCCTACTTAATTATCCGTCCAGTCAATATTCAGGCTCTTAATGAATCTGATAATACTACTGGCCGGTACAAGATACATACTATCCGGGCTCATTCTCGACCTCGATGTTATTAGGTCATCAGTTTTGAACAAACTGTTTTGAGCAAACAAGATCATTTTTGGTAATGGATTTTTTATTAATTCGTGTAACGTGTACTCATTTTTTTTTAACAATTTATTGTTGGGAAATTGATGAAGAGCAATACTGTTTCCCTTGTTACAACGTATTCTGCATTTTGGCACTGAACAAATTGTGTTACTTTTAATATGTATGTGAAGTTAGCCCGAAATTTAGCCCGAAATATTTTTTAGGATTTTGTCTCGGCTAAATTCATTATAAGTTTCGGCTGGCCCGAAATTTTCCTAATATAAACACATTTTTTTAGTTGCATCCCGAAAAAATTAAAATAATCAAAAATGTGCTTGATTAATAATTTTAATCTTAAAAGAATTGAATTTAAAATTAGTTAATTATTCGCAATCAAAAAACAATTTATGTATAAACATAAACTAGGCATAATATTGGCTACAAGGATTTCCAAACACATATGCTAATGCCAAATGGTAGTTTTGTCTATCCTGAGTGCAACCTGAGTATCGCCATTTCAACATGAGTTAGCTACCAGTTCCTTAGTAATTATCCAAGAAAGCACGATTCATTTCAAATTGTACCGAGATACGAATGGGAATATATGCTTACGTGTACATAGGTTGCACTCAGGATCAACAAAAGTACCTTTTGGCATCAGCACATTTGTTTGGAAATTGCTGTGGCCACGACCACGTAAGCAAATATTCTCATTCGTATCTCGGTACAATTTTATATGAATCGTACTTAGTTGGATAATTTCTAGGGACCGTATAGCCAACCTATATTGCAATAAAGGTACATTGGTTGCACTCAGGATAGAAAAAACTACCTTTTGCCATCAGCACATATGGTTGGAAATCCCTGTGGCCAAGACCACGTAAGTAAATATTCCCATTCGTACCTCGGTGCAATTTTATACGAATCATACTTAATTGGATAATTCCTAAGGACCTTGTAGCCAACTCATATTACAATAACCTAGGCACTCAGGATGGACAAAACTACCTTTTAGCATCACCAAATATGTTTGAAAATCCCTGTGGCCACGACCACGTAAGCAATATTATTCCTAAGGACCTTGTAGCCCACACATGTTGCAATGGCTGTATATAGGTTGCACTCAGGATAGAAAAAAAACTACCTTTGCTTTCGTGCTTTCTTGGAAAATTCTTAAGGACCTTGCAGCTACCTTATATATTGCTATAACGGTACATAGGTTGCATTCAATATATATACAAAATTAACATTTGGCACCAGCACATGTGTTTGAAAATCCTTGTAGCCACTATTATTCCACATTATAGTTTATGTTTATATACAAATTGTTCTTTGATTGCGAATAATTTGTTGTCAATTAATTTTAAATTCAGTGCTTTTAAGATTTAAGCGAATAATCAACCATATTTTTGATTATTTTAATTTTTTTCGGGATGAAACTAAAAAAATGCGTTTTTATTAGGATAATTTCGGGCCAGCCCAAAACTTATTAAATTTAGCCGAGACACAGCTAACTTTACATACATACTTTTAATTATATTTGCTTTGTCCATGTTTTAAATTAATTTAAATTAATCGCTTGAAATTATTTTTTCACATACATAAAACAACCGTCAAAATAATTGTGATCCCTCTTGGCTCTAGCTTTAAAATCATCCACCAGATGTCAGATACTCTGCGCGAAATGGCGAATAACAGAAACTTGGAATATTTAAATAGGAATAATTCAGAAATATTTAAATGCAAAAATTTTGAGGTTAGAATGCCCTGGTTGTTTTTGCAAAATATATTAAATTATTTTAACAATTATGTGGGTGGTTTGGCATCTATTGGAGGGGGCAACCAAAGTTGAGTAGATTGATCTACCCGCTCCGTAACCTTCCAGTAGGGTGCGCATCACGTGAGCTGTTCTGGTCTTGTCATTAGGCAGCTGCGTGATGGGTACAATTGTGTTAGAGGTACCCTGTTCACAATTCGCAAGTGTACGTACTGCCTCCTCGTGGCAACCACTGGTAACTAAGGCCATTTGGCATATTTTTGGCAGTTTGGCACAGGCTAAAATAAGGTGCTAAATGAGAAAAACTTGACAAAAAACTCTAATCTAAGGTGGAACAGCATATGCCGATGGATGAATGGCTAATAGGTTAATCAGTCCAAAATATGCGGACTCAGGATACCAGGCACCCCCCAGTTTTATTTGTATTAAAGCTGGGTGACCTACAAGCGATTTGCAATTCCCAGCAACTCGTAAGAGTAAAATCAAACGGAATACGGGGCAGGAGTAGGAATATACGGGAGTGGGACAACCCTCTCGAAGTCCTTGAGCTCCAATGCTACCGTCCTTCTAGCAGAACTACATGCTGTAGTAAACATCTGGGAGGGAGAGCAATAAGCCCAGATAGTACGTATCACGTACCGGGAGGCAGTATTGTCAGGTTCATTAAGAACCTGAATATTGACTGGACGGATTATTAAGCAGGGCCCAGCTCAATAGATCTTTTAGGTTGGAGTGCGAAGTGGCGCCCGCATGGCCCTCCAATAATAATAATAAACTATTATGTGTTTATTGCAAAGCTTTGATTATTTCAAATAGGTTATCGGGAAATTGTAATAAACCATTCATAAGGTGCGTCCGAATTGGAGAATGTGCATTTAGCGAAGACACATTTATAAACCTACATGCAATATGTAGTTTTTGGGTGCATTTTTTAAAAATCTATTTGATGTCAATTTATATTTTAATTAACCATATTTATCGATTTATTAATTTGGTGTTGACCAATTTTAATTAATTTATTGATTTTAATGTAATTTAATTTAATCAAAAAATGCGCATTTTACAAAATGCCCATAGTATAACAAGATCAGCATTTGTCAAAAAATAATTTTATTATTTATGCAAGCAATTCATTGAAAACGGAGAGCTTTGGTTGTACTTTTGTTAGATTTTAATATCAATTTTAAATAGGAACAGCAGCGCCTGTTACGCTTAGAGAGTTGTCTACTTGAATTATATTAATGGTTTTAATGAAATTTAATTTAATCCAAAAATGTGCTATTCGCAGTTCGGACGTTATATGTTTTTCGCTATTAACCTTATTTCATTTGAAAATATTTAATTTTACGAATTGATTGTAACAAGGTTTCTGGAGTACCTCTACTTCGTTCTACATTTTAATTGAAAAAGCTATGACATATACAGAAACATCGAGAGTTTTTTTTTAAGTCTCGAAATCGATGTAATCCTCAAGCGCTTATGGCATCGATTTTGTTTAAATTAAATAACAAAAAATTTGCCATTGTTATAATTGAGATTTTCTTTGTCTATTTCGTAAACTTGTTAAAGGATTGTATAGTTTTGTAAAATTTCTGCAAAAAAATTGGAATACATTCCCTCTCCTGACGAAAATAATAATAAATTTAAAAAAATAACGAAGCGGTTTTTGAAGACATTTTTAAGAAAACGGGACGACTTTTAGCTATCCCTTCGTAACCTAAAATTAAAGTATGTATTATACTTATCTTTATTATTCACATCCTTTTCTTAATTAATTAACATAGTAAATGTTGTGAAATAATTTAAATTTATTAATTGGAATATTGTGTTATCTTAGAAATTAATTACCATTTTATTGTTTTCTGTATTCAGCTGACATTCAAACCTTTAAATGTTAATAAAATAAAAACCTTATAAAAGCCAGTAAGGGCTTATGTTGAGCTATAGGTGCGTTCGGTAAGCGGTAGAATCAGTTAAGCCGTCTAAGGCCAGTACGAATACTACAAAAATAACAATTTCTTACTGTGAATGATTCATATAAAATATAAGATTCAGTTTATGTGAGCTTTAGTATTGTGTGCATAAAAGCAATAAATAATTGAATTAAATAAATAAAATAAAATTGAATCGACATTTTGTTTTTCATGGTCCTTCGAGCCGGATCGGCACTAGTGAGTTTATACAACCAACGTTTTGAAGTTATACATATACATATAGTTTCATCCGATTTACATCCAAAATACGCCATTAAAGTTATCGTTTCAACATATTGCGGTTATCATCCAGCTAAAGCAACACCATCCAATTGGGATTTTCTATTCAACAAAATCATCCGAGGGTCATATAAAATAGCCATAATGAAACTACACCATTTTAACCACGCTACTGAGTAGTCAACCCACGTGGAGATTACAATATCTACTCAAATCATCCAAGTCTGCCAATAAGCTGCACTTTAATCACAAGCAGGTAAATCATTTCAAAGGTTTGTTTAAATATTATTATAACGTGTTTTCGTGGATTAAAGCTTGTCAAGTGAAACCTTAGTGAATTATAAAATGACCGATTTATGGGTGCATAAGAGAGTGTGTTCAGCAATAAAGGGTAGCTTAACCCGAATGGAAAACTTTGTTGCATTAAATTCCATCAAAAATGAAGAAATTTCCATCGATGAACTAAAGGTTCGGGTAGAAGGGTTTGAGAGCGCAGTTTCTTGAGGTCGAAGAAAAACTGTATATGGTGGGTTCTGATATAGAATCGCAGTTTGATGAGTTTGAATTAAAGTATTACACGGTAACCGGGAATCTCAACAAATGGATCCGTCATTTGAATGAAATTGAACACCGCATCGGCAGACACGATGATTCTATATTGAACCCCACTCAACCCTTGCATGCAGAGATAAAATTAAAGTAATTATCCATAACTCCATACTTTGGTGAATATCCGAAATGGCCGATCTTTTATGATCTCTATAATGCATCTATACATAGCAAAAAATATCCAGCGGTGCAGAAGTTCTAATATTGAAAAGCTTATTGACAGGAGAAGCAGCCCAGTTAATCCGGTACTTTGCGGTTACAGAAGTCAATTATTACTAAGCGGTCGCAAACCTGGTTGAACGGTACGATCGTAAAAAGTACATTGTTAACGCCTTCATCGAAACATTTATGGAGCAACCATCAGTGAATCAAATGAGCAGCACAAGCATAAGAAAGTTACGAGACACGTCGAATGAGGTTCTCCGAGGCTTAAAGGCGCTAGATCCGAAGGCAGAGAAACGAGATAGTTGGCTGATATACATCCTGATAAAAAAATTGGACCAAGAAACTAAGATGTTGTGGGCACAAGAGTCTACTGCATCCGAATATCCCACTACAAAGGAGTTTTATTAATTTCTCAATAAAAGATGTGATGGATTGGAATCGATATCATCTTATTCGATGGCCAAACCTGGTTACACAAGAGCTTTAGTGACTGAAGCCGTAGAGCCGAGCAAAGGTTCATGGAGTTGTCCAGTATGCAAAGATGATTCTCATTTGCTGTAAGAATGTAGTCAGTTTGCAAAAATGTCAACAATAGAAAGGAAAGGAGTTGACGGCGAATAGGCGATGTTTCAACTGTTTACATAAAGGGCACAACGTATACAATTGTCGTGCTAAAACTAGATGCAAGGAATGTCACCGAAGACATCATAGACACGAGGAGTATAAGGTATCTAAATCCAACACTTTAACATCGCACATCAAGCTTAACCCAAAATCAAAGTCGTCTGATCCACAAGCTCAATGTTACCAAACCAACATTCGGTACGAGATGCAGGCAATTCTACCAACAGCAACTGTGCGCATAAGAGGTAATAATGGTGAATTTATGTTGAGTCGTGCGTTATTAGATTCAGCGTCGGAGGCTACGTTTATCACTGGCGCGTGTGTAGAAAAATTAGTGCTTAAGATAGGGGGGGTTATGGTGAGTGGTTTAGGCCAGCCGAATTTGGGACGCACCAAGGGAGTTGTACAATTAGAGGTTGTGCCAAGATGTCAGGCGGAACCGGTACTACAATTTTAAGCTTATGTCGTGCATAAAATCACTACACTACAACCAGCATCAAAAATTGGCTGAATTGAACTAGACAAATTGCAGTCACTTAACCTTGCCGATCCGAAATTCAACCAAAATGGCCACATCGATGTCATGCTGGGCGTCGAAGTGTTTTTTGCAATAATTGAAAGTGGGCAATTAAAGCTATCCCCATAGCTGATTGCGCAGGAAACCAAGTTCGGTAACCAAGGATGTGGTTTCAGCGTACGACAGAAAGAAGTGATGACGAGAAATGTTTCGTACAATTACCTGAATATGGGAACTTGACGAATTTGGGGTTCAATTAGAAAGTAGCCGAACAACGTCTTAAAGCCATGGAAAACAAGTTCCGACGGAACCCAACATTTAAGGACCAATATGCAAATTTCATGCTGGAATACGAGCAATTGGGTCATATGAGACAAATCCACGAAAGCATCAACCCTAATGAATATTTTCTGCCTCATCACGGTGTGATCAAAGAGAAGAGTACCAAGGATTCAAATGGAACATCTCTGAATGATTTGCTACTGACAGGTCCTTCTATTCAACCATCATTAATAGACATTTTAATCTGATTCCGCCGATACCGATTTGTAATATCGGGAGATGTAGGTAAAATGTATCGGTAAACTTAGAGAGTACAGAGAATACTATGGAGAACCAATTTAAATTAACCAATCAAACAGTACGTATTAAAAACACTAACATATGGAACTTCTTCCGTATCATTTATAGCCACAAGATTCCTAATGCAATCAGCTAAGGACAATCAAGCAAGGTATCCCGAAGCCGCTGTAGCCATACAAAGAGACATTTATGTTGACGATCGGATGACTGGAGCCAACGATGAGAACCATTTAAGTCAGCTCAGAGTAGATATTTTCCATATTCTACAATCATCCGGATTCACATTAAGAAAATGGACGACCAACAGCTCCATGATACGTAACGAATTAAATAACAATAATAATAATAACGATGAAAAATTCATATCCGACGATGAGACAATTAAGCTACTAGGCGAGCAATGGAAACTAGAATTAGATGCGTTTTGCTTCTCAGTGCATCTGACAAATCGAGTAAACCACAGCAAACGAACGTTGCTATCGGAAGCCAGAACGATATTTCACCCGTTAGGATGGCTATCACCTCTAGCCATACACATAAAAATACTCTAGTTTATGGCTTAGAGATCTCAAATGGGACGGTCCACTACCAAATGATATATATAGCAGATGGAATACGCTGCGCCAGGAAGTAAATGAAGTTGAAAAGTTGATTTTTCCCAGATGGCAAAAGTTCACAGGTATGGTTGAGATACATGGGTTTTCCGACGCCAGTGAATTAGTGTAAAATGCAGTTGTGTATGCTAAAACTAATAATTTCATTAGAGTTATTGTGGGCTGGAAATAAGAGTAGCACAGATTCAACGAGCAGCAGTACTATTGACAGAACTGATCAAAACCATTGCAGGTTCCTGGGCAGTAAAAATAGCGATAACGGTATTATGGTGTGATAGTAAGATAGTGCTGGATTGGTTAGCATCACACCCGAGACAATGGAGCACGTGTATGGCCAATCGGATGTCTAGTATCGTAGAACATTTCCCACGAGAGTATTGGCGTCACGTCCCGTCAAAACAGAACGCAGCGGATTGTGCCTCACGAGGGATGGCAGTAGAAGAGTTGCTGAATCCAGCCTATATATTGTGGAATGGACCAGACTGGTTATGCTTAGCAGAGGAATGGTGGTTCGAACAAAGATCATCCTACGAGACAGAAGAGGAGCGAAAATCCAAGTGCTTGGGCATATTGTTAGGTGTTACCAATCATCTTATAGAAGATTTGATAAGGCGTTATAACTCCTTCCAGAAATTAAAGAGAATATTAGCTTATGCGAGACGATACATAAGCAAACTTAAAAATGCGAGAGAGCAACGATTGATGGTAGCTGATCAAGACAAACCTATAGAAGTCAAAATAAGGAAGCCGAAAAAACTATTATCAAGTATGTACAAGGCCAACATTTTTTAACTAAAATTAAATTATTGCAGAAATATCAAGATATCGCAAAGAAGTGCCCAATTAAAACAATAAACCCATTCTTGGACTAAGATGGAATTATCAGAGTGGGAGGGCGAATAAATAATTCCATTGTCACTTACAGTGCCATGCATCCTGTGATTTTACCCTGCGGTGCATCAATTTCCAGAGCAATAACACTGGATTTTCATCTCAAATGGTTACATGCGGGGTGTGGAGCTTTGGTGGGTATAGTTCGAAGCAAATATTGGATAGTAAGAGCAAGGGATGTCGTGATATATACTCGTAAGTGCATAGAATGTATCCGATACAAGCCAACATTACAAAACCAACTGATGGGCGACTTACCACCGGCTAGAGTCACGTTTACACATCCGTTCATAAATGTTGGAATTGATTACTGTGGCCCGTTTAAGGTGCAGCAAATCCGACGTCGGGGTCAGGTAATAACAAAAATGTATGTATGTATATTTGTTTGCCTTTGTACAAAGGCTGTGCATATTGAGATGGCTACCGATATGAGTACCGGCTGTTTCTTTAGTACATTGCGACGCTTCGTGGAGATAAAGGGAATGTGCCGTAATATTTATAGCAACAATGGGTCGAATTTCGTCGGTGCAAATAACCAGCTATGGCAGTGGAACTATTGGTTGAAGAAATCAGAACACTGCATTAAACTCGAACTAAATAAGCAAGCAATCCAGTGGTGCTACAATCCTGCATCGAGCCCGCACATGGGGGGCCTTTGGGAATCAGCGGTAAAAGCCATGAAGTCACATTTGAGAAAAACAGTCGGTGACCATTTACTTACCCTGGAAGAATTCAACACGTTGTTATGCCAAATAGAAGCGCAACCATGAATGCGAGACCAATATGGGCATTTGGTATAAATTAACCTGATATATTGACTCCCGGCCATTTCTTGATCGGTCAGGTGATGTAGTATTGATTGCAGATGAGTATCCATCAATATCTTGGAAGTTAGGAAAAATATTAGATGTGCATCCTGGTGCAGACGGCAGAGTACGAGTGGTTGTTGCACTGTTAAGTGACCTATACATAAATTATGCCGATTGCTAATTCAAGATGGTGAACCAGGGGATTCAAGGCCCGCGGGATATTCGGCCAGCACATAGATGGCCAATTAAAAGTCATTGTGCATTCGCGATCTAAACGTTATAATTAACGTAACCTAAAATTAGATTATTATTAAGTTTAAATTATATTGTATTATACTTATCTTTATTATTCACATCCTTTTCTCAATTAGTTAACCTAGTAAATGGTCTGAAATAATTTAAATTTATCAAGTGGAATATTGTATTATCTTAGAAATTAATTACCATTTAAATGTTAGTAAAATGAAAACCATATAAAAGCCAGTAAGAGCTTATGTTGAGCCTTAGGTGCGTTCGGTAAGCGGTAGAATCAGTTAAGCCATCTAAGGCCAGTAAGAGTACTCCAAAAATAACAATTTCTTACCGCGAATGAACCATAAAAAATATAAGATTCAGTTTATTGTGAGCTTTAATATTGTGTGCATAAAAGCAATAAATAATTGAATTAAATAAATAAAATAAAATTGAATCGACATTTTGTTTTTCATCATCTGTCAATCTTTCAAATAGGATCGCTCTAAATTACATAACGTACATTACTTTCGCAGAAAACTGAAAAATCCTTTAGGCATTTTGCTAAAGAAATTGGTCTCTTTTTAACCAGTGTAACTTCATAGTACTTCCTCTACCCGGATCAGCAAAAGACTTGCAACCAAAAACAACAAATTTGGGATTTTTTTTTGCTCCATCTTTTATTCGATGTTGCAACCATTTATAATTTACGCTGGAAGATATATCCGGATTTTTTTATTTTTGATTATTAAAAATGTATTTAATAACCAACGTTTTATTTATGCTAGAGGATTTATTTTCATCCATCAAACTGTAAAACTTGGTGTAAACTTCATAAAAAAATTATTTGTAGTGAAATTGTTGTTAGTTTTTATGAAATAAATTGTTTTAATTCTATTTTGTCGATTAAAACCAATTGTTAGTTCCCATGATTTATTTTAATAGTTCGATTTTCCAAATCGCTGTGATATTTTTCTTTTTTTTTTTCTTTTCAATTAAAACCTAACAAAAACTGTGTACTTATAGCTAACAAATATCAGTTTTATTTGTATTAATGTTATGTTTTTCTATTAAATCAGTAATGTAAAAAATTAACATTTTATTTGATAATCCGACAGTTTTTACATGCGTCACAGCTTTACAGTTAGCTTACATGTAGTTTTTTTTTATTTGAACGGGTGTATTAAAAATAAAATAGATAGGGACCAAATACTAGTAATTGAAATTTATATTTTTAGTCAGTAAATTAGCCCTGTAAAATAATCTATTTTAATAGATCGTTGAAGGACAAATAATCGAACTTGGTCGAGGCAGGATATAATCGTATCCTGTTTAGTTAGATACAAATTTGTATTGGCATAGAACTGCAGCACTATTGTTTCATTGGCTCTTGTTACAACAATAATTTCAATATAAAATACAAACAATTTCTTTTGTACTTAAGATTGTCGTTATAGTTTTTTTTAAACCGTATTGTTTCTATCCCTGCAACTATGTACGTATTTACAAAAAACTCTTAATAAAAAAAAACATAAACAAATTATGCAAAATAAAAGTTTCTTGTTTTATTATTTTTATCCAGCTCGTGTTCTTGCGTTTCTTTTGTAAGATTTTAATTCATTTTCATTTAGTTAGTTTTTCCGCAAACAACAAGAATAATAAAACGAAAAACTAATGGAAAATATAAATAATTACTTATGAAAAAAAACAAAATAAATACATTTAAAAAATACATAAAAACTATGTTTTGTGTTTTCAATTAGTTTTGTTTTGTATTTCTTAAATTATGTTGCATAATGAACAAAACCAAATTTGTGTTTGTTAATTTTAAGTTTTACAAATGTGGATAGAACGTTGATTCGTTTGAATATGAAACCATTTGCAATACTTAAAATTTTGTAATTTTGGCAGGAAATAAATTTCAATTGTAATTTAGTAAATTTTACATTTTATTAGTATTGTTCGAAATGGGAGTTTTACCAAATTTATTGACAGAAAAAACGGCGAGAAGCTAATCAGCGCGAGTTACGTTCGGTGGTTACGTTCGGCGTTCACCGTCCTCAACGACAAGTCAACAACCAACAACAACAACAACTTTAATACATTGATCATAATATAATTATCAGCATTTCATTTAAATGTAATATCACATTCTTAATAACAAAAACACAAAATATATTAAAAATAATGGAATTCACAACAATTTTGACTTAATTATCAGAAAAAATTAAGCGGCCAATCATTCATAAATATAGCGACCAGAAAAAAGTAGAAATATCAAAATACCCCCCGTACTTTAACCCGAGGTCAATACAAAGTACGGGTGTGAAGTTTTAGACAAAAAACAAAAATGAATATGTATTGGTGCATAATAATACACTAGATCAAAAATTTGTTATTTAAGAAAATAATATAACATTCTTCACGTTATAAGTTTCGGCTTAGAATTACTTCACGTACAAAAATCTGCCAGTTTGAAAAAATGTATTAAAATATTTAGTTAGAGGAAACTTAATTGATTTAAATAGAAATCAATTAGATATTAATTAGACCATACCTACTCACAGAGAGGTTCCGTGGTTGGACCTATTAGGATAATTAGACATAACCATCCTGTATCAACTACAAGTAGCCATATTCCAATACGATGAAATAGATTGTTAAGAATGATCCAGCTCCACAAGATTAGCTAAAAGAAACACAAAGAATCAACAAAGTACGATTAATTATTTTATATTTAACTTATCTGAACAAGCCATCAGCTAATCTGTCACTTCTTCAAAGTAGACATCGTTCCATTATTATTATATCTAAAATTAATTAAAATTTGGATTTTTGTATTATTATAATTAAAATTTTATAAATAATTTAAAAATAACTCACCACAATTGAATTGTAAACACGAATATTCTGACATTTTGACACTTTTATTTATGCCTAAATAATTAGTATAATTTATTAATCCCCAACGTTTTTATGCCTAATAATTGAAATTGTTCATAAATTTATAGTAAATGATATTAGTTATCATTTGAAAAGTTAGATGTCTCTACAAGACAATTTTGTAAAGAATTTAAGAAAGAAAATAATAATAAATTTATAAAATCATTAGTAGAAAAACAGCGAGCGAATACAGTTTAACTAATAAAATAAAAAAAAATATATATACAGTGATAAAAAATACGGCGATTGCATTTTATTGAACTTACTTACCTACTTACCCAAAATTACCTTGGACACGATAATATACCGCTAATATTATATTTTGACCCTGCATTAATAAATTGGAAACGAGAAGATACCGCAATACTATTTTGGACCACGCACATTCTTTGGACACGAGATTTTGCTACACATATTTTGTTACGTGAAGGAAGCATTAAGAGCATCAGCGATACACCACGTAATTTTCAACTCATATTGGATTTAGGAATTGGAATTTGGGAACAGCGATTTCAACGGACACCGTTAAATTACCAACCAAATCCAAAGGTTAAAACATTGGTCCTTCGAGCCGGATACGGCGTAAAAAACAAGCTTGGATAAAACCGTGAGTAGAAGTCCAGTTATTTTACGATTTATTATATAAGTGAATACAAACGTGAAGAAAATTGTTCAGTGAATACCTAAAATGGCTGAATCTAGAGCTATTAAACGGTTATTAAAGGCTTTAGAAAACATTAAAGCCCAAGTGAATACATTTACCGTTGAAACTCAAATAAGTGATATTAAAACGTATTCAGCTTTGCTAGCTGATGCGTGGAAAGAATTTCAAACGTTAGAAAAAACAGTGAAAGGTAAATTTGATGACGCGCATGAGATTTCCGTTGACAAAATAGAGTCAACCCATTTTGAGTTAAAACATAAATTGACCAAGTTTGAAAAATTATATGAAGAAAACCACGCTTACCGGGGTAACTGTTCAATGGATGATTTATTGCTTAATCAAAGCAATTTTTTACAGCAAATATATGTATTAGGTAAACGTGATAGTGAGGTACGATTGCCACGCGTTAATATTCCACCATTTAGCGGTAAATATTCTGAGTTTCCGTCATTCCGCGACCTGTTTAAAGCCTCCATCCATAAAAATAATAACATTTCAAAGGTACACAAGCTGCAATATTTAAAAGGCTTGCTTAAAGGAGAAGCGTACGCATTAATCAATCATATAACGGTTACTGATGCTAATTATGACGAGGCTTGGGACAAAATTAAGATCAGATATGATAAACGCAAACACGTGGTTCATACATTACTCAAGCAATTTATGAAGCAGCCAAACCTACATCAAAGTTATTCAAAGGCTCTTCGTCAGCTATCTGAGGTGTCCGATGAGGTTATGCGTGGGCTAAAGGTACTTGGTGAACAAGCAGAAAGTCGTGATCCATGGATAATATATATTCTTACAAATAAATTGGACAACGACTCTAAAGAGGCCTGGGCTCATGAGACCGCAGAAAACGATTTCCCTACATTGGATCAACTGTTTGCCTTTCTGAATAAGAGAAGCGACGCATTAGAAAATCTAAATTCGATGCAGAAGTCGAAAGGTATTCCGTCTAAGCGAATTAATTCATTGATATCACATTCCATTAGTGTAATATGCCCGTTATGTTCAGAAGAACATTATTTGGGAAAATGTGAGCAATTTCTTAACCTGACAATTTCTGGACGAAAACAATTAGCAGCAGAGAAGAAATTGTGTTTTAACTGTTTATCATCGAACCATCAAGCTACAGTGTGCAGATCAAGATACAACTGTAAGATATGTAAGCGAAGACATCATATTACACTACATCCAGAGTCTGCGGCAGATGCTAGTAAGGAAACAGGGTCATCGAAGGTTGGTTCAAGTAGCACAGAAGAGTCAACCAATTACAGCGCGTTGTTAAAAATGGAATCACCACAAACTAATAAGTTACAAGCAATTTTGCCAACTGCAATGGTTTTGATCAAAGACAAATTTGAAAAACTACAGAGATGTCGAGCATTACTTGATTCGGGATCCCAAGCTACTTTTGTTTCCGAGAATTGCGTACAGAGATTGCAGTTAAAGCGCCACACAGCTAATGTGCGTATAACTGGTGTAACCAACAGTTCAATAATTTCAAAAGGAAAAACAGTGATTACAATTGGATCACTGTATGATTCAGCATCCCAATTTAATATAGACGGCTTAATTGTCAATCATCTGCCATCAAGACTACCTAGATATAACATTATAAGTGAAGATACAAAATTTTTCCAGAATATGCAGTTAGCCGATCCCGATTATGGCAAACCAGCTCCTATAGATATTTTAATAGGTGCTGATAAATTCTTCACAGTTCTTGAAAGCGGACAAAAACAATTCAATTCTATAGTATTGCAGAAAACTGTGTTTGGTTGGATTGTGTCTGGCCAACCCCAATCGGCGAATAATGAAGACGTATCGACATTCATGGCTCTCAATATACAATTGGATATGGACATAGATGGTGTTTTACGGAAATTTTGGGAGATAGAAGAAGTACCGAAAGCAAGCGAGATATCACCAGAAGAACAAGAATGCGAAGAATTTTTTCTCAAAACACATAAGCGACAGGACAATGGGAGATATGTGGTTCATTTACCATTCAACAAATCAGCGAATAATCTTGGAGATTCTTTGAACACTGCGAGGCAACGTTTCTTTTCACTTGAACGCAAATTATCCAGCGACGAGAGTTTACGAAGTGAATATACGAATCAAATGCGAGAATATATAGAAACGGGCCACATGGTTGAAATTCCCGAAACACGTGATATTCCAAGTCAAGAAAAAATATTTTACTTGCCGCACCATTCAGTACGTAAAGAGTCGAGTAACACAACCAAAATACGAGTTGTCTTCGATGGTTCGAGCAAATCAGCCACCGGGATATCACTAAACGACAAGTTGATGGTGGGGCCAACAATCCAACCAACTCTATGGTCTACCTTACTACGTTTCAGAAGACACCGTATCGCAGTTATTGCCGATATAGAAAAAATGTATCGTCAAATAATTGTCGCTTCTCATGACGCAGATTATCAACGAGTTCTTTGGCGAGAAAATGCAAATCAGAAACTTCGACATTATAAGTTGACAAGAGTAACATTCGGTCTTGCACGTTCAGCATATTTGGCGATACGCACTCTGCAGCAATTGGCTCGTGACGACGGTGATGATCACATTTATCAACATGTGGTAAACGATTTTTATGTTGATGATTTTTTATCCGGGTCTCAAGATGAACAAGGCGCGATTCAGCTGAAAGAAAATATATCCCGCGTATTGCAACAAGGGGGCTTCTTAATGCCAAAATGGAGGTCCAACATCCAAGTCTTATGCGATGAAGTAAATAATACAACTACTACGCAATTATACAGTGACAAGACATCGATAGTAACAGTTCTTGGACTCCATTGGTACCCCAAAGATGATATATTTACATTCAAAGTCAATCCTGAACAAGACGGTCAAATAACAAAAAGAAAGTTAATATCCGAGGCGTCTCGAGTTTTTGATCCGTTGGGTTTTTTATCTCCATCCGTAATATTATTAAAAATTTTATTCCAAAAATTATGGCTTTTAAAAATAGATTGGGATGATAAATTACCCGAGGAGTTTGAAAATGAATATAGAAAGGTTAGAGGAGAATTTAGTTATTTTGAGCAAGTTAAAATTCCTAGATTCATAAATCACTGTGGCAGCGTTCAAATACATGGCTTCGCGGATGCAAGTGAAGTTGCTTATAGTGCCGTAATATATAGCAGAGTCACAAATCAGAACGGTGAAATTATAATAAACTTATTGACCTCGAAAACTAAAGTTACGCCTATTAAGAAAATTTCAATTTCGAGATTAGAATTGTGTGCAGCACAGCTGCTATCCCAGCTAATGTCTACGGTCAAGGAAACTCTAGCGTCAACTGCAAGCTTTTATGCGTGGACAGATTCAGCTATCGTTTTAGCCTGGCTATCAGCGTATCCTGCCCGATGGAAGACATTTATCGCCAATCGAACAAGTCAAATATTAGACAAGTTTCCTGTTCAACATTGGGGTCATGTCAAATCCTCCGATAATCCAGCTGATCATGGCTCCAGAGGCGTGTCCCCGCAGAGATTATTAAATTTGACTCAATGGTGGCATGGTCCTGAATGGCTAAAATCGCCTGAAAACCTATGGCCTATGACATTTCCAAACAACACATCCAGCGAAGCAGTGATAGAGAAGGAGCTGAATAAGTCCAAGTTGCATACACGTACATTACAAGCTACAATTGACGATGACTGGTTGGGTATTCTCTTTGCCAGAAAATCGAAACTCAAACAAATATATCGAATAGTGGCATACGTAATACGCTATACGATAAACTCAAAAATAAAGGATCCAAAGCATCGTAATACTTTTGAGTTGAATTCCAAAGAAATCAGTGATGCCAAAACTCGGTGTATTATATGGGTACAAAATGAGGCATTTAGTGAAGATATCAAAAATCTACGGAAAAATAATACGATTAATAATAATTCGAAATTATTGTCGTTAGCACCATTTATAGACATAGAGGGTGTACTAAGAGTTGGCGGTCGATTGAAAAATGCCGACTGTGATTACAATAACAAACATCCTGTGATACTGCCATCAAATCATATTTTATCCGAGAGCCTTTTAAGGGAGATTCACCATAAAAATTTGCATGCTGGTCCAACCCTTACAAATAATTTGATCCGTCAGCTGTATTGGATTGTCAATGGACGAAATAAAATAAGAGCTGTCTTGAAGCATTGTGTGATTTGTGCTAGATATGCTCATAAAAATAGCGCTCAATTGATGGGCAATCTACCCGTAGACCGAGTAACACCGACCAGGCCGTTCATTAATTGTGGAATTGATTTCGCCGGACCGTTATATTGATATGATATTATTGATTTCGCCGGACAAAGAAGGGAAGAGGGGGAACCAATCCCATTAAAGGATATCTATGCATATTCGTTTGCTTTTCGGTAAAAGCTGTACATATCGAACCAGTTAGCGATCTAACTAGTGAAGCGTTCTTAGCTGCATTAAAACGTTTCACTGCAAGACGGGACATTCCAAAAAAGATATACAGCGATCATGGATCAAATTTTATTGGAGCGAAGCGAATTCTGAACGAAGCTTGTAAACTTATACAAAATATAAATAAAAATTATATCATTTCAGAATATCTAAGTGACAATACTATAGAGTGGCATTTTATCCCACCTGCTGCTCCTCATTTCGGTGGGCTATGGGAATCAGCGGTTAAGTCAGTGAAAACACACTTGTTGAAAACCACGAAAAACGTTAATCTGACCTTTGAAGGGATGACAACACTTTTATGCCAAATCGAGAACATTTTGAGTTCTCGACCACTATGCACCACATCAGTCGACGATGATTATGAAGTACTCACGCCGGCTCATTTCTTAATTGGCACTTCAACAGGGTCTGTACCAGAAACGCAGATTACAACAGCAGCTGAATCATCATTGTCAAGGTGGCAAAGAATTCAAGCAAGAATTCAAACTTTTTGGAAAAAATATCATCGAGATTATTTAAATAATCTTCAGCAGCGACATAAGTGGCAAAAATCGATACCAAGTATCGAAGTAGGTGATATAGTCCTAATAAAAGAAGACAATGTTCCAGTATGCAAGTGGCCACTCGGACGAGTCCTACACACACATCCCGGCGACGATAACTTAGTAAGAGTAGCAACTATTAAAACAACAAATTCAAGACTGAAACGCCCAATTGTTAAATTATGCAAGCTTCCTGTTGGTTAACGATGAGATCGTTAACGGTGGCGGAGTATGTTAAGAATGATCCAGCTCCACAAGATTAGCTTAAAGAAACACAAAGAATCAACAAAGTACGATTAATTATTTTATATTTAACTTATCTGAACAAGCCATCAGCTAATCTGTCACTTCTTCAAAGTAGACATCGTTCCATTATTATTATATCTAAAATTAATTAAAATTTGGATTTTTGTATTATTATAATTAAAATTTTATAAATAATTTAAAAATAACTCACCACAATTGAATTGTAAACACGAATATTCTGACATTTTGACACTTTTATTTATGCCTAAATAATTAGTATAATTTATTAATCCCCAACGTTTTTATGCCTAATAATTGAAATTGTTCATAAATTTATAGTAAATGATATTAGTTATCATTTGAAAAGTTAGATGTCTCTACAAGACAATTTTGTAAAGAATTTAAGAACGAAAATAATAATAAATTTATAAAATGTACACAAGCTGCAATATTTAAAAGGCTTGCTTAAAGGAGAAGCGTACGCATTAATCAATCATATAACGGTTACTGATGCTAATTATGACGAGGCTTGGGACAAAATTAAGATCAGATATGATAAACGCAAACACGTGGTTCATACATTACTCAAGCAATTTATGGAGCAGCCAAACCTACATCAAAGTTGTCCAAAGTAGATATGCATACATTTTTGGGCCCCACTGTATTGAAGATTGGCCAATTCACAGAGATGTTCCGCGGGTTTGACTAATAAAGATAATTAGTTATAGGCATCGTATATCGACTGCATGTAGCCATATTCCGATACGATGAAATAGGACCATGTGTTGTTGAACTCAAATGTTAGTAATTTTTGATACGATATGCAGACATTTGTGAGGTTCACTGTATTGTAGATTGGCCAATTCCCAGAGATGTTCCGCGGGTTCGACTTATAAAGATAGTTAGTTTTTAATAGATTCTGTCCCTTAGTTCTGGATATTCTACATGACAAGGACATTACTGGACTATCATATGATCTTTTATATAATTTAAAATGACGTTACAAAAATTTTTTGCAATAAAAAAATTAAAAAAATTGTAGGGCGCTCTTTATAATGGCTTTGCAGGGGCGACCAACATGTGCAAGTTATTCAATCCCTTAGTTCTGGATATTCTACATGACAAGCACCTAAGAGGACTGTCATATGATTTTTAACACAATTTTAAATGATTTTACAAAATAAACTGACAAAGAAAATTATTTTATTTTTTCTGAAAAGGAATTTCTTTTTTGGAAATTTGATATAAGGTCTCATGTTTTAATACAAAATTATTTTTCTGAGTTTTTTTCAAAATCGAAAATTATTTGTTAGTGGTGTTTAGCTAAATTATTGTGATTCAAATTATTTGACAACAATTCTTTTCTTACATTCTTTTTAGTATAATTTTCAAACCGGCATTCAAAGTGGACATTCTTTTTTGCTGAGTTTACTTTTTGATAATTTATAAATTTTGGCTTATAAAAAACTTTACGACCTTTGCTTTCTGACTACGGACATTCTAAATTTATTATTCTTAGTTTTGAATTTTTTGAGTTTGTTTTGTACAAATTTTTTATTTAATTAGTTTATATTTAATCGTGTTGTTTAAGTTTTTGGAATTGGTTATTTTATGTAAATATTTTTAAGGATACAATTGTTTGTAATTGTAATATTCTATTTTGGTTTTACTAATTGAACTTTATTTTACTAGTTTCGGCTACTATAAATTAGCGAGTTGCTTTTTAATTTGTTTAGATAGTACTTGGTTTATGTAGCTTAGATTTAGTTTTTAATTTTGACTATTTCTCTTAGTTTTTAATAATTGTTTCAATTGTAATATTTATAATGGAGAAAGAAATTAAACAATATAATTATAAAAAAAATAGAAGTACAATAAATACTGAAGCTGTATTGAGTGCTTTAAAAATTTTAAACGAAAATCCCGAAAATTTTGTAATGTTAAGATTAGTTACACCCGAAATGAAAAAGCTGTGTAAAATAATGCACATTAACCCCAACCGACAAAATATATGTAAATTAAAACTTACACCTAAAGTCTTAAGAAAAATTAAATCAGAGTATTATAAGAAAGACGATCTATTTCGGGATTGCGACTTGGTTGATGTATATTTTCAATGTTGCATGCAACCTCAAAATAACCGTTACATCTATTCGGTAACCAAACCTGTGCAAATAGTTTTGATAAGAGACCAGCAAATAGCCCTTTTAAAACAGGACGAAATTAAAGCCATTCATTTCGACGCGACTGGTGGAATTGTTAGAATTCCGACATGCCACAATCAACATATTTATAAGAGGATTCTTTATTACGCATGTGTCGTCAAGGTAAGCTGTAATATAATTTCCATTCCGGAATTTATTTCGTGTCAACATGACGCTTGGACAATAACCAAATTCTTGCTAGACGTCAAAAAAGAATAAGAAGTTACGGTGAAACATAAAAAAGGGCATTATTTTGTCGTTGATTGGTCATGGGCTCTTATTAATGCAATAAGTAATACCTTTACCTCCATGAATGTGTCTGAATATCTTCAGGCAAGTTTTAATTGGTTGGAAAATCATGAGCCTTTGAAAAAAACCTTCGTACCAGTTTTTATTTGTTGTTCACATTTTGTGAACATTATAACGGTACAAATAAAAAAAAAATACCAAATATGGATAGCCAACACCGAAATCTCATAGATTTTTTTTGTGCAATGCTTTCTGCTAAAACTATGAACTGTGTGGACGAGTTGTTCCGACAGTTTTGCTATTTAATGTGCTCACCAAAAATCACAAAACGCAGCAAATTCGCATATCATAGTTTTACCCAAAAAATAGGGAAAATTTACTGTGACAACTATGCTAATTTAGAAAGCGGTAAATCCAAAGACATTGTAAATAGTAATATTAACTCGTGGCCGGAAGATAATGCAAACCCTTTCTTCGTTAAATACCAAGCTATATACCAGCAAGTCAAAGCTGAAATAGAAAAAGAACGCGGGAATAAGATTAACAAATTTTATTCTGACGGATTTGTGCAATTTGTGATAAAAAAATATTTTTCATATATTGTTTTCTGGGCAAATTTCTATTCAACAAAGTTTGGTGCACCAGGTAACATTTCCAAAGTTGTTGTAGAAAATTCACGCTGTAAAGAACCACTATTTAAAAAATAAGCGCATGAAAATTGGGCGTATCGTTAATATATTAAAATTCAGAAGCGAACAGAAACTGAAATCTATAAAAATGCCAGAACCATTATTGTCAACCCCGAAAACTATGAAAAGAAAATACGTTCCTGATAATATGCTGAATGAAGAGCAGTGGAATAAAAAATCGCGACACTCAAATAGTTCACCAAAACACTTCGGTTTAAAAGTACTTAACCGTTACAAGAAGCAATTAATTGAACCAGACAAAGATCAACATATTCAAGGTTTCAATGTTGAACAGATTGCTTTATTAAGAAATGGATTTTCATCTGTTTATGGTGAAGAAACAATTTCGGTGGTCAATACTTGCGGATTTGATGCTCTTACAGTCATTTTAGTATGCTTGGGTGTTGACAACGAATTCATTAAAAATAAATTTTGTGAAATAGAAAACGATTTTTTTAATTTCATATCAAAAATAATATCGACCAAAAAAATACCTGCTCAAACTTAATATATATTATTTGATATATTTAAAGATATTAAATGTATAAAAACATTCAATAACACCACTATTTTAAATGCTGAATGTCAAATAACATGCCTGTCACAGTTTATCAAAAGTGCATTGAAGAAAATCTCGTTCGCGAATGAAAGTACTCTTCGCAATATTGGAAGGTTCATTATCGTTTGGAACGCTTACATGCTCTGGGTGTGGATCAAATTTAATAGTTGATAAAATTATCACCATAGCTGACGTCCAATCGTTTGAAAATGTAAATTATAATATCAAAATTAAAGAAATTCAACAACAAATTAGATTGAATCACGATTTTTTTTTTTTAAAGCAGTCATAAACTATAATCAAAATTCAAAACATTACACGTCCTTAATAAAACGTCCCAACAATAATTGGGAATTATTTGATGACATAAAAAAATTTCCCATCATAACATCTGACCAAATTTGCATTAATCCGGCAATTTTGTTTTATTGTAAAGTATAATCAGGTCATTCATTATTCGATATAGAATGCTTATATCTATAATTATCTTTATAAGTCAAACCCGAGGAACATCTCTGTGAATTGGCCAATTTTCAATACAGTGGGCCTCAAAAATTTCTGTATATCGTATCAAAAATTACCAACATTCGAGGTCAACAACAAATGGTCCTATTTCATCGTATTGGAATATGGTTATATGTATTCGATATAGAATGCTTATAACTACCTAACTATCTTTACAAGTCGAACCCGCGGAACATCTCTGTGAATTGGTCAATCTTCAATACAGTGGGCCTCAAAAATTTCCGTATATCGTATGAAAACTACCGACATTGAATGTGAACAACAAATGTCCCTTTTTCATCTTATTGAAACGATGTAGCTGTACTGTCCAAAGATGATGCCTATATGTATATCCTTAAATATCGTTTTATACCGAACCCGCGAAAAAATTTTATGATTTGGCCTAGGCTTACCAAACAAAAATAATAATCTTTTTGTTATTGATTTTGAAATTGCAGTAAATTTGTACGCGATTTGGATTTAGTGAGTAATTTTTTTTTTGTTAGAAACCGTCCCCCTTAAGCTTACTAAGGCATCCTACGGTATAGCTAACCTCCATATCTCAGAAAAATGTTTTCAATTTTCAGACTCAGTAAAAAACGATTTTTATCCAATGTACATGTTATGGTGATATCAAAAATCATTTATTTAAGTCAAAAAACATAATTCATATATTATGTTATAGTTGTTACTGGTTTTTGGCAGGAATTTGTTTTAAATTGCTTTTACCGATTATTTCACTAATATTAATAAGTTTTTTTGTTGATCAAACAAATTTTGTATACATATACGTTTTGTTGATTTTGTTGTTTTGTCTAAAACTTCACACCCGTTACAAAGTGTATCGACTCCAAAAAATGAAAATTTTCCTTGAGCTTTCTTTGTGGTAGTTTGGTTTCGTACTGACAAGTTCATGCAAACAAAAAGTTCGGTCAACTCATCAGGTAGCTACGACTAAACTATAAAAATACAATTCTAACTTTATACATTACGTATGAGGCAAGAACGCATTGACTTAGCGAATTATAAAATTCACCAAATCAAAATTTGGCCTTTTCATTTTTTCTGATTAACAAGTCAAAATTATTGCAATAAGGCAGACTGAAGTGAAAAAGAAATATTTTTATTTTATTTTGTTGTCTCTTCATGTGGAAGAGACAGTAGTAGTTCATTGATTGAATGCGTGTGTTCCCAAATGGTAATGTTAACGTTGAGCGTCGTGAAGACGTTGCATTATTATTTGTGTTAACTCAGACGCCAGTGTATGTGAGTGATACTTTGTGGCGGAGCACGCATGAGTGAGCCGCTACAAAACTATTTCGAAATTGATTTGACGTCGATAATAAAATTCAAAACAATTTTTTCTATTTCAATTTTAATATAAAATCCTGTGGAACAAAGCGTACTGCGAATGACAAAAATACATTATACTTAACTCGCTTTAATAAAGGGCGCGAGCATGATGCACTATTTTGATAATAACAATAACAATAACAAGGAGATATTATTTGTGTTGAATTTTGTGTTTTACATTTTCACTTAATTACGTAATATTATTTGTTATTACTTTTCCCACTATAACGAAGTTATATTGGGTAAGTATTGTAATCACGAGAAAAATGTTGTTCCAGATTTTGACATTTTTCGACGAATTAGGTTACCAGCACCCGAATTCCGGTTCAATGACAAATGAGAATGAGAAATGACTTTATTTTTTATTTCGCCTACTCTAAATAAAAATGCAACCGACTAGTTGAAATAAAAAATAAAATCATTTATCATTATCATTTGTCATCGAACCGGAATTCGGGCACAGTCCTTCCATCGTTCCAGTTACAGATTTTAATTATTTTTGTTTTGCCTCCAATTCTCAAAAATATCGATAGTTTTGGTCGAAATTTTGTGCAAACATAGGTTTTAGTAATAAGCAGTTTGTGTTAACTTTTGGGTCCATTCGGATAAGCTTTCCAATATACATTGGACATTGATATTTTTTGTACTCGACAAATGGAAAAGCTTCAATTCTTACTTCACGCGTATCGATCTGCCGAAAATGGTCAATAATTCAGATTTCTGCAAATTAATTTATATTAATATTGGCAGCCTTCGTTATAAAATAGCAACCTTTCGTACCAGTAGGACATTTTTCCTGTTTTTTCTTTCGTAATTTAAAATATTTTTTGTCTAAATTTTTAATTTAAAACTATTAAATTGTGTCCAAGCAGCTTTTGCAGTAGTGCCCGATTTGCCTAACCTTAACGTGTCTCGTTGGTTCATAATAAGACCAATATTCCCTCGGACTTGGATAATACTGATGATTTCTTCTTTAAAAAAAACCCGCTTCTCACAAACTTCAAATTTTAACATAAAAATTTCAGAGCTTAAGCAAATTCGCCATCCTGTTTCACACCGACAAGATTAGTTGCAGGCGGTGAATCTCTCTATCCTTCCTCGAAAGTGTTTTTTCTCTTCGCTTTTCTTAGGTCCTTGGTTTAAACAGCTTCTTTTGTGTTTTGACATAATGTAGCGTAGAAAGACGGTATCAGTGAGCTATGCCATGGTAGATCTCCTACCGTACATGATGCTTTCCTGTATAGAAATAGTAAGTTTTATAGATACAAATATGTATAAACAAGAGAAGTCATCAATCATTATTTTGCTCGATGAAATTGACCCTTCCATGTAACTAACCAACATTAACCCAAAAATTGACCCGATTAACATCATTTTTACTTTACTCAATAAGTTAAAAAAATTAATTTTATGTTTTAAAAATACATAACGAATTGGGGCAATAATTACGTTGATGGAACACAAAATAATCTTTATAGCATACCAATAACCAAATACATACCCGGAGCCAAACATGTATAAATATTTATGTATTCTGTTTTACCTGTATATTCATACAGACACATAAAATAAATTATTGCTTCCTCGGCATATGATATTATAATTTATATGGAAATTTTAAATACATAGGGGTTACAAAAGATTTTAACACTTTGTCGAATTTTCATCGGACATACATATATAGATGAAGCCGGAAAAACATTTTTATCCTTTTCTGTAGTTTATATAGTATATATGAGATGACAATTTTCTGGTTACTTTCGAAAATTTATTTCTTCTTCAAAGTACATTAATTAACTACCTGTACATATTATACAACATGTATGATTTTGAAAAATATTTTGTTGAAAAACAGAACGAAAATAAATCTTTTACCTTTGTTTAGATATACCTAAACAGTTTTTCTATGCGAATATGTATTTCTGTTTAGGTTCGTATATAAAAAAGTAGATGGTGTGGAAATACTTTGTCACTAATTAGCATATACTCCTAATATAAAGGATATTTACCCTTAAAATTTATTTGTTTTAGTGCTGTGATTAAATCAATTTAGTAAGACATTAAGTAATGTCAGTTAGAACATTGAAAATAATTTTTGTTGTTCTGCAGATAAGGATTCTAAGAATTATTTTTAAATTTGTAAACATGTCTCGATTTATTTTAATTATATAGTTGACCTAAAATTGCATTTACAAATCGGTTCAACAAACTCTTTTAATAAATAAACAAGAAGATACCATCAAAGTTTGTTTATATAATCAAAAATGTCATTCCCATATACATACATAATAGAATATTGTGACCGCCTGTTGTTTTTTACTGTTCAAAGTAAAGTTTTAATTTTTAAAATTTTTAAACAATTTATAACTTTGAACTTTTTTTTTAATATTTTATTATTTTTTTTTATTAAAAATACATATAATTAAATAAAAAATAAACAATTTTTTGTTGTTTTAATTTAACAAAACTAACTTTAGTACATATTCTACACGACAAAATGTTTGAACTTTATTTTGTTGAATAACTTGGTAACAATAAAACTAGGAAACAAACGAAGTAGTACATTTCCAATTTGGATTTAAAAAGTCTTTCATTCGTCTTATATTGTTGTTATATTTTCTTTAAAACAAAAAACTAAAACTTGTACGAATTTTTTTTGTTTCTGTAGTTTTACTGTTTACCTATTGTTTATTTTTAGTTTGGTTTGAATTTTGTGAAAATGGGATGGTAATTTCTAAGAGGATTTAACTTTGGTGCTATAATTCCTGGCTATAAATTTATAATTTACCGTTTCTAGTATTTTTTAGAAAAGATTAATGTTTGGTCTGTTACAGTAAGCCTCTATTAAGGTAAACAAAAATTCTAGTTAGAATAAATCGTAAATAGCTTAATTGAATTTTTTAATTTCGTAAGAACAACGTAAATTATTTTTCTGTTTTAGCTTTATATCCAATCTAAATTCAATATTGAAAGTTTGAACTGTTTGAATCGATAATGATTGGGTAATTAAATTTTCGTGAATCGTGAGTCTTTCTGCTCGGCCTAGATTGAATCATACTAAGGAAGATACGTTTGAGAAACAACACTTGAAAGTCCATTAAGGCTTACTATTAGTTCTCACATAAAGTAGATTGCGTAAAAACTATAAAGTATTCATATAGAAAAAATATGTCAGCTTGCCTTGTTTATCGCATAATTGAAAATTTTCTTGTGAGTTTGCGAAGTTTCAGCATTTAAAAATCATTTTAAGCGACGACCGCATACGGAGAGAGAAATCCTAACGTAATATACACAAGTTTTTATTTCGTTGTAGGACCGCCGTCATTGAACTCACTCAACTCTTGTCTGGCCTTGTCTATGCAGATAATCACTTTATTTGTCAGACCATTTTTCCACGTCAGCGGTGAAGGCAATTCTGTTCTGTGTTTCCAAAGTCGAACTAGAATAGAGAACAGTTCTAATGGTACTTGTGACCCAGGATCCAAATTATCGTTTGAATTTACCAGATGGATGAATATTTTGAGATAACGTCAGACACTAAAGCTCATTGTGATAAATTAGAGATATGTAAGACATACAATATATAAACGTATTTTCGTATTAAATTGGATGGACTTGATGGGACAAGTACATCTAAAGTGAAGTTCAAGTGGTAAGGCTATCATGAAAAACAACAAAAGAAACTGGTTCGTTGGTTGACTGTCTGTGGTTGTTTCAGAATGAAAGGCCAGGAATAGTGATTCCTTGTCTACAGAAATATTTGCCAAGCCTCTTTGGACTACATATCCATCTTATTTATATTCTTTAAAATATAAAATATAAAATATAAAATATAAAATATAAAATATAAAATATAAAATATAAAATATAAAATATAAAATATAAAATATAAAATATAAAATATAAAATATAAAATATAAAATATAAAATATAAAATATAAAATATAAAATATAAAATATAAAATATAAAATATAAAATATAAAATATAAAATATAAAATATAAAATATAAAATATAAAATATAAAATATAAAATATAAAATATAAAATATAAAATATAAAATATAAAATATAAAATATAAAATATAAAATATAAAATATAAAATATAAAATATAAAATATAAAATATAAAATATAAAATATAAAATATAAAATATAAAATATAAAATATAAAATATAAAATATAAAATATAAAATATAAAATATAAAATATAAAATATAAAATATAAAATATAAAATATAAAATATAAAATATAAAATATAAAATATAAAATATAAAATATAAAATATAAAATATAAAATATAAAATATAAAATATAAAATATAAAATATAAAATATAAAATATAAAATATAAAATATAAAATATAAAATATAAAATATAAAATATAAAATATAAAATATAAAATATAAAATATAAAATATAAAATATAAAATATAAAATATAAAATATAAAATATAAAATATAAAATATAAAATATAAAATATAAAATATAAAATATAAAATATAAAATATAAAATATAAAATATAAAATATAAAATATAAAATATAAAATATAAAATATAAAATATAAAATATAAAATATAAAATATAAAATATAAAATATAAAATATAAAATATAAAATATAAAATATAAAATATAAAATATAAAATATAAAATATAAAATATAAAATATAAAATATAAAATATAAAATATAAAATATAAAATATAAAATATAAAATATAAAATATAAAATATAAAATATAAAATATAAAATATAAAATATAAAATATAAAATATAAAATATAAAATATAAAATATAAAATATAAAATATAAAATATAAAATATAAAATATAAAATATAAAATATAAAATATAAAATATAAAATATAAAATATAAAATATAAAATATAAAATATAAAATATAAAATAATATAAAATATAAAATATAACCCAAAGTGGTTCGTGTTATATGACAAGATGCTGTGGAAAAACTTGATATATATACTTTATAAACATGATACATTAAGCCACCCTCAAGCTACTCTGTCTACTTTGGGTGGTGTAATAAAAAGTTGTGTACATAAGGAATCAGGCCCTTTAAAACAATACCCCACTCGATAAAAACAACTTGTACAACATTTCTTATGTACTTCAATTTTTGTCGGTTACCATTAATGTTAAATACAGAGCGAGTTTTAAATTTTAGAAAACATATGAAACTGTGTTGGTGCATAATAAATGTGTTAATCGAAAACATCTTATATTTCAAACATAATGTACCTCGTACTCTTCGTTCTGGGAGTGTATAATGTACATGAGATCTACAGATATGTAAAAAGGTTAGCAGTAATTAAAATATTTACATAAATTTGTTGGAGGAAACTTATTAAGATAAACTGAAATTTTTTGCGGGTTCGTCATATCAGAATATTTAGATACAGGTATTTTCTTTAGACTATAAAAGACCACGTTTCAATAATAGGTCGAAAACAATCAGTCCCAGCTGCGAAACATTGTTCTCGCAGAACCATTAACTAATACGACTTACCACACCGCGCTTTTAAGAATGGGGCCAGCACAACAATCAAGTCGTTTTGAATACGTCAATGAATAACTCAACACGAATTAGCCTTATCGGGCTGAAATAAGTCGGACCAGCGCCATACTATATATATTATCTAGCAACAAAGACGTTGTGCCAGTTAGCACACGATGAGGAAGGAATCTCTTCTAGAGCTGTAGACATTTTGGGAAGAGATCTTTATGTTGACAACGTAGTGACAAAAGCGATTTCATTAGATGCCATAACTACATGGCAGTATGCATAATGCAACTTTCGTTGTGAGGGGGCCTTAAACTAAAAAAATGATGCAGCAATACCAAAGACGTGAGAAATTACCACAAGACCTAAAGAAACAATGATTAAGGTTTCAACAACAATAGCAATTATTAACCCTTATGAAAATTCCTAGATGGATGAACGCCACACAAGATACCATACAGCTATATAGCTTCTCTCAAGTTTTCTGAAGCAACATATGCTGAATGCTATTCTTACAATAGTAGCACCATTAAATAAATTAACCATTCCTAAATTAGAATTATGTGAAGCGGTTTTGTTAACAAGACTAATGAAGAATAACAGTCATTGGAAATATTAACAGTAGTACGTGCTACACAAACTCAACCATCTCTACTATGGCTTGGATTCAAGGGCAGCCTGGAAAATGGAAGGTGTTTGTGGGAAATCGTACTGCGACAGGAAACAATCAGCCAAGCTAAATAGTTTAATGTAAAATTAGAAGATAATACAGCTGATCACAGGTGTCTTAACACCTGAGGAAATGAAGGACAATTGTTTCGACCTGGCTATTTAAAAATTGGCCAATTAGACAGACATTATGTCTACCACCAGCTAATTGTCAATCAAATAGCCAGGCTGAAACAAATAGTCTAACATATTTTGTAATAAAAATATTTGGAACTCAGGTTCACTTCTGCTCGGCGCGAACTGCTACATTCGAACCGTTTGGTTCAGCCTTCCTGAAGCTTAAAAATTTTCATTATTATCGCTTACCGATGGCTTTGTAGAATTTTATTTGGAATTAGGCAATGAAAACATTGCCTAGCAATATTTACCAATACGTTTCAAACCGTGTGATTTCTAGCCACTCCTGCGATTGGGATTTAAAAAAAACACAAGAAGTCAGATTATTCTTTGTTTGAAACAGCTAACAAGTTGCGAGGATGAATCATGAAAGAAAGTCTGAACAAGTTCACCCAGTGTGTATGCCCAGTTATTGCTAATGCTATCATTTCATTGTAAAGTTTCATAATGGATTTTGTTTGGTTCTGTTATTTTCGTCTCTCTGTTGATTCCAATATCAGTGTCGGTACACCTGTCTTTAAATCGGTCTGTATGGGCTTCTCTCGGTTGTATCCATATCCCTTCTTTTTCTTCTTATTTGTTTACAAGTTGATTCTCCGTCAGTACTCTAACGATATTGTTGAAATTCCAAATTTATTAGGCATTTCGCTCGATACTTCTGTTCCTCAAGACTAACGACGGTGCTGTTTCCATTTGAGGCCGAAGGTGTGATACATACGCTAAGAAACGTTGTCGAAAAGTTGGTCTATAAAAATAATATAAAATTCATTTGGATATTCTTGTATTCAATCTGGCATAAAAAAACTCACTTACCACGTACCCCAACCATCGTATAAAATGAATATTTCATTGAATCCGACTTGAATTTTTATGGGCTTTAAAAGTTTTTAATTGACCACACAAACATAAAATATATGATACTTTGTAGAAGATTTTTTATCCTTAAATTTACGATATATATGAGATAGTTTGTTTATGGAGAGAATTTGATTGGACCATAAATATTTTAAATCAATAAAATAAATTCACTTAAAGCTTATGTGCGGATTACTTTTCTAAGTGGAAGCATATTCAATTTATTATCTCACTTAGGTATAACAAATATATTTTGAAAATTCAAGATTATCCTAAAAATTATAACTATAAAGTACTATTTACTTACGAATGCACAATCCAACCAAAACCATTCATTGCAAAATAAAACATAAAGTAAATGCAGTCATTAATTTTCCAAGGAACATAGAAACCCGAAAGAATTATAATTTTTAATTTTTCAATTTTATATACATTTTCCAGAGGTTCAATTTAGTAAGATTAAATTGATTTCTTTTTTAAAACCTCAATAATTCTTTTTGGGAAGAATTTTTTATCTGCCATAAAACTAGTTTCACATACATAGATTGCATAAAAGTTATTTGCTCAGAATATTTAACATTTTTTTTTTTTTTTTTTTGGTTTAGCCTTTACCGTACCAAATGCTGGTTGGTCGTATTCGTCTTATTTTTTTTGTAGGAAAACTAAAATTATATGTTTGGTATAATATCCCTATGAGTACGAGTAATACGAAGCTTTACATAAACGAGAAAATATAAATAAATATGTACATCCATAAAATAGCATAACTTAGAAGTAGCAAAAATACTATTCTGGATCTTACCGATTTGAAAATTATTTTACTTTTCATTATAGAATCAAAATAAAAAAATCACCCAAATGATATAAAAGCGACGAAGATGAAGACAATCCGTTTTCAAACATTAAGACTATTTCCAAAGCTTTTTTTATGGTTTTTTAAGAGAAAAAATATTACAGTAGATTTTGATGTAATCCGTTTTTCCTATTTGTTATAATCATCATCATCATCAAGAGCAGTACTACCAACTGTAACATCTTTACTACCAACAATCTCATTTCATGGTATACATACAATTCGTACATCGTACACTAAATCTAAGAAAATTGAATCGTTAAGATTATTTTTCATTTTGTAAATTAAATACATGCAAAATGGATTGAGTTTACTTCTGAATGAGCCCGAAAGTTGAAAAAAGCAAAATATGCATTCATGATTATGATTTAAATGACGAAACCCAAGAGAATTAAATCTGTTTTGTGGTGGTGATTGTAAATACATTGGTTTGTGTTTTTAGGCGGAATTAAGGATTCTATATACTCACAATATATACATTTTTGTTTCTTAGAATTAATTTTGTCACAAATTTTATAATAAAACCAACTTACTTATTACAAGCTTTTGTTAAGCTTGCCTTATTGTGTTTTTTTGGTGATCAAATTTTGTAATCTACATTACAGATGTGATATGTTAGACAGAACAACAATATCAACAAAACGTACATGTACTGAAACATGATTCAACAAAGAAATATATTAGTATTAGTGTCTGAAACAGTCGGTAAAAGCAATATAAAATGAAATTGCAGACAAGAACCGGAAACAACTATAACATAATACGTGAATTAATGCTTTTGACTTGAATAAAAGAGTTTTGATATCAACCCACATCATATGTGCAAATATTTTTTTTTAGATATCAGATATACTGAAGTTAGACGTTTAGTTAGTTTAAGTCAGGTGCGCTTTATAAAAAATTGTGCTGACTAAAACTCAAATTTTCTCCAATTCTAGAATCAATAACAAAAGAATTTTTAACCTTGTTTGGTAAGCCAAGGCCAATTCATACAGATGTCCGAAGCATTTAGCGTATAAGGAAATTTCAATGTAGGCATCCTCTTTAGACTAAATATATGTAGCTACATTCGAATGTGATGAAATAGGACCATATTGACCTCGAATGCTGGTAATTTTCTTTTACATGTGAAATGTTGGGGTCAATGGATAGAAGATTGGCCAATTCACAGAGATGTGCCGCGGGTTTGCCGTATAAGGATAATCAGATATCCGCATTATTCATGACTCCTCATTGACTCTTTAAGTACGTAAGTATCTGAGTAGATCTGGTAAAAATGTCTATAAAGCTCGTATGACTAGCAACAAAGGCGAAACTCTTTAGAATTTGTTAGCGATATAACAACAAATGCCTTCATGGAAGCACTCAGAAAATGTAATACCTATTTGGCGAGAATTATGCAGCCACATATATGTATAGCGATTACAGTACGACATTTAAAGGTGCGAATAAACAATTAAAGGCCTACATTAAAGGGTTTAACAGAACCATTAAATATTACATCAAATGAATACATTAAATATTACATCAATTTTAATGCCCCAGCAAGTCCTTACTTTGGAGGATTGTTGGAAGCTGCTTAAAATAACCCAAGTAACAAACATTTAAAACTATATAATTTTAGAGAAGATTGTTTTGAGGTAAAATGAAATGTCAACAGTACTCAGTCAAATTGAAGATACTTGAAGATATTTTCGCTATAGCAAAAGAGCATTTCCTTATCGGTGAACCGTTAATTTGTATACCTAACACAGAAATAATTTAAGAGGCGTGCACTTAGAGCAACCGCTGGAAATGGACACGGAGGCTGTGAATCCTCCCAATCCAGAACACTCCCAGTCCAGCTAAAGGAAATATTGAAACTTTAAAGATCCCCAAAGCCTGCTAGGTTAATGTTAGGCATGCTATCGTTATTGTTAGCAATATTTACTGGTGTGGTCTAATGTGTATATGTACGAAGAAAAAGTCGGAGGCTTCCTAAGGTCTGGCCGGGCGAAGCCGGGAAATAAAGCTAGCAATAAATTTTACATATACTCTAGTTACGCTGTATTGTGTTTTCACGTTTTATTTTTACCGTTATTTTTAATATTAGGATCTTTCTTGTTTAATTAATTTGTACGTGGCTTATTCATAATACCCACTTTGTTAACATCGAATCACGGATGAGATGGCCTAAAAAAGAAACACCACAATATCTATATTTAATAATTTATTTAAATCAATTTAATGTTCGAATACTTATCTTGTTTGTGAATTTGACATATTACTCTATTTGACAGACACTCTTTTATCATAATCAATAGTTGATTCATTTGAAATAATTTTTGTGTAAAATTATAATACTAATTTAGCTAATCATTAAGGGAAGTCACTACAATCGTCGATTTACATTTTCATAGATGTCACAGTAAACAAAAATACACCTTTATGAATTAGGCGGTCTAAACCTGTTTGATTAGACGAAAAAAGAAAAGTAAAAATTGTCAAGAAAATCAGAAGTGCGAATAATAAAAAATTAAAAATTGTATACGGTATTTCGTTTTTATTTACCGTGTTTATTTTTACCGGAGAAAAACTATATTCCAAAATAAGCAGCATCTTAAAAAACCCACATTATTTTGGAAAGAGCATAACCAATTTATCCATAGAAAGTATCTTGGAGCATAAAGAATTACAGTGTATCAGCCCATTTAATATCATCCGAATTACATAATGCGCAACGTAAAAGGAATTTACTTCAACGAGAAGCTACTAGCAGATTCACGTGGAACGAATAGCGGTCAGCATTGTACCGTTAAGACCTAACGAAAAAATCGTTAGCAGCACACTATTTAACGGTTATTCCTAATACCTAATCATTAAAATAATCTGGCGAACGAATTAAATTATCGATCCAACATCCGAGCTTATTATCGGTTAAAGCGGGCTTGAATTTAGCAAAGGGTATTTTGTTGTTAATTGCCTCAGTGAATTATAAACTAGCTTTAGTCAAAAGCGCTTACTTGTGATCAGTGAACTTACCATTTTAGAAGTTGTCAGTGAAATAACATTCATATAAATTAGTGCGCGCTAACGATTTATCTGATACCGCTACTTACCGTACAATTAGTGACGTCATTCATACACGCACGCAATGGAGAGTCTAAAGAAGCAACGTGCCAAAATAAAGGGCTCAATGACGAAGTTGCTAACATTTGTAAGAGGGAATTTAAAGAATGTTAGTATGAAAGAGCTTTACATAAAACAAGAGAGAACGCAGAAAATGTTACTAGACTTCCAAGCAATTGGAAAGGCCATGCTGTATTTGGATAGCGAGGTGGAGTCGGATTGCTCAAAATTTAAAGACAAGTTGAGACATCATCAGCGGCAATGTGTTCCATTTGCGAACAAAGTAGGCATCGAATTTATGAGTGCGAGAAGTATAAAGGAATGTCAGCAGAACAAAGGTCAGAAACAATAAAAGAAAGCAACAGGTGTTTTAATTGTTTAAATGGAAACCATCGTGTTCAAGAGAGTAGACCACCATACGTCATTACACGGAACATCGGGTGACGTAAATACAACTAAAGGTGATAATCTTGCGGATGCACAGGTTCATGAAGCCATACTGTCAACATTTCAAGAAATTGATGAAGCCACAAAAATAAGACAAGTGAAGACCTTGGCTGCAAAACAAGCAATTGCACAAACCATTTTGCCGACCGCGCTGTTAAAGATTGATGCATGTGGCCGATTCCATATTTACCGCGCACTGTTGGACTCGGCATCTCAGGCTTCATTTGTATCCGATGCATGTATTCACGAACTGAAACTCAATCGCGACAACAATCGTATTCTGGTGAAAGGACTAGGCGAAGCCAAAATGGGAACAACCGGAGGTTCCGTAGAAATAACCATTGCACCTATGGATGGCATTTCTGTAGTTGCAACGCAGACATTAATTGTCCCTAAAGTATTCGAAATTCACAGCCAATTTAATCTCTCAGATTCTTTTTTAAGGCACTAAGATCCAACCGTAGTTTAAATCTTCCGAGTAGACTGACAGCCGTTAGAACTATTTTTGGTTGGGTCGTGGCCGGCGGGAACTATAGGCAATGAGCCAACAGCTAATAACTTTATTATTTTACTGGATATTGACAAATCTCTCCGCCAGTTCTGGGAAATTGAAGAGTTACCGACAACTGTAAAAGAAACACAAGACCATAAATGCGAGGAGCTCTTCCAATCAACCATCAACCAACGTGAAGCTGCCATTTAAACAAAATGAAAACTTGATTGGCACAACATATGTATAACGCCGCTCTTAATCGATTAAAGTACATAGAGAAAAGGTTTGAGCGAGATGAAAAATTTGCAAAATTGTACAAGGCATTTATGATGGAGTATGAACAGCTGGGCCATATGCAAAAGGTGCATTGTTGTAAACGGGGTACCAATAGTTACTATCTTCCACACAATGGAGTATTGAAGGCAAGCAGCGAATCCACTAAACTTAGAGTTGTCTTCGATGCTTCCGCAAAATCATCCACCGGGCTATCATTAAATGATATGCTAATGGACCAACAATTCAGCCACCACTTATCGAGATATTGCTACGGTTTCGACAGTACGAATTCGTGGTATGCGGAGACATAGAGAAGATGTACAGGCAAGTTTCGGTAGACGAGAAGGATATTCAATACCAAAATATTTTATATCGACCTAACCCAAACCAAGAACTAATTTCCGCCGCGTTCTTAGCAACACGTTGCCTAAAGGAGGTTGGTGTTAAACTGCAATCAATATAGCCAAAGGTAGCATGGGCAATATTGAAAGATATGTACGTCGATGACATGATGACCGGAGCAAGCTCAATAACGGAAGCCAAAAATTTAATAGCAAATGTAAAACGGGCGTTGGCTATTAATGGATTTTCACTTCGTAAGTTTATCACCAACAACCTGGAGCTGCAATCATTCCTCCAAATCGAGATGGGAAAAAGAATCAAAGAAATACGAGAACATACAGAAACACCGAAGATATTGGGCCTTCATTGGGACACATATGAAGATGCATTCTAATTTTCCGTTCAGTTGCTTGAATGATCAGTACACACGAAGAGAACGCTGTTGTCGGACGCGAGTCGCAACTTCGACCTCCTTGGCTAGTTAAATCCGATAATTATTCGGTTTAAAATGCTGTTTCAAAGCCTTTGGATGCAGAACATAACATGGAATGACGAACTACCAGCAGACATACTATCATCATGGCTAGCAATTAGAAGCGATATGAGTAATACTACTAAGATTAAAACCCCAAGATGGCTACAAACAACCAACCAAAGCGAACACGCCTATGCCGCAGTGATATATGCGGTAGTTGATACACCCGACGGACTTAAATCATTCATAGTTATGGCCAAATCACGAGTAGCGCCAATCAAGCAAATTAGTCTACCTAGACTAGAGCTAATGATCGCAATAACCAAATTACTATTTTTCACAGATTCCCGAATAGTTTTAGATTGGTTGTCGGCGCATTGATTTCAAACAATTTAAATAATAGCGAAAAATCTGGATATTAATAAATATTTTTGGAAGGCTTGATAGAAAACCCACGAAAAATTCCGAAAACTCGTGAAATTATCAAACTTTTTGTCAAGGTGCTTAATGTTACTAAGGCATATTTGGATTCTGCAAACAAATACCTATTTTTCCGCTTTTTTAAAATTCCAAATATCATTTATTAAATGCCATAAAACCACGTTATTCAGTAGTCAAGTTTCATAGTAAGACATGGCAAACAAAAACAGAAAAATGGAAATTACTCAAAACTACAAAAAGGCAGATGTGACTTTTTTCCTTAGCAAGGCTAAACTCAACCAAACGATATGCAAAATTCGAATTAGACTATGAGTTGGAACCCGCAAGTAGTAATGGATAATTTCGTAAATATCGAACAATCATATTCTTCGAATAGGTTCTAAGATTTTCGAATACCATCGAACAATCAAATACATTTGACTATATCAAGCATATCGACTTGTGTGTTCCGAAACACCGAATCACCAAGTAAGTCTCGAACATCACGCATCTCTCTACATGCTAAATTTTAAAAATTGATCATAAGATGAAATTTGAGACAAGTGGATATGAAATCGGGTAGCGATGAGAATTTTCAAAATCAGAAGAATCTCACTGAGTAACAAACAAAAAAAAACATTTTGGTTTACCGGTAAATTCAATTTTTATTTACCGTTTATCGGTGATCAAAATGATTCGGTAAAGGAGAAACTATAAGTCGATTGGACTATAATTCATTTGGCTCAAATACCCATTGATTCCTTTTTTAAACACAAAGACGCTTCTAATGAGGGAAATGGTTCTCGATTATGATTCGCTCTAGCCGTTGTTTGGGATCCGTTAAGAAGTAGCTTGTGTCGCTCCTTTGCCAACAGATCAATTGATGGCATTACCGCTACTTCAAATGCCGCATCACCTGATACCGAGCGAAATACACTAATCACAATTAGCGCACACTATGTCGTTCAAAAAACCATCACAGCACTGGGCCGGGATCCCAATAAGAACTAACCCTACTACGTCTCGGTTATTCGTATTTAACCGAATAAACCGAAGCACCTACTTAGTCGACACTGGCGCTGACCTTTCGGTTATTCCAGTTTACAATTTCAGAAATGAATTTAATGTACTAAATCGTAATTCAAATCTAGTTTTGTCGGCCGCCAATGGCACTAATATCCATACTTACGGCACAAAGTTGCTTTAGTTGGATTTGGGACGAAAACGAACCTTCACGCATGCTTTCATTTTGCCTGCTGTGAATCGTCCCATCATTGGCGCCGACTTCTTGTTTAAATTTGGACTTTTGGTTGATTTAAGGAATAAACGGCTGGTTGATTCAGCGACAAAGCTGTCAATCAATGCCACAATGGGACACGTCAATACACTGACTCCGATCCATTATTCCATCACCAACGGCTACGGCACCTTGCTTAAAAAGTTTCCTCAACTTACAACAGAGCCGAACTATAAATTGGCATTCCGACACAATGTGGTTCATCACATTGTCACAGCAGGACATCTATCTGTATCAAGACCAAGAAGACTAGATCCAGTCCGCCATAAAGCCGCATTTACGGAATTTCGGCACATGGTGGAATTAGGGATTTGCAAGCCATCTGCATCTTCTGTCTCGTGTCCCTTGCACATGGTTAAGAAAAAAGATTTCGATTGGCGACCATATCTACAACTCTACTATACCTGATCGTTATCCGATTCCCCACATTCAAAATTTCTCTATGCTCTTGCATAAATGCAAAAAAATTTCGAAAACCGATCTCGTCACAGCTTATCATTTAATTGCCATTTCCCCTGAGGACGTTTTCAAAGCGACAATAACCACTTTTTTGGCCTGTTCGAATTCACACGTCGTTCGTAACTTAGACTTTGTCTTCGTCTATATCGACGATATTCTTGTGGCATCACAATCTGAGGAATAGCACAAACTCCAACTGTAACAACTCTTCCATAGGTTAAGTGAGTTTGATGTTCATATCAACAGTTCCAAGTGCTTCTTTGGCGTATCAGCTCTTGATTTCCTTAGCCACAAAATAACCCCCTAATGGTATTCTGCCGTCTGAAGAACGATTTAATTCCATTAGGGAATTTCCAGCTCCAAGCTCAATCAAGCACGTTCAGCGGTTCATCGGTATGGTAAATTACTACCACCGATTTATACCAAAACTTGCTGAAATACTCGCACCAGTTCACAGCCATCTGGCCGTACTTCTACGTAAGCCCAAATTTCCTAAGAATTTCTCTTGGACTGACGAATGTCAACAGGCATTTACGTCACTTAAGGCTGAACTTGCGAAAACAACACTGCTTACATATCCACTGAGCGATTCAAAGCTTAGTTTAACTACGGACGCATCGAAAACTGCCGTTGAAGCAGTACTGCAACAGTATAATAATGACTGTTGGGATTTTTCTCAAGGAAACTTTCGGATGCTGAGAAGAAATACTCCGCATTCGATCGGGAATTACTCGCAATTTATCTGGCAGTCAAAGACTTCAGATATTTTGTCGAGGATCGGGACTTCACTATTTTTACCGACCATAAGCCTCTGACTAGGGCAATTCAGTCTAAAACTGAACGTAATCCGAGGCAATCTCACCACTTGGATTATTTTTACTGCTTGGGAGGATTCTTTAAAGCGACTTCGTGCTCCTAACGATTACTCTTTTCGTCCTCAACGTATCATAAGTGAACTGGATATCGTTCCTACTGACGGCATGTTATTGCCAGGAGAATAGCAGTTCAACCCTTTTTTCAAAGAAGATGATAGCTCTCGTTGAGTCTTTTGATTCCGAATCATCGTCTGGATTGGCGACGCCTATTCTCAATCAAACGGTATCTGACTCTCCACTGACTTCTTATAATCCATCACATCTTCTTCGTTCTTTTAATAAATCTCATTTTTCTAATTCTGTTCCCTCTGTCCTTGACACTTTTCGAAAACTCAACCCGCTTCGTTTACTACGTTCAAAGAAATATTGGGAGGAGCGTCGGGTCATGAGATCCTGCGCTGTCTCTTCAATACTCAGTTCTGAAACTAGTGATAAACGGCCTTATGACAATATCCTTGTTAATGATGTTCCTTACCGAGGTCTTTTAGACAGTGGAGCGAGTGTCAGCGTGTTGGGTTGTGGCTCCGGAAAGTTAGTTAAAGACAACAATTTTAAATTCCATAAATTTCCTTCTTTAATTCAAACTGCCAGTGGTCAAAAACAGTCAATAATTGGTTATGTACATGCTCAGGTTCAGTTTAATTCTCAATGTCATAATATGCGTTTCTATTTATTACCTACCTTAGAGCAGTCGTTGTATTTGGGGATCGACTTTTGGAATCAATTTGGAATTTCACCCCAGATATCTGCTTTGAGTGGTATAACTGAATCTTTGGATTTACCTGCCTCTCCGAAATTTCATCTGCTCTCTCTGGAAGATGACGACAAGCTCTCTACCATTGTAAAGAAATTTCCATCAAGTGTTAAATTAGGCCTTGGTAGAACCACGTTAATATCTCACGTTATTGATGTTGGTAAAGCGAAGCCTGTGAAACAGCGCTTTTATTCGGTTTCACCTGTGAAACAGAAATTGATGTATGATGAGCTGGATCGCATGTTATCTTTGGACGTGATTGAAGAGAGTCATAGTTCCTGGTGCTCCCATTTTACAATGGTGCAAAAGGCTAATGGTCAAGTGCGCTTGTGTTTGGATGCTCGGGAAGTGAACAAGGTGACGGTCAGGGATGCGTATCCGCTTCCTCTTATTAATGGATTGTTGGGTCGATTGGATCAAACTCATTATATCTCGTCAATCAAGTTAAAAGATGCCTTCTGCCAGATACCGCTTGACCCACAATCCAGAGGTAAGACGGCGTTTACCGTTCCTGGTCGTCCCTCTTGTATCATTTCAAGGTCATGCCATTTGGGTTGTGTAATGCTCCCCAAACACTATGCCGCCTGATGTATCGGGTAATACCGTACCATCTTCACGACAGAGTCTATTTAGACGATCTCTTAGTTACATCTTCTACTTTGTCTGAACATTTTGAACTTTTGGAAATGATTGCTCATTTGCTTCGTAATGCGGGATTAACTATAAATGTGGAAAAAAGCCAATTTGCGTTAAAAGAAGTTAAATATTTGGGATATTTAGTGGGTGAGGGTTGCTTTCGCACCAATCCTGAAAAATGTAAATCAATTAGCGAATTTCCGAGACCCAAAACAACAAAACAGATACGTAGCTTCTTGGGATTATGTGGGTGGTATCGACGTTTTATTAAGAACTTCGCTTCATTAGCTGCTCCACTATCTGACTTAACGGTAAAGAAATCAAAATCTAAATGGAATCTTCACGCTGAGGAATCGTTTCAAGCTCTTAAGTTGGCTTTTCTTCTGCTCCTGTTTTGGCGAATCCTGATTATGGGCGCCCGTTTTATATTCAGTGTGACGCAAGTGCTGTCGGTGTGGGTAGTGTTTTATTTCAGTTAGACTCGGATAGCGCTGAACACCCCATTGAATTTTTTTCACACAAACTAAGTGCTGCTCAACGCAATTATTCTGTAACCGAGCTTGAGTGTTACGCCGCAGTACTTAGTGTGCAAAAATTTCGGCCCTATATCGAGGGATAGTCGATTTACAACGGACATCAAGTATGTTCACGGACATGACAACATTGTTGTAGATACACTCTCTCGCACAACAGACAATGAAACGGCCGCATTTGAGGCACAATTCGACTTAAACAAAGTTGCAATTGCACAAAAAGCTGACCTACAACTTCAAAATTTATTTTCTGGTACCGAATGTCGCTCCGGTTCATCAATGCAACTGGCGCTTTTTAAATTGCCTGGCCTCGAAATTATCTGCGAGATGTCAACTAAATATAACCGCCCATTTATATAACATTTTGCATCCTGGCGTCCGTGCTACTCGTAAATTGATTAGTGCTCGATATTTTTGGCTTATTATGAACAAAGATGTAAGCCAATGTTTATTGTTTATCCTGCCAACGTGCCAAAGTTCAACGGCATACTAAATCATCCCATGGGCAATTCCAAATACCATCAGGCCGTTTTGAACATATCCATATAGATATACTAGGACCACTTCCTCCATCTAATGGATATACTTACCTGCTCACCTGTGTCGATCAATTCACTCGATGGCCCGAAGCCTACCGTAGCATGACCAATATGTCAGCTGCAACCATTGCCTTGACTTTTGTCAACAATTACGGTTCACGATTCGGCATGCCCCTTAATATCACTACTGATCAAGGAACGCAGTTTGAGTCAAAGCTTTTCAGCGAGTTAACAAAACTCCTTGGCTCACATCGGATTCGTACAACGGCTTATCATCCTTAAGCCAACGGCATGGTCGAACGCTTTCACCGGCAACTCACAGCTGTGTTAATGGCCAGAGAAAACACGATCAATTGAAGTTCAGAAATACCCATCGTATTACTGGGAATCCGAGCAACAGTAAAAGAAGATCCGAAATGCTCACCAGCTGAAATGGTTTATGGACAAACTATCAAGCTATCAGGCGAGTTTTTCGTCGAAAATTCTCTTTTACCTTTAACAACCAGCGACACAGTTATTGATCAACTCCGTGGCACAATGCAAAACCTTATCCCGAAATCATCTCGGCAAGCCAAACAAGATGACATTTTTGTTCCAAAGCCACTTGGCAACTGTGATTTCATGTTCGTCAGAACAGACAAGGTTCGCACTGGCTTATCTACTCCCTATGAAGGCCTCCCTATGGAAAAATCAAACCATTTTAATTGACCAGCTCAAACCGGCTTACGGCATACTATGTTCCACTGTTGTAAAATCAGTTTATGGTCAACATAAATCTGTCCGTTTTCAGCCTAATACTGAACTTCCCTAGAGAGGTTTTATGTCTTATACTATTCTTCACTATGTCTATAAGATAATACGATATGAGAATAAATAAAACACTATCTAACTATTTGTTAAGTATTTATTATTTAGGTTGTTTCACTGCTGGTCTCGATGGTTGAATGATGACTGCTGTTGATTATCCACAATCTTTATACCTCGTCATGTTACGGTATATAAATTTAGATAACGTAATTGTAATGGTGTTAGTAATGGTGGTGATATCACCATTACCTAAATATACAACATTCCTCCTTCCTTAATTGAGCTCATCGATTATTATAAATCAAATCGAACAACTGGCTTTCGGATTCGTTGAGATCGACGAACTTCCGTACCATCCGTATCTGACTCTGAAAAACAGTGATGTCTACCCGTCATGGTTATTTGATCTTTTCGATTTTCGAGTGGTGAAATACTCTTCCTTTTCGTACACGGCCCTGGTGAATGTCTTTGTTGTTGATTTTGAGGTGATCTTACCAATCTTCCCATTGATTGCATATTGGGTGACGAGCAAGCATCCAACTCTATATGATCTTGTACTGTAGGTGAAACTTGTACCTTTGAATTCGTCTTCGATAACATCTCGCTCATTTCATGATCTGTCAAGGCGAATTTCATAGGACGGATTTGATTCTGGTGCCGTCGAACAATACCACTATCTGTTCGAACCTCGTACATCATTCGGCCAATATTTGCTACTATCTTTCCAGACCCCCATCTTCCTCCTTTGCCAAAATTCCTTACAAAAACATAATCATTTACAGTAAATTTTGATAGTTTACGTTGTTTACGGTGTTCGTCTGGCGGACTCATAAGCGATAGGCATGTTTTGGGTTGTCGGCCATGTAAAATCTCGGCTGGTGATTTTCCTGCAATACCTGGATTGAAACGGTAAGTTGATAAAAACGTAAGTAGGGCATTGTCGGTTGAAAACCCATCCAACGCTAGCTTTTTAATCGAACTCTTAAAAGAGCGAACGCATCTTTCTGCTTCTCCATTAGATGAAGGGTGGAATGGAGCTGAGGTTAGATGCTCAATTCCGTGTCTGGAACAGAATATTTGAAATTCTTCGGATATGAATGAAGTTCCATTATCGCTGACTATTACATCAGGTAAACCTTCACTAGCAAATATAGCTTGCAAAGCCTTGATCGTATTTGTACTAGTGATCGAGTTCATCCTGACAACATATGGATACTTGGATAGCGCATCTACACACAAAAACCACATTGAATTTTGAAATGGCCCTGCGAAATCGATATGGATTCGCTCCCATGGACGTTGGGGTGTAGGCCAACTTGAAAATTCTCGAGGAGGACTCGAAGAAACCTCCTGGCAGTTCTTGCACTCCTTGATGGTTTTTTCGATAGCGAGATCGATCCCAGGCCACCAGCAATGACGTCTTGCTAGTTGCTTTGTCCGGACTATCCCCCAGTGCCCTTCATGTAATAACGCGAGCACTTTTGTTTGAAGTTTTTTCGGAATGACAATTCGAGTAGACTCATTCTGTAACAAAATAACATCGCGATGAGTATTTAAACAATATTTTCTAACCTGATACGGTCCAAGCATTTCCCAGGCCTTGGGAAGAACCTCAGGCCACCCGTGTTGTATGAGTTGAACGACTTTTCTCAACTCTGGATCTGTTTTCGTCTCTCGTCGAACAGTTTCGAAGTCAATAGGAAAATCATCAATCTTTTCCTCATACATTTCTTCGATTTGAAGGCACGTCTCGATATTGTCGAAATCTGGATCTGGTCCAATTGGTAGGCGAGACAGTGCATCTGCGTTAGAATGTTTCGTGGTCGGTCTATATCGGATCGTATAGTTGTACCCCATCAACGTGATAGCCCAACGTTGTAATCTCTGGACAGTCATGACTGGTAATTTTTTCTCCGGATGAAACAAACTAACCAAAGGCTTATGGTCGGTTAATAGTTCAAAATGTCGGCCATATAGATATTGATGGAACCTCGTACAACCGAAAATAATTGCTAAGGCCTCCTTCTCGATCTGCGAATATCTGCGTTGATGTTCGTTTAGCGTTTTTGACGCAAAAGCAATAGGCTTCTCCTCACCATTTGGGAATAGATGAGAGATTACTGCGCCTATCCCATAATTTGAAGCATCTGTAGTTAGCACAAGTGGTAAATCGTTACGAAAATGAACCAACTTTGTTGCTTCCACAATTCCTTTCTTTATAGTTTGAAATGAACTTTCTGTTGACTCATTCCAAGTGAACTCGATATTTTTACGGCGTAATTCGTTTAACGGAGTGGATATACTAGAAAAGTTTCTAAGAAATTTATTGTAATAATTCGCTTTCCCAAGAAACGATTCAACTTCCTTTAAATTTTTAGGACGGGGCAATTTCTCAATGGCAGCTACTCCTTCATGTGACGGCTGTATTCCGTCTTTCGATATGAGATGTCCCAGGTATTTGATTTCAGTCATCAAAAACTGACATTTCTTGAGGTTACATTTCAAACCAGTTTCGTCTAACCGTTTGAATAGTAGCTCCAAAATTTTCAAGTGTTCTTCTATTGACTCACCTGAAACTACAATATCGTCAAGATAGCTTGCCGTATTTGGTAATCCTACCAACAATTGATCCATGAATTTTTGAAAAACAGCGGGAGCACTAGCGATTCCGAAAGGCATTCGTTGAAATTGGTACAGACCATTTGGTGTGTTTATTACCACAAACTCCTTTGATTCGTCATCGATTGGGATCTGTAGATACGCCTCAGCCAGATCAATTTTGGAAAAGAATCGGCCGCTTTGGAGCCGATGAAATAACTCTTCCGCTCGTGGAATTGGGTATTGTTCAATCATTAATTGCGGGTTTACCGTAACTTTGAAATCACCGCAAAGTCGAACAGATGAATCCGGTTTTGTTACGGCTACAATTGGGGCAGCCCATTAGCTGTATTGGATTGACTTCAGGACCCCTATCTCCACAAGCCACTCAATTTCCTTTTTAACTGCACCCATTTGAGAAAATGGAACCGGACGGCTTTTGAAAAATCTCGGAACCGCATTTTCTTTTAACATTAAATGAGCTCTAAAATTGGTACAACATCCAAGTTTATTTTCGAATATGTTACTATAGGAACGACACATACCTGACACGAGATCTTGTAAATGCTTTTGGTTGGCTGCATTTGCCATTGTATCTTTCAACTCCAACTGCTGTACCGCAACTTTTCCCGATTGTAATAAATTTACTCGCAGTTCGAATGCTTCCACCCAGTCCATTCCAAATATGTTTGGTCCTTCGTGACTATTTGTAATCAGCAACGGTAACTCTCGAATTTGGTCTAGTAACTTTACAGCTACAGTTGAAACACCTTTTAACTGTACTGGAGTTCCACCATATGTAGTCAATTTTTGTGACGTAGGCTGAAATTTTGGTTTTTCAATTCGCAAATATCCCGTTTTTCCCACCATCGAAGCTGTTGCTCCAGTGTCAAACTGGAAATAGATTGGAATCTCGTTGACCGTTAGTTTGATGAATATTTTTCTATTCACTCTGTAGAACGGATCTGAAACAGTATGAACTAACTTCTCTTGTTCGGATGGCTCGGTTGTTTCTTCCGCTGTACTTGTGTTGTCTGACTGATTAAGTTGATATACCTCAAGTGAATTTATGCACTCCTTCTCGTTCTTTTGTACCCGCTGCCGGGATTGGAATCGAATAGGTTGATTACTTCGAAAAGACTTGCACACCGATTTAATGTGCCCTATTTTGTTACATCCATGACATTGTTCGTTCAGAAAACGACAATTCTGCCTCTGATGTTGAATGCCACATCCAGGACAGGAACGAAGAAATTTTGAATTCGAACGGCCTCCTGAACTTTGCCGACTCGCTTGTTTCTTAGAATGGTCAAATCTGTACCTTGATCGACTCCTATTTGAACGATCGTTCAGAACTTTCACCTCTTGTATATTATTAGAATTTTCTGCGGTCAGAATTTTAATAGAGCTCTGGGTTGTTTCATATGATGTAGCAATCATAGTTACTTCTTCAAGCGATGGATTTGATTTTTGCAAACAAGCAGTTCGCACAGCCTCATGGTGTGTATGCATCACTATCATGTCCCGTATCGCCCAGTCGACGTAGGACTCTGCACAATCATTCTTCTTGCACTCGAATTCACATTCGCGCGATGCTTCTCGCAATGTACCACTCCACTCGGAGTATGATTCATCCGGATTCATCTTCAAGTGCAGAAATTTGCATCTTGCTGCCAACACGTGCATTTTCGATCGAAAACTTGTTTTTAGTTTCTCGATCATCACGGTAAATTTTTCGGTTTTGTACTGATCGCCATCATTGTATAATTTTCTCAAATCATTAAAAGTAGTCGTTCCAACCCTAGATAGAAATAATGACTTCTTTTTTCTTCATCTACAACATTATTTCCATTAAAATGTGCTTCCATTTGAGTAACATAATCATTGAAGTTTTCTTTATTTCGATTAAATTCTCGAAATGTGGGTACAAAACTCGAAACCGTTGGTTTAACATCACTTTTTAACAGCTGTTGAATTAATTCACCCATACTTTTCTGCTGTTGCTCCATAAACAACTTAAATTGTTCTTTATCCATTTTAATACACACACGTTTGTATTTGTTTCGTATCACAACCCAAACTATAATTTTACCAAATTAAAGTACCGTATAAACGGTTTATGATTTATAATTTTCAATCACAATTGCAACCACAAAAAAATTTTTTTTTTTTTTTTTTTTTTTTTTATCTTCGTCGCCACTTTTATGTCTTATACTATTCTTCACTATGTCTATAAGATAATACGATATGAGAATAAATAAAACACTATCTAACTATTTGTTAAGTATTTATTATTTAGGTTGTTTCACTGCTGGTCTCGATGGTTGAATGATGACTGCTGTTGATTATCCACAATCTTTATACCTCGTCATGTTACGGTATATAAATTTAGATAACGTAATTGTAATGGTGTTAGTAATGTGGTGATATCACCATTACCTAAATATACAACAAGAGGAGAACTAACTTGCGGCGGAGTCCTGTAGCGGCTCACTCATTTCAATTAGATAAAACAGGGGTGCGGGTTTGCGCATAAGATATTTCTTTGCGTAACATATTTTACTTGTCATCAAGCGATATAGTATGGACACAAAATATAATTGAACACTGAATTATATTTTGTGGTATTTACTCCATCTCGCTTTCAATATTCTTCTTTTCGAACCGATTTCGAATTTGTCATTTTTCTTTCTGTGACTCCATCTCGTTTTCGAAATACTTCTCAGATCTTCATTAATTTTTGAAAAAATTTCATTTATATTTTCTAATAAACCACCAATATATAATTGAACATCGTCTAACATCGTTGGATTACCGAAATAATATTTTTGTTTACATTCACGGATAAGGCTTGTAACTTGATTTCTATAGTTACAATAATATGCTTTGTGACCAAGATCACGATGCTTTTTCCATAATTGATGGGTTTCATCTCTCAATGTGCTTAGTTTAATAATTTTAGTGTTAAGCCAGGGTGCTGCTGGATTAAAATCCAGAACTTTTTTTACCGGAATGCAACTCTGGTGTAAGATTTCTATAAAATTGTGAAATAAATTACAAATGTTGTCCAAATCAGCCAGGCTCTTTAACATTTCAAAGTTCAGTTCTACAAAGGTGTTTTCCATTAGTTCCACGTCAATATTATTGCACACCGGGATATAGGAGTATGTTGGTTAAGGGCAAATAATGAACGGAAATCGATAGAAGGGAAGTTTTGTCGAAGTAGATTATTCTATCAGAATCAGCTTCATTCACCAGAATTAAATCTAAACAATTTGATTCACTTGTAAATTGAAATGGAACCACAAATAAATTGAGTATATTTAAATTGTCGAGAAATCGATTCGGGATAGTATTTAAATTAATATTAAAATCACCGAGAATTATCACATGGGAATAGCTATTTATGTAATCCATAAACAAAGTCACAATATCGTCGATGTCATTTAATACTCTTGGTGGTGGATTATAGCCAACAATTACGGCATACTAAGTATTTTTAACGTTTAGTTGTATAATGAGAAACTCAGTCTCCCCTTAAACAAAACGATCAACACATTTGATATTTAAAGACGATCTAAAATACACGGCAACCCCACCTCCTGATTTTTTTTTACCAGCAACACGATCATGATGTAGGATTTTATAACCCGAAATTTCCATGCTTCATCAATATGTTTCACTAAACTTCGTACATTTAGATGGGCGATAGAAATAAACTCATATTCATTCATCATTGCACGGTTTATATTGAATGGTGCTAGAAGGAGCTGAAGCAGGTGATGCGAAAACTCTAGAATTAAAAGTCAAATTACAAAATAGATTATATAATAAAGCAATACAATTATGTAATTAAATTTTCGTAACACTTAACTAACGAGGACTCGGCAGAGACACTCCCCGGTGGTTTTTTCAACTATAGTTGATAAATGGTTTTATTACTACACCTGTCGGCCAAATCTCCGATGAATAAATTCTGTTAAAGTGCAGTGGGTTCACTCCATTTCACTTCATAAGTGCAACATGCACGGAATGTCGCAACTTCAGGTTGAATTGTTTGCACAAGCTGGCAAAAATAATGTGTTTAACAGAGGACTTGCGAAATTGAATGAACTTCCAAGGGAAATAAAAATTGCAGATACTATAACGCAATTTAAATAGGCTGTTGTCCAGCATCTTAAGGAAAAGCAACATCTTTAGCTTCAAATATGCATGAATTGTGATATTTGTTTTATTTATTTGAAATACATATGTACATAATGAGTAAATTACTTAATTTAAGTAGGAAGACAGTTAGTTTTAAATAATCTGTAGTTACTCTATAACCCACTGTGGTTCGTGTAACTAAAATAATTATTATCGTAGGCCAACTGTCAAAAAAATGGTTGAATATTTATTTTCTTCCGTAATTTTTTTTGATTTGTGTAAATTTTTAAATTAAATATTATTTTTTTTAAATGCGTATGTGGTTCTAATAACCTGTAAGGTCCACCGGTATCTGTTATGGATAACGAAATATTAGAAAATTATACACCGAACCTGTTCAATTCTGAACCTCCCGATGAAACAAATATTGATAATGAAGTTGAAGAAGAAGATTATTAACCACAATGCCGTACCGTCGGCGCTGGTATTAAAATATGTCAATTAAATGTTGAAGGATTAACGAAGGCGAAAGTTGAATATTTGTCAAGATTTCTTCATACTACAGGAAACCCATATGAAAGATGATCTTCAACTTTTGAATTGCGGATTAATAAATGAATTTTCATGCATTGATTCTATTCATCATAAACATTATGGAATCGAGACATTTATAAGAAGTGATTTATGTGACGATTGTTCCGTTTTATTAAAATCAAACATCAATAATATTGAAATTCTGGTTATCAAATTAAACGACGTGAAAATTTTAAATGTTTATAAACCTCCTGGCTCTTCTTGGTCAACACCATTACCAGTATTTAATCATCACGCAGTTTATATGGCCGATTTCAATAGTCATCATTGTCTGTGGGGTTACAACCAAGATAATTTGAATGGAGAATTTATACTTGATTGGGCAAATAGAAACCGATGTGTTTTTCTAGAAGTCGGAATAAAAATTCCAATAATAAAATTATTGCCGAAACCGAGATGGAACTTTAAAAAAGGTAATTGAACAGAATTTGCCAAAGCGATAGATTCGAACATCAGATGGATTCCTCCGGTTGTTGAAAATTATAATAGATTTGTGAAACTCCTAATATCTACGGCTAAACGATTTATTCCAAGGGGGTTTCGAAAATATACATTCCAAATTGGTCCGATGAATGTGAAAGATTATGGTTGTTGTATCAAGAGAACGAATCTAAAGAAATTGCAGATGAATTAATTAATGAATTAAATCAGGAACATACTGCGAAATGGATAAATTTAGTTGAAACAATGTATTTTTCACGTTCAAGCAGAAAAACTTGGGATTTACTAAAAAAAGTGGTGATTCTAGAACAGTACATCCAAAGGATGTTGCATCAAGATTAGTCAAAAATTCAAAATTTCGTATACCCAAAAATAAAATTCGAAACGTTAAAAATAAATGGAGAAGATCAAAGAAATTAATTACGGATTCTCCATTGGCTTCGTCAGTATCTTTTGATGTTTTGATGAAATTAATAGTACACTAACATATCTAAAACCAAGAAAAGCTAGTGGAGTCGATGAGGTGTTTCCCGAATTTTTTATTAATTTATCAAAAAACGCCCGTAATTGGTTGGCGAAATTTTTTTCTGATTGTTATAATCGTGGCAAAATTCCTATGATTTGAAATTTATTAAAAGTTCGTGCCATTTTAAAACCTGGAAAGGACAAACATCTACCTGAGAATTATAGACCGATGTCTTTGTTGTGCATTGGTTCTAAAATTTTCAAAAAAATTGTTTAGAACAGAATTTTTCCAACACTTGATGAAAATATTCCAAATTATCAAGCCGGTTTTCGGCCAGGAAGAAATGGTTGTGATCCAGTTTTGTCTTTGGTAACACATATTGAAGCAGAATTCCAAGACAAATTACAAACAGCTGTTGCTTTCATGGATCTAAGTGCAGCATATGATACGATTTGGAAGAAAGGATTGATGTTGAAATTAAGTAAGATTTTAAAATGTTCAAAAACTTTAAACATGATCTCTGCTTTGTTATCGAATCGAAAATTTGTTGTACATTTGGGAAATCAGAAAAGTAGAATTCGATGTGTGAATAATGGATTGCCTCAAGGTTCAGTTCTTGCTCCTGTTTTGTTCAATGTATATACATCTGATTTGCCAGAAACAAAATCTAGAAAGTTTCTATACGCTGTTGGAAATAGCTTACCAATTTCCATATAATGACAAAGCGGTGGTTAATGCAGAGCGTACTTTGACATTGGATTTGGATGTACTAAATGATTATTACAAGAATTGGCGACTGAAAGCGAATCCCAGCAAAACCGAAGTTGCATTTTTTCATTTATCAAATCAACATTCGAATACTCGTTTAAATGTTTACATGGATGGAATTTTAATCAAATTTAATCAGAATCCGCTGTAATTGGGAGTTACTTTGGATCGAGCTTTAACTTTTAGAATTCATTGTTTAAAACTTGGACAAAAGATTAAATCAAGAGTGAATATTATCCAAAAACTATCTGGAACTCGATGGGGTGCGAATGCTAAAACGTTACGTATATCAGCAATTTCACTGGTGTATTCAACGGCTGAATATTATTCACCTGTCTGGGAACATATTGCCCATACAAATCATGTAGGTGCAAAACTCAATAGTTGCATACGAATTATTTCGCGTACAATTAAAACAACACCATTACCATGGCTGCTGATATTGTGCAATATTGAACCACCTCACTTTATGCGGGCCTCAGATGATCAATAAGTATTGCCAATATTTCAGTATTGGCAATACTATTGAACATGTGAGGACAATAATTGAAGGACTGTCAATACATTAATATTGTCACGATGGTTTGATGAAAACCAAAATATTTTTATTATTGATAAAATATTTACAATAGTATTGATCTTCTGCGACACTTTATTGACAAAAAATCAATGCGAAGAGCTATCAATTTTTGAGTTTGGTGTACATAACCAACAAAGCGAGAAAATTACGTATATATGTATAGCGCAATTATGCAAATATAAATATAAAATTAAATTTATAAAACATAATACATATATACTACTTGCGCGGTATGGAATTTACAGAGGGAACAAGTCAAGCCTCAAGGGAAACCAACAGCGATATACCAGAAACCTCCGATAATCAGGAAGCATTATTTAGCTTTATTACCACTTATAAAGAACTTCCAGTTTTGTGGGACATTATACGATACGATATTATATCATACGATAAATTATTAGAAATTTACAAAACTATAAAAAAGGATCAAATAGAGGTGATGTAAAAAAAAAATTAACTCGTTGAGGAAAAACTATAGAAATGATCTGGTAGTGATGCCGATAAAGTGTACAAGCCGAAATGTTGGACGTTTAAAGAACTGATTTTAAATTAATCTTCATCTTGTTATGTCGCTTTATCTAGATCTTCTGAAAATGTACCGGTAAGATTAAAACATATTGTAATTTTATTATAATGTGTATATTTATTTTCTTCAGTTATTTATTTCCCTTATTAATATTAAGGATATCATCCTGTCACGGCACTTTGCCCTCATCGTTAAAATAATTTGCAAAACTGTCTCTTACATTTTTTGCAACTATGGTCGAATTTAAGAAGTGTTCCTTTTAAATTGAAGTTAGGTGAACGTTGGCCGTTTCTACTCCCCTCTCAGTTACACCGGTTGAAATATTTTCCACTAACAAATTTTCTTTCATGTAGCTAGTTCTATTTTTGATTAAAAGATAGTTATGAAGGTAGCAGCAAGCCATGGTAATGGTACTAGCTTTTGCAGGCTCAAGGTTAATTTGATTTTGTAGTACTCTAAATTTTGACCGTATCATGCCAAAAGCGTTCTCTCAAAAAAAAGTCAAATTCGGTAGATATTTCTTTCCACTCTGATTCGGATTGAGGAATCTACAAACAAAATTAATACTATTAAAATTTATTGCAATTACATAATACAAATATCACATTAATGTATGAACAATAATACAACATAAATTGTATGTTTTTAGGACGTCGAATATAACGAATGCGAAGAGATGTCGGAATGTGAGATTATTCCGCAATCTTCCGTTGCTACAAACACATCTCAAAAAAAGCCAAAAGCAGCGTCAATTAAACAGGTCGATAAAACAACCGAATTGTTAAGCATCGCTTGTGATTATTTAAAAAATAATGATGGCGAAGAAGAAGCAATCGCAAAAAGTTGGAGCTTAAAATTAAAAAGAATGAAAGGTGAACCAAAGATTTGGGCCGAAAAATTTATTAATGAAATTTTAACGGAAGGAGAACTGGGAACGTTAAACCGGTTTTCTTTATCAATTAATGAATATCGAACCGAATATCTCTAAACAAATGTATCACCTGCACAGTCCTTATCCAACGCCAGCAGTAGGGTAATGTTGGAATGTAATAATAACTACGCTCCTCAATATTATACCGATAAAGATTTACAATGAATTAGGAACTTAAACGACTACATACATATATATATATAAATAATTACTGTGATGATACCGGACTGAATTAATTATTATGAACAATGTGATATGAATTAAATACGTATATGAATTATTTTTACACAATTTTATTTTTTTTACTTACCCTTATATAATCATTTAAAGTGGAAATAATTCCCTCGCATGTTTCCATAACTATTTGAGTTATCGTGTTTTGAGCTACAATAGCAGAATATTTGAGGAATTCAAATGACCTTCCTGTAGCTAAGAACCTGAGGGTTAATGCTAATCGTTCTTCAACCGAAATAGCTTGTCGCATTACAGTGTCTATTTTAAAAACGATTGGACATACTAAACTTAGCAGCTCTTTGTAAGAAGCGCTACTCATTCGAAAATAGTTAAGCACATTTTTTGGCGTAGATAACCGTATTTCACTTAACAATTTTAGATGTAAAAACTTATTTCTTTTTAATAGCCACTCCCTAGACCATATTCTGCTTTTTTTTCTTTTAATTTTTTTTTATTGACAAAGCCAAAATAATGGCTACACAAGCTTTACTTTTGTCTGACATGTTTCAAAGTGGAGTATTAACCTGAAAATAATTTTTTTTTTATTGTTTGACGTTTAAGTGTATTGCCAATAGTATTAGCCGTCTGAGACGATTGCTGTTTGTCAGTAGTTTTTTCCAACATTGACAATATTTACGTTGGCAATACTTATTAATCATCTGAGGCCCGCATTAGAACACAGTTAGCATTATACAAAGAAAATTAAAAAATTACAAGAAATTTCAACCTTCCTATTCATTTCGACATCGATGGAAGAATAGAAAACTGTTTGAATTCTAGAAAACCTTTTTGGACAAAAATTGCTGAGTTGGGAGACTTAACCAACTATGACATCAATAACAATTGGAAGGCACGTTTCAATGAATTAGAGTTTGTCAACAAGCATCTAATTGAAGATCCAAAAATAGTTGTCCCTGGATTTACAAATTTAAGATATCGTTGGACCTTAGTCAATGGATTTAGAACAAATCACGGGGTGACAGATTCTGAATTAAATCGTTACAATCATGAAATTTCAGCTGCCTGTGTGGAGGGTTTTAGAATCTAAAAACGCATATTTGTTTAGTCGCTGTAAACTATTCAACTCAAATTTATTTCACGAAATCTAGGTTACAAACATAAGATACCGTGTATTTGCTGCATTTACGGGTTCCTGGTTTACCCATCGATGATGATGTGTCCTAACCTAGAAGGGGAACAACATATAATAAATATTCCGGATTGTAACTATTCAATTAAATCCTCTTATCTCATTTGGATGACACTGAAATCACTCATTTACTGCACCTCGGCCTAAAAATTACAAATTAATAGTATAAGTTATAACTTAGCCTCATCTTTTTAAAATTTTAAATCTCTTTCATTTTTATACTTACAAATGTGTAAACGTCAAAATTTCAGTAAAGTAAATTTGTTTTGATTGTATAGAGTAACACTTTGGATTCGTGTAGAGTAAAACTTTGGATTTGTGTAGAGTAGCACTTTGATATAACACCTTAACCAACAAAAACAAAAAAAAAAATTATCAAAAATTGAAACTAACAAAAATTTGTATAAAGGCAACAACAAAATTATAATTGGACCAGTCTTCGTTGTAACTGTCAATTGCTAAATAGTCAACTCACAGCATTCAACAATTATAAAACACATAAAATAAAATATATTTATTTATAATAAAATTTGTAACTTGAAAACATAATCTCGCTTGTTTTTTTTTTTTTGACTTTTGTGTTTTTATCAATCTGTGAGTTCGTGTATATCATAATTGTCTTGTTTTAATTTGGAAAATTCAAGAACCAAGCGGCCCTCGCGGAATTAACAGTAAACTCTGTCACTGTGATTGTGGACATCCTATACAAAATATTGTTCACATTTATCAAGAATGCATATTTAGAAGATGTAAAGACGGATTGGAGGAAATTCAACAGATGACTGACGATACGATATTGTGGATGGATAACTTTTATATAACATAATTATATTATCAAAATATTTGTAAAGATATATATATATATATATATATATATATATATATATATATATATATATATATATATATATATATATATATATATATATATATATGTATATATATATATATATATATATATATATATATATATATATATATATACATATATATATATATATATATATATATATATATATATATATATATATATATATGTAAGCTTAATAATAATTATTATAAATTTTATAAACTATAAATTAAATTCTGTAATATAGTAACTTGAACTTAAGTAAATTTTGGCAAATAAATAAATGATTTTAATATGTTCCGAAGATTGTAAGAGAATTCAATCCAGTTTCGAACTGATGAGCTTATGATTATGAAAAAATCAATCTTCACAATTTAAATTATATATATACAGAATGTACTGTGCGTTAAGTACTAGCGAATCATACTAATACAGATGAATTATCTTACAATTTTTTCTGCTTCACGGCCTCATCAGTTCGAAACTGGATTGAATTCTCTTACAATCTTCGGAACATATTAAAATCTTATAATTAAATAAATAGAATTCTGTCTATTAGTCGGTTTCGTTGAATTACTGTTCGTAAATACTAATATACTTCTACGTGTTAATAAAAACCCATTTCAAATGGTCTAATCACCGGTAGCATGTTAGAAATTACATGAATTAATTAACATTCAACAAAAAATTAAAAAAAAAAAAAAAAAAAGCAAATAAATATGTTTAAGTTAATAAAAAATTAAAAAGTCCACAGGATCATTGCTTTTCTAAGTTTCTTTTTCATCAGTATATAAATGCAGCGATACATTCCATTTGTTCAAATTAAATTCACAATTTACTTTTTTTCTATCTAAGAACACAACAAATAAATAATAAAATATTGCCTTATTTTGACAGTATGACGTTCTTTTGCCCTAAAAACCATATAATCATATTATTCGAGTTCAAAAAATATATATAATTCCACCGTAAACTGTGGTACTAAAAAAAAATCTCCGGTGGAAATTTAACTTCTGGTGGAGTAGAGAGATTATTCATGATACAGTCCTCAATAAAATTTACTTAAATTTTCACTGATGAAAAGTTATAAACACATAAGATTTGACTAAGAATGAAGCATCTGAAAAATAGTCGTTTTTAAAAATATTTATTTATTGCCATTGCATACACAAAAATTGTCAAAGTTTTATGTATAATATGCTAAATTCAATCAGTTGAAAACAAAAACATACCAAAAAAGTAATTAATTTAAAACCAGGACTTTTTTTTTTTTAATAAATTCTATTAAACTTTATTTTTATTTCATTTGTTTAATAATATTTTATTGAATAATAATAACTTAATAATGAACATATAAAAAAAATATTCTTCATTCCAATGTATTTTTAAAAAATAATTTTATTTATATAAAATTTCATTTTTTTGAATTAAATTTAAATTTAATATAAAATAAAAATATCTGTATAAATTGTGAATAATAAAATTCTTTTGCGTATTTATTTAAAATGAAATATTTTTTTCATGATAAATGAATATTTATGTTTTATTTTTTAATAGGTACTATTGAATAAAATGATTTCATTATTTCGCCAATTCTTTGTACGTAGCTACGACCATACATATTTCAACAAAAATATGGAAAATATGTTTTTGATTTGGTTATCCTAAAATTTTTCCCGGATCGTGCTGATATAATGATGATAGGATAAAATGTATTTGTGTGTGTAGACGCAGACATGTCATACGTATATTCAACTTTCAATTGAAACTTAACCTTTCCACGATGGTTCAACCCAAAATGAATATTACATGATTAATTGAATCTAGAGCAGGTAATTTTAGTGAAACTCTATCAGCTAGATTGGTGTATTGAGTTTCTGGTAAATGAGAATTATTCTTGTGAAGTTGGCTGATGCAATATTTTTTATAGAAATGTGAGCAGAAAGATGAGAAAAATGTAATAGATTTTCAAAGTACTGAGTAGCGTTTTCAACCCGGGATCGATGCGTGTTTTTATCCCGGGTTTTTTTTTTTGGTACTTCCCGGGAAATCCAGGAAATTTTAATTTTGCAGAACGAAATAATAATACTAAACAAATTAAACAATATAATTTGCAAACAATTCATTTACTCACTCAAAAAATAAAAAAGAACAAAACCACAAAACCATCCATTTCCTTTGGCTATAGGATGAGTTTTCGTTTAGTTCAGTGATCGTTGAATAATTAATTTTCGTTGTCTTAATGGAAATTTCTTTTATATTAAGGAAAAAACGGAAATAATTATTATGCTTATTGTTTTTTAAACGGAACTTATATTAATATTTTTCGTAAGATTTAATAATTGTTTCATTACTATAACGAAAAAAAAAGGAAAAGATTAATGTCCAATCCATTCAATTCAAATCTATTCAATTCAAGATGGCGAAAGAGTAATGTTGTGGTTTGCAAGTATTGCTGAAATTTGGTTAATTTCCTTTTCTTTTCAAACGAAATGTGAATAAACAAATAAAATTAATGTATTAAGTAGTTATAGTGCAACTATATAATTTAAATCAATAATATGTTAAATTAATTTCTGAAAGATTGACTTTTTATATATATAATAATTTATAATTGTGTTGACTAATATACATAAAAATTTGCGGCATAAACTAACTGTGATTCTTTTATCGTCACTGTAATATATATGTATAGCAACTGTTTCTCTAATTGCAATCATTAATTTTACTATATTTTACTAAATAATAATTGAACGAAATAATATTCGAATTGCGTTAGAGTTGTGAACCTTGTCGATTATATACATAATTACGATCTTAAACTAGCTCGGTGCCATAATTAATAGTGACTCATACTTAACATTCATGATTACCCGTTCAGCTTCTTGCATCTCGAATGCAGTGATCAATGAATTGTTATTCTTCCGTTGATTTGCTCGTCCAAATCTCAAAATGTAGGCCATTATTTTACGCAGTTTGAACTAAGAGGATTGTCGTACTAGTAAATTGGTTACAATGTTATCTTTGTTGGTTATTTCAGTAAAGACGTTAATATATTTTGGCCTCTCTTCTATGACCAAATCTTGAGCTGATATTGGGAATGATGGGATTGTTGGCAAGCTATGTTCGGATTCTCGCAGCCAACATGGTCCATTCCACTAAAGTTAGGAATTTATTAAATCTTGCGGTTTTACACCTTTCGAAATGACATCAGCAAGATTTTGTTTCGACGGGACATGATGTAATTGCCTGTGCGGGATGGATTGGAGTATAAACTAGGTTCGATTGCCTATGAAATTCTTCCATTTTCGTAGAACGTCGGTTAGCTAATGGAGAACTATCATAAAGACCGTCCATGCAAATACAGTTATTCGTTCGACTTGTAGGGATTTAATGCAAGATTAAATGATTTTTAATATGTTTCGAAGATTGTAAGAGAATTCAATCCAGTTTCGAACTGATGAGCTTATGATTATGAAAAAATCAATCTTCTCATCAGGCCGCGGCGACTGGACTGATTATACCACAATTCACATTCTATATATACAGAATGTGCTGTGATTCAAGTACTAGCGAATCGTACTAATACAGATGAAATCTCTTACAATTTTTTCTTCTTCACGATATTCACACTGCTCTGTGTGTAAGCTAATTTTTACTTTTTATTAATTTTTTGTTGAATGTTAATTATTTCGTTGAATTACTGTTCATAAATACTAATATACTTCTCGTGTTAATCGAAACACAATTAAAATGGTCTAACCACCGGTAGCATATTAGAAATTACATGAAATAATTAACATTCAACAAAAAATTAATAAAAAGTAAAAATATTAATGCAAGAGTTTACAGTTTTGCAAAGAAGAACTGCGCCACATAGCTCCAATCTGTGGAGTGTTATTTGCTTTATTGGGGCTACTTTACTTTTAGCACATACCATATAGATAGATAGCTCCCCAAACTCATTTACTGCTCTTACATAAATGACGCAACCATAAGCAAATTCCGATGCGTCACAGAATGCGTGAAGTTGAATAGAATTCGGCTTGGTTATTGACCTCAGACGCCTGGGAATTTGTAGGTTTTCTAGCGCCGGAAATGATTGGTAAATATTCTGCCAGGAATTTATGATGTGACTGGGTAAGTTTTCGTCCCACTCGACTTTCAGCAGCCATAACTTCTGAAGTAGCATTTTAAACAAAATAATTGTTGGGGCAAGCCAACCCAATGGATCGTATAACTTTGATGTAGCCGAAAGTATTTTACGATTAGTCCACCTGACTCTGTTCCTGTTTTGTTGCACTCTGAATGAAAATGTATCGGTTTCGGAATTCCAAACGATTCCTAGTGTTTTTATTGTCGCATCGTCTTCAATTAATTTTGGTGTGGTGTCAATTTGTTCTTGTGAAAATGTATTCAAAAATTTACGAGAGTTCGATTTCCACTTACGGAGGTTAAACCCGCTAGCACTTAGGATTTCACATATTTGGTCCTTGAGTTGAACTGCTTCGATAATACTGTCGCAGCCAATGAGCACGTATGTCGCCTTGGGATACGAAAATTCATAGGGTTCAGTGGTTTTTTGAAGAGTGTTAACTGCTAAATATGGTGCACACGCAGTGCCGTATGTGATGGTATTTAATCTATATACCATTGGCTGTTCTGTCGGATTCTCACACCACAAAATTAGTTGATAGTTTGCATCGTCAGGATTTACATCAATTTGCCGAAATATTTCTTCCACGACGGCGACTATGGCAACTGCAGGTCGGCGATAATTCAGGAGAATCATGGTCAAATCGGTCTGAATATTTGGGCCAATTTGTACCTAATATGTCGTTGAGTGACACTTGTGAGCTCGTTTTGCATGGCGCATCAAAGACGACTCATAGTTTAGTGGTCGTGCTACTGGCTTTGATGACTGCATGATGTGGAACATAGTATTTATCGTCATCTAGTTCTGGAATCTGTTGCGGCGGTACGCAAGTCATGTGACCCAATGTAATATACTCGGTCATGAACGATTCATATGACTCAAAGAATTCTAGCATTTTTAGAAAGTTGCTCTCCATCAATAGCAATCTCTGATATGCAGCTTTATATGAACTGCCTAGTGATAGCCTAGGGTCCTTAAACGGTAATCTGACAACAAATCGATCATCAGGGGTGCTATTCTTGAAACATTACGAAAATTTTCGTAACCGAAAATTTTCGTAATGCTATTTTCGTAATAGTAATGGTGAAATAATAATTTAGTATTCTTGAAACCATTACGAATACAGCGAAGAGAGGAAAAAAGAAATAATAAAATTTCGAGAGAGAAGATGAAAATGTAAGTTACTAAAATGGTATTCTTGAAATCCGGATTACGAAAATTTTCGCAACGGAACGTTACTAAAATTTTCGGATGGTTTTTTTGTTCCTTATTGCATTTCGTAATGAAATCATTTAGGTTTTTGTTTTAATTATATTCATATAAGGATGTTTATAAAACTCAATAATTTCTGTTGATGGTTAAAAATAATATGTATTTACATTTCGCTAAATATTTATTATGTATTTTATTACCACCAAAAAAGGGTACCTATTTGCTTGGTTTATTATTTTCTTAAAAATAAGGGTAATAGCTTCAATACTAATTGGCAATTTGGGATGTATTTTTAAATGACGCATGCTGTAATTGGAATTGGATTCAAATAATGTCACAAGTGGCTAATACTAATGGTACGTAAAGTCATTCAATCATACCATCATACCATAATAGTATCGTAGACAATACGATCGAAATTCATATCGTCATAGAATCATAGGACAATGCCACTACATAAACAGCCGTGACATCAGTCTAAAAAGTCAAATCCCCAGGCGAATAAAGATTTTTATTTTCCTATGAAACGTAAACAAAATCATATGGGAATTATTTTGTGTTGCCTTTATTTTCAATTTAAATGAGCATTTTTATTGATAAATATAAATAATTTTAAATTAAATATATCGAATTGCAGCTTGTCCACAATTTTAATTAAAATTTATAAAATTTTAATTCACAATTTTGCGTTTTAGTAAATTGATTTTTATTCTCAAACATCGTGAGGCTCCGTGCTTTTTTTACAATTTCATTTCGTAGATTACTAGATTAGTTTTATTACTTTACCAATGCTACTACATAAACAGCCATGATTTATAATAAAACTAATCTAGTAATATACGAAAAGAAATTTAAAAAAAACACGAAGCCTAACGATTTCTCTAAATTTCCCTAAATATCAATTTACTAAAATGCAAAATTGTTAATTAAAATTTTATTAATTTCAATTAAAATTCTGTACAAGCTGCAAGATATATAATGTGTTTCGTCGGCAAGTGGCCGGCCGGAAAATTCGGAATACTTAATTAAAATTATCACAAAAAATCCTTTAAAGTGGGAGTCTCTTTTTCAAGTTATGGGCTCGATTTTAATTCTGTTTGCGGTTTTTGAAAGTTTATGAGTCATTTTATTTGATAGTTTGTGCACTTAGCCAGGTTTATTTAAAGAATGTAAAAAATTAAGGGAAAATAACATTTTTTTTACTTAAGAAAACCTCTACTTTTTAAAAAACTGAACTGTAAGTCGAGAAAATATCCCATTAAGTTAATTATTTTAATTATTATTATTAATCTACAGCATAATATCTACAAATTGACAAAACTTTGTTACTAGCTAACTCTTAAAAATACCGCGCAAAAATCACCTAGAGAAAGTAGGGAAATTAAACAAGGAAAGATGTTTAAATTAAAGTCAAAGAAATAAAATAATACTGTTTTATTAATAATAAATAAAAATTTCTATTACAAATTATTAAACATTTTTAATTAAATGACATGTTCGAAATGCTTTCCACCCTCTTGTAATCAAACAAGGCTCTCCTGATCACACTAGTTGTTGTCCAACGCAATTGTTAGGGGTTGCCTCTTGTTTCTGCTGCAGCAGCGAAAATTCTTGCTCTCAGAAATAAAAATCTAGGGGCATAAGATCAAGGGACCTTGGCGGCCAGGGTACAGGACCTCCTCTACCGATCCACCGTGGATAATTTTTATTCAAATGATCACGTCTCATCTTTGCAAAATGTGCTGGAGCAACATCTAATTGCAGCTGCATTCGCCTTCCCCTCAACAATGGCACTTTTTCCATGAGCAAAGACAACGTGATTCCTGAAAATTCTAATAATACGTGTTAATCAAGCCTGTTTGGTAGCACGTAAGGTCCGATAAATTAATCGTAGATCATTCCCGCCCATACATTTAAAGAAAATTGGCTCTGGAAAGCTGTCTCCTTTACGACGTGTGGATTTTCGACGGCGCAAACATGGAGGTTTCTATAATTTATTATACCCGCCCTGGTGAAAGTAGCTTCATCTGTCCACAATATTCTCCTTATAAAATTGACATCACTTCTTTGCTGTGAAATTATCCAGTTACAAAAAACTGATCTGGCACGATGGTTCACATCTCCTAGATGTTGAGCACGACGGAAGTGATAAGGATTAAGGCCTTCTTGACCTCGATATGCCTAACATTATCGACAGGCGACTGATACTTGTCGTAGGGTCAGCGCGTATTAATCGTAATAAATCCTCTTCCAACGTGTATGTTAATATTCACGCTGTATATTTGTTTGATCAAATTTTTAACTTAACACAAACTGTCCTTTTCATTATCACATAAACTTAAAATTGTTAAAACACAAAACACTGAGAGTACACCAATACCTCGCTTTACGGCCTAGATACGTTCCTGGAAACTTGGCCGTAAACCGAAATGCCGTAAAACGAATCATGTATTTTCATACAATTCCATTCAAATTCAATAAGATCCGTTCCAATTTAAAAAAAAAACGTTTACACAAAGTTTAGTTTTTAGCTGAAAATGCATAATTTTCTGTTTTTCTTGTAGATATTTATCTATTTCAATATTATTCACAACAAAACTGATGTACGTAAAAGAAAAATTATTAAAAAGAAATTCAAAAATATCAAAATAAACATTTATTTAAAGTAAAAAAGGTGAAAAGCATAATGAAAATTCATTTAAATAAAATAACATTTAAAAAAACTAAAAATTAGAATGTTTGTTCCGATGCTGAAGAATCATCTTCATATGGGCTTGAATCACTTTTAATTTGGTCAGTCACTGCTTCGGAAGGACCAGCCTTAAAAAATTGGTCCAACGTTAGCTGCTTTGCCTTTTTTTTTGCTTCCATATGCATATCCTTGTAGCAACTAATGGCAGTATCAATGCCTCGTGAAACTTTAGTGATTCTATCTTCATCGGGGTCATTTTGACGTAAGATGTTTATTCCTTGTTCGAAGCAAGAAAGTGCTTTTGATAAATCCTTTAAGGTTAACTTTCGGCAAACAACTGATTCCATCTCCTCATCTAATGGTGGAATGTTTTCTAACTGAAGCAGTTCTTCGTTGGAAAGAGGTTCGCGATCCGCTTCAAGCAAATCTACCACATCAACCTCTTCTAATTCCTCAAAACCAAGTTCAGATCCTAGGTTCAATATGTGTTGTCGAATTTCTAGAAGAGATTCAGCTTCATGATCATTCGTTGTTATGCACTCTGGCCATATTTTTTTCCAAACGCCGTTCATTGTGGTTGATTTCAACTCTTTCCATGAATCGCCAATATTTTCAACCGCGTCTTTGATGTTATATTTTTTCCAAAATTCTGTGATCGAAGATTTACCATCTGTCTCGTTAATCAGTTTCCGAAAAGTTCTGCGTAAATAATATGCCTTAAACGTGGCCATTACACCCTGATCCATTGGCTGGATTAGGGCTGTAGTATTTTTAGGCAGAAATTCAATTTCCACATCTTTAGATAACTCGGCTAAATTAACTGGATGTCCTGGAGCATTATCTAAAAGAAGCAGAACCTTGTTGCTTAAATTTTTGGTTTGCAAATATTTTTTCACTTCAGGGCAAAAGTAATTTTTAAACCAGTCTTCAAAGAGAATCTTAGTCATCCAAGCTTTTTTGTTGGATTTCCAAATGACAGGTAATTGATTCTTATTCAACCCTTTAAATGGTCTTGGATTTTCAGAAATATAAATCAAAAGCGGTTTAAGCTTATAATCACCTGCTGCATTACCGCCAAGAAGCAAAGTTAATCGTTCTTTGGATACCTTATATCCAGATGCAGTCTTTTCGTTCTTTGAAATATAAGTTCTTTCAGGCATACGCTTCCAGTAGAGTCCGGTTTCATCCACATTAAAAACTTGTTCTGGAAGGTATCCACCTCTTTCAATGATTTTTTTTAGAATGTTAGGATACGCTAGAGCGGCAGCGTCATCGGCGCTAGCTGCTTCACCTTTCATCTTTAAATTATGTAAATTATGTCGATTTTTAAATTTTTCAAACCAACCTCTGCTTGCAAGGAAATTTACGTCTTTCGAAGAATCATCTGGATCATCTCTCTTCAACTTTTCAAAAATGCTTTTTGCCTTTTCTTGAATGGTCATTTGGCTAATTGGCGTTCTCCGTTGGTTGTTGTCTTCAATCCAAATGCCCAATAATTTTTCCATTTTTTCCATTACACTGCTTCTTTGACGAGTTAATTTTGAAACACTAACCACTGCGGCTGATTGCAAATGTTCCTTTATTTTATCCCTATTATTACGAATGGTTTGAACGGTAGATTTTGCAAGTCCCAGTGCCCTACAAATTTCTACAATTTTTTCACCAGCTTCAATTCTACGCGAAACTTCCAGTTTAGTCTCTAGTGTGACTGATTTTCGGCTCCTCTTTGCGTTCGAGACCTTGTCTATAATCTGCATAGATCGTTTTTGCGACATTTTGTGGTAAAAAAAACACGATTTGTATAGATGATTAAACAAACACGTCCTGTTTATACAATTTTAATTACAAACTAATAAAAACACAGACATAACCCATACTCTATTTCTTCTGTTTTTCCCTTTCCATATTGCAACAAAAATAAGCAAAACCGAAAAAAATAAATGCATTAATGCGGGAGTTCCCCGATTTTTCTCTTTTTTTTTTGGCCGTATAACGAATTTGTTTGACCGTATAACGAAACTGTACCATAATTCTAAGAGGCCGTTATAGCGAAAAGCCGTATAAAGAGCGGCCGTATAACGAGGTATGAGTGTACATAGTTTCACACTATCGGTTAGCGAACAACTGAACTATTTATTATTACTTACCAATTTGAGTGAAAATGATCGATTTAAAAGATTTGGTTAGATAACATCACTATACCTAAACGGCTACAAACGACATTTTTTCGACAAATTGGTGTTCGTATATTTTATGAGTTAGGTAGTAACAATGTTTTAATAATTATAAATAAAATACCCATGTCATGGGACATTTTTTCGACTTACAGTTCATTTTTTTTTAAAAAGTAGAGGTTTTTTTAAATAAAAAAAATCGTTTAAGTAAAAAAATGTGTTTTGCCCATAATTTGTTACATTCTTTACAAAAACCTGGCTTAGTGTGCAAATTAACCAATAAAGTGACTCATAAGCTTTCAATAACCGCAAACAGAATTAAAATCGAGCCCATAACTTGGAAGATATGAAGAAAAATGTGAAAAGCTATCACCAACACATAAGGGGTCACTTGCCGACGAAACAGATTGTATTTAATTTAAAATTATTTCTATTTATCAATAAAAATTTTCATTTAAATTGAAAATAAAGGCAACCCAAAATCCCATATGATTGTGTTTACGTTCCATAGGAAAATAAAAATCTTTATTGTCTTAACACCATTACAAGTTTTTTTCATGGCTTTTTATGTAGTGGCATTGCACAGGATTATATTATCGTACTACCATACCATCAAACCATCATGCCATCATACACGACATAACATTATATCATCGTGCAATCGTACCATCATACAATCATATGTACCGTCGTACCATAAAAGCCGATTGGTGGAAAAAAAAATTCTAAATCGGATAAGCGATTCTCGAGATATCATGGGTACAGACATCTAGACGTCCAGAAAGACGGACAGACATATTATTATTATTTTTTTCTTTTTCGGACTCAAGAACTTCCAAAACGTCGAGAAAAGTGGTTTTGGATCAAACAAATTTTTGGCCATTTTTGACAAGATTTCAATACATTGGTCTATTTAGACCGAATTAATTTTCCCTTTAAAAGAAAAAGTAGCATACACAATCATTTTTAATATATTTAATTTAATATTAAATAAATAATCCATTATTGACAAAAATTCACAACAATTTATAATTTTAAGTAAAGAAAGCGTCCGCTTCGCTTAATATCCTCGGTTATACTAACATTTTTAATAATCTCTTTCGAAATCTTCTTAGTTTTTTATTCCTCTCTTCGTAATTTTCGTAATGGTTTCAAGAATACCAATTTATGATTTCACCATTACGATTACGAAAATATTGTGCATTACGAAAATTGTCGTAATGTTTGAAGACCGGTTATTTAAACTGATAAAACAAAATTGTTCCAAATGAACTTAATGAATGATAAAAATGACACTTTAAATTACACATTGCATTAATTAATTTCCAATCATTACAATTTTAACAAATAAATATAAAAGTTAAATAGGCAATATGGCTTTAAATAACATATTTTTATTTCATATGCAAAAAATCTCATACCCTTACACGTATTGTTTAAAATTAAAAGGTGGTCAAGTATTAAAAAAAGTATCTCAAGGTTTAGGACGGCATGTAAATACAAAATATCCTTTTGTCTAGTTAGGTAGTAAACAAAACCGAATGCATATAGTTATGTACATCGTTATCTCGAAATAAATAATACATATTTTTAAGAACACGTGAAACAAAGAAAAAAAGGTACGATTTTGTTTTCACTTTTTCATAAAATATTGAGAATAGAAAATATTGAGTTTTATGAACATACTTATCAATATAATTAACACAAAAATCTAAATGATTTCATTACGAAATGCAATGGGAAACGAAAAAACCATTACGAAAATTTTAGTAACGTTCCGTTGCGAAAATTTTCGTAATCCTATTTCAAGAATACGATTTTAGTGTTTTCGTAATACTTTGACACTAACTCGCAATACGAAAGTTTTCGTAATGGTTCAAGAATAGCACCCCAGATCTCTTTATGGTTGTTTTCTCGTAGTGCATATCACAGAGATGTTTGGATACTGCATGTTTCGCCGGCTCTGCTACTTCCTCAACTTCCCAAAATTTGTGCAGCAAACGGTGAATGTCGTCTTCCGCTGAGCAGACGGCTGGTTCGATGGTGGTGTGAAAGTTGGAACCGGTTGATACTGGGACGTTCCATGTTCCTGCGATTAACCAGCCCACTTTTGACGCTTGTGGTGTTGGTAACGCGTCAATTAACCGGCTTTCTGAACTTAAGATTTTAAAAAATACATCGACTCCTAGAAGTATATCAACTTTGTTAGGGGTAGAAAATGGTGGATCTGCTAGTTCAAATTCCGCAGTCTGTGAGAAGAAGAGTGAAGAGTGTAATGTTTATCCACCCGTGAATGAATTGTCATATCAACATTCCCCGTTGTTGTTCCAGCTATCCAGGATGCTAGACCGTAAATGGTGGTGGAAGCTTGACTTCACTTTAAGTCTAGGCGTTTAGCGCAAGATTCTGTCACGAATGACGATTGTGACCCAGAATCCAATAGCGCTCAATTATTCTCAGTATACGTACCACTGTACTTTGTTTATGGAAACACATTTTACCTAAAAACGTGTCATGAAATTTTAAAAAAGCCCTTATAAATAATTCGTATACCCCACAAAAATACAAACCAACCAAAATAAATCGAAAAAAAAATCAAATTTATCAAAAATGTTATAACCTCAATTATTTCGACAAAACCACATAATCAGTCATAAATAAAATATTCTATCTATATATAACGTATATTAGTCCAAATATGTTTATACGAAAATAAAACTTATGATTAACAGACAAATTGATTTTATCAGATACCTACAGAGTTTTTGTATTAAATCAAAAAGTATTTAATTTGGTTGACTTATTTTTTGGTTGGTCAATATTTCTAATTTTATTGGATGATAAATGATACTTTTTGAAATTTTGTAGACGGAATTTTAATAATGTACCTATGTATATCAGACCTATATTAGTACAATGTAATAAATTGTTAAAATGACAAAATGGTTATATGTGAACTGTATGAACCACAAAATAATTTGGGATTACATATTTTATAAGTAGCATAGTCAGCAATTTGACCACCATATATAGTATTATGTATGTAACCAATTGGCAAGAAAACAATTCACCTGTGGAACTCATCGAATAGCAAGGATAAAAGCAGATACCAATTAGATCTCAGTCGGAATATCTGTAGGGACACACTTTTAACAACTGACGATGGAATAGCTAGATCAGACAATCTATTTGTTTATAGCTCAGAAGTGTACCTCTTCTCACGGATTTAGAGCTGTTTAAGATGAGATTTTATCCGGATTTCATTTTAATAATAAAAATAAAACAGATCTACAGTCGAAATATTCCAGCTACCACTTAGAAATATTGGCGGTAATTATTGTTGTTGAAACGTTAAAACTAGAATTAAACTAGCAACCACTCTTTTGTAATCCTAATATTAAGAATTTAAATCCGCTTGAATAGAATCTTCAAAAACAGACACTCAAATAATTAGTCATAATTAGTAATTAGTAATAATTATTAATTCAGTGGAATTAATAAAAAAATGTATACTTCAAATTATTTAGCACCACCATCACAGCAAAAAAGTATACAGCTTGTTCGCCGCCATTTTAAATCGCAAGAGCTTTCAAAATTTTTTATAATTATTTGTAGGTTGGTGTTCGAAATCAACTAATGTTTCAATAAAACAATTTAATCTGTAAATTAATTAAAAATAATTCGTGTTTTAAGTTAAAATTGTGAAATGAAATTAAATGTCATCCGTGGTCTAAAAGCAACCTGGCAATTATGGCGGATGATGTTAAAGGAAACGGTGAAGGCTTCTTTAACTCGCCTAGAAAAGAACATGACACAAATGACTGATACAAATTATTATCTCAATAGATATATTCATACAACTAGAGCAGCTCGAAAAAGTGTACTCTAAGTTAAACAGTTTAAACAAGCAAAGCAGTTCAAGTTCCCCCCGAAAATCGATATTTTTATGTGAAACAAAAATGAAAGACAGCAGTAAAGAACCAATCCGACAGAAAAGTCAATGAGCACATGAAAACAACGGGAACTAATGCAAAGTATACATGAAACGTCATTCATACAGAAAGTTTAAGTAAAGTTACAAGCCGTCCAAATTCCATAATTTTTTGTGAATTACGTTTAAGGATTTATTCGAAGGTACGATAGACAAATCCAATTGTCTAAAATACATAAATTCAAATATCTAAAGGGCGTACTACAAAGTGCATTGGGGAGCATTGGGGGCAGAATAGAACAATCGGATATTTGGCTGAACTACTTACTACTACAACAATGTAATGTTGAAATTAGAAGGGCTTGGGCATAAGAAGGAGTTTTCCCAAAAATCGAAACTCTATTAGAATTCCTGTAAATGAAAGAATGAACACTAACTCTACAGTTTTGAAGAATTAATCAAACTACCATTGGAAGCCAAAAGAGAATTTATTTGTAGGAAATCATTATTCTCATCGAGGCTGTAGGTGTAAGTATAGATGCCTCATTTGCAAAGGCTGCCATAATTCATTATTACATGTTTAGCGGGCACCAACTCCAACTGATACGAAACTTAGCATAAATCAAAGATTATATAAAGTTTATCACGGAATATGAAGCACTTGGGCACATGAGAAAAATATTAACTACTGAAAGTTAAAGAACTGAAAATAACTATTATCTACCATATCACGCCGTCATATGAAAAAACAGTGTAACAATGAAGCTGCGAGTTATTTTTGACGACTCTTGTCGCACAAGCAATTCAACCAACTTTATGGAGTAAACTCTTACATTTTCGAAAGCACAAATATGTCGTAACTGCTGATATATAAAAAATGTATCGTCAAATTTGGATGGATGACGATGGCATAAGCTATCGAAGGATTTTTTGAAGGCATAATTTTACTTATCAACTATTCACTGTGACCAATGGTACTGCATGTGAGCATTTTTAGCATAAAATAGCGTGAAAGTCATTTGACAAATAGTCATACTTCTCTTAAACTTCTTAATATTGTGTGGGCATTAAACACACACAAATGAGGGTTTTCTTCGAGATTTTTTATTTAATGAATATAATTCGCTAAATCAGTACGTTCGTACTTGACACTATATGTGTTAAGTAGGAATTGTGTTTTTGTAGTTTGGTCGTAGCTATCTAATGAGTAAACCAACTTTTTCAGTACGAAACCAAATTACAACTCTTGGGCTAAAGTATATGGAGGCGATTGATATTTCTACTTTATTTGGCTATATATACTATATGTATATATATTTATTATGGCATTGGCTCCGAAAAATTTTTTTTCTTCTTTCCCTCAAATTTCATTCAGTGATCCACTTTCATACCGTTATTTCACTCAGCTTGATAAATAAATACATTATCTTGTATTCATTTTTTCCCATTCGTAATAATTCATTCAAGTTACTAGCATTCATAAGGACATCGAACATTCCTCTATTTTGGCTAAATTTGGAGCATTTTAGAATTAAACGTTCGATGTCCTCCACAACCAAACAGCTTTTACATAAATCATCTTCACTCAAATGACGTTTCTTTAAGCATTCTTTCCAATTACCATGATTCAATCTCACCCGTTCCATCGCTCATATCATTAAAGTGTCTCCTTTGATTTCCTTAAATAATGGCTTCCTCAAAGGAGCACTACACCATTCAAAGTACTTCTTTCCTTTTACCCTACTCTTTTCCATAAATTCATTCTCCCATTTTCTCCACAGATTCTCCATGAATTCATAATCTGTTATCTCCTCAAGCATACAACCCCTTTTTGCAAGCATATCGGCTCTTTCATTACCTTCAATCTGTAGGTGTGAAGGCATCCATTGTAGAATCACCTCACTCCCACAAGATTGAAGGTATTCATACATCATTTCTACAAACACACGGCCCTGAGTAGCCGCTTCCTGTTTTATTAATTCTAAACCACTCAGGGAATCGGAGAATGGAACCACTCTCCTCCTTCCTTCATTCATTGCCAACTTAATTCCTTCCAATTTTATTTTTTTTTCATTGCCGGAATGTAAATTTCTACATCTACTCGATCCTCATTAACACTAGCATCTGTATATATTTCCACATGTGCAAAATAATTCAGTTGCATTCTTCGAAATTCTCTCTTAACCGATAACTTATTAACCATCGCTTTTGTTATGCCTCCAAAATTCAAGCACGCAGTAAGATTTTCGGGAGGAACTTTTGGACCCACTTGTCTAATTATGGAAAATATATTCATATTTTCCGCCATTATTTTCGACCGTTGCGTTTTTTGGTAATCCGTCCCTCCTTCCAATCTTACTTTTATCTCATTCACTAACACATTATCTTTGGTCAAAATTCGCACAGTCTCTCGCACGGTGATCAATTCCTTTTTATAATTAAGAGGTGAATCACACAATTCGGACCATAGAGTATGTATTGGGGTAGAATTAATCGCCCCAACACCACTCTAGCACATGCATTCTCAACTTTCATTAATTTTTGAAACCCGACCGTAGATCCGCCACCATACACACTCAACCCATAAGCAATTTTGGAAGACACTAACGCCTTTCGCAGTATATCAGTCACGCTAGGGTGAGCCCCCAAATTTTTGTTTACTCACTCTTTTGATCACATTTAATCTGCTCTTACAATTATCGCCTAATTTTTCCATGTGCACTTTAAAACTCAATCGATTATCGATCCAGATTCGCAAATACCTAGTCAATCTTGAATACTCAATTATCTCATCGTAGATTCGCACATAATTTCTTTGATTCATTCTAATTGCCATACTATTACATTTTCTCGAATTCACCCGCAGATTTAAATCATTCAAACATTGTGTTACCTGAAGCACACATTCCTGAGCTCGATTAAGGGCCTCGCCGATAGTTTTGCCCTTGCCGATTATTACAAAGTAATCTGCAAATTGCTAGATAACTTTGTCGGTGGAATTATACCTATGTATTGAGCTCTAATAGATTAAAGAGGGTCGGAGAAATTTTGCTCCTTTGAGGAAGCCCAATATTCACCACTCCCTCCAATCTATAACCTCTTCCACACAAAACAAACTTACGCTCACTCATAAACTCATACACCCATTTACAAATTTTTCTAGGAAATTTCAGGTTCAAAAGAACCTCATATAGTTTCCCTGGAACCATACGCTCTTTCAATATCCAGAAATACCGCAACAACAAACTTCTTTTCCTTTCATGCTTCCCACACAAATTTTCCACACATTCGTTTGCAGAATAGTTACGTCGAAAACCAAAAGTGGTCTCTGGCAATAAACTATTTTCATTCATAAACTTTTCAAACCTGCCTTTCATCATCCTATTCACCATTTTAATACAAACATTCAACATACATATTCCTCTTTAGTTTATTGCCAGATTTGTGTCGCGATCCCTTTTGGGAATTGGAACCACTCTGCAATCATTCCATCTTTCCGGTATCTGAACACTCATCCATACCCTATTAAGAATTCGAAGCAAGATTTCCTTTGCTGGGGTCGTAGATTTTGCCGTTTCTAAAACCCTCAGGAGCTCATTCCACTCAAATTTTCACCAACCTCTTCAAGTGACACCCAATCGTTACTATTACCTAAATTATTCTGCACATTCGTCATCATTTGTAAGAATTAATTTCCTTTTTCAGCATCACCCATTACAACGTTTCTTTCATTCCTTATTTTACCTCTCACTCTATTAAATTTATTCCATACATCTTTAGATGTGGTTCTGTGTGTCATTTCTGACACATAGTTCCGCCAACTTCTCCTTTTTGCTCTACGGATAGCCTTTTCAATTTTCCATTTACCCATTCATAATTTCGTCTACAGTCACGACAAATACACCTGTTAACATCACGCAAAGCTATCCGTTTCCTTTCATGCCAATACTGAATCTCCATATTTCACCAATCATTTAGTTTAATTTCTTTCGCTCTTATTTCAAAACTGTATATTTCATTAACTCTTTCTATTTCACACTCAAGCTTGTTTGCATCATTTATTTTTCTTTTCATTTAAGACCTTTTTCTCAATATCTACATTTACACCACCTAAACACGAATTGATCATAAAATACCACTACCCAAATTGTCATCTGTTAAATTCCAAGTGACTTGGGCCGCCAGTCCGCTAGACACTAAAGTGAAGTCTATCGCACTGGCTCTGGCCCCAACATACGCCATCCTTGTTGGCCTTCCATCGTTCAGAATCACGAGATTGGATTCCAGAACGAGGTCCGCCAACAAGTTTCCCCAAGCATAATTTCTTTCACACCCTCTTCCCATACATACGCGAATGTGTATTCATATCACCCCCCAAAATCATGTCATTTTTCCCACGCACCCAGTCAAATAATTTGTTTAAAATCCCTCAGGCCTTTATCATTATCGGATAGATATAATATGAATAATTGGCCTCTTGGTTTGGTTTCTGATTAAACAATCGGAAATCTTTTGAATGGCATTTTCACTAATATATTTGAGTCGATAAATAGTCGAAAAAAAATCAGTTGGAATTACGTATCTAGAAAGAATCTAGAATCTCTTTAATACTAGAAACCATCTGGTGGGGAGAGGTCATTCCTTTCTCTAGATTTTGTAAATTATGGCTTAATCATTATATTGTGGATAGTTTAGCAATCCCAAGAGAACAGTTAGAACTATGAATGTATCATTAACAACCGAGCAAACTGTATTCGAAAAGTTGCTGAAAAAGACAAATAACTATTCAAAACTAATACGAAAGCATGTACTACACGACAAATCATTTACTGCGGAAGAACTAGAGGAATATAAAAGATTCATTATTAGAAATGTGCAACCGTCAACATACTATGATGATTTGAAGTTATTAAACAATTCAAAGGCCATCTCTAAGTCGAACAACAAAACAAATCTGTAGCCTTTTCTTGACACAGATGGCATTCGTCGAGTCAGGAGCATATTGCAAAATTCCAAACTGCCTTTCAATAAACCGACATCCTATAATCTTACCCACTGAACATGTGTACAAATTGGTATGTACTTAGAGAGAATAGGGTTTATTTCACAGAACAAAATACACTAGAACTCGCTTTTTAATCTTACAATTTATTTATTAGCACACTTACGAGTATTTGCTTTATAATTATTACAATTGTGATTTGTGGTTAAAAAAGGTAATGGCAGAAATATAAAATACTTTACATAAAGTAGAATTTATTTAACGACGTGACGTATTCCTGCGACCACTGCTTCCAAAATCCCTGCATCATATGCTGTGACATTTTAATCGATTGTAGATTGGGCTCCGGTAATATAGTTAATGGCTGGGTGATAAGAAAATGCACCGGGGTTATGGGGTGCCATTCATCTATCGGTAGCTCTCCCAATGGTCGAAAGTTTAATAGGGCTTCAATCTGCTTGATTACCGTCGGGAATCCTCTATCAAGCGACGAAGGTGGTGTTTGCAAGATTTGACTGTAGGCTCCCATAGACCGCCAAAATTGGGTGTGGCTGGTGGGATGAAATGCTATTGGATATGGTAATCGGTGCACCAAGCTTCTAATTGGTTGTGTTGGACTTCATTAAGAAATTGTTCAGAAAGTTGTTTAAGCTCGCGCCTTGCTCCTACTAAGTTAGAGCCATTGCCACAATAAATGTGATGCGGTAGACCTCGGACACCACTGAAACGTTTTAATAATGCAATGAATCCTTCAGTGCTCATATCCGTCACAATTTCAATCGTGGTTGCCTTTGTAGCCTTACATACAAATATGACCAGGTATGACTTATAATGTTTGGCGCCTCGCGATTTGAATGTTTTTAGTATAAAAGGTTCAGCTAAATCGATACCGACCTCGATAAATGGTCCCCGCTGATTGATTTATCGTGGTAACTGACCCATAAATTGCTGCTCCTGCTTGGTATTAAATCGTATACAGATGAGGCACAAAAGAATTATACGTCGGATGACGTTTCTGGCTCTTGGGATGGCGAAACGCTGCTTTAAAATAGTTAGCACCAATTTGTGCCCTGCATTTAAATTTTTATGATGAGTGTCTCTGATTATGCCTTCTGTGATGGGGTGGTAGTTAGGTAGTACAATTGGGTGCTTGGCATCCTGAGTTATTGTTTATCGCTTAATAATAAGTTAATTTCAGTTTTAAAGCACTCTTGTTGAACAAATCGGAATAGACAATATTCCGCTCTCAACACCTCTTCTACGGACAAACATTGGCTTGATTTTCGACTTATTTTTCGAGATTGGAGATTTTCTTTATATCGAAAGAAGAACGCTTAGATATGAGTTAATGTTCTTAAGTTTGAATATTTAAGGCATAATTGTTTGATAATTTGAAAGTCCTGAGAAATGGAAATTATGTTGGAATTGACTGGCTCAATATCTTCCATTTCTCTTATAGGTGAGGACGGAAACACGAATGGTGTTGGGTTTAATAATGTAGGACCTCTAATCCACATTTCATCTTCTATGAACCTTTCGGGAGTCACTCTGGTAGCTTTATCGGCTGGATTTGCGCTGGTCCGCACAAAATGCCATTGGTTACGAGTAGTCAACGTCATAATTTCAGAAACGCGATTCGCTTGGAACGTGTTTAAAGTTTTCGAAGGTTTCGAAAGCCACTGAAGTACAATCGTCGAATCTGTATACAGATAGATGAATGGTTCTTATGATTATTTGAGGGATTCCAACACCAATCTAAGCATCCGCACTAGGAACGTAGCGCCGTTTATTTCCAACCTCGTACTCTCGTTTTAGATACGATTAGGTTCGTTTTAACACCTCCCTTATCTGACACAGATCTTGAATAAATAGATGCGGCCTAAGCATCTTTTGAGGCATGTGCAAATCCATGGAATTCCACTATATCGCCTGCAAATATCCCTCTAGGGAATTTCATCTCGGTTAACAGTTCCAATTGTTCTCGGACCAGCAAATAACTATTTAAAATGCTTGAAGGTAATTCGTCGCCCCATCCAATACCTTCAAGTCAAAGAGATTGGAATACAATTTTAAATCCTATGTTTTAAATCCTATGTTAATAGGCGATAAAAGTCCCAGCGGATCGTTAATACGATGAGACATCTCGTATTTACGATCCGCTGGGACTTTTATCGCCTACTACCATAGGATTTAAAATTGTATTCCAATCTCTTTGGCTGGAGGGTTTTGGATGGGACGACGAATTACTTTCAAGCATTTTAAATAGTTATTTGGTGGTCCGAGAACAATTGGAACTGTTACTGCTCATTTGGTCATTTTAACTGGTGCTACTGGGAAGGACACTTTACAGTTGACATAATCTACTATTGGATTATATTTTAGTCCTAGAACAGAAATCATTTGGTTATCATCGGTAACTTCCCAACCGGCCATCTCGCGGTTTTCTAACGGAATTTTTTCTAACATTAATGGATGATTCGCGGCCCATTTCCATATATTAAATCCACCACAACTTAGTTAGCATATTATTTCTTGTTGTAACTTTAAGGCTGACTCTAGGCTACTGCTTCCCAACATTAAGTCGTCCATATAAAAATCAGTCTTGATTGTCTTACTGGCTTCAGGAAACATGTAGTGATATTTGTCTGCTAGATAATGTAATGAGGCCGTGGCTAAGAAGGGTGCACCTTGTGCAGGTGATGTACCGTAGGTTACTGTTTTCAAACGATAATGGGATATTTCGGATGTTGGATTTTCTCTCCACAGGATGCGATGGTAGTCCTTATCGTGATCGGCTATGGAAATCTGCCGGAACATCTTCTCCGTGTTTCCGAAATCTAGTTAATAGGTTTACTAAATTGTCCTGAATGGTCGGACCAACCATTAAATTGTCATTTAAAGAATAACCATTGCTTGATTTGGCAGACGCATCAAACACTACTTTGACCTTGGAAGTGGAACTGGCTTCCTTTATCATGGGATGGTGAGGTAAATAAAATATTTGGTTATGCGGCTTTGCTATTTCATCGTCTGGGATCAATTCCATGTGATCTAACTTCAGGTAGTTCCGTATAAATTCTTATGCTTGCTTCAAGTTATTATCACGATCTAGCCTTCACTCTAGTAAATTGTGTATCCGCAATGCTTGGGTGTAGGTCTCTCCAATTCCTTTTGGATTATCCTTAAAGTGTATTCGGACAACAATTTTAATTTCATGGATTTTGGTAGTTCTATTGAAAAACTCGATGCAACTCTGTTCTTCCGCCGTGAAAGTCTTTGGGATAATTACTTCTTCCGTTCTCCAAAATCTCTCGATGGCTTTCTCTAAGCGCTGTAGCACTTCGAACGAACAAGTATGAACCGAACAAAGACTAGCTTGCTTTACTTTAGACAAGGATTCTTTGGTACTGGACATAACTCCTCCAACTAACCATCGGAACTTGGAATTTTTGGGTAAAGGGATAATCTGGTTTGGTTCGAAATTTACCGTCTAACATACTTTGGAAGAGTACCTCACAACCCAATAACAGTTCGACTTCTGCAGCAACATGAAAATCTGGATCGGCTAACAATAGATTAGTATCATACTGAAACAACGATTCATCAAACGATTCATGTGGTAACCTTGATGATGTTTTCGGAAGAATGAAAGCCTCGGTGTTCATAAGATAATCATGATTGATGGGTGATCGAAGTTTGATTAATGATTTACCTCTTGAACTGCTCGCTTGTGTTTGATTTATTGTGTTGAGATTAATGTTAGATTTGGTTCGTGGAATTTTCAATCGGCTTAAAAGGTTTTCTGAAATGAAGTTATGTGAAGAGCCCGAATCAAACAGAGCACGACCAGGTATCTATATTTTTGAGTGGAGAAGATATTTCTACATTTTTTCAGTAGATATATTATGAGCGATTGGCCTCTGTATTTTTCTGATTTACCAAATCGAAAATATTGGGATTGCCATGAACAATTAATATATTTGTCTATAAAAAACGCCGAAAAATTAACTTATTACAGACAGACAAATTAAATTCATAACAACATCTATTTAAATTGGATACAAAACCGCGGCGGGACTCAGTAACCATTGCACGAAATTTTGAACATTCATACAATTTGTGTAATTCATTTTGACAAATTGGACAAGAAAGTAATTGTAGTTCGGTAGCATGGAATAACTTGGTATACAATGGCGGATTATAGGTAACATTTCGTTTTGGTTCGGCTTCAACAAGTGCGAGGTCATCCGTTTGGTTAGGAATTCTAAAAATGCTTCAATTGATGTATAATCGGTTTCAGCTCTCTCATATTTCCACAGCTGCTTGGTGTCACGTAACTGACCTAATAGATACTTGAATTTCTGTGCGGGTGACAAACTCATGAACGGTTGAGGTATTAATATCGTAGAATGACTGCCAGAGTTTCACATTGCCATCAAAAACTGGGAGATTTAATCTAGGCAACTTGAAATCTGAGCGAAAATTACTCTTGGTTACATTCAATAGTGTTTCGTCGGCATCATCGCGCGGATTTAGAATGGCTTTCCTAACGATAATTCTTGAATGAGAGCCAATTGTATCCATTTTCGAAACAGCTTCCTTATCTAAATGAAAAATTTTACCCTTGGTTGTTACAAAGTTAGAAATTTTTGTGAGCTTTCCTTTGATCACTGTTTTACGTTTCCCCAATGCCTCCATTTTAATGCGGTCGAAAAATTTATGAAATAATTAACGTCTCAAAGCGAACACGAGTGAAACAAGTTCAAGGTTTAGAGCAGCAACGAACACAAACACAAATAAAGCCGCGTACATATTGGAGCGAACGAACACCGAATTTCAAGCGAACGACGAACACCGAACGCAAATTCACTAATTGTGTACTATGACGTGACCGCAAACCGAATGTTCGATTCGCATTCGCTTGCGTTCGCTCCAAGAGTGGTACATCAAAGGAAATTGATGTTCAGTATGGACGATAAAAACGCAAAAACAATACAACGAACAACGAACACAAATAAGCTTTTTCTTGTACAGAGTGAGGCAAAAGTCAAGAACGATTTTTAAAATTCAATATTTTATAATTTAATTTATTTTTTTTTTAATATAATTTTTCATTAAAAAATATTACATTTTTTTTATAATTTTTTAAAAAGTAAATGCAAACAAAAATAAAAGATTTTTGGTCTATTTTAAAAAAAAAAGATCCTGACTTTCGCCTCATCCTGTACATCCATACATTTATAAAATTTAGTTTGTTTTTACCGTAATTATTCTATCGCATTTTGAAATACAATGCTGTTGTAGTTAACAGTGATATACAATCCAAATAATAAATTGGTACAAAAGAAATTATTAAATGGCGAAACCAGATTGGACCGAAAAAATGACTATAGATCTCATTACAGGAAATATTGTGGAATCCAAAGGACCCAAATTTCCACAACAATTTAAAAAAAAAGATGCTTGGGACTTCTTTGGAGTTGTTTTTCATTGGAATGTAAGTAATAGATGATTATTAGTTTTGAAGATTTTATTTTATACAAAGGAAAGTGTCCGTTAAAGTATATATCTTTCAGGGAGTAGACATAAAAAAAAATTGAGTCACTACTATCATCATTTAGGCTGGAAAAGTAAAAATGTATACCACGATCGGGTGATGGCCTAGAGAGTGTTCACAAATCTAAATGGTTTGCGTATAAGCATTTGATGTTCTTATTGGACAAATACAAATCAAGAAACACCATAGACAGCGCTTTTTCAGTAAGTAAACAGTATAAATGTTTGATTCTTTATTTAATTTGATTAATTCATATAATAATAAAACATAATAATTCATATTGTAAACTATGCATAGTCGTTTTGCCATGGCACACTTGCAATTTCTGATCAAAAATATTCAGCAAATTGTTTTCTAATCAGGGGTGACATGTTCTTCCATCACTATTTTCGATATTCGATCGAACATTGTACCTCTTTTTTTCGTTTTCTTAATCACGCTTTATCTATTGCGATCTCCGTCCATTAGTATAATTTTCTATACTATCTAATTCCATCGTAATCGATAAAGAATCGCAAAAAAAATTTTGGTGATAAAGTGGAGAATAAATAGCACGATGAATTAAACAAGTCGAAAGCGTAATAAAAAAACCTAAAGAAATAAGCGAAACAGTGTACCATTTTGTTCTTGAAAAAAGAGAACAAAGCCAACCGAACATCGAAATTAATGATGGTAGAACATTTCACCCCTGTTTAAAATATTCTGACGGTTTTCGACCGATTTTTGTCAATGGCCAAAAAGAAGTAGGTTCCTCTGTGTAACGCAATCCCCCACGGGATTACGTTAACAGACATGAGAATAGTGGTCTGATGCAGTATAGTAGCTGGCTAGAGCTCACGGTGCTGCGTGGGGGTTTTCAGACATATTTCTCGTGCGTGAATAACCGTATGGAGAACAAAATTAGATGGGCAAAGGGAAATTAAAACTAAATTGCCACGGTCTCAGCGGCTAAAAAAAATTATGAGAAGGGAGTGATCGATCCGGAGTGACCGTCTCAATCCCATACGATCACCGCCGTGACTGCCACACGGGCCTCCCCTCATCGGCCCGCCTACTGGGATGCTGTTTCTCAGTCGCGACGGCCACCGATGAGGAAAGGACGCCCGCATGACAATCCCAGCGACAAGGATGGACGAAAGCGGAATAAGCGGAACAAGGATGAACGAAAGACCGACCCTTCACATGACCAAACCTCACATCACTCGATCAATTAGTTTGAATTAACCGCACATGGTGCGTCAAAGCACACAACAAGAAGAAAATTCAAAGAGAATCTTTGTTACGGTAAGAGAAAAAGAATGAAAATTATGCAAGATAGATTATGTTAAAACTGATTCTACGTTAATATTAAGTTTCACTTTCACTATTCACTGTTTTAAGAAAATTAAGAAAATAACACTGAAAAATATCTGAAAGAAATTAACCGTTATGGGGTCGAACCACACCCAAAAACGGACAACCGAGCTGAAGCGAAGAGAAAAAAAAACAGCGAAAATTCCAAATGCAATTATTCAAAACGACGGAAAAAAAAATAACCTGACAATAATTTGCTCTGAATGGGGTTTTCACCAAATCGGTGCACCACCACGAAACGCCGAAAACAAATACTCCCAATTTGCGGTATTTTGGTTTAACTCAAATTTGATACACTTTACACTGACGCAAAATCAAACGCCAATCACAAGAATGAGTTTATTTTTTCTTGGATGAAACTTCTTAGAATTATATTATTATATATTGTTTCTTTTTGTTTAGCTTCTTATTCTTGAAGCAATATCCGCTTTGAATCACTAACCGATCACAAGGGCGAGGGAAAAAAACACAGTGTCGGTATATAGTATACTTCTATTTTTTTTATAAGTTTTAATATCAAATTATCACAAACAAAAGAGATTACATTTGTTTCACTTGGATTGTATGTTTTCATTTGTTTATTTTATTATTTCATTTATTATTAAAGTTTATATTATTTTTAACAACTTTATAAAATTATTAAAATTATTAATTTACTTTAGTGAAAGGCTCAAATACTAAAAACCAAGCTTGACTTTTTTTATCAAAAAAAAAAAAAAAAAAGAAAACTCATCGTGGATTCTCGTGGAAAGAAGTATATTTAAATACATCTCCATCGGAAATCCTCCCTTGCGTTCCTATGTTCACATATATAAAGCAGTAATCCGCATCTACAATGCCTAACAGTACGATGCTAAAACTTTTATTATAATTAAAAAACTCGCTTTTGGTATTAATTGGAGCTTGTGAGATACAATGCTTGCCGTCAATAGATCCCAGGCAATGCGGGAAATTCCACAGTTTCTCATATTGTTTCGAAAGTGAATACCACTCGTCTGGCGTAGGTGGAACCTAAAAAAAATAGCAGAATATGTAGTTAATAACAAATACAGTCGTCCGCGTTTATTATGTACAATTTATTTCTTATTATATGTTTTTGTTTCAGAATTTCGAATCAGTTGAAGAATCCAATGAGTATGCCGAAAAAGAAATGCCAGGCGAAGTTGGATTGAATTTACCCAAGTCGGATGGTTCGGAAAATATAATTAAACCAGTTACATCCAGAAAATCAAATGCTCCAAATGAAAAAAAGGAAAAGTGAAGACCCGAGAATAAATGAGGATAGAGCATTCTAAAACATACTGTTGCGAAGAGTTCAACTAGGGATGAGAGGGATGAGAGCAATGTGTTTGGTGAATATGTAGCCAACAAGCTTAAAAAATACGATGGAAATACCAGGGTTATATAGGAACATAAAATAAACAATATTTTATTTGAGGCTGACATAGGAAAATTGGCAATATTTCACCCAAGAAATTCGTATGTACTTTTACCCGAAGTATCAATATCATCTCGGCCTCCATCAGCATCGGCATTCACAATTATTACACCAGTGTAATCTCCTCATTTATTGCCTCTGTCAACATCACCAGACACAATTGTTACTCCACTATCATCTCCTCAAGACAACGATTTTCCCCAAACATCACAACCATCCCGGTATCGATCAACATCACCATACAAAATTGTCACAACACTACCATCTTCTCAGTACAACAAATCCGTTTCTAAATATCCAGCAAATGTTGCAAATTTAATAAATAATTTTCAAGATACTTAAATTACTTAAATAAATATTTTACTTATTACGAGTATGTAAGTAATTATATACTAGATTTAATGGGTCTTACCTGAACCAATTCCTTTAATTCTTCCACTAAAGCTGCGCAAACTTCCGGAACAATTTTTGAAATTAGTTGCTTTGACACTTTAAAAAGATACATTAGGCTAGCGTAAGAATCACCTGTACCTAAAAAACGGAGAATAATAGCCAATCTTTCTTTAACCGGCACGGGTTCTCTAAAATTTGTACTTTTCTTACAAATTCTAGGACCGACTTTATTAAGTAGCCGCTCTAAGTCAGTTGTCGACATCCTACAGAAATTGTGAAACTGACCTATATCTTGTTTGCCCAAATCCTGTAGTAAATCGGTTCCCCTATATTTTATACGGCTTTCATAAATAGAACTTATCCACCAACGTCGCTTTCTTTTCTGTTTCATATTGCCTAACCCGGTAATAATAACGCAACAAGCAGCTGCAATTTTCTGTTCACGTTCACTTGACATTTTTAATTGAAACACAAAATACGAGTACATCCACACCCTTGTTCACCAATAAATTTTGCAAACGAACAGCGAACATTACAGATACGGCAAATTTGCTTTCCGTTCGTTTAATGTGTACGACACTCCAAATCGTCAATGAACGAACAACAAACATTCGCTGTTTGGTGTCAATTCGCTGTTCGCTGTTCGTTCGCTCAATGTGTACGCGGCTTAATAGGTACTATTTAGAAAAATTGCCTTAAAACTTCACCACAATAATTAAATTAAAAACTGATTACCTAGTTTTAATCCTGTGATAAGCCCACAAAATGGCGACTACTATCATTGACCACGTGGTTGGGTTTTATTGGTTAATAACTAGTTAAAATAAATGCGTTTGATCCACGGTTGTTAGTAACTAGATAAAGTACGGGGGGATTGGTATTTCTACTTTATTTTTGTAGATATATTATGAATAATTGGCCTCTTGATTTTGTTTCTCATTAACCAATCAAAAATCTTGCGAATGCCATTTTCACTAATATATTCGTGTTTATAAAAAGTCGAAAAATATCAGTTGGAATTACGTAGAAAGAATCTAGAATCTCTTTAATACTAGAAACTATCTGGTGGGTGGGGAGTTTATCATTGCCTTTCTCTAGATTTTGTAAATTATGGCCTAATCATTATATTGTGGATAGTTTCGCAATCCCAAGAGAACAGTTAGAACTATGAATGTATCATTAACAACTGAGCAAACTGTATTCGAAAAGTTGCTGAAAAAGACAAATAATTATTCAAAACTAATACGAAAGCATGTACTACAGATAAATCATTTACTGCGGAAGAGCTAGAGGAATCTGAAAGATTCATTATTAGAAATGTGCAACCGTCAACATACTATGATGATTTGAAGTTATTAAACAATTCAAAGGCCATCTCTAAGTCGAATAACAAAACAAATCTGTGGCCTTTTCTTGATACAGATGGCATATTGCGAGTCAGGAGCATATTGCAAAATTCCAAACTGTTTTTCAATGAACGACATCCACAAATCTTACCCACTGAACATGTTCTGAGCAAAATTATAATAACTTTTTCAAGATTTATGACTCAAACAAATCATGAAATTTAGTTCATCTGTGAAATATAATTAAACAATAAAATATAAAAATTAGTAGCTTCACGCCAATTTCAAAAATTTATATTGCTAATTTTTTGGTTGTATTTTATAAATTTGACCAACTTTAGTTTCATAATAGGTAAATTATCTGGGAATCGTTTATTTCGATATCTGTAAAATCACATATCGAAAAAATTTCATAATTCCCCCTTGGAAATCTAAAAAGTTTTATAACTATGCAAACTTGTAAATAACGAAAATAGCTTTTGGCTACCCTAAATGAGCAACAAAAACAAGGTTTAAGATTGAAACACAACAACATCTAATATACATAATACCCAAATCAAACAACAACCAAATACAAATTAAAATTATCCCGTAAGCCTCATTTACATAAATTTTACGAACTTATCATTACCATAGTTTTAATTTGGTCCTTTTCGGTCTTACGAATTGGTCCATGTTTGGGTCAAGTGTTATATAAATCGTTTAAGAGTATCTTTAGGCTAAACTTATTTTGCATTTCTCTTCCTACATATAAAATAATTAATTTGTTATACGACCAAATTTGTATTCGCACACTAATCTAGCATAAATTTAATTAATTTAACATTGCGTGGACAATTATTTAACATCTTTGTAATGATAAAATTATATTTTGTCTTTTATTTTCAATCAGATTAAAAATAATTCCTTTACGATTTGGTTTTAAACGATCTGAAATAAATGTATGTCAGATACTTCATCAAAACCCAACGAATTTATGTATAAATTTAGGATTTATTATTGATTACATTTTAAAAATTCGCCTTTATTTTGTTGCAAATGCATTTAATTCATGCAACAATGATTTGTATTTTCCAGCCAAAATATTTTTGGTTTACGGATGAAATTTTTTTTTTTCACAGTTTGCACTTTGAATTCAAATAAAATTGGGACTGTAACAAAAGTGCTTTGATAAATGATCGAAATTACTGAAAATAAAAATCAGCTTTCAATGCATTAAATTATTATTCATATAAGGAGGGTCCAAATTAAAAAATCATTGTTAAGCATTTATATTCGTCCCCCTTTTATTTAATCACCCGATTTTTTTCTACATAAAAACATAAAACATAAAAGCATGGGAAACATTTTTAAGGACGGCGATTTTTTTTTGAAAGACAAAAATAATAAAAAGGTAAAAGTGTATAGTGTGAACTGTGGGAAAAAAAAACTTTGGCAGATAAGGTCAAATAAATTATCCTTTTGGATTACTATCCCTCTACAAAAATAAAAATGGGGTATTTTGCAATGGTGTTATAAAAATCTTGTTGAATATTCATTAGTTACGTTTTTAAATTGGACAAAACAACCACAAAAAAAAAACAACTTATAGAATAGCAAAATTTGACTTAAAAATTTAAATCTTGCAATTAGAAAGGTATTGTTAAATGTGTTATTAAATTTATTTGTTTTTTTTTCCTGTTTTTATTTATTTGGCGTAAATTTAACTTGAATTTAGAAATAAATTTAAATGACATAAATAAAATAAAATTTTTGGAGGGAGTTATTAGAAGTCGGAACTTTTTGTTTTTCTGAGCTTTCCCAGTTAATAAGTGGATTGTTACACATTTCATAATGTTCGTTTCGTAATATTACAAAAAGCTGGGCAAACTAACGTTTAAATTGTGGTTTGAAATGTTGGAACAATTGATTTTAGTTATCCCAATCATCCTTTCTATTCCTTTTTTGGTTCGCTATTTTATTTGATTGATATTTTCAGAAAATATACTTTTACAGCCAAATCTAGGCAAATATACATTTTTGATCTCTTTCTAGTAAGCTCTACGGGTGAGCCAGGGTATTATTATTATTATTACTAAAGGCCATCTGGCCGTTCAAGTCACCTCGTACTCCGACCTAATAATCTTTGGTGCTTGGGCCCTGCTCAATAAGCCGTTCACTCAATATTTAGGCTCTTAATTAACCTGATAATAGCACCGGTCGGTACGTCAAACATACTATCTGGGCTCATTGTTCTCCCTCCTAGATGTTACAGTCTTTGGCGGAAAATGGCTGGGCATTGGCACAGAACTTGTACCGCTGATTCCGCTTCTGGATCGCAGATGCGGCATCCGTCTTTCGTTTGACCCATATTCTTAAGGTGATTACTTAAGGGGACGTCCTTGTGAGGAAGATACTCCTTAACATTGACTGACGAAGGTGATATAAATCTCTTCGCTTGTCGCAAATCTGAAATTCTGCGCCATTGGAAGTTATTTTGAACATTCTCCCAGTATTTTACCGCTGCCCTAAGGTACCCCCTTGTGACGCCGCGGAAGTGGCCTCTGTTCCATTAATGGAGAGGTAGAAATTTCATGGACGAGGCTCTATTCTAGAATGACCTAATTACGTAATTTGACGTAATTTGAAAGAAAATGTATTGTATAGAGTAACATTTGGTATTCGCTACTACATCGTTAACATTTGTATAGTGTTAACATACAAAATAAAGACATAAATAATTGTATTAAATTCTTAAATTTTTAATAAATCAAATCAAATAAATTAAAAACAACAAAAGAAAGTTAAGAAAATCTATAAAAATTCTTACTTTGCCTACAAAAGTTAAAATGGTGGAAACGGATTCCGCTTCGTTCGGTGTGTGGCTGTTTGTCTAATGGAGGTGATTTTTTTTTTCGCTTTGCCGTTGAACTTTCGTCATCATATTTTTTATGTGTATAGTAGTGTTTATAGTTTTATTAGATTAACGTAAATTAATCTTTATCAGCCAACGATTTATTTTTGTTTTGCTTAAAATTTTTCATTAAAAAATTAATTAGTGTAAGTATAAAGGTAAAGTGCTACTAGACACAAGATTGGTGTGGCTGCTGGGAAAAAACCGGTATGAAACTTTTTTGGTGACTGAGCTCAGGTTAAACCGAGCGGTTTTCATAAATTGCTACCCGTAAAAACGATGGGCCTGTTTAGACGAGTACTTTTTGGTCGCTGATTTTCCTCGTTTCTTACTTCTTTGCCTACAAACTAATTTTGGAGTAGGGATATTCCGATGAACGTTTTCAACAAAAATTTGTAGCGCTGATCGTGTTGTTACACACCAACACATATAAACATATTTACGGTTTTTTTTCTCATTTTTTAATTTTGACAGGAGTTCATTCTAATTTTCTTGTTACAAGCGAGAAGGTGAAAAAAAAAATTGTTTTGGTGCTTAAAATAAATAAAATTAAATATAATAATTTAATAATATTTAATTATAATTAATTTAATATTATTTGAGAATTAAATTGATAATTATCGGTAATAATATGATTGAAATGGATTTGAACAAAGAGCAAACATTCTTTTTAATCAATGAATTTAAAAAATATGCATGTTTATACAATCCGTTGGATATTAATTTCTGGTATTCGCAATGTTTTTAAACCTCAAACAAGAAAATCTACACATGGAATAAATCAGTATATTTGTATTTTTAAATTTTCTAGAATGTAATATACACATACATAGACGAGTAACAACAAAGAGTCTAAACGCGAGGTGTTGTTGTTACAACACAAAAAATCGATGAAGAAGTACTCGTCTAAACAGGCTGAATGAATGTGAGAAACGAGTAGTAGATCATTTTGATTGTAGTCCCCAAGTAGTCCCCGCTCCGTAGAGAATCTGGTAGGCCCAAAAAGCCTTGCTGGCCTTATTCTAAAATTTCAGTATATGTTGTTTGCAGTTCAGTTTTTGATCTAGAATGACTCCTAGATATTTAATCTCTTTGGAAAATGGAACAATTGTACCATTTAACAAGGAAGCTATACGTCAGAGCTTTTTCCTGGAACAATGACAGTTTTCCTTGCATTAAAACCGAGTGCATTTTGCATGAGAACAGAGATGACCTCATCAAAATTACCTCTAATTATGATAGCCATATCAACCGCAAGGTCCTGAACATCCAACCCATGGCTACTCCTGGGACAGCCCTTTACGGCCCTCATGGTTGGATCGACCTAATTGTTGAAAGCGGAATCCCCTTCTCCGTTGCTGCCTTCTTTGTCAATCCATAGGGGACACAAAGGCACAAAGGACAATTTCTTTGTATGCCACCTCTCTTTCAATCCTCGTGACTAGACCGCTGAGAGCCATCACAGTTTATTAACCAGTTGGATAAGCAAACTGATTCCGATGCAGCGGATTATTTACAAGAATCTCGCTTCTTATTTGATGATCTAGCATTCTTTCCATCGTCTTTAATAGAAACGATGTGAGGTTAACTGGCCGATAAGCCTTGGGCTGGGTGTCCGGATGACCCTGTTCCTTTGGTAAAAAGACCACATTAACTTTCCTCAATAGTTTCGAAATATAGTTAAAAGCATAACTTGGACGAAACATTTGGATCAAGTTGGAGAGTATCTCCAGCCGATTTTAAAGGTTTAAAAGAGCTAATAGCTCATCTCACTTTGCGGGGTGTGAAAATTTTCCCAGAGAGACTCCAGATCCTACTGTTAGGTGCATAGGCTACTTCACTTTAAGGGTACCATACTCTTGGGCGCTACCACTGTTGAATCCGCAAAGTGGGCATCTAATAGTTCCTCCAATGTTTCCTTGTGAGTTTCAGTGAATCTCCCATTTTGCTTCTGAAGAAGTTCTAAATCATTTGAGTGACCCCTGGAAAGGACTTTCTGGAGACGAGCTGTAGATAGAAATTCATAGATTCCCTCACATAAGTTTCTCAAGGTACTTCGAAATCGAGATTATATTCCGATAAGGTCATCCTATACTCGCTCCATTCACCAGTGCGTTTAGCATTGTTGAATAACTTTCTCGATTTTTTCCTCAGCTTGCCCAGCACCCCGTGCCAAATGTTTAGGATTATGCTGATGGTTTGAACAGAATTCCAATCCCTTTGGAGACTCTATGTTCTCTATAACCGATGACATATCTGAATCAACTAAAACTCTATAAGATTCCCAATCGGTCAGTTTCGGAATTAGCTTCTCCTGTTGCAGCATGGTTTTCGCCGCCAAATCGATTCTGATGTGCAAGTGAACCAATAAGGAGGCCTCTGAGAGGCACATGCTAGTTTTTAACTAAATTGCTAAAATGCGGACTAGCAAGCGTAAATCTAGCACCTCTTGCTTAATCGCATTTATAAAAGTAGGTTTCGTTCCCCTATTGACAATATCTACATTACTAGTAATTAGAAACTCATACAGGTACTCACCGCTATTATTGATGTTCGTGCTGGCCTAGACTGTCTTATGCGCGTTTGCATTGCACCCAATCAGGTAAGCCAGCCCATTGCGATTGCAATGATGCCATTTTAGCCTCCGGTTTAACCTCATTCCCTAGAAACTCCAACCTCACTGCAACCAAGTCCCTAAACCTCCTTTAACGCACCGCCGTCACTCCTCAGGCAAGTATTACTGGCCGATGGCCGACCAATTTCTTCTACCTATCTACTACTGCCCCCGATACTGCGCATGGGACCACTTGTGGGGCCTTCCCCCGTACAACACTTGATGCCTTCTGTTCTCTAACTCGCCTTCTCCTCACCTGCCTCTTGGAGAGGGCCGCCACCCCAGTGGTCTAGGCCCCCGGTTCCGCCACCGTAAACTTCGTAGGCTTGACCGTTTCACTCCGGCCCAGTGAGCCCGGTTTGGCACCACAATGGTGATTCTTGCGATGTACTTGAACACCCCAAACTGTTGAATCTAAAGTCTACTCGCTTGATCTTCTCAACCGAATAGTGGTGGTCCATGGAGAAGATGTAAAAGGCTGAAGAGCCTTTCGCCTCTCTTCTGATCATTCTCCAGTCAATTGCCTACATGCCCTCGTTTTGTCTATTGATAAAACCAAGAAGCTTATCCGTAGGCAACTGAGCACAGTTAGGGAAGTTAACAAACGAAATCTCGGATTTAGGCTTCTTTCCCGCCGTAGTCACGATCAGCTGTGTACCCTGCTATGGCTTAATAGTGCTATGGACTCCCTGAGCAACTACACAGGGGCCCGGTCAGCGCAGGTGACTATCAGCCACCCAGGCCGAAGCAGACTGCCAAAGAAAATAGGTTTAAGCTCCTGGCCTCCTGTTCCAACACCTTGCATAAGATGCCTCCTGAACTGCCTTAAGCTGCTCTCCAGTGAGGATAATCTCAGGAAAACCTGCGTGAAGGTTACTCCAGACCGAACTGCGGAACCCGAGACTACCGGAATATCCCCCCCCCCCCTAGCCGTCTGAAGTACCGATGGAGTACCGCCATCCGAACGGATTCTTATAGGCGACATGGTCTCAGTAACAGTACCAATCTCCCTCTGCGGCCGCATTGCCAGAAGCTTAGTCTCGCTTCTGGGCGTTTTGCCCTCAGCGGAAAGCCTCTTGTACCGCTATTTCGCGGCTCCACACATTTTCATGCGCGGTACCAGAACAGGTTTGTCAATAGAATTGACCTCACCCTGACGCATGCTTTCACAGAGGAGATCCTCCCACTTAGGGAGGCCGAAACCTCATCTACTTAGGTTTTAATGCCGCAGTTGAACACTATGTTCTCAAGCAACGTGCGCGGCCCCCCATCCATTGACTCACCCATCAAGAGTTCCTCAGAGGAAAGATGGCCCAAATTCACTACGGAACTTTCGCTGGTGTGTGACGCCTTAGCAGCGTCACCATCCTTATTTTTGTTATTGTTTGACATATTTCGTTACCACGAGTTGCTGGGAAAGCCTGTGGGACACCCTGCTTTACGACAGGAAGGCTAATATAAAACTGAAAAACATCGGCATATGCTGTTCCACCTCAGCTTAGGGTTTTTTGTCAAGGATTTCTCCTTTAGCGCTGTACTTTAGTTTGTGCCGAATCGCAACAGTTACCAGTGGTTGCCACGAGGAGGCAGCAGGTACACGATAATTGTGGCCAGGTTACCCCTTACATAATCGTACCTATTACGATAAGGAGGCCTTCGGGGCAGAACGTGTGGGGATTTGGCGCGGCGGAGCTGTCATTCCGAACGCACCCTTTCTGCACCCGGTTTATAATTTCTTTAGCTCCTGGAGATGTGGCAGTTGCGGTTCAAGTTTTCTATTTTTTTAAGTTTTTAAATATGCGGTGATTCAAGCATAGTAGTCATGTCTGGAAACCTTGGAGGCTAATTATACCGCACCAGACCTCTGTTACTATGATCTGATAACGAAATCTCGCGGTTTCGTTACACCTGCTCCGTCAATTAATAAAGGTTCAGTGGTTAAAGTTGTTGTTGTTTACAAATTTGACAAATAATTAATTAATAACAACTCTGAATTATACAATACAAGATAAGTTATACAATTAAAAAATATAATTAATTAAATTTAAACTACAATTAATATTTCTTATTCTCAGATGCTCATCACGAATCAACCACATATCAGAATAACATCAGCTCAACTCAAAAACTTAACAATCTCACCAATGTCCATGTTGAGTAATCCACTCATAGTGCTATACCAATAAATAAATGTTTAGTGAGTATGTGTATTTTATTTGTTCATGGTACTGATCGATTCTTAAATTGCCAAAAGCCTTAACATCCCGCGCCCCGTGAATCATTTGATTCACCCAATGGAACTTTTGACAACTTATGGATTGTTCGTTGAATTATTCCACCTTGCGTTTTTAATGTAACTGTTCGCACGAACCCATCGGCACCTGCATGAGTTTGTATCATACGACCAAGCGGCCATCGTCCGATCTGAAGTTGGTTCTGGTAAGCTCGTAATAGGATAACCAATCAGAAGGTGTGCCGGGGTTAAAACATCTATATCATCATCACCACGACAAAGCGGTCTCGAGTTCAAAATTCCTTCCATTTCCGTGACCAACGTGTTGAACTCACTTATTGTTAGAATGTTTTTGCCCACGACTCGCCTGAGGTGCGTTTTGAGACACTTCACCGCAGCTTCCCAAATTCTACCAAAATGTGGGGCGCTAGGTGGATTAAAGTGCCAGTTAACCTTTACTCTTAAAAGACACTCAGAGATTAAATTGTTATTGCGTTTTAACATTTTATACCAATCAATCAGCATCTTATTAGCACCGATAAAATTTGAGCCGCAATCACTGAAAATGTCGCTACATAATCCTTGTCCCGCCGTCAATCGTTTCCACGCTGCAATAAACTCATCTGTTGTAAGGTCCGTCGCCACTTCAATATGTACTGCTTTCGAAGCAAGGCTCATAAATATACACACATAAATCTTAGTGGGCCGATGTCCCCTTCCTCTTTTATGGTATGCCATGAATGGTCCCGCATAATCGGCACCTATTTTCAAAAAAAGCCTCGTCAGTTGCACACGGTGATCAGGTAAATCAGACATTAATTGCTTCTGTATTACTGGCTTGGTCTTTCTACATTGGATGTAACGTTGACATATTGACCTATGTCAACCTTCCGCCAACCCTAAGGAGCCCGTGTACATCCAAAATTGGATTTACATTTTGTAAACAAGATTGTCGCTTAACTTCTTGGTTTTTCGTCAATCTTTCTATCTCTTCATGAAAATACTCATTTTGAATGCACTTAAATACGATGTACTCAGCATGATAAATATTGTTTCTCCTAATTTGATGACTTCGAATAGATGGTGGTATGGTTGCGTTTGTCGCCAATAATTTGATTCGGTCGACAATCTTGACTATTGTTTGAAATCGTGATACCCGCTGAGACAGTTGCGTCAACCAATTACTGTCGTTTATATTATGTGAATGCCCCGCATATACCTCGGAGTGGGGCTAGTTGTTAAATACTTGTTTCGGCCATAACGTCTGATGTTCTAACAGTCAAGAAGGTCCATTCCACCATAACTGTAATTGATTCAAAACTTCTGGTGTTGTACCTCTGGAAACCAAATCTACAGGATTGTCGTCAGATGGCACATAATTCCAACAATTTCGACTGATGAAATCCAAGATCAACGCCGTACGATTTTTCACGAAAATATCCTTTCCACTGGGGTATGCGGATAGCCAATCTAGCACGAGCGTTGAATCTGACACAGTTGGCTGCACACAGTTCTAATTTTGGAATAGTAAGAGGCTTTACTGGTTCCACCTTTGACTTACTTGTTAGTATTGAAACTTTAACATGCCCGGCTTTAATCACACGAACATAAACGACTACCCCAAATGCATGCTCACTCGCGTCGCAAAATCCGTGTATTTCTACCCGGTTGTTTGTTACACTCGACCACCTGGGAATTACCAGCTCTTCTAATTTTACTAAACTATTCCGTAACGACGTCCACTGATCCTTCACATTCTTGGGTAATTCATTATCCCATTCTAATTTAATTTTCCACAATTCCTGCAACAATACTTTAATGGGTACGATTCATGGCGATAAGTCAACCCCAGCGGATCAAATACGCGACTAGCTTCGCTCAACATTTTACTTGGTATAATAAACTAGCGGAGAATGTGAATGTATCCTGCGCCAGATCCCACCGTAAACCCAATACTTTTACCATATTAGTTTGTTCAGTTATATCTTTAAGTGCTTTTCCGCGATTAATGTCAGGTATATCCTTCAGTAACTGCTTCCTATTGTACACCCATTTCCCCAGAGTCATTCTGTACCTTGCTAGTATTATTTGAACATCTCGTTTCAAATTATTAACTTCACTAATCGAATTTCCACCAGTCATTACGTCATCCACATACATATTCCGTATCGATTTCTCATGTAGCTAATGGATATTTAACTCGACTCTCGACTCGACTCTGGTTTCGTACTATCTGTAACCGTGATCAGCTCAAAATATTTTAATGGGTCACTGATGTTTCTCGGCCAAAGATTCTATGCAACTTGCGGTCGTCTTCTGCTACCAGAATTTGGCGGTACATCTTTTGAATGTCGGTGGGTAAATACATATTTTTGCATTCTAAATCTGAGTAAGATTGAATACAACTTTGATTGCATCGTTGGTCCATTTCTCAGAATTTCGTTTAACGATTTGCCTCTGAAATCCTTCGCTGACGCATCATACACCACTCTAATTTTCTTATGATTGTTTATTTTCTTTACGATACCATGATATGGAATATAATACCCGTGTTCTACGGGCTAATCACGCATGTGATTTAATTCTAAGTACTGGTCCATGAATTGTTGATATAACGCCTTAAATTCTGGATCCTTCACAAAACGTTTCTCTATAGCATAGAACCTTGAGATTCCCTAAAGGGTAGTCGCACTACAAATCTACATTCTAAATTTTTCGTCGTCTTTTCCTTATACAATGATTCGCACGCTTCTTCTTGTTGTGTCAAATGTGTTCGCTCAGATACGGCTTCGGTTTCCCACATGGTTTTCATATATGATTCATTTTCCGCTAAAGATGTCAGACTAGTTACATGATAGTTATTTGAGTTCACAAATAAGTTTCCAGCAACTACCCATCCGAATTTGGTGTTATGGGCCACTACCTCGTTCTGATCATTTTTTATTTTTCCATCTTCGAGCACGTTGAAGAACTGATCAGCGCCTAACAACACATCAATCTCTCTCGGTATATTAAATGATGGATCTACTACTCGGATATTTGTTAACAATTTATGATCATTGATATTGAAATTGAATTGTGGGAGCTTTGCTGTGACTTTTGGCAACTTAAAAGCTTCCACCGTGGGTAAAGATTCTATAGCTTCATTCAACAAATTTAATTTGACTGATCCTGTTTTGCCGACAATAGTTTGCCTAAGTCCCGTCACCGATAAGTATCTTTGTGTCATAGGTATTTGATGCCATCGTACGAACGATTCCGACACAAAGGACACTTGTGAGCCGCTATCTAATAATACTCTGCAACTTCCGCCAATCTGTTCAGCAATTGCTTGATATTTTACAATTGCTGTTGGAAGAATTGTACGTCCTTCAGAACTAACGTGATGCGAGACAGCCGATGATTGATTGGGTTGACTAGTGGGTGGTACTCATTATGTAAAAATGAATGATGCTTTTTTCCACACAGGGTGCATCCTTGGGTGCATATACTCCTCATTAAGCATCTGAACACAGCATGATTAATGTTTAAACAATTAAAACATCTCAGATTATAGAAAGTCTGCCACTCAATGTAGTTTCCGTCAAAATTTGTTACCTCTACCATGGGTAACCGAAGCTTTTGGCATTGTGTAAGTTGTGTTGCATTTAAAGTTTCGTTTATGTTGACAACTGTTTATACCTCCGAATGATTTCTAGGCCATGACCCTAATTCTGCTTCTGCGTTGTAATATATTGTTTCATATTGTTTTGTGATGTTTCACGAAGATCCGTTAGATGAACCCTAACAGCATCGATGAGTCAACATTTGTTAAATTTCCGACGAAATCATGTATTCGCGCAATTTTTTCTATGAAAGCGTTTTTTTATGCTAAACGGGCTTTTAATTTTTTGTCTGCCTTTTTCACATAAGTATGACACTCGACTTTTATTGCACGATACGATCAAATATTTTTGTATGTATTACACTTAACTTATATCAAAGTTCGAATCCCTATAGGGGCGGGATGCAAAAGGGATTTTTCATCATCTGATTGCGATCGGTGATGAAGATGAACACATCTATGACCCCCTGTTGAGAGTGCAGAATCCATGGGCCGACCCACCTTTCATGTCAGCACTACGGGTTGGCATGAAGCAATGCAATGTGCAGGTGGTTTTCAAAGACGGATCTGTAGCCGCCCGTCCTCGATTTGGCTACTCCAGGCGTAAGGTAGGACGGAAAAAAATAAATCAAGAAACAAACAACTTATATCACAATCGCGGTACGTTAATTATTACGATTATTATATAATTCTAGGTTGTATATTACACTCTCCGCCAAATCACATCATGAGATGCTACCTGCTTTTTATTTAATTTGACGTGCACAATGAAATCATCATAGCGCACCAAGATGCTCTCTGTCACCTGCTCCGTCAATTAATTATGGTTCAGTGGTTAAAGTTGTTGTTGTTTAAAAATTTGACAAATAGTTAATTAATGACAACTCTGAACTATACAATACAAGATCAGTTAAACAATTAAAAATATAATTAATTAAATTTAAATTACAATTAATATTTCTTATCCTCAGGTGCTCATCACGAATCAGCCACATATCAGAATAACATCAGCCCAATTCAAAACCATAAAAATCTCACCAATGTCCGTGTTAAGTAATGACTCACAGTGCTGTACCAATAAATAAATGTGTAGTGAGAATGTGTGTTTTGGTTGTTCATGGTGCTGATCGATTCTTAAATTAAACTTCTTAACATAAGTTCTTCTTAACATTCGTTCATGCAAAAATATTTTATTAGCAAATGTCTCAACGACAATTAAATATTGACTGTAAGTTTTCAAAGATTGTCAGCTGACAACGAAATTTGAATAATAATCGAAAGGATTGCTGTGGCTGAATTATATAAATTTCTACACAATTTAACGACTGCTTCTGCTATTTCCGGTAGTTAACCCATTTATACTGAACCTCAACTGGTTTGTCGAACCCCATTTTTTTCGCATTTGAAGCGAAAACCAAATTTTCATTACTAGCTAGTCTTAGCGAGAAAATGTAATTTGTTCGGTTTTACGTCGATGTGGGCCAGTGCGGAGTACTGGCCAAATAAATTCTATTTTATTTGTAAACTAATTCAAATTGAACAGACTTAACAAAAAACAATAAAGGGCTTTTCTTAATATGAAACTTTTGAAAACTTTGATTTAAAATAAGTTGCATTGATTTCTGGCTTGTTTCTGTGTAAAAGTTCCTTACCTCAACACAGTTGTTTTCTGCTGTGGACAAATTAATGAAACTGAGCAAAAACAAATTTTTCTACCATAAAGCATACGAGAACGTATAATTTCTTGTAAAAATCTTAAGTTCTAAATAATTTTTCTGTAAATTTTTTTGTCAAGAAATAAGCTGCTACAATTTTTCTTTAATGCTTTTTCCCCATGTTCACCAGAGTAACACCATATATTATACACAAACACTCTAAAAACAAATAAAATAAAAAAACTAAATATTTTTTACCTGTTTCTGTAAAGCTATTTTTCATGATTAAGAAAATATAAGAAAAAAATGAGAAAAGTCGTTTTTCTTTATTTCAATTTTTAGTTTTTTTTTAACGTAGTTACTTTGTTTTTGCCGTCTTTGTTTTGGGTAAGATTTACAATTTCACACCAACAAAAAACGAAAATAAAATTAAGGCAAACGAAAAACACGCATCCGTACAATGAAAATCGGAATTAAAAAGGAAACAAAAAAAAAATTTAGCGAAAATAAGCGGCAGCAATGAAGTGAGAAATTTGTTAGATTTTCGAATTAGGTGACAGTGAAGTGAAAAATTTTAATTTACACCTTACTAAAATGTTGAACTATTAAGGGGTAACTGTAAAAACAAGGCGGTGCTAAATTACGAGGGTATATAAATACGGATACAGATAAACGGATGATAGAAGATGAACGTTAATGATAATCTAAAGTAAAGATAAAACTAAAGTTATTTAATTACACGGGATAAAAGTTTACTAATTGAAAACATTTTTTTTTGCATGCACCACACCTTCCTCAATAGCCGCGACTCACGAGGAACGACTTAACTGATACATTTATTTTTATTTATATTAAATCTGTTTTAAAGTTTATAATTAAAAATGGAAATAAACTTTCTCGAATGAATAAAATACGAGTTAGGTAACCGTTTTTTTATTTGTAGATACAAAAAAAAATACTATAATACAACGTAAATCTTATCTTTAAGTTAAAATGAAGTAAACTAAGTAAATAAATAAATATACGAAATGAAATTTAAAATTAATTAAATATTTAATCGGTTATGGTTTGTTTGCATTAAGTGTTTTTTTTTGTAATCTACTCGGCAACACTAGGGGGGACATACTCGCACATCTCGCATGTTAACAAATTGCGACTGTGAAAGATGGCGGATTTGCGACCCAATCTTTTATTTGCTAGAAAGTGCATTCGAAATACAAATGCTGAATATAATTTTTGACATTTCACCTAAATACAAAACAACTTAACCACAAAATATGTACAACAGTTTGAAGAAATTTTAAATAAAACGAGGAACAGCTTAAAAATTTAACAATATAATAAAAAAATTGTAATAGTGGACTCCAAATTGTAAGTAATGTGCTGGAGCCACGAGACAAACTTAAAACAAATCCTATATTTTTTTTTTTTTTTTTTTTTTTTTAAATCACTTTATTCAACAATAATTGTCTACGCCATCATAAAAAACCTGAAATAAAAGGAACATTGTCTAAGCCATCATAAACATCTGAAATAAAAGGGGCATAATCATCATCAGTCAACGTTCGCTGAAAAGAAATAAATTCATATTATACATTTGTACACACAGTATAATTTGTTATTATGTAATATGTACTTACCTTGCATTATGTTGATATGATGCGCTTGTATTATCTAAATTATCTGTATAATCTAAAAGTAAATGAAATCTTATTAATAATTTAGTAAATAATAATGTAAATTAAATTACTTAGCTTAAAAATGTTGTATAGACAGCTTCAATATGACATTTGTCAAACGTCAAGATTGTAGCTGAATTCATCTTAATTGTAAAGCAGCTTCGAACAGTTTCGAAAAGTTATGTGCGAATTTTATGTATTATGTATTATTATCACAGATGTCGCGTCAGTGCATAAAATTCGAAACTGTACGTTCCTTTGCTGTGTTATTTTTATTATTATTCTTGTGACAACCATCAAACGCTAAACACACAGAAAAAATATATTGTTAACAGAAATAAAGTTTGTGAAATAAAGAAATTTTTAATTCAATAAATTTCTGTGTAAGAATTATCTAAAAAGAAAATTATTAAGCGGATTCCTCAACTCAATTTCAACATTGGTGCCGAAACCCGGGACAAAATTGGATCATATTTGAAAAACCGCAAAAATCATCGGGCGTGTCGCTATTATAACGGGATTGAACCGCTATGAGCATTTGCAGTTTGCTACCAAGTTTTGTCGCTACAAATACTACGGATTTATATCAACCAAAGCAAACAATAAGACATCACAAATACCATCGGGTGATTCGCTATTACAACGGGATTGGATCGCTACGAGTATTTGCAGTTTGCCGTTAATATTGCCGCTAATAATCCGTGAGTAAATTATTCTTATTGAACCGCTAATCTATAAAAAACATTAAGCTAATAATTTCTGCTAATAATTTTCAACTGATCGCATTCTCTGAGTGCATCATCTAAATTCTTATATGTAAGTGTTATCTAAACTGAATTCTAACAAGAAAATCTAACAATTCCTGTTAGTTTAATTCAAAGTGGTGTGTTAGGACTGGTTTGAACCGGTTACCAATATAACTGTTACGCCATACGGTTTATGCTAATTTTGCTACAAAGGACATTGTCATCAGTGTTTTAATTCATTTACATAATTTGAATTAATTTAATTAAAGGTGAATTGTTAGAAGCTAATTACTACGATTTGTTAGAACTATAACTGTTTTAGTGAAAATTAAATAGTGCATAATAAGGTGAATTCAATATGGAGCTTCCCGAATTAAAACGGAAACGCGGATTTGCAAAGGCAGCATTAACTCGAATTGAGAAAATTACTGTTGATCCGGCTCTTCAGGATTTAGCAGTCGAGGAACTATATGTGCATCTCGAACTACTAGAAAAGGCATATATAGAATTTAAGGATTACGATGAGCAAATAACAGCAAAAGATGACACCCTAACGGAACTCGATGAGTTTTTACCTCGCTATACCAAGGTCAAAGGAACATTACGTAAGGTCGTTTCTGGTCGCAATCCAATGCTACAAGCAGTTCAAGCTCAAATGAATGCAACAATGACGTCATTTTCAAACTACCAGAAAGAAATTCTGGAAACTATGAAGGAGACAAGCTTTAGCGCAACGCATAAGGAGGAAAACATCAAGCTGCCACGATTACAAATTCCTACATTCGATGGAAATAACTATGATGAGTTTCACACATTCAGACACCTGTACGATACTGCTGTTCACAACAATCCAGCTATAACCGATATACACAAGTTCCAGCATTTAAAGGGACTTCTGACAGGAAAAGCAAGCAAGATTATCATACACATTCCACTAACTCCTGAAAATTATGAAGAAGCATACAAGAAGCTATGTAAGCGCTTTGATAAACCGGACCAGGTTTATAAATCGCTTATCGACAAATTTATGCGGATTCCATCAGCTACTAATGGGTCTGCTACTTGTCTTAGAAACGTTTGTGATACTTCGGAGGAAGTCATACGTGGCCTAAAGGTATTGGGGGAAAAAGCTCAGACTAGAGATCCCTGGCTGATACATATTTTGCTATAAAAACTGAACGAGAAAATTCAGCGAAATTGGGCAGAAAAAACAGCTGACGATCCGTACCTAACATTCGACAATTTCATTCACTTCCTGGAAAGGCATTGTACAACATTAGAGTCCATTGATCGTGATACATCTCAAAGACGCAAAGCTACAAAGGCCTCATCATTCCACGCAAACAGCAATAGCAAGGTAATAATTAGAAGCGCAAATGATCAGAAAGCACTAGTTTCCTCGTCTAAGGAATCAAGGTCTGATTTATCATGTTTGAATTGTCATTTACCTCATTTACTGCATGAATGCGAGAAATTTCGTGATTTACCAATAGCTCAGAGGAAGGAGTTCGTTGCAACCACTAGAGTATGTTACAACTGTATGTTCAAGGGTCACACTTCGAAAAATTGTCCATCTCGACATCGATGTTTTATTTGTCAGCGGAAACACCATACTCTCTTACACGATTCTTATGAGTTGGACAAAACAATACCCGTATCCGTCCAGTCAGCTAAGCCCAAGGCAGAAAGCAAACCAACATCCGAAGCAGCCCAAACCAGTAATAATTCACAACGGATTCATGCTGCGGTATGCAACTCAATCCACGTGAAGACATCTTTATTGCCGACCGCATTAATAAGAGTGGTCGATCAATATGGCAATCATCATTTCTGTCGTATTCTGTTAGACTCGGGGTCTACTGGCTGTCTTATGAGTGAGGCGTGTGCACAACGTCTGCAAATCCATAGGAAAAATCTTCGAATTCCAGTTGAAGGCGTTACTACAGCAGCCGTATCACGAGGATGTACCGAGATAAAGCTAATTCCTCATTTTCATGACAATTTTGCTATGGAAGTGCAAGTCGTAATCCTAAAACGACTTACATCAAAACTGCCCAGACTGGATGAAAGCATCTTGAGTAAATGGCCAGAAATCAAATCACTGACGCTTTCTGATCCACTGCACTCTGTATATAATGATGTTGATATTATTTTGGGAGCAGCTCAATGCTTCCGACTTCTGCGACCGGGTTGTGTAGTAGGACCAGATGATCTAACAGCTCAAAACACTGCACTTGGCTGGATAATTTCAGGAGAAAGTACAACAAGAAAAAATAGAAACATTAATCTCCACACGGAATTCAATGTGGATGAGAGCTTGCGCAAATTTTGGGAACTCGAGGAAGTACCATTGGCCAGAAAATACACACCAGATCAACAATACTGTGAGGATTTATTCACTACAACACATAAAAGGGCTCCAGATGGAAGATTTATCGTTAAATTGCCATTTGCACCTAATTCGCCTCCGCTAGGAAATTCTTTGGATCAAGCAGTTTCTCGATTTCATTCCATCGAACGCCGTCTGCAACGCGATGATGCTTTGAAAAATGAATATAAACGAGTCATGCACGAGTACCTAGATCTAAACCACATGGAGGAACTCAACTCTAAAAACCTCGATCTAAACACAGAACACTTTTATCTTCCTCATCACCCTGTCATTAAGCCTGATAGCACAACAACAAAGGTGCGCATTGTGTTCGACGCCTCGGCAAAAACAGCTACATCTATTTCTCTCAATGACAAATTACTTGTTGGCCCAACCATTCAATCCGATCTTATTGACATCATCATGCGATTCCGATTACATAAAATAGCATTCACTGCCGATATCACACGAATGTATCGAGAAGTTCGAATCGCTCATGAAGACTGCAGGTATCAGCGAATCTTGTGGCGCGATGATCCGCATAAGCCTCTGAAACATTTTCAGCTTCTGACAGCAACATTTGGGACAGCCTCAGCCCCATTTCATGCTACTCGTGCTGTTCATCAGCTTGGCTTGGAAAATGCGTCGAGTTTTGCCGAAGCATCCAAAGCTCTAATGGCTGATCTATATGTGGACGATCTCCTGACTGGCGGTAACAACATTCAAGATACGCAAAATCTAGCTAACCAAATAATTAATATTCTAAAATCTGGGGGATTCTCACTTCATAAATGGGCATCAAATGTACCACAGTTCCCAGCATCTTTACCAAACGAGCAAGAAAACGAAACTTTGGTCGAATTATCTAAGGAGTCGGATCATAAGGTCTTGGGATTACACTGGGATACGCACAAGGATTGTTTCCGATTCAAGGTTAATTTACCCGCACCACCTAGCAATCTGACAAAACGACGGTTACTTTCAGATGCTTCCCGTTTATTCGACCCATTGGGATGGTTATCACCAGCAACGATAACTGCTAAGTCACTTTTTCAGCAACTCTGGCTACTGCAATTGGGTTGGGACGACGAACTTCCATCGGAAGTAGCTGAAAAATGGAGAGAAATTCACAGATCGCTGATTTCTATTGAAAAAATTGAGATACCGCGATTAATGAAGACCGGATCATCACTAGAAATGCATGGATTCTCAGATGCCAGCAAAGTAGCTTACTCAGCAGTCGTATATAGTCGTGTAATAGATTGTAATGGTACCGTGCACATTAGCCTCGTAACTGCGAAGACTCGAGTTGCTCCTATTTCCAATCCAAGGTTGACAGTCCCTAGACTTGAACTTTCTGGAGCTCATCTGCTTGCCAAGCTTATCAGGGTAGTCATCCAATCGCTTCAACTCGAAAAATGCAGTATTTTTGCCTGGACGGACTCGGAAATTGTTCTTCATTGGCTGACCAAAGTTCCTTGCCATCTACCAGTCTTTGTTGGTAACAGAACTGCTCAAATTCACGAAACAATTCCTAATGCTGTTTGGGGGCACGTTCGATCCACTGACAATCCCGCTGATTGTGCCTCTAAGGGAATTCTGCCAACTGAACTCGTTCACCATAAGCTTCGGTGGCACGGACCGCCGTGGTTGCTGGAATCAAGAGACAATTGGCCACAAACTACAATTAAATCATTTGCAGAGATCACTGAGCATTATGAAACAGAAGCAATAAAATGTCACATTACACAATCTTCCCCATGCTTATTAGACCAATTAACAAAACGACACTCGTCATTCAGTAAAGTCAAGCGAATTCTGGGCTACTGCTACAAATTTATCGTCAAGTGTCGATCTAAAACCGGTAGGTCAACAAAAGGCAGACATGTAGAGTCAGATTTCCAAAGTATCGGACTGACTACAGTAGAACTAAACCAAGCTGAGGAATATTTATGCAAATGGGCACAAAAAGACGAATTTCAGGAAGAAATTCAAATATTGTCCGCCAAGAAGCAAACTCTTAAGGGAAGGTTGTCATCATTAGCTCCATTTTTGGACAAAGGCGGTATTCTAAGAGTCGGCGGTCGACTAAGCATGGCAACTTGTGCTTATGCACAAAAGCACCCAGTCATTTTGCCATCGTCTCATGTCCTGAGTTCCATGATCCTAACATACCTTCACAAACGTTATCTCCATCCGGGACCATCCCTCTTGTCCCATCTCTCAAAATTGTCCTACTGGATTGTTAAATCCAGACCCTTAGTGCGAAAAATTACTAATGATTGTTCTATATGTCATAGGTTGAAGAGTCATCCGTCAGCTCCAATGATGGGTAATCTGCCTGCCGAACGTGTATCACCCTCTCGGGCATTCAACCATACTGGAGTGGATTTCGCGGGTCCCATTCAAATTGCAACTAAGAAGGGCCGCGGAGCAAAATACGTCAAAGGCTACATCTCGATATTTGTGTGCATGACAGTCAAGGCAATCCATTTGGAGCTGGTGAGTGACCTGTCCAGTGAGGCGTTTGTCGGAGCTTTCAAGCGTTTCATAAGCAGAAGAGGTGTGCCCGCTGTCATGTATTCAGACAACGGCACTAATTTCGTAGGGGCAAAACGTCAGTTGAACGAAATGAAGCAACAGTTGTACCGCACTACAACAAACGAAAATGTACTTGCTCACATTACAGAGCAAAACATCGAGTGGAAATTCAATCCACCATCAAGTCCATGGTTTGGCGGACTCTGGGAAAGTGCTGTCAAATCCATGAAACACCATTTAATCCGAGCGACAGGCAATTCCAAATTAACCAACGAAGAATTGTCAACTATCATCACACAAATCGAGGCGATTCTAAATTCTCGCCCACTCACTCCAATTGAAGAAGACGAAAGCGGTCTATTTGCATTGACACCGGCGCATTTTCTACTGGCTCATCCTCTATTGGCTATTCCGGAACCAAGCTATCAAGATGTTCCAGACAATCGATTGTCGAGATGGCAAGAAGTCAAAAAACGAGTAGATGGATTTTGGTCCCGTTTCACAAAGGAATATTTACACAATCTGCAACAACGGCGAAAGTGGAAAACCCAAACCCAAGAATGCTTAAAAATCAACGATGTAGTCTACATTAGGGATGACGCAACACCACCGCTCAGTTGGCCGTTAGGACGTATCTTAGCCGTTCACCCAGGAGAAGACGGGATTGTTCGCGGCACCTGCATGAGTTTGTATCATACGACCAAGCGGCCATCGTCCGATCTGAAGTTGGTTCTGGTAAGCTCGTAATAGGATAACCAATCAGAAGGTGTGCCGGGGTTAAAACATCTATATCATCATCACCACGACAAAGCGGTCTCGAGTTCAAAATTCCTTCCATTTCCGTGACCAACGTGTTGAACTCACTTATTGTTAGAATGTTTTTGCCCACGACTCGCCTGAGGTGCGTTTTGAGACACTTCACCGCAGCTTCCCAAATTCTACCAAAATGTGGGGCGCTAGGTGGATTAAAGTGCCAGTTAACCTTTACTCTTAAAAGACACTCAGAGATTAAATTGTTATTGCGTTTTAACATTTTATACCAATCAATCAGCATCTTATTAGCACCGATAAAATTTGAGCCGCAATCACTGAAAATGTCGCTACATAATCCTTGTCCCGCCGTCAATCGTTTCCACGCTGCAATAAACTCATCTGTTGTAAGGTCCGTCGCCACTTCAATATGTACTGCTTTCGAAGCAAGGCTCATAAATATACACACATAAATCTTAGTGGGCCGATGTCCCCTTCCTCTTTTATGGTATGCCATGAATGGTCCCGCATAATCGGCACCTATTTTCAAAAAAAGCCTCGTCAGTTGCACACGGTGATCAGGTAAATCAGACATTAATTGCTTCTGTATTACTGGCTTGGTCTTTCTACATTGGATGTAACGTTGACATATTGACCTATGTCAACCTTCCGCCAACCCTAAGGAGCCCGTGTACATCCAAAATTGGATTTACATTTTGTAAACAAGATTGTCGCTTAACTTCTTGGTTTTTCGTCAATCTTTCTATCTCTTCATGAAAATACTCATTTTGAATGCACTTAAATACGATGTACTCAGCATGATAAATATTGTTTCTCCTAATTTGATGACTTCGAATAGATGGTGGTATGGTTGCGTTTGTCGCCAATAATTTGATTCGGTCGACAATCTTGACTATTGTTTGAAATCGTGATACCCGCTGAGACAGTTGCGTCAACCAATTACTGTCGTGTATATTATGTGAATGCCCCGCATATACCTCGGAGTGGGGCTGGTTGTTAAATACTTGTTTCGGCCATAACGTCTGATGTTCTAACAGTCAAGAAGGTCCATTCCACCATAACTGTGATCGATTCAAAACTTCTGGTGTTGTACCTCTGGAAACCAAATCTGCAGGATTGTCGTCAGATGGCACATCATTCCAACAATTTCGACTGATGAAATCCAAGATCAACGCCGTACGATTTTTCACGAAAATATCCTTTCCACTGGGGTATGCGGATAGCCAATCTAGCACGAGCGTTGAATCTGACACAGTTGGCTGCACACAGTTCTAATTTTGGAATAGTAAGAGGCTTTACTGGTTCCACCTTTGACTTACTTGTTAGCATTGAAACTTTAACATGCCCGGCGTTAATCACACGAACATAAACGACTACCCCAAATGCATGCTCACTCGCGTCGCAAAATCCGTGTATTTCCACCCGGTTGTTTGTTACACTCGACCACCTGGGAATTACCAGCTCTTCTAATTTTACTAAACTATTCCGTAACGACGTCCACTGATCCTTCACATTCTTGGGTAATTCATTATCCCATTCTAATTTAATTTTGCACAATTCCTGCAACAATACTTTAATGGGTACAATTCATGGCGATAAGTCAACCCCAGCGGACCAAATACGCGACGAGCTTCGCTCAACATCGTTCGTTTAGTATGGTTTACTTGGTCTAATAAACTAGCGGAGAATGTGAATATATCCTGCGCCGGATCCCACCGTAAACCCAATACTTTTACCATATTAGTTTGTTCAGTTATATCTTTAAGTGCTGTTCCGCGATTAATGTCAGGTATATCCTCTAGTAACTGCTTGCTATTGGATACCCATTTTCCCAGAGTCATTCTGTACCTTGCTAGTATTATTTGAACATCTCGTTTCAAATTATTGACTTCACTAATCGAATTTCCACCAGTCATTACGTCATCCACATACATATTCCGCTCGATTTCTCATGCAGCTAATGGATACTTAACTCGACTCTCGACTCGACTCTGGTTTCGTACTATATGTAACCGTGATCAGCTCAAAATGTTTTATTGGGTCACTGATGTTTCTCCGCCAAACGATTATTTGCCACTTGCGGTCATCTTCTCCTACCAGAATTTGGCGGTACATCTATCTACATATTTATGCATTCTAAATCTAAATAAGATTGAATACAACTTTGATTGCATCGTTGGTCTCTGAAATCCTTCGCTGACGCATCATACAACACTCTAATTATTTCCTTTACGATACCATGATGTGGAATATAATACCCGCGTTCTACGGGCTAATCACGCATGTGATTTAATTCTAAGTACTGGTCCATGAAATGTTAATATAGCGCCTTAAATTCTGGATCCTTCACAAAACGTTGCTCTATAGCATAGAACCTTAAGATCGCATGATTGGATGAGTTTCCTAAGACGCTTCGAGATTCCCTAATGGGTATTCGCACTACAAATCTACCTTCTGAATTTTTCGTCGTCATTTCCTTATACAATGATTCGCACGCTTCTTCTTCTTGTGTCAATTGTGATCGCTCAGGTACTGCTTCGGTTTCCCAGATGGTTTTCATATATGATTCAATTTCCGCTAAAGATGTCAGACTAGTTACATGATAGTTATTTGAGTTCACATATAAGTTTCCAGCAATCACCCATCCGAATTTGGTGTTTTGGGCCACTACCTCGTTCTGATCATTTTTTATTTTTCCATCTTCGAGCACGTTGAAGAACTGGTCAGCGCCTAACAACACATCAATCTCTCCCGGTATATTAAATGATGGATCTACTAATCGGATATTTGTTAACAATTTGTGATCATTCATATTTAAATTGTTTTGTGGGAGCTTTGCTGTGACTTTTGGCAACTTAAAAGCTTGCACCGTGAGTATAGATTCTAGAGCTTCATTCAACAAATTTAATTTGACTGATCCTGTAGTTCTGCCGATATTAGTTTGCCCAAGGCCCGTCACCGATAGGTACCTTTGTGTCATAGGTATTTGATGCCGTCGTACGAACGATTCCGACACAAAGGACACTTGTGAGTCGCTGTCTAATAATACTCTGCAACTTCCCGCAATCTGTCCAACAATTGTTTGAAATTTTACAATTGCTGTTGGAAGAATTGTACGTTCTTCAGAACTAACGTGGTGCAAGACAGGCGATGATTGATTGGGTTGAATCACTTGATTCAACCGGAACCTTGCATAGTGCATGTATGGGTCTAAGGAAAATACCATTTTTTGTTTTTACAGATGCTACTCTAATGAATACAGCATTTCCAGGAAAGACATGAATTATTCTGCCAAGTAACCATTTTTGTAGGCGGTAAATTTTTGTTAATAACTAAGACGATGTCATCGATTTGTACATTTGGTTTGGGTGATGTCCACTTTGAACGTGCTTGCATAGACGTAAGATATTCAACATGCCACCGTTGCCAAATATGTTTCTTCATATGCTGGAGCATTTCCCATCGGTTTAGCCTAGTTAGTTTCTGGTTCGATTTATTTATGTCTGGAGTGAGGACTAATAGATGTCCTATGATGAAATGAGCGGGTGTTAAAACATCGAAATCTGCATCATTCGGCAAAGTACAAATAGGCCTAAAGTTCAGAATTGCTTCTATCTCTGTCACTAAACTTTGAAGTTCCTCGACCGTAAGAATAGTGTCGCCGATGACTCGTTTCAAATTGTGCTTCATGGACTTCACTGCTGCCTCCCATAACCCTCCGAAGTGAGGAGCGTTTGTTGGATTGAAATGCCAAGTGATTGACTCTCTTAAAAGATTATTGTAAATTTCATTAGTATTGGTTTTAAGAAATGCAAATACTTCCCGAAGATGTCTATCTGCGTCTATATAATTTGACCCACAATCACTGTAAATGTCGGTACATAAACCGCGTCTCGCAACAAATCGTTTCAGTGCAGCTAGGAAAGTGATGGTTGTTAGGTCCGTGGTTAGTTCTATGTGTACTGCCTGTGTACTTGTACAAACAAACAAACAAATGTAGGCCTTAAACGGTTTTTGACCTCTACCTCGTTTATGAAAAACCTGAATAGGCCCAGCGAAATCTGTTCCAACTTTTAGGAATGCCCTCACATGTTGAACTATGTACGGTGGTAGATTTCCCATTGTTTGAGAAAGCGGTATTGGTTTGGCTCTATAACATGGCAGGCACTTTCTAATCACTTGACGTATTTCGTAATTTCCCTTTATTAACCATTATTTTTGCCTTAACATGGTTAACATCAGTTGTGGTCCCGCGTGATAGTATCGATGATGATATTCTTCTATTAATAATTTTGAGAGAGTAGAAGGTGGTATAATGATTGGATGCTTCGTTTCAAACGCTGAGGTTAAATTTTGTATTCGACCTCCAACTCGCATTAGCCCATCGTCGTCAATAAATGGATTTAAACCTTTGAGCGAACTTTTAATTGATTTTTTATTTTTTATGGATGTGATGTCTTCTTGTATATGCTCTATCTGGGCGGTCTTGCAACTTAGTGTGACTGCTGCGTCCAACTCTATAACAGTTATTGGCTCTTTATGTTTTACCACTCCCTTATGAACATTGTATGCAAAACGCTGTACTATGGCAACTGTCATAATAATTTGTTTGTAAGACGAGAGTCTATGCATTAGTTCGGTTACAAATGTTTTCTCTGGTAATTCGGTTAAGACGCTCGTGCTAAAATTTGTACGCTCTTCATCATTACCACCATAATTCATCTTTTGTTCTGGAAAAACTTCTGAATTACATCGTAACCAGCTAGGCGATTTCCACCATAAATCATGATTAACTAGTTCGGATGGAAGAATTCCTCGTGACACACAATCGGCTGGATTGTCTTTAGTCGGAACATGTCGCCAACTGTCTCGTTTGATTACATCTAGTATTTGCGATGTCCTGTTTCCCACAAACGTTTGCAATCTTATTGGCACATCTGACAACCAATCCAAAAGGATTGTCGAGTCGGTCCAACAAACCGTTGTTGAGATAGTAAAGTCTAATATCTGCAATACTGATTTTACTAGCTTCGATAGAAGGAGTGCTGAGCAGAGTTCCAGCCTCGCCACAGATATCTTCTTGACTGGGGCAACTTTTGATCTTGCGGCTATTAAACTGCAATGGTAATCCTTTGAATTGATCCGTTGTCTCACATAAACTACTGCAGCGTAGGCTCGTTCGCTTGCGTCGCAAAATCCATGGAGTTCGACCTCATGATTTCCTCGTTTCAACCACCTCGGTATTCGAATTTGTTCTAACTGGTGCAGTTGTTCTCTGATGATTATCCACTTCTGTTGTATTGCTGTTGGTAACTCATCATCCCAATCTAACGCAATCAACCATAATGACTGGAACAATATTTTTATTTTTATGATTACTGGCGATAGCCAGCCCATCGGATCGTATATTTGACTAAATTCAGATAACAACTTCCTTTTTGTAACTATTGAAACACTATTGTTGACATGGTAAGAGAACGCATCTAATTTCGGATCCCACTGCAGTCCTAATACCTTTACTGTTATGCCCTCTTGCGTAAAATCTTTAATAGATTCAGCTCTGTCTTCTAATGGCATTGCTCTTAGGAATTCTTCAGAATTGGAAATCCATTTTCTAAGCTTCATTCCGGCTTCCGCAAGGATGATAACAAGTTTATTCTTTAGTTCTATAGCTTCTTCGATTGAATCCGCTCCGGCCATTAGATCGTCCACATATGTATTTTCGGTTAGTGTTGAAGATGCCGCGGGGAATTGATCTCGGTGTATATACGCTATTTCGTTCAATATTCTGGTTGCTAAATAGGGAGCTGTTGCCGTACCATAAGTTAACGTTTTTAGCTTAAAATATTGTATCGGCTGAGATTCATCTGATCGCCGCACTACTGCCTGGTAATTTTGCTGGTTTTCTTTTACTGGAACTTGGCGATTCATTTTCTCTACATCACCACTAATTGCTACTCTAGGCAGACGGAAACGTAGTATTATGGCGTAAAGTGTGGGCTGGACTGTTGGTCCGACCATGAGAATATCGTTGAATGAAACACCGGTTGACGTCTTTGCGGAAGCATCAAAGACTACGCGGAATTTTGATGGTTTATCTGGTTTTACTATACCATGGTGCGGTAAGTAATTTAATTCCGCTGCGTCATTGCCCTTTACTTCTACCATATGTCCTAGCTGGAGACATTCTTGCATGAAATCTACATAGAATCTCTTGAATTATGGATTTTTATGGAATTTTCTCTCCATCGCTCATTGACGACTTACAGCCAAACTTAACGAACTACCAAGTTTTAGGTTGCATTGTTTCAGTGGCAACTGAACCACAAATCTGCCATCAGGGTTTCTGTAAGTGGTCTCTGTAAATAATTGCTCGCAATTTTCTTCTTTATCCGACATTCCTTTTATATTTGGAATCTCTTCAATCTCCCAAAATCGTTTTAACTGGTCATCCGCTCTAATTTGTTCGGAGTCGATTTGCCTCAAATTGCTAGATGTTGTGGCTGATGTTTCTGTGTTTATTTCACCTCCTAATACCCAACCAAAAATAGTTTCTATTGCCATTAGATTGTTTTCGTGTTTGATTCGTCCATTCAGTATTATATTGAACACATGATGTACTCCTAAAATGACGTCAATGGCCTGACACATATTGAAACTAGGGTCAGTTAACGGTACGGTTAAGCTACATAAGTTAGAACCGAATGATTGAGCAGGTAGCTTGGAACACAACTTCGTTAATACTATAACGCCTCGACCTGGAGTTGACCTTTACCAATTCGTGATTTTAGAGTTAGTATAATACTTCCCTTAGTGACCTGATTTCCCGAACCACTAATACCTGTTACGACTATGCAGTTTTTCCGCCTAGGTAACCTTAACACGTTGCATATTTTTTCGGATATGAATGTTGACATGGACCCCGAATCCAACAATATTCTACGGTCATGCTCAAATCCGTTTTGATCAAGGACTCTTACTAATGCTGTTGGTAAAATACTATTGGTTTCCAATTCCGCATGTGCATTCACTGTTTGTGTTCTGTCTGCCGCTGATGCACTAACATTTTCCTTTGCCTCATTCATATGCAGGAGAGTATTATGTTTCTTACTTTCGACAAACATCTGAATACTGGGTGATTGGGCTTAAGGCAATTAAAACACCGGTTACCTGCTTTAATAATTTGTCTGCGTTCCATTACTGAAAGTTGTTTAAATTTTTTACATTCCAGAAATGCATGTTCTTCGTTACAGGCAGGGGCAGCTATTTGTCTCTGTTGCCACATATACCTTGGACGTCCTTTGACTTACGACTCGTTTTGTACTGACTGGTTTCAATGATTCAAGTGCATCAGAACGATTTAATAAAAATTTAAAGAAACTATCCAAGGTTGGCAGATCTTCTTCACATGACGCTTGTGCCCATAATGCCCGAGTTTCAGCATCTAACTTTTCTTCTAGCATGTATAATAGCCATACATCTCGGGATTCTGCGTCTTTGCCTAGCGCTTTCAAGCCTCATAGTACTTGATCCGACATATCCAGTAGCTTTCGAATGGTTGTTGAACTTGCTTGATGAATTTCTGTTTGATCCATGAAATTTGTAATGAATGCCTTGATCGTATGCTTCTTTCTGTCGTACCTAGCACACAACTTTCGGAAGGCTTCAAAATAGTTGGTTTCAGTGATTGACATGTGCTTTAGCAGATTATACGCATCACCTTTTAAAAATCCTTTGAGGTACTGAAACTTCTTCGCCAGTGACAAATTGAAATTGTCATGTATGGTTTTTACATATAAATCGTAAAAAGCCTGACATTCTGTATACTGACCACAAAAGGGTTCAATGTTAATTTTTGGTAACCTCACGGCAACGGGTTGAGACATCGATCCATTGACTGTAGTGTTGCAAATGTTTTGTGATTCAGTTGGATTCTCTGCGTTGTATTCTCGTATATCGATTCAGCTTTGATTCCACGACATAAAACTGTTCACTAAAATCGATCATAACACTTTCATGATCCGGGTCAATCTCAAAAAGTGAATGTTCAACGTCCTCAAATTGCTTTATTAATACCTTTGCCCGTGATAGTTTTGACTGGAAGCCATCAATGTCTTGTGTGTCGCTAGGTATGCAAGCACATAATTAAATAATTTAGTCATTTGCCCCTTGATCGACCCTCGTGTGCTGTTTAATGCTTTTAATTTGGTTTCGCTCATGTTTAATATAATAATTTCACAAATCACTTATTTATGTAGTCACTATAATAATTCCCTTAAGATGAATGCAAATGAGTTCAATTTGAGATATGTTTCCGATATATAAACGGCTAAAATTCATTCATCACCAAATGTTTCAATCAAACAAAGTTCACTAAATATTATCAAATGTGCAATTTCTTTTAGTGTTAACTTTAATTTTAACTTTGATTAATTAAATGATTAATTACTCTGTGAAATTATCTACTGTAACAAAATAACCATGTGGTAATTAGCAGCAAACAAAATGTCTACCTCTTTACAAAAATTACCGCAAACAACACCGTTTAATACAACAGGATACAAAATGTCCGCAGTATTTCCGCAACTTAACAATATGATACCTTACCGGTGATAAGAGTTCCGCAAATTATTTAAGTTTGCAATATGAATAATTCAATTCCAGCAACAATTTTGATTCAATATTTGGATCTGGCTCGAAGGACCATGTATTTTACTGAGCTTTCCGCGACTCAATAAGCTCAGAACCTTCAACGTTTTTCTTCATAAAATTCCAATTCCGAAATAAACTTGATTGCCTTGATTTTGCAATATAGTTTTTATTGAATTTAAAATTAATTTGAATTTTTTATGTATTTTTTCCTCGACCTTAGATGTTTCTTGTCTCACAGTTTTTCTTTTTCTTACAATTGTATTGAAATTACATAGAAATATTATATCTGAGCGCCAGCTGCATTTTAACATTTTAACTATGGCGTTGCTATAAAAAAATTACAATTTTTGTCAATGGTTACACTCAAATCTATTACAATTTTTGGTTTATTATTAACGAAACGTCAAATGTTTTTGTCAACAAACTTTCAATACAAATAAAATGGTCTCATTCTTTCTCGAAACTTTATTGTGTGAGCGTCCCTTTTAAGTGAAGTGTTATAAATTTTACAATTTTCTTTTAATTTTAATTAATTTGTATTTCATTTAATTATATCTTAATAGTATATTTTGATTTGTTTGTTCTTTATCAGTCGGGTAAGTCTTATCATAGTCTTTTCTATCCACAAAATAATAAATCCACATAATACAAGCAAGGAGGGACAAAGTACGCAGTGCTTTGTACCTCCACCATTTACTTCTACTGATTTCTCTGATTTCGAAGATGAAATAAGCACTAAAAAATCAAGAATTGTTTTTAATAATGAAATAATAGTAAACGGTGAATATGATAAAAGTCCCAATATGTTAAATAAAAGGAAAATTAATAATAATAATAATAAAATTCACGTCGCAGATTCGAAAAATGCAGTAATAGCTCCAACACCATCTTCAACTTTATCTGTTGATTCATCGAATAACTCAAATATGCCGTCAGTTACTGCAGAAAAAATTAATCTATATAACCGATCAGATAATGGCCCATTTACTGTATTTATCAGTAAAGAGAATTTAAATATTGTTCTTTTAGCTAAAGCCCTTAAAATAAATAATTTCAAAAATGTTAAAGACATCTCTAGCGTTAGCAAAAATGTTGCTAAGGTTATATTTAGTAATTTTGAAGACGCAAATAATTGTGTCAAATCAGATATCTTTAAAAAATTTGATAATTAAACGACATACATTCCTAAAAATTTCACATCTTCTATTGGCATAATCAGGAACATTCCTATCGGGCTTTCTAATGAAGAAATACAAGAAAATATTAGATCTAAATACCCTATCTCAAAAGTAGAAAGAATGACTAAATGGAACAATGCCACTAAAACAGCTGAGGAACTTGGTTAAACTTACTTTTGAGTCTGGAACTATTCCATTCAATGTCATTTTATATGATAATCTCTTATTAAAGGTAGAGTATTTTATACCTAATCCATTATTTTGTAAAAAATGTCTAAATTACGGACATACAATTTCTAAATGTAAATCTAAAACTAATAGATGCCTAACGTGTGCTAATACTATCGAGGATGAACAAGAACACGATTGCGACATGAAAGTTTCTTGTGAATTTTGTGGAATGGGTCATGTTACTAATTTTTTCAGATGTAATGAACGATATAGGCAGAAACAAATTAGGGAACATATGATTTTAAATAAAACTAGTTTCAGAGAATCCAAAAGCCACCTTTATGGTAGCCAACAAAAAGTCCCTAAACAAAATTGTGTTGAAAATCAAGCCTGGAACAATAACAACTTAATGAATTCTGATGCTAGAAAAATTCAAATCCTAAATAAATTAGTAAACGAATTAAAAAATCAATTAAATGAAAGAGATTCTATTTTTAATGATGTCAAATCACTTTTAAATAATTCCGATGACTTTAATAAAAATCCAGCTAATTTAGACTCACTTAAAATTAAATTAAATAAATTTATTAAAATATAAACTTTTCTTTTTCCAGTTTTTTTATTTTTTCATTTTATTCTTTCTTGTACTGGTTAGGTTGGTAGTTGATACATAACCAGTTTTAAAGCAATGAGTTCAACGCAAAAAGGAAACAATACCCCAGGTGGTAAACCAACTACCCAGTTGGCTAATCCACCCTCTTATGAGGCTGGCTCAATGGATTCTGGGGTGAGCCAATCATTGCTAAACCCATTCGAAAGAAGTTCAATGTTGTTAAGATCACCAAACAATCATACTAACTCTGCAAATCAGCAGAAAGACGAAAACGCTGAACTCTGTCGAAAACTCAGTGAAGTAGAGGTACTTTTAACCCAATTAAGAAGCGAAATTGAAAAGCTGAAAAAAGAAAATGAAGAATTGAAGAAGCCCAAACCAATGGAGATTTCTGAAAACCCGCTAACTTGTTATAATGAAACAAGTACTCACACTAGTTATAACAATGAGTTCTATACTGATGAAGAGGATCTCATGAGAGAAACAGATTGGGTACTGAAAAGGAAGAAAAGACCTACCAAAAAACGAAAAGCAGAATTCTCGCCTGAAGTTGGAGATCATTCGCAAGCTAATGTATTAGTAACTGGTGATACTAATACCAAACCAACTCACCAGCAACAGCAACAAAAGGTTGTACCGAAAGAAAAGGCTCCTCCGCCAATTAATGTAATCGGCATAACAGAATTTGCAAGTATACAATCTATAATGAAATCAGTGACAGCTAAGGAATATAGAGTAGTGTCACTAAACAATAACGTGTGGAAAATCAATACACCAGATTCCGACACATATAGAGCTCTAGCAACAAAGCTCAATGCGGAAGGTAAAGAATGGTTCACATACGAAGATAAAAACGAACGCGCAATTAAGGTTATGACCAGAGGCCTTCATCCAACGTGTAAGAAGGAGGACATAATTGAGGACCTAACGGCAAGAGATCTGCAAATAGAAGATGCAGTAAACATCCTAAAACGAGAGAGAGGTGAGAACAATCAAGTCAAAAAAGGGGGCTTCCACTCTTCATGCTTACCTTTAACAAAAAGGAGAAAGTTGAAAACATCTTCAACATCAAAGCAATTCTCAACATGAGGGTTAAAATAGAACCGCTTAAGAAAAACAAGAGGCTAATACCTCAATGCAAAAAATGCCAAGGTTTCAATCACACGCAAAAATATTGCAGACGGGAGCCAAGATGCGTAAAATGTGCTGGAAAACACAACGCGAAAGAGTGTACAGAAAGTAGAAACACCCCTGCAAAATGTATAAACTGTAAAGGGCATCATCCTGCAAATTATAGAGGCTGTGAAGTAGCCAAAGAACTTCAAAGACTAAGAAACAAAACGCATCAGTTTCCTCAAAACCCTAGGGTTACCAGAGAAGAGAAACCAACTAAAACCCAAGCGAAGCCAAAACCACCAGGTATTGGTACAGAGCGGAAAAGTTATTCACAAATTGTTCAGCAATCATCTAATGCTACGAATGATAATCCCCTTGAAAGGATTTGTCGAAGCATAGAAGCCATAAATATAAGGCTAGCAAAGCAAGAACGTGGTCTAGAAGCTTTATATTAGCGTCTAGATATGCATCAAACCTTGAACGAGGCAACAGCCCTCATATACTAAAATGAGCAGATCACTAAGAATTGTCACCTGGAACGCGAACGGACTAGCGCAACATGTTCCAGAGCTAGAAATTTTTCTAAATTTAGAAAAAATAGATATCTGCCTTATATCGGAGAGCCATTTGACAAAAACATCATTTATTAAAATACGTGATTATAAATGTTACCATGCTGTTCACCCAGGAGGAAAACCCAGAGGAGGATCAACAGTAATAGTGAAAAAGAGTCTCAAACACTATGAAGAACCTAGTATAGAAGAGGAAAGTATGCAAGTTAAAACCATAAAAGTTGAAACTAACAATAATAATGAATACAGTATTTCCTCTATCTACTGCCCTCCACGCTATAATCTAAACAAAGAAGATTATAATAGACTCTTTAGATCACTAGGATCCAATTTTATTATTGGTAGTGACTTTAATGCAAAAAACACCTATTGGGGATCAAGACTTACAACCCATAAAGGAAAAGAGCTATTCGAAGCCGGACGAATAAATAACTGCGAGTTCCACTCTGGAGGTAAACCAACATACTGGCCTGCTGATATAAATAAAATACCAGATCTCATTGATTTTTATGTATCGAAAGGGATCTTCGAGGATTACATGTACATCGAAAACAGCGAAGGGATATATTCCGATCATACACCTGTTATCATGACACTCAGCACAATGATAATTAATAAGGATAACCTGCCTAAATTAACAAATAATAGAACTAACTGGGACCTATTCCAAGAACTAATTGAAATGCAAACAAATCTACGAGTGCCGATTAAAACACCGGTACAGTTGGAAGACGAACTAGAGGTATTTAACAGAACTATTCAACAAGCAGCATGGGAAAGTTCTCCTGCTAGTCACACCGAATCCCGTAGGAATCAAAATTATCCTATTGAGGTCAGGGAGTTAGTTAGAGAGAAACGGAAGGCAAGAAAAACCTGGCAAAGGACAAGCGCCCCGGAAAACAAAAAAATCCTCAATTTTCTATGCAATAAACTAAAACAACTTATAAAAGAAATTAAGAATGAAACTATCAACAAGTACTTAAATGGTCTCACCGAACATAAAGATACTGATTACTCTCTTTGGAAAGCAACAAAGGGATTAAAAAGAACCAAAACGCATGTGCCACCTATTAAAAATGGGGAAGGAACCAGGGCCAAAAGTGACAAGCAAAAAGCTATTTTATTTGCAGCTCACTTGGAAGACACCTTTCAACCGCTACCTAGGCAAACAGGAATTAAAAAATGAGATCAAGTGTAATTTGAACGCAAAAAAGCTCCAGGATATGATTTAATTACCGGACAAGTCGTAAAAGCCATTCCCGAGAAGGGACTACGAAAATTGGTTCATATTATCAATGCTGTCTTCAGACTAAAATATGTCCCACGGCAATGGAAGGTTGCTGAAGTAATTATGATCCCCAAACCAGGCAAACCAGCGAACGATAAAAAGTCGTACAGACCGATTTCATTACTTCCTGTAATTTCAAAATTATTTGAAAAATTACTGCTCAAGAGACTCAAGCCAATAATAGAAGAGAGAAATTTGATTCCACCACACCAATTTGGATTTAGAGAAAATTACTCTACGATAGAACAAGTTCACAGAATAACGGATATAATCGAAGACTCACTTGAAAATAAGAAGATATGCTCCAGCATCTTCTTAGATGTAGCACAAGCTTTCGACAAAGTTTGGCACCAAGGACTTGAATTTAAATTGCATCGAGATCTACCTAAGCAATTCTATCAAATTCTTAAATCTTATATCGCAGACCGACATTTCCGTGTAAAATATAACCAAGAGTACTCTGAACTAAAGAGAATATCAGCAGGCATACCACAGGGTAGCGTACTGGGTCCAATATTGTACATCCTGTACACCAGAGATATGCCAAATACAGAAGGTGCCACCATAGCAACATTTGCAGACGATACAGCTATTCTGGCGACTGGAAAGTGTATATCAGAAGCAACGACCAAACTTCAAAAAGCAACCGACACAGTGAGTAGTTGGACAAAGAAATGACGTATTAGCCTGGCTTAACTGGATTCCAGTGAAACTTAATTCAAGGCCGGTTCCAAATGCAAATAGAGCCAAATACCTCGGCATGACTCTCGATTGCAAGCTTAGATGGAAAGAGCATGTTAAAAAGAAAAAAGAAAAATTGAACATTAAATATAGGAAAATGTATTGGCTAATAGGTAGAAACTCTGAGCTTACAATACATAACAAATTGCTATTATATCAGCAAATACTTAAACCAATATGGACCTACGGTATTCAACTTTGGGGTTGTACCAAGAAGACAAATGTACAAATGATTCAATGTTTTCAAAACAAAGTGCTGCGTGGCATTGTAAACGCACCATGGTACATTAGAAATGATAACCTCCATAGGGACTTAAACATGGAATATGTAAGTGAAGAAATACAAAATCATGCGAAGAAACACATTCAGCGGATCTCTCGGCACCAAAATGCAGACATACGAAGTTTGTTGGATACCACCAATGCAGTAAGAAGACTTCAAAGTCAGAAACCTTTGGAATTGGGCAGTTGTATTTAATTCGGATAGAGAAAAGTAATTACTATGTAAATTCAAACGGGAGTAACCATTGGGCTACTGCCCGTCAAATGTGAATCTTCATTTAAGAAAGATAAATTACTAAATGATTTGTAAATCAGTTGTAATATTAAATAAAGAAAAAAAAAAAATTTTATTCTTCCATTATGTTACCTTTAAAAATTTTACAAATTACCATTCGTAGTTTAAATAGTAATAAAGATCTATTATATCATTATATACAATCCAATCATATTGATATCGTTATTCTATCTGAAACCTGGACAAATCCAAATAGTAATTTGACTTTTAACAATTATAATCTTGTTACTGATGATAGACCAGATGGTTTTGGCGGTGTAGGTTTTTTAATACATAAAAAAATTTCTTGGAGAATAATTGATTTAAATTTTCATTACATCCGTTTTCAAGCTTTCAAAATTAACCCTAATTTTAAAAACATTAATTTTAATATCTTATCTTTTTATAATAATTCTGTTATTAGACCTCAGGAAATCATTAATGAATTTGAACATCTTATTACTCAGTATCTAGATAACTGTTTAATAGCTGGAGACATAAATATTCATAATAGTCTTTGGGATAGTTCATTTATTCCTACTTACGACAGGGTGGGTGATAAGATTGCAGATATAATCACTGCTAATAATGTCTTTTTATTAAATGACGGATCTCACACAAGGCAAGATTTTTTCAGAAATAATTCTGCAGCACTAGACATTACTTTGTGTTCAATCAATCTAATTGAAAAACTATCATGGAAAGTAGATCCCATTAATTTAGGAAGTGACCATCTCCCAATACTTATTGACTTTAAACTAAATTATTATCGAAAAAAACAAATCACAAACTGGTCAAAAGTATTGAAAGACTTTGATCTAAATTCTATTAATGATAAATGCAATATTGAAGAACACCTAGAAAAATTAATTTCTGAAAATACTTCTATTATCACAAGTAAAAATACTTTTAAACCTAAACCTTGGTGGAACGATCTTATACAAAGACTGTGGAACATAAAAAAACACAAACAACTAATTTATAATTTAAACAAAAACATTTTTACCGCAATTGAACTAAAAAAATCTATACAAAAACTTAAATTAACAGTCAGAAAGGAAAAGAAAAAATCTTGGAATATTTTTTTAATAAGCATCAATCATAAAACTAATAATTCTGATCTCTGGAACAACGTCAATAAAATCAAAAATAAAAAACAATCCAACTACAGAAAATACAATTTTTCTTTCTCCTTTGAATCCCCTCATAATCTCTCTAATAACCTCAATCCTACTATTAATCCTGCGGAATTTAATAACATTGAAATTCTTGATATTATTAAAAATTCAAATAATAATGCTCCAGGATATGATAAAGTCTCATATAAATTCATCAAACAATTAGTATTCTCTAATCCTAACCTAATCAATACTATTACAAATTATTTCAACAACATCTGGCAAAATCAAATTTACCCTACAAAATGGAAAACGTCATACACAATCGCCATTTTGAAAAAGGGGAGAGATGATAGAAACATTATTAACTACCGTCCTATTTGTCTGTTACCTATTTTTTCAAAAATCTTCAATAAACTCATATTAAAACGAATTAATGATCATCTAATCTCCCATAATATTCTTAATTATTACAATTTTGGTTTTAGAAAAAATAAAAGTATTACTGACTATTTTGTAGAAATGTTTAATGTCATCATCTCCCTCAAACAACAACAAAAAAAATTGTTTTAGTTAACATTGACATTTCCAAAGCTTTTGATAATGTAGATAAAAATATTTTATTAAACACCTTTAAAAACTTCAATTTCCCTAATAACATTACACATTGGATTTCTCAATTTCTTACAAATAGAATTATTTCTATTCAAAATATCAATCAAACTTCCATATATTACACTAATAAAGGCATTCCTCAGGGTAGCTGTTTGAGTCCTACCCTTTTTAATATCTATACCACTTCTTTACACGACATCAATAACCCCGATACAAAAATTTTCCAGTATGCCGATGATATTTGCATTGTAATTTCTGCCGATAATCATGATAACTTACAATTAATAACAGATTCTACTTTACTCTCATTAACTAATAAATTACAATCTTTAAAACTACAAATTAACACTGATAAATCTCATTTTTTAAGACTATTCACTAATATAAATAATTCCAAATCTCTAAATTTAAAAATTAATAATATCTACATAAAAGAAAGATTAACTACTAAGATACTGGGTACAACTTTAACAAATAGACTTCCATTATCAAATCATTACACAAACTTAAAAGCAAATATTCCAATTCCATTAATTTACTTAAAACTCTCACCCATTTTAATGGAGGTGTAAATCCTGAAACAATGATCAATATTTTTAAAGCAATAGTTAAATCAAAACTTGAATACACATTTGTTTTTACAGACACTAAATATAAAAAAGATATTAATATCTGTCAATCTATTAAAAATGTTTGTCTAAAAGCTTGTCTAGGCTTCTTAAGAACTACTCAAATTCCGGCTATTTTATCTGAATCCCTAGAAACATCTTCAGATCTAGATTTTATTAAAACATCACTAATTTATATTTCAAAAAATCTATATAATAATTCCAAAATCGGTAACGACATTAAAAACAATAGATCTCTTCATAAACTTAATGACTTATATTCTAATTATACTTTTCTTTCCAAAAACTAAACCTTTTCATATAAAAAAAACTTCTCCCACTAATTTTAGCATAATAACAAATATTGAAGGAATCACAAACAAAAATTTTATAAACCATTCTGAACAATATGCATTATCTATGGCTGAAATTAATAAATATAATAATTTCGCAAAAATTTACACAGATGGCTCTATAATTAACAATAAACCAGGAATTGGAATTTTTGTTGAGGATAAAAATTGGAAATTTGCCATCCAACTAAAAAACCCTACTTATATTAAAAATATTGAAACCATTGCTATTAAAATTGGAATTACTATATCTCTAATCATCAAAAACAGTAATATTATCATTATTACTGACCCTCAAAGTTCTTGTATTTCATTAAAAACGGCTCTGTTACACTTTACAAATAGACACTATGAAAATCAAATTATTGATACTATCGGCCATAACCAAATTTAAAATTTTGTCATTCATTGGTCATTGTGGCTTAAAAGGAAATACTATAGCAGATAGTTTAGCAAAAAAAGCAGTTTTTTCTCCTACTCACTTTCTTGATAATGAACCAACTCTCACAGACCTATTTAACGATATCTCCAGATCTATAAATAATAAGTGGAAGGAAAACTACACATTAATGTGTAATTCATCCGGCCACTTTTATAAACAAATTTGCCCTTCTCCAAGATCATCTTTCCTATTTAAAGACTCTAATTTTACATCCTGCCAAACCAGGTTAATTTACAGATTAATCTCTGGTCATACAGTTAACAAGAAATTTAAATTCCTTTTGGGACTTGAATCCACATCTAATTGTGAGATTTGCAACACCGTTGAAGATAACGAACATATTATTAACGATTGTGTCATATATAATAATATAAGAAATAATTTCCCACTTTTTTACAGAAAATCCTTATTAGATATCTTAAAGGACCAAAAAATGGAAGAATATAAAATATTGTGTGATTTTGTGGATAGAATAAATTATAAACTATGAATTAAGACTACATACATTTAATTTTTATTGACTTTTTCACACAATGATTTTTCTTTTGGAATCATTTCATTTTTTTTTTATTTTATTATAATATTAAGATTTATGAATATTATATAATTTAATTCTAAATTTAAAAAAAAAAAAAAAAAAAAAAAAAAAAAAAAAAATTATGAATTAATGAATTATAAATTTATATTTTAATTTCAAAACTTTTATTTTTATATGTATCCTTCATCTTCTTTCTAATATTCTTTATTTATCAACTTTCATTTAATCTAATTTAATTATCAAACTTTGTTTTATATAATTATGATTTATTTTATTATTTAATTTATTAATCTAGTTTGATTATATACAAGATTCAACCCTCCAGAACCTCCCCTGAGTGGTCTCTGGAAATTTTGGGCTGTTTCTCAACTCACTGGGCTTATGGATTGAAAGATCTGACCTGAGCAAATTTAAAAAACAAACAAACAAACAAACAATAAAATGGTAAGTTATAATTTACTTTAATTGAATTTAATGCTAACAATTAATTAATTTTAGGTACCAACTGGAAATTTGATGTTGGCTGCTGCTGCTCACCGTATATTCGACGACACACAACCGCTGGCCAAATCAGATAAGGACAAATTCTTAATTTTATTTATTTTCGTGATTCTTTGTGTTTTCTTCTGTTTTCAGATTCCAACAGTGGGTGGTACTGATGCCACAGGCTGCGTGGCATCAGATGGCACAGGCTGGTATGTATGCAATAATGAATGATGCTTTTTTCCACCAGGATACATCTATCCCTCATTATGCATCTGAACATAGGATGATTGATGTTTAAACAATTAAAACATATCAGATTATAGAAAGTCTGCCACTCCATGTAGTTTCCGTCAAAATTTGATACCACTGCCATGGGTAATCGAAGCTTTTTGCATTGTGTAAGATGTGTTGCATTTAAAGTTTCGTTCATGTTGACAACTGTTTCTACCTCCGAATGATTTCTAGGCCATGACCCTAATTCTGCTTCTGCGTTGTAATATATTGTTTCATATTGTTTTGTGATGTTTCACGAAGATCCATTAGTAGAACCCTAACAGCATCGATGAGTTCATCATTTGTTAAATTTCCGACGAAATCATGTATTCGCGCAATTTTTTCGACGAAAGCGTTTCTTTGTGCTAAACGGGCTTTTAATTTTTTGTCTGCCATTTTCACATATGTATGACACTCGACCTTTATTGCACGATACGATCAATTATTTTTGTATGTATTACACTTAACTTATATCACAATCGCGGTACCTTAATTATTACGATTATTATATAATTCTAGGCTATATATTACACTCTCCGACAAATCACATCATGAGATGCTACTTGCTTTTTATTTAGTTTGACGTGCACACTGAAATCATCATAGCGCGCCAAGATGCTCTCTGTCACCTGCTCCGTCAATTAATTAAGGTTCAGTGGTTAAAGTTTTTGTTGTTTACAAATTTGACAAATAATTAAATAATGACAACTCTGAAATATACAATACAAGATCAGTTATACAATTAAAAATATAATTAATTAAATTTAAACTACAGTTAATATTTCTTATCCTCAGGTGCTCATCACGAATCAGCCACATATCAGAATAACATCAGCTCAATTCAAAAACATAAAAACCTCACCAATGTCCGTGTTAAGTAATGACCCACAGTGCTGTACCAATAAATAAATGTGTAGTGAGAATGTGTGTTTTATTTGTTCATGGTGCTGATCGATTCTTAAATTGAACTTCTTAACATAAGTTCTTTTTAACATTCGTTCATGCAAAAGTATTTTATTAGCAAATGTCTCAACGACAATTAAATATTTACTGTAAGTTTTCAAAGATTGTCAGCTGACAACGAAATTTTAATAATAATCGAAGGGATTGCTGTGGCTGAATTATATAAATTTCTACAAAATTTTACGACTGGTTCTGCTATTTCCGGTAGTTAACCCATTTATACTGAACCTCAACTGGTATGTCGAACCCCATTTTTTTCGCATTTGAAGCGAAAACCAAATTTTCATTACTAGTCTTAGCGAAAAAATGTAATTTGTTCGGTTTTACGTCGATGTGGGCCAGTGCGGAGTATTGGCCAAATAAATTCTATTTTATTTGTAAACTAATTCAAATTGAACAGACTTAACAAAAAACAATAAAGGGCTTTTCTTAATATGAAACTTTTGAAAACTTTGATTTAAAATAAGTTGCATTGATTTCTGGCTTGTTTCTGTGTAAAAGTTCCTTACCTCAACACAGTTGTTTTCTGCTGTGGACAAATTAATGAAACTGAGCAAAAACAAATTTTTCTACCATAAAGCATACGAGAACGTATAATTTCTTGTAAAAATCTTAAGTTCTAAATAATTTTTCTGTACATTTTTTTGTCAAGAAATAAGCTGCTACAATTTTTCTTTAATGCTTTTTCCCCATGTTCACCAGAGTAACACCATATATTATACACAAACACTCTAAAAACAAATAAAATAAAAAAACTAAATATTTTTTACCTGGTTCTGTAAAGCTATTTTTCATGATTAAGAAAATATAAGAAAAAAATGAGAAAAGTCGTTTTTCTTTATTTCAATTTTTAGTTTTTTTTTTTAACGTAGGTACTTTGTTTTTGCCGTCTTTGTTTTGGGTAAGATTTACAATTTCACACCAACAAAAAACGAAAATAAAATTAAGGCAAACGAAAAACACGCATCAGTACAATGAAAATCGGAATTAAAAAGGAAACAAAAAAAAAATGTACCGAAGTGAGAAATTTGTTAGATTTTCGAATTAAGTGACAGTGAAGTGAAAAATTTTAATTTACACCTTACTAAAATGTTGAACTATTAAGGGGTAACTGTAAAAACAAGGCGGTGCTAAATTACGAGGGTATATAAATACGGATACACATAAACGGATGATAGAAGATGAACGTTAATGATAATCTAAAGTAAAGATAAAACTAAAGTTATTTAATTACACAGGATAAAAGTTTACTAATTGAAAACATTTTTTTTTTGCATGCACCACACCTTCCCCAATAGCCGCGACTCACGAGGAACGACTTAACTGATACATTTATTTTTATTTATATTAAATCTGTTTTAAAGTTTATAATTAAAAATGGAAATAAACTTTCTCGAATGAATAAAATACGAGTTAGGTAACCGTTTTTTTTATTTGTAGATACAAAAAAAAAATACTATAATAAAACGTAAATCTTATCTTTAAGTTAAAATGAAGTAAACTAAGTAAATAAATAAATATACGAAATGAAATTTAAAATTAATTAAATATTTAATCGGTTATGGTTTGTTTGCATTAAGTGTTTTTTTTTGTATTCTACTCGGCAACACTAGGGGGGACATACTCGCACATCTCGCATGTTAACAAATTGCGACTGTGAAAGATGGCGGATTTGCGACCCAATCTTTTATTTGCTAGAAAGTGCATTCGAAATACAAATGCTGAATATAATTTTTGACATTTCACCTAAATATAAAACAACTTAACTACAAAATATGTACAACAGTTTGAAGAAATTTTAAATAAAACGAGGAACAGCTTAAAAATTTAACAATATAATAAAAAAATTGTAATAGTGGACTCCAAATTGTAAGTAATGTGCTGGAGCCACGAGACAAACTTAAAACACAGTTGTTGGGGTGCAACAAATTTAAAAAGTATAAACAAAAATCATTATTAATATAAAAAAAAAAAAGAAAAAAAAAATTACAAAATATAAATAAATAACAAAGAATTAATATAATCAATAAAATGTTCAAGAGGTGGCAGAATAACAACTAAAATTGAGCACAAATCGATAAATAAAAAAATAAAAATAAAAAATATTTCGAAATATTTATTTTATCACTTTAAATATGGATTCAACTTCACACTGCGATAGGAGCCAAGATTTTAAGACTTTAGAAACAGTTTACGATTATTTATATTTTTAATGTCCTCTGGTATTTGTGTGAAAAGCATAGGTGCAGAATATACGAAGAACTTTCTAAAATGTTCTTTAGTTGCAAACGGAATGTGGTATTTGTTGCGTTTACGTAAACTATACCTTACTACATGATTTAAACATCGATTACCACTACGGTTATAAAAAATACAAGAACTTTAAAAATATAAAGATGCCTTAAGGGAAGTATGTTATTATTTAAAAATAAAGGATATGATGGTTCTGTTCTATTTTTGAAATACTTCACTCTTAAAAAATGTTTTTGAGCTTTAATTAGTTTGTCGAGTGCAGCAAAATAAATGCCACCCCAACAAGATATTCCATATTGCAAGTGAGAATCAACCAATGCATAATATAAACTCCTCATAAAAGCAGAATCACAAATAACGCGAACACAATAAAATTTACGAAGCGCCGGTAGTAACTTTAATTTTACATTATCTACATGATTTATAAAATTTAATTTGGAATCCAACATGACCCCTAAATATTTAAAAGAACTAACTTTTTCAATAGTCATACAGTTCTTATGACAAGGGGAGTTCAAAATACAATCAAATGAGTGGTACACTATATTTAAATTAGCACTATAGGTAAAACCAATATTGAAAGTCATGTATCTAGATTTTGAACTTAAAACCATTTGAAGAACTGTAAACTTAAGTTGAATCAAATCTTCATTCATCACACGCTGTAGATCATCAAAGTTGTTTTCCGAGTATAATAAGGCAATATCATCAGCAAAAGCTGTGATACTTCCCTTTAGTTTAAGTTTAAAAATTGACATTGAATAAACTAAAAACAATATTGATCCTACCACAGATCCTTGCGGTACACCAATATCAACTATCAGTTGCTTACTTACTACATCATTGATCTTCACACTGTTTAGAAACTAAAACAAAATATTTATTAATAATCATTAGTTCACAATTTACATATTAAAAACATTACCTTACATATTTGTGTTCAAAATAAACAAGAAATGTCAAATAATTTAGGTGGCGGATTTACAATCCGAAGTTATTTCTTGTCGTGCAGTTGGTAGTAAACCAATTTAAAGTATTCATTTAGGCGAATGTTATAAATTTAAGCGCCAAATGTTGTACAGCGCCAAATAGATCAACTAAAATAAACTTTCGACAAAAAAACAAAAAGCTACTAGCAATGAGTTAGTTACACACCAGCAATCACAGAGTAATGATCAAGCAATAAAGCGTATTGAAGCCATTTTGTAAAAAAATTAAAATTGTAAAGTCTTGAAGTCATTTATAAAAAATAAAATAAAATATTATTATAACGTGGTGGTCATTATTTTTTATTCATAATATACCGAAAGAGATATAGAAATTAATCGTGTTCCATTTCATTCATTGTCTTATATCAAATTTGTGTGAGCGGATAAAAAAGCAGATAAAGATAATAAGAAGGGAATACGCAGCTAAACATTGGTCCTTCGAGCCGGATACGTTCCAGCAAGTCAGCTAAAGCACGGAAAAATCAAAATCAATTCGAAATTTCTAGAAGCAAAGCTATAACAGTACCAGTACCGTTAGTATCGAACAACGCACCGACGTGAATCACCCAAGAAGTATTAGAAATATTAATAAAAGCAATTATACAAGTAATAATACTTATATAGTAATATTAAAGTAAGTGAAGTGCAGCAAAATGAGTGAATTAGAGTCGTTGAAAAAAATTCGGTCGGGTTTAAAAGGGACTATGACGCGGTTATTGACCTATGTAAGCGGGATTTCTAATACATCCGACGAACCCATAGAGCAATTAAAAGTGCGCGCCCAACGGGCTCAATCCACATTTGAGACATTTTTGGATATCGAAAAGCAAATTTTCAGATGTGACGCGCAAGAGGAGTCCAATCTCGCTGCATTTGAGGACAATTATTTCACCGTTATTGCGAGTTTAAATGGATGGATTCGCAAAAAGAGCATCACGGAAACAATTAGTGTTGGAAATCATAATGACACCACATTAAATGCGACACAGTCAGCATCAATCGAAGTCAAACTGCCCAAAATTAATATTACGCCATTTACCGGAGCTTATAAAGACTGGCAGACATTTTTTGATTTATTTTCGGCGACGATTCACGACAAAGATTATTTAAGTTCTGCTCAAAAATTTCAGTATCTAAAAAGCTTGTTGAAGGGAGAAGCTGAGCGATTTCTGCGTAATACGAATATTACTGAAGCAAACTATAACGAAGCATTGCAGAAATTGATGCAACGATACGACAAGAAGCGGCATACTGTGAACGCGCACATTGATTCGTTTTTGAAGCAACCAAATATAACAAGCGCAACGGCAGCCAACGTCAGATCTCTTCTAGACACGTCTGATGAAGCAATTCGTGGGCTTAAGTGTCTAGGGCCAAAAGCGGAAGCCAGAGATCCTTGGCTCATTTATGTGCTTTTAGGAAAATTGGATATTGAGACACAAACACTTTGGTCCCAACATGAAACTGCTGATAAAGATTTCCCGACGCTGGCAGAGTTTTTTAATTTTTTGGAGGTTAGAACTGATGCTTTAGAGACTATGAGCACATATATAGCAAATAAAAAGACCGCAGCAGCCTCACATACATCGAAGCCACAGAAAACAAATTTATTTGCAACAACCGGCATTATTGTTTCGTGTCCACTATGCAAAAGCGATTCGCACAAACTCTTTGAATGCGATAAATTTAAAGCGAAAACTGTAGCAGAGCGCGAAATCGTCATAAAAGGGGAGAATAGATGCTTCAACTGCTTAAATTTTAATCACAGCGTCTACAACTGCAGGTCAAGAGCTAGATGCAGAGAGTGTCATAAAAAGCACCACACACTTCTGCATGCTGAAGAGAAACTTCGCGAAAGCAATTTAGCAGCTTCAAAACAAGCCTCGTCTAGTAGTTCCGCAACGGTAGCTTTGGTAAATGCTAATGACGCAACCGGTCTTGGGTTTTCATCGGAATCACAAGTGATTTTGCCTACAGCGATGGTCGAAGTAAAAGGGGGAGATGGAGACGTCATGTCATGCAGAGCTTTACTTGACTCATCGTCTCAAGAGTCATTTATCACCGAAGATTGTGCGCAGAAGCTGGGCTTAAGGAGAACAAATAAGCGTCTAATTATGAAACGTCTCGGTGACATAAAACTCGGTCAATCTCGGGGGAAAATTCTCTTAGAGATTCTAGCAAATGACAACCAAACTCACAAATTAAAAATTGAAGCATATGTGGTTCCAAAAATTGCTGCAGAAATTCCATCAAAAGAATTCGATACGTCAGATTGGTATCAGTTGTCGGGATTGAAATTAGCTGACCCTAGGTTCAATCGTCATAGTACAATTGAGTTATTACTTGGAACAGAAGTATATTATGCAGTAACCGGTGGATCGCGAATTAATCTGAGAAATAATTTAATAGCAGAAGAGACAGCGTTTGGGTGGGTGGTAGCAGGTCGGTGTTTGGAGCAGGAACAGCAATCAACTTCGTGTTTCAGTATCATGCTTGATATTGATGATAGCCTTCGTAAGTTGTGGGAAATCGAAGCAATACCCACGCGGTCAACGCTCTCGGAAGAGGAGATCAAATATGAGCAGTGGTTCGCTCAATATACAGAGCGGAGTGCAAATGGACAATTCATATGCAGACTTCCCTTTCGCGATGAGCCGTCTAAACTTGGTTCGACCTTATGGCTAGCTACTATGAGGCAGAAAGCAATGGAAAGAAGATTCGAGCGCGATGCACAATTCAAAGAGCTCTATGTAGCATTCATGAACGAGTATGAAAAATTGGGTCACATGGTTCAGATTGTTCCAGACGACATTCATCGGTACTATTTACCTCATCATGGGGTATTGAAAGAAGCAAGTTCAACGACCAAGCTCCGAGTTGTATTCGACGCCTCAGCAAAATCGACGAGCGGATTAGCATTGAATAATATTTTATGCGTTGGGCCAGTAATACAGTCGTCACTTTTAGATATTTTACTTCGCTTTCGGCAGCATAAATTCGTGCTCACGGGAGATCTAGAGAAGATGTACCGCCAAATTTGGATGGCTAATGAAGATTGCAAGGTACAAAATATTGTGTGGCGTTCTGATGTGTCGAAGCCTATGTGCCACTACCAGCTAAAGACGTTAACCTATGGCACTGCTCCAGCATCATTTATTGCGACTCGTTGCCTCAAGGAATTATCTCAGCAAAACGTGAAATCATCGCCAGCAGCAGCAAGGGTAATCGATCGGGATATGTACGTCGATGATTTGATGACTGGAGCAGATTCCAAAGAGGAACTCATAAAGCTTAAAAATGAGATTATCAATATTTTGGCTCCAGCTAACTTTAACTTGAGAAAGTGGTCTAGCAACGATGCCCATATTAGAGCTATGCTATGCCCAAATGAACTCAGCCAAATAAAACCAATTGCGGAGTATCCCAATACCACAAAATTACTAGGTTTAGCATGGAATCCTCAAACTGACATGTTCTACTTTGTCGCGCAATTCGAAGCCCGCATTAAACATACAAAAAGGACATTACTTTCAGAAGCCAGTAAGACATTCGATCCTTTAGGCTGGCTGGCGCCAATGATCGTGAGGATCAAAATTCTATTTCAAACATTATGGATGCAAAAGATAGAATGGGACGACGAGCTGCCGCCCGATGTGCAACATAAATGGGAGGAAATTAGAGGTGATTTGCTGCAACTAAGTCACATTAAAATTCCACGATGGCTAGGAAGCAGTAGAAACGTGCAGCTGCATGGATTTTGTGACGCCAGTCAATGGGCGTATGCAGCCGCGGTCTATTGTCGCAGTGAGAGGGACGGCGTAATTGAGACGCACCTTATTGCATCCAAAACCAAGGTATCGCCGATAAAACAAATAAGCATACCAAGGCTAGAGCTAAGCGGAGCGGTGCTTCTCTCAAAACTGATGCAAATTACAATGGCTGCCCTGGACTTGGAGATTGATCGAGAGGTTTGTTGGACGGATTCCAAAATCGTATTGGATTGGTTATCAGCATATCCGCGCAAATGGCCTGTCTTTGTTGCAAATCGCACCGCAGAGATATTAGACAATTTTCGCCGAGACCAATGGAGCCATGTTATGTCTGCCGACAACCCAGCTGATTGCGCATCGCGCGGAATTACTGCCGCTGAGTTGGCCAATCACAGTTTATGGTGGACGGGACCTGATTGGCTAAAAGCAGCAGAAAGCGATTGGCCTAAGCAAGAACAAAGCTATAATACAAACGAAGAGGTCAAAGCGGAAGCAACTGTATTCCATGTATCAATTGTCAACGAATTGATGGAGGACATAATCAATAAATTCTCCAGTTTCAGAAAAATGTCAAGAGTTCTAGCTATAATTCGTCGGTTTATATCAAACAGTAAAGCTAAAAAGCAGCAGTTAATGAGAGGTCAGATTCTACCAGCGGAAATAAAGGACGCCGAAAACTTCATCTACAAATACGTGCAAGAAGTTCATTTTTCAACTGAAATTGAAAAACTAAAGAATCAGCTGCCTATATCAAAGCAAAGCAGTTTGAAATCTTTGAATCCATTCATGGACGAATTTGGAATAGTTCGCGTAGGCGGCAGAATCAGAAAGTCTTTAGCGCCATTCTGCACAAAACATCCTATCATTCTCCATAATAAGTCGCCCATAATAGTACCAATTATCAATGATTATCACCATCGGTACTATCACGCGGGCAACGGATTGATGCTAAGCCTATTGCGTCAACAATTGTGGATTATAAGAGCCAAAGACGTTATCAAAAGTACAATTCGCAAATGTGTACAATGCATCAAGCAACGACCAAGGTTGGAGACTCAAATAATGGCCGATCTCCCTGCGGAAAGAGTTCAATACAATCATGCCTTTACAAATGTTTCCGTGGATTATGCAGGTCCGTTTAAGGTCACACCAATACGTCGAAGAGGGCAGCAATCGTTAAAGGCATATGTATGCATATTTGTGTGTCTCGGCACCCGCGCCGTGCATATAGAGTGTGTGGGCAATTTGACGACTGAAAGCTTCCTGGCTGCATTATCTCGGTTCACTGACCGGCGTGGATTATGCACGACCATTTATAGCGATAATGGCTCCAATTTCGTGGGAGCCTATCGACATTTAAGCGATCTTTTCGCATTTATCAATAAAAACAAAGCTAATATCTCGTTTGCTCTTTCCAGGAGAGAAATATCATGGCATTTCAACCCTCCAGGTGCTCCGCATATGAATGTATTAGCAGAAGCAGCAGTGAAATCCACAAAGACGCACATGAAAAGAGTAATTGGTGATACAATATTGAGTATTGAAGAATTCAGCACGTTGCTATCTGGAATAGAGAGCATACTAAATTCACGACCACTTTGTGCGGTTTCATCGGATGACATCGACTATCTAACACCAGCGCATTTTGTTCTTGGACGCGCATTACATACTCTACCTGACACTAATCCTGATGACTACAAATTATCACCAGTATCGCGATGGGATTTAATCAAAAAATTGCGGCATCATTTCTGGATCAGATGGCATCGAGATTATCTCATTACCCTACAAAAAAGAAACAAATGGAAAGAACAAAAAACGAATTTGGGTATTAACGATATCGTCATCCTGAAAAATGAAAATCTGGCATCAACAAATTGGGCATTGGGCAAAATCACTGAATTGCATCCGGGAAATGACGGCTGTGTACGAGTCGTGTCGATAAAAACATCAACTGGAATCATTAAGCGCCCGTTCCTTAAACTCTGTAAACTTCCAATTAATTGAATAATTCAACGGCGGCGGTATGTTTAGAAACTAAAACAAAATATTTATTAATAATCATTAGTTCACAATTTACATATTAAAAACATTACCTTACATATTTGTGTTCAAAATAAACAAGAAATGTCAAATAATTTAGGTGGCGGATTTACAATCCGAAGTTATTTCTTGTCGTGCAGTTGGTAGTAAACCAATTTAAAGTATTCATTTAGGCGAATGTTATAAATTTAAGCGCCAAATGTTGTACAGCGCCAAATAGATCAACTAAAATAAACTTTCGACAAAAAAACAAAAAGCTACTAGCAATGAGTTAGTTACACACCAGCAATCACAGAGTAATGACCAAGCAATAAAGCGTATTGAAGCCATTTTGTAAAAAAATTAAAATTGTAAAGTGTTGAAGTCATTTATAAAAAATAAAATAAAATATTATTATAACGTGGTGAAGTCATTATTTTTTATTCATAATATACCGAAAGAGATATAGAAATTAATCGTGTTCCCTTTCATTCATTGTCTTATATCAAATTTGTGTGAGCGGATAAAAAAGCAGATAAAGATAATAAGAAGGGAATACGCAGCTAAACACACACATTGAGATCTGTTCATAATGTATGATTTAAACAGGTCGTAAGCTACACCACGTATTCCAATATCATACAACTTTGATAATAATAGCGCGTGATTGACAGTATCAAAAGCCTTTGAAATGTCTAGAAAAAGAGCAGCGCATTTATATCCTTCATTTAATCGACAATGTAATGGTGAAAGGAAATTCAATAGCGCATCCTCTGTATTTTTATTCTTCATAAAGCCAAATTGCCTTTGATCAGAAAAATTAATTTTTTCTAGGAAATCAACAAGTCTATTTTTGATAATTTTCTCAAAAATTTTGGAAAACGTACTAAGTAATGTAATAGGCCTATAATTATTAAGATTTCGACATGAATCCTTTTTAAAGAGTGGTAAGACTAAGCCACGTTTCATGTCGGATGGAAATATTCCATTTACAAGACAAGAATAAAAATACTTACAAGAACATACTTTATTTCAGGTAATACTTTTTTTATTAAGATCGAAGAGAACTGACCATAACCGGTCGAATAAGAATTTTTCAAAGATCCAACTATTTCACTAATTTCAATTTCAGATGTGGGAGACAAAAATAATGTAGACGAAACATACGAGTTACATAAATCATTTTGAACTGAAAATCTCTCAAGATTTAATTCCAATAACTCATGAGGTACTCTTACGAAAAAGTTATTAAAAATATTTGGTAGTAGATTAATATCATTTATCACGAGTCCATTCGATTCTATAGAATCTATGAAATTACTGTTACTTTTTTGTTCCATCAATTCGTCAACTACTCTCCATTTTGGTTTAATAGTACAAGCATTATTTAATTTATTTCTATAGTATTTATCTTTGGTTACTGGGATCAACTTTTTTATTCGACTGTTTAAAGACTTTAAGGTATTTAACGTTATCACATTGTTAGGATGTTTCTTTAAAAATTTTATTTCTTATTCCTTTCGTGTATTTTAATAAGCAAACCGCTACACACCAAGGCTTTAGCTTAACGTCCTTAGAAGTAATTCGTTTTATACTGGAGCAGTTGTCAACTAAACCATCCAGCTTCTTAAGAAACAAATCAAAAGCGATGTTTGGCATTGAAGTAGCAACATCAGACCAGTCAACAACCTTAAGTTTTTCTTCCAACTGAGAATAATTTGTTATTTTTTTGAATTTATTACTTAAAAACTTAGTTCTTGCTTTGACCGCTACTTCAAACCGTAAGTCAATAATAATACTGTTATGATCAGAAATATCTAAATTACTTTTTCTAAAAAGTCTCACAAATAAATGATCAATACAAGTTGACGATGCACTACGGGTGATAACATTAATCATTGACTCAAGGCCAAAAGAAGATAATAGATATAGGTAATCATCTGTTAAATTACACTTTTTTAATATATTAATATTCATGTCTCCTAATATGGTTAAGTTTTTTGCGTTATCATTTTCAAGAAATCCAGATAACTCATGAAGAAATATTTCAACTTTTACAGAATGGAGTCGATTTTTAAAACAAAACAGAACAACACATCATTAATATTAACTATCACTTTCAAAGCATCCGCGGAGGAAAAATTAAGACAACCAATTTTATGTTGTAAAGTATCACTCACATAAACAGCAATCCCACCTGATTTATACTCGTCATTACAATTAGCGTAAAAAGCGTAACCATCTAATGAATAATTCATGAGTTCATGACTGTCAATCCATATTTCAGTTAAAAATATAATTTCGAAATCTTTCTTTAACGCATCAATATTTGCCATCAGCAGGTCTTCCTTAAACTACGGATATTCTGCAAAATTAAATTAGAATTAATAAATTGAAAAGCACAATTATCATAAGAATTAGTATTTGATGATGAAACTAAGCTCCTATAATTAACAGACGAAGTGAGATTATAACTATTATTTAAATTTAACATACAGAGAGAGAACAAGCTCAAATAAATTTTACACTGGCACTCTGTTTAAATCCTCTTCGCTGTTAATTATATGAACCCTTGATCCTTTGTTCTTCCTAAGCTTAATAACACCATTTGAGGTCCACAATGAGTGGAAATTATTTGCCTTCTCCCATTGTCTCACCAAATTTAGTAAAAGCCGCTTACCAGAAGTCAAACACTCATTGATGAAAATTCGTTGATATTTAGCGTTTGTTAAGCAGTTATCATTAGTAGCATCCAAAGTAGTAACCACTGGATTATTATTTTCGTTCATAGAAATATTTTTCGAGGAACCCGATTTCTTCTTCGTCTTAACATGAATAACGCATCCATTTACTAACAAATTAAAAAACAGTTAAACCATTAAATAATTAATATAAAAACCACTACGGTATGCTAAATATATTTGATGCTTACTTTTTTTTTATTTGTTTCATATACTAAAATATTAAAATCACTGGTAGCTTGTAAATTGTCTCAAAATGAAATGTCAAACAACCAAAAATCATACTTAAGTTTCTATAGTTCTTTTCTGTTTTGCGAGCTCAAAAATTCGGTCGCAACTATTTTAAATATTTTTCTTACTAGAACGTCGCAAAACCAATCGAGAATGTGAAATTGACATTTTCAGCTCGTAAGTTGCTTGTTTGTTGTGAAAAATATTGTGCATAGATCATTATTTTTTAGTTAATTTTTGCATAGTCTTGAAAATGGTTAAAAAAACGGAAAATTTGGCAAAAAATTGTAAGGGAAAAAGGAGAAAGTTTTAATAAAGAAATTTATTAAAAATTTTATAAATAGGTCTATAATTTAGCCAAACATAAAAAATAATATAAAAAAAGACCTAATTAAAATAAACATATAGATTATTTATTACAAAATTATTATTTTTATATAATTCAATAAGTTAATAAGTTTTTAATCGAATTCAAATAATTATTGTTACGTTTTTGCCTTGTCAATCAAGCTTCGTATCACTGGATTGTGAATAAAACAAAATCAATTCAATTTCTCAGCAACGAATTCGCACAATTTTACTGTACACTTATAATTTTTATTTCGCACAAAAACACTTGTTAAATCACTTTTTAATTCCTTTTTACTCTTTACACTATCGCTTACCAAATACTAATTATAATCTTACAAATTTACACTATCGCGTTCCAAATACGAATAATCCAATTCGATCTCGTTCGCCTTTTTATATACACAAACCAAACTTCTAGAAAGTTCATCACTTTTCCAGTAAGAATAGTGTAGAAACATTTAGAACAATTTTATCATGGAAAATTCCAGTTTAGTACAGAAAATCATTGAGCTTTTAATTTAACTTATTCTATTACAATCGAGGTGTCACCGTCACATTATTATATTGTTACGTTTTTGCCTTGTCAATTAAAGTTCGTGTCACTGGATTGTGAATAATACAAAATCAATTTAATTTATCACCAATGAATTTATTTATTTCACCCAAGAATTATTACAACACAGTTTAATAATAAAAATTCACAAAATCACTTTATATAAATTATTCTCAAATTTTTACTATTCACTTATATATTTTTTTTCCACAAAAACACTTTTTAAATTCCTTTTTAATTTTTACTCTATCGCGTTCCAAATTCTACTAATTCTTACAAGTTTACACTATCGCGTTCCAAATTTGAATAATCCAATTCGATCTTGTTCGCCTTTTTATATACACAAACCAAACTTCTCGAAAGTTCATGAGTTTTCTAGCTAGACTAGTGTAGAAACATTTAGAACTGTTTTATCATGAAAAATTCCATTTAGTACAGTAAAACATTGAGCTATTAGTTTAACTTACTCTATCACACGCTAGGTGTCACCGTCACAATATTGCAATTAATTGGCATTAAATTCCGTCCTCGATAATATAACTTCCTGAAATGCAGCCACTTGGGCTTAGAAATGTATAATTGGTTAACGTCGTTATTGAATTACATGCAGGAAGAGAATATATAAAGTTAAATTTTCTCTAAAACTTTCAATCGGGCACGATTAACATCGTTAATTAATTACGCATTCACTGCCAATTATTTTGCCTAATACGCACGGATTATTTCCTTGCATATTAGGCACAATAATTGGCATTGAATTAGGTTCACTTTAACAATAAATTCCTAAAACGTAGCAATTTGGGCTTATAAATGCATAATTTGTTAACCAATGCATAAAATTAAATTTACTCTAAAATTTACAATCGTAACCGATTAAAATTATATAAACGCATTAGGAACAGTGTTATTCGTAATTCCTAAAACACAGCTATTTCTAATTAGAAATGCATAATTGATTAACATCGTGGTTGAATTACATGATGGAAGAGAATACATTAAGTAGAATTAACTTTAAAACTTGCATCATTACCTGATAAAAATCATTTACGTGCATTAGGGACAATAACTGGTAGTGAATGTGGTCAACGGTAACCAACAATTTCAAAAACGCACCTATTTAAACTTATAAATGCATAATTGGCTAAGATCGTCATGGAAATAGATCCATGAAGAGAATACATAAACCTACACTTACTGTTAAACTTACAATCGGACCTTATTAAAATTATCCAATCGCATTAAAGAATATAATGAGTTTTAGGGTTAAAACACATGGGCAGAATTCTGCAAGCAGAATAATTAGAATACACACGTTTATATGGCATGAAATACATGGATTCTGCTTTGCGAGCAGAATTCTGCTTTGTGTCTCTATTTCTAATTTTTCTGCCGCAGAACCGGCTGACAACATAAAAAAAAAAAAAATAAGAATCGCAACTATGTTCATGCTATTATTTTCTTTATTTTTTCTTTTTTTTTGTTGAAATTTCAAAAATTTATGACATTTCTAAAAATGGAGGAAAAACTTATAGAGTTTGTGCGGAAACATAAACAAAAAAGATGCCAAATATAAAAATGTGTATTGCCGTGATAAATTATTTAACGAACTGGCTGTACAACTAAAAATTTCACGTAATTAGTTTTAGTATTTTTAGTTTTATTAAGATTTGCCAAAGAGCGGTAAAAAACAACAACAATACCATGTCATTTTTTGATTTTAATCAACTTTTATTGCTGTTTTCTGATAAATCGAATTTAAATCCTAAACGATAAATCCTTATAAATATGTATTACATATAAATAACATTTCTATTTTTTATTTTTAGTTGAAAAGGTGAAACAGCGTTGGAAAACTTTGAGGGACAAATTTCATCGAGAAATTAAAAAGGCAACAGGAACTTCAGGAAGTGAAGCAACCAGCCCCAAAAAGGAGTGGAAGTGGCTGGAACCTTTGAAAGGTAAAACCTAAAAAAAAATTATTCCAAAATATTTGATTTAACCTTTTATCTTTCATTCTATATTTGTAGAACCGTGGGTAATTATCCCAAGATTGACGATGGAGAAGAAGTTTTTTGCGAAGACTTTGAATTTTTAAGTTACGGGGACACCCAAACTAGCGAATCTTCAGTAGGAACGTCCACGTCTAGAACGCCCACGTCTAGAACGCCCAAGTCTAGAACGCCGACTTCAAAAAAATGTAGTAACATAGACTCTGCATTAGAGTCGGCCACAAAAGAAATGGTCGAAATGATATCTTTAGCTAAGACAACATTTGCAGTTCCACAGCCGCCGGAATCGCCAGCTCAAATTTTTTTTAAAGGGATCGCTGCCCAAGTGGACCAGGCAAATATATCTCCAATGAGATTTGCACAGTTACAGATGGAGGTCCTTAGTGTAGTGACACAAAATTTATACCGAGATGAAGAAATGAAATATAATTAAACTGTTTTTATTAAAACCAAAATGTTTTATTTACATATTTTCTGATTTAGGTACATTATTAAGATAATCTTTTAAATGATCTCTGATTGAAAATGCATCCCTTGTTGAGTTAAATCGCGTTGCAAATCTGTATTGTGGCAAAGGGTTGACTTCTTGTCGCCAGCTGCCTTCTAATAGATCCCCTTCATTATTGAAATGGTCGACAAAATTATTAGGAATATAGTTCGAGGAATCGTGCTGTTTGATGAAATTATGTAACACTACTGTTGCTCGAACAATTTTCTCGGCGTTCTCTGGAAACACGTTTAGCGAATTTGTAAGAACGCGAAATTTCGCAGTCAAAATGCCAAACGTGTTTTCTATTCTAACCCTAGCTGAGGATAATTTTTTATTAAAAACTTCCTTGTCCTTTGAAAGAAGCCGCCCAGGATATGGTCGCATCAAATTTTTACGTAATGGCAAAGCTGCATCCCCGATGAAATAGCACGGGAATTCTTCATTGGTATTTGGCAATATCATTGTTTTTGGAATATTAATATTGCCATTTAAAATCTGTTCGCCAAATGCACTTTTTTGCAGAATTCCACCATCACTTTGGCTGCCATATGCTCCGATATCAACAGCCGAAAACAAATAATTGCTGTTGCAAACAGCCATTAGCACGATACTGTTGTTTTTTTTATAGTTGTAATACAACGATCCACCGTGTGGTGGGCATTTGATAGCAATATGTTGCCGTCGATTGCTCCAACTACATTTGGCAGCTTTTATAAAAATCTTCTGCTGTTTTTTGCCACTCCTGCTCTGTAGGAGGTGACAAGTAAATGTCGCGCAATTGCTCCCAAATTACTTCACATACTTCAAGTATAATTTCACGGATTGTTGATACACCTATTCTAAACGACCACGCCAACATCTGCCAGGCTGCACAGTGTGCCAAATATCTGAAATTAAATACACATATTTATAATTGACTATACAATATTTTACATCACTGAATGTTTATTTTAAAAATATATACTTACACTAATGTTATCACCAATCGGCATTCTGGATCAATCGAATTTCGAACCACATTTTCTTTTTTTAAAGTATGGGTTTAACAAATTATTTAAAATTTCAACTTGTGGTATGCCCATACGCGTCGCTTTTCGAAACTGCTCCTCATCTTTTTCTTTAACCACAAGAAAAATTTTAGAAAAAATGCCGTTTAGCTCCCTTTCATTCTCCGTAAAAATAAGCCGGGTCCACATTCGCCTATTTTTATTTTTATGCTTCTCACACAACTTTTTAACAACGTTTAAGTATGCACAGTAGCACAAATAAATCATTAGCATTTTATTAAAATAATCAAATTTAATTAATGAATTCATTTTAAAACAAAAAATCGCTTACAAAACACAACTAAACACTTTGACAAATCAAAATAGAAATAAAAAAAAATTCTGCTTGTCAAAAAAATCTGCTCATGTGTTTCACCTGAAATTCTGCCGGCAGCGCTGCTAGCAGAAATTCTGCCCATCTGTTTTAAGCATTACAATTTATATATGAAGTTATTTCATTACATGTAGTATGAGAATACATAAAGCATAATTTACTTTAAAACTTTCAGTTGCACCTGATTAAAATGATCCGAACGTGCTACTTACACTAATTGACAGTGAATGCGGTTCACGCCAACCACAAATTTCTAAAACACAGCTTTTTGGGATTTGAAGTGGAACATTGGTTAACGTTGCTATTGAATTATATGTAGGAAGAAAATAAAGTTAAATAAAATTAAATTCACTAAAGTTAAACGTATTAGGAACAACTATTGGCATTAAATAATTTATCATTATTGCAGACAATAGTCCACAATGATGATAAATTCCTAAAACTTAACTATTTGAACTTAGAAATTAATAATCGGTTAACATCGTTGTCGAATTATACATATACATGAAGGGAATGTATGAAGTTAAATTGCTCTAAACTGAATTACATGCAGGAAGAGAATACATAAAGGTTAATTAATTCTAAAACTTTCAATCATACGATTGTCCCTAAGCTCATTAGGGACAATAATTGGCAATGAATCCGTTCTACGATAATGATATGAATCTTAAACGCAAGTATTAGAGCTTAAAAATGCATAGCTGATTATCATCGTTATTCAATTCCAAGCAGGAAGAGAAAACGTGAAGTTAAATTTACTCTAAAACTTTTGATCGAACTCGATTGAAACCATCCAAACAAATTAGAACAATAATTAGCAGCGAATTCGACCTAAGATAACGCTAAATTCCAAAAATGTAGCTATAAGCGCTAAGAAATGGATCATTGGTTAACATTGTTATTAAACAGAGAACACAGAAACTTAAGTTTATTCTAGCCTTGAGGACCTTATTAAAATTATTCAAATGCATTAGGGAATATAATTGGATGTGGAAGTTAACCCCTTTAATGAATAACATGCAAGAAGAGAATATATTGAATTAAATTTACTTTAAAACTTTCAACCGGATCCATTTAAAATCATCCATACGGATTAGGAAAAATAATTGGCAGTAAATGCGGTCCACGATGAAGATATTAAAAAAAAAAAAAAAATGGATACCTAAATTCCTAAAACTCAAATATTTCAGCATAGAAATGCATAATTGGTTAAATTCTTATTTGAGTTATATGCAGGAAGAGAATACATGAAGTTTATATTGTATACCATACATGCATCGACGTCCAATTAAAAACTGTCTTAATGATTTGTCAAGCGGTTTGCAGTATTTCTCTCTCAGTGTCTGTTTTGGTTGCAGAAATTACAAGTTTAGCTTGAATTTGATTTCACTTGAGTTGTTCTTGGTAGGCAGTAAGTAATTGATCTTGTGTACGTTGTTCAGAGCTCGGTTGTTGTTGTTATTTGGTTGCTGTGCACTATTGGCCCAAAAACGACTTTGAAAGGTCCTTTATCTTCCCTATCACTTCAGGTTTTTGAAATATTCTAACCTTAAAGTATCAAAAAGCGTGTTTTTGGTACTTTTGCACTTGAATTAACTTAAGACTAAAAAGAAATAGGGCATATTTGATTAGCGTTCCATGATCTACGGAAAACCCAGTAAACATAAAAAAAAATTAAATGAAATATTTTTGTATTAACAAGTTCTCAGTCTGATAAATTCTCATTATATTCTTAATGTTTTTGTTAAACATTCGCTAATTAAGATGTCAGATTTACTCTAACTCTTTTTCGCCTTTAGTTTTTCAGTGCCAAAAACACGCTTTCTGACACATTTAGGACGTGATAGGATTATTATGTGTCCAGATTCGGATTCAGCGCACAAAATTACTTCGTATACGGTTGTTCATGAAGAAAAAAAAATCCATGCAGGCCTGTGTTATGAATTTTGTATAAGGGAATAAAACAGAATGATACTATCCAGAATCATTTAATTTTCCAGGAAGATAAAATTTTATTGTAAAAAATTAATTCTTAGAAATTGATTATTCATTCTGAAAATATTTCTTAGAAATTTATAAAACCAACATACAAATTGAGAGTGTTAATTAAATAAAGCTGCGAACTTTACCAAAAGCGATACAAAACAATTCAGCTTTGCGACTAATTACTTTTTGTAATCAATCTGCCGTTAGTTAGTATTAAATTTCGAAATACTATATTTGAATTCTTTGTAAATACAATGTCAAATGTATGAGTGAGACGAGTATAAAAGAAATTCCAAAATGGAATTGTAAATGATGAAGATCTCCAGTCAGTCAAAAAGTTTGCAGCAATTCCAACGAAAGAACTATTTCACTCTCCACTCTCTACAATCTGGCTTAGCATGACCAATGCTATGCTTTTTCGGGATGCTCTATAAAAATAAATAAAGTTCTATACCTGCTCTAACCATTAATTTCAAATGTTGATAAGACTAACGAGTTAGCAAGGTTCTTCAATTAGAATTTTAATCTAACCACCAATCTATCATCACTGCATGAGCCTCAGGTACACCATTTCATAAATGAATGAAACAAAATATATACAGTCTTCGTTTCAAAATGTATCAGAAGGCCGAAAGAATTGAAAGCTCCAGGTGCAAATAAGGTAAATAATAATTGTTGTTCTTTCTTTTGTATTCGAAATAAATGCGAAAGTTTACGATCTGTTTTGATCAAAACGACCACAAAAGAAAGAACAACAAGAGTTCGTATTGTTACTATTATTAAGAATAGACATTATAAAAGAAAGTCCATCGGTTTGGTTACAAACTACTTGGTTTGATATTGAACCAGCCTTCGATCCAGTATGGCATAATGCCCTTCTTTATAATATGTTTATTCAAAAATAGCCCATTGTAATCATAAAGGTTGTTAGATCATATCTCCAGTATCGATAATTTATTGTCAAATGTGGGAAAAGTTTTGAGGGGTGCTCAGTCCAACATTGTAAAATTTATTTGTAGCCGACGTGCCCATTACTACTGATAGCACGCTGTTTATGTATGCTGATGATACTGCTATTAAAACGAGTGATGATGACTCTCAAATCACTATAAACAAATTAGAAAGCAGTTTTTCTTTCATTCAAGTGATGACCAATACAGAGTACATTCTTTTCATGTCGTCATCATTTTAGGTTTCTGCCTGGTGGTTTGGCGTCTATTGGAGGGGGGACCAAAGTTGAGTAGATTAATCTATCAGCTCCGCAACCTTCCAGTAGGGTGCGCATTCTGAGCTATTCTGGTCTTGTCATTACGCAGCTGCGTGATGGGTACAATTGTGAAGGGGTAACCTGTTCACAATTCGCAAGTGTACGTACTGCCTCCTCGTGGCAACCACTGGTAACTAAGGCCATTTGGCACATTTTTGGCCATTTGGCACAGCCTAAAGTATGGCGCTAAAGGAGAAAACCTTTACAAAAAAACCTAATCTAAGGTGGAACAGCATATGCCGATAGATGAATGGCTGATAAGTTAATCAGTCCAAAATATGCGGACTCTGGATACTAGGCATCCTCCAGTTTTATTTAGCCTTCCTGTAGTAATGCTGGGTGACCTACAGGCGATTTGCAATTCCCAGCAACTCGTATGAGTAAAATCAAACGGAATACGGGGCAGGAGTAGGAATATACGGGAGTGGGACAACCCTCTCGAAGTCCTTGGGCTCCAGTGCTACCGTCTTTCTAGCGGAACTACATACTGTAGTAAACATCTAGGAAGGAGAGCAATAAACCCAGATAGTATGTATCACGTACCGGGAGGCAGTAATGGCCCTCTAATAATAATAATAATAATAATAATAGGTTTCTGCCTATGTTTCTTTTGCGGCAAATTAATTAATTGCTCAACCCATCATAAATTTTTAGGTTTAATAGTTGATACAAAAGGATCATATGGTTATTTCACTAGGCTCAGAAAAATTTAACAGATCGTGCCAAATGTCTAACTGTCTAACAATTTACTTATCAATGAAATATCAAAAGAATTAGGAAATTAGCTATGTGCCAATAATAGATTTCATTTCAATTACATGCTCATGAAGCAGTCTTAGTATAGATTTAATTAGGTATTATAGTATATGTAGTTTAAGTATTTTAGTTTAAGGTTTATGTTTAAGTAATGAATTAGCATTTATTAGGAATATTTTTTTCACTGTAACACTTTTATTACATAAGTTAAACACTATACCATACAGAGATTAAAACGGAATCTTTAAATTATTTGATCAAAAACAACGGATCAAAACTTGTAAAAAATATTTACACTCGTAGCTTTTAAGTTTTGATCTAGCTAGAAACAAACTATGATTATTTGGCTTAAACAGCGTTTTAACTTTTTGAAGTAACATGGTTTCAGATCCTAAAATTTGTTTAAATACGTATTTTACCATACACCAAATTTTTATTGAAACCAGTAAAATATGTTGCTGGTAAATTTTTAAATGCTTGTGATTTTAGAGGATGAGATTGTTTTTGAATCATGTCTATAGAACCTCAACTAATACCGTACTTTAAACATCTTTTAATTAAATAAATACTAATTATTGCAAATTGATCATTAGTCAATTTTGTTTTCATTTAATTATAAAATGAAGATATAATTAATCTTAATGATCAGAGGGAAATTCGAGAGTACAATAGCGGAACGTATGCAATATGCCCTCGAGTTGGTAAGCGACTGGGGTGTTGAGACGAGCCTTAGAGTAAACCCCAGCAAAATTATTTGTACTTTCTTTACAAATCGGAGGAAAACAATTCTCCCACCTCTATCTCTAAATGGGGAATTCCCCAAATGGCGACGGAGGTTAAGTACCTGGGAGTGATACTTGATCAGAAACTGACATGGAACCCGTTTTTAAAATATATCACTAACAAGGCAAATAGGGCGCATTTCACTTGCCAAAGAATGATTGGCAACACATGGGGTCTGAATCCCCAAATGGCACTTTGGTTATTCTCAACCATCGTAAGACCAATAATCTCTTATGCGGCGTTTGTGTGGTGGCCTAAGACAGAGCAAAGTGGTGCCTGCTCAATATTGGATAGGATCCAAAAGCTAGTTTGTTTGAGTGTGACGGGAGCAATGAAAACTTGCCCTACAGCTGCTCTTGAGAAGCTATTGGGGCTCTCACCACTTCACTTGCACCTTAAAAGAGTAGCTGGTTCAAGGGCAGTCAATCTAAAAATAACATCTCAAATTAAAACTATTAGACCAGGACATAATAGCATCCTGGACAAAGTGAATCTATTTATTTATTTATTACCAACTTTATACTTATATACAATCTGGTTACAATTTCAATAATACATTAATATATACGTAGTAAAAATTAAACAAAAATGAAAAATTACCAATAATTTAAAAGAACATTAGACATTAAATACTTAAATGCATCCCTAGATAGATTAAAGTCGAAAGCCGATCGAACTTTATTAAAAGAAACAGTAGATTGATAAACAGGTTAATATTTATCGTAGTTATGCCTAATATAAGGCAGCTTAATTTGGAAATCTCTAACGCGAAGGGTCTGTAACGGAGCATATATGTATGTATATCGTACGACACCAAAATCTCAGGACAGTCAATTTTAGACACCAACAAGTCTCTAACCAATAACGCGCCAATTTCGATTCTGCGGATAAAGAGCGGCTCAATATTTATTAATTTACATCTACCTCGATACGGTGGGAGTATAAAAGCGGGTAGGTTCCCATCTCTGGGCAACATTCGCAGAGAAAACCTTAAAAAGCGCTTTTGAACACTTTCTAATTGGACTGAGCAGTTACCATAAAACGGATTCCAAATTGCTGCACCATATTCCAACAACGAACGCACAAACGAGATATATAATATTTTAATAGAATAAGGATCTTGAAAATCCCTCGAAAACCTCTTAATAAACCCAAGCATGGAATTCGCTTTAGAAATGCAAATATCTATGTGCTTATTGAACGATAAGTTCGACGTAAATGTTATACCTAGATCCATAAACGTATCAACATTATCAATAATCAAAACGGAATGTTTTACATTTGGAAATGTTTAGGGTCAAATTCTGAGCTGTGCACCACATACTGAAACTGTTTAAGTCAGATTGGAAGTCTCTTGCGTCATTGGTGCATGAAATGGTTTTAAAAATTTTAATGTCATCCGCATAGATGAGGATATCGGAATAACTCAAACAATCCACTACGTCATTGATGAATAGTATGAAAAGCATAGGACCCAAATGACTACCTTGAGGCACTCCAGAAGTGACATTAATGACTCTGGATGTGAAACCTTTACTATCTGAGTTCTGGAATAAAGATAAGATCTGATCCAGTCCAGTGGGAGAAAACTACAATGCAAGGAATCAAGTTTCTTCAACAGCAAGTCATGATCAATCTTGACGATCAAAGGCCTTACAGAAATCAGTGTACTCAACCTACACAATTTTACCCCTATGCAAGGCATTAGAGACACAATTTGTAAGCAAGAGTAAGTTAGTAACAGTTGATCTAACTGGAAAGAAACCATGCTGTTTAGGAGAGATAAAAGTTTTCACGTGAAAGAATAATTGATCTTTAACAAGTTTCTCAAACAACTTGGGTAAGACTGAAATTATACAAATACCTCTATAGTTCTCAATATTACCACGAATCCTGGATTTGAAAATAGGTTTAATAAGCGATCGCTTCCAAAGAGTAGGGAAATATCCCTCTCTTAGACTTCTATTAAATAGAAAGCACACCGGAGCGGCAATTGCGTTACCGGTCAATTTTAAAAATAAAGGCGGTAACGAATCAAAGCCGGCACTATGGTTAATGTCAAGATTTGAAAATTCCGATAAGATTGTATCAATTTCCAAACGAAACATTGAAAATTTCTTATTTACTCGTGACATGATTCAAGCTACAGAAATTAGAACCTGAATCTGGATTATAAACGCTCTCGAAGAAATCAGCAGACAAATTAACCTTATCTAGAATGTTATCACAGAATCGGTCTTTCAAATACATTGTGGAAGGGTAACCATCCGATTTTCTTTTATAGTTAACAAAATGCCAAAAGTGATTGGATTTCAATTTAATTTGTGATTCCACCTCCAAAACATAATTACTGTAAAGAAATCGGTTAAGCAATATATACTTTTTACGTAATACGTTAAATGAGTTGTAATTTACTGTATTCGGAGATAGTTTATAAAGTTTATGAGCCTTATCCTTTCTATTTTTTAAATTTATCAATTCATTGTTCGTCCACGGTTCCTTCTTGGCGCCTGAAACAACCAATCTAGTAATGAATGTTTCTATTCCCATTTGAACAATTTTATAAAATTCGTTCAACATATCGTCTATATCATTACAATTATAAAATGAAGACCAATTATACCCATCAAGAAATGCACTTAAAGAAACATAATCACCCATTTTAAAGTTATAGATGACAGAGTCGGTATTATTTTCGATTAATTTACTGTATTCAAACCAGACTGAAATATTTAGCGGCAAATGATGAATACTTGAAGATCCAGCTAAATCATCACAGGTTGTGACGATCATCTCATGATCAATTGGCGCCAAGGCTAGGTCTAACACGTTGTTGCTGCAATTCTTCACATTGAAACATTGTTTCAGTCCCAATGAAAATATTTCAGATATGAACTTTTCCACATCATCGTTCATGTTTGTGGGAGTTAAATTGTTATCCATATACTCCCATACAATACCTGGCAAGTTAAAATCACTAAAGATAAATCAGCGGTCCTCAGGTTGAAGAAGTGCAGTAATATTAAGTTTCACGGTGTCCAAAAACATATCTTAAACCGCGACGCTTGAATGACATGGTATATATGTGACACAAATGATCAGCGAGTATGAATGAAACCATAAGCGCACAGCAACAACTGAATCTGGACGAGGAAATAATCCAACTATCAGAGGTGATGGTTAGAACTATTGACTGCCGGAGGAATTTCACGATTGAGATACCCGACAGGGAACCAGCGGGGAGTATTATCTTATATTACTTAATCCGGTACACCCTGTTTTAAGCATCAGCTCATTCATAACAGGCTTACCAAAAACGGGAGCAACTTAAAAATAACAAAAACAAAAAATAAAAATAAAATAGCGGCACGTTCAGCCAGTATCACCGACAGTGCTGCAGCTTCAACTAATCGTCCATCTTTACTAAAATACATATAGCACGAGTTTCTTTAATGACTTGCCCTTGATCCCTTTAACGGTCCGAGACTTCGCCAAAATCATCATAATCGGATGAACTTTTATCACCCGAATTATCTAAATTTGATTATTTCATTTTTAGATTTCGACATCAAATTACTTGTGTGGCTCTTATTGGAATAGTGTATTTAGATATTAGAATAACATCTCTCGGTTTAGACGTTTGCTGTTAATTTAAAATTTATTAAAAAAAAATATTTCAGAAAATAATTTTACAAAAAAACACGTTCAACCGAAGTAAAAGACAAAGCCTGTTATCTCCTCATTTCCACGTCACGCCTCCATATGATACACTGACGGTTTAAAATCAGGGATTGGTACGGGTGCGGGTATAATCGGGCCGGGTCTCGAAGTCTGTATTATATTTGGTAAAACCCCCACAGCTTTCCAAGCAGAGATATAGTATTTGCGATCGAGGTATGTGTGCTTCGATGTCTCACAAAAAAATATAGAAAAACCGAGATTTACGTAATCTCGGAAAGCCAGGCGGCATTGCTTGCCTTAGGAGCATCTGTCTTCTATTCCAAAATAATCTGGAGCTGCTATCGCAACCTTCTAGAACTCAGCAGGGAGAATAAAGTAATCCTTTTGTGGCCCCCGGCCATTCCGATATAAAGGGAAACGAGGTGGCAGACCGCTGTGCAAAAGAGGCAGCGGAGTGCTCTTTCCTTGACCCCAAGCCTAGTATTGGTTACTCCAGGAGCCATCTGGCAAATGGCATAAGTAATTGGGAACAAAAACATACGAAAATATTCTGGGAGTCCTCCATTGGGATGAGACAGACCAAAAAACTATTAAGCTATGATATTAGACGTTTAGATCAGGCAATCAAGATGGACAGACAGTCTCTAAAATCCCTCATCTAATACTTAACAGGACATGGCCCTTTTAATGGACATCTGGAGAAAATGGGAAAGTCCCCTACAGACCGTTGTAGATTCTGCAACCTGGAAAGGGAATCCATAAAAGACTTAAATTCCTCCATGCATACACAATACAGTGGCCTAACGCCGGCCCTTTAAGTATGCATGAGCTGGTGTCGTTTATCATGGACTTGAACCTCCACTTTACGTGAAACCTTCTGGGGATGCACAATAGATCTCAATGGTCGCGGTGCACAGGGCTGGTACAGCTCACCCCGTAAAAACAAAAAAACAAAAAAATAGTAATAATAAATCATTGGGGTGGTATAAATTCACGAAATATATGTTTTGTTCGACATTTCGGCGAATTAGAGCTGACGATGTCCCAAAAAAGTCCCATTCCACCCTCATAAATATTCTAAACGTATTATTAGTTGTATAATGGTAGAAATATTCGCGATGGGTAGATCAACATACTTTTGTATATAATCCTTTTTACGAGAAAGGAGTCATCCAATGCCAATTAATTGATTGATAAAGACATCATTAAATATTAAGCACGAGATTATTAAATCATTTATACCTAATTAGTATACCTTCACTGAAACAAAACCAAACCCCAAACAATCTTGAGAAATTATTTTTTTCGAAATTACCAATTTCATTTCGTTTTACAACCATAAGCCAAGATACGGTATTGAATCTCAATGTGTGTTTTGGTGAATCTAAGTATGTAATGCAGAGCTATATTTAATTTTGTAATGGTATAAAAAAACGATGAACCGTTCTCACTTTAATGGTAAATTTATATCTACGGAGGCAGTAGCTGAGTATCTACACAATAAAATATTCTCGGAAAGACGGAAAATGTTGAAAAAAATTTTCAAAACTGTATTACAAGAAAACAAACAAGATTTATTAAAAGTTGGAATAACTAAACTATGGAAACAAAGTTGTTCATCGAATATTTAAACGTGTTTATGATCTACATATATATGTAAACATAAATTTGGAATAAGTTGTGGGAAATTCATCAAAATATTCTTGTTTTTCCCACATTTTTGGTGAACTTTATCTTTAAATTTAAAGCATTTTGATGATATTGATTGACCAAAATAATAAAATATCGATGCCAGGCGAAATAAGCTTAATTACTATATTTCACGGTTTCTATTATATTTGACATTTGGTTTTTATGCAGAGGCGGCTAGTCCATGAAAGCAATGCATTGCGTAAAGTAATTTAGACTTTTCAATACAGAATAAACATGAAAAGAAAAAATATTTATGTTTAATTTCACTGTCAAATTTTTTAGTGAACAATAAGCAATCGGCAGACAACATTCTGTTATTCTTATTGTTCTGATCTCTCTTTATATAATATTCAAATGAGATTCGTCAACGGGAGGGTAATAACTAGCTTCATGAAAAAGTTAATATTCACCCATATATCTTTTGCTTGATGCGTAATTGCCAATTAGAAATATAATAAAACTTAATACAGATCTGTTCGAATAAAGTATTATATCACTTTTTTAACAGCGTGTTTTATTCAAGTTGTAATTAAATATACAACCGAAAGTTGGCGATGAGAATTATAAATCGGCGAAGAAGGATCAATATGAAGGCAGGTCAATTTAATAAATTTCTTCCGGCACAAACCAAGCAACAGCGAGAATTGCTAATTGGTCCAGAGAATGACATTGTTGTGTCGAATTAACTGGGACCAAAGTAACCAATGGAAGATGATTACGACAAATTGGGGAAATTGTTACAGAATCATTTAAATCGTGAACTGAATTTATTAGTCGAAAACGTTACAGCAATTCGTGCATATGTACCTATATATGCAAATTCAACTGTAAAGATTGCTCCACATTAATTGCAGATACATTTCCGTTATCACAGTTCATAAGAAGGATTAGTGACATGGAATGGGGAATGTTGGAATTAAGGAAGGGATAGACCGTATAGACATTTCAAATCAAAATCCGGATCAGTCGAAATTTTCGAGCGATATAAGTAAAATTTTTGCTTAATCAAGAATCAAAAAATCGTTTCGAAGTTTCATCAAAACTCAAACAATTCCTTCTCAATAGTGAAATAAGTGAACACAATATTTTTGTCGCATACCAACTTTTTGAAGACTAATGTTGTAATTCCGGAAAATCTTCAAGAGGAGGTTCTAAAAGAACTACACCATACACATCTAGGCATTTGCAAGATGAAAAATCTTGGTCGACGATATGTCTATTGATGAAACATCAAGAGTGGCAATTCGTGTATAAAAATCATAAAATTCTCAGTAAACAATTAACAAACCATAGGGAAGAACCGCAGCATCGAATTTCGAATGTAGTTGTTATATATGTAGTATAGAATTAGTTATGGATGGTATACTGGGTTTACCCTCTATACAACACTACAACATAAAACGAGTTCAGTAAATTGAACACAGTATTAAAGAAGCAATAAAGGCATATACACGCATCAAAACACATCCGCATATGTTTAATTAAGAAAACATGGTGTCAGATTAAACATTTAAATAAATAACAAGAGTAATTGATTGATTGATTGATTGATTGTGAGTGGACGGCCAAGCATTATAGCAAGTCTCCCGGACTCCCGGGCACACACCGTACACCCGTTTAAACATAACAAAACCGAAGGTTAGGATAGGATTATTAGTTGGGACAGACTCGACCCAGTTACAGGCACCAATGCGATCGATAGTTAGTAAATTAACGGCACAAAAGACAACACAATCTAACTACATTTTTAGATGATCATCTCTCTGGAATCCAGGGCCGGATACTCAGGACTCCCTAAACCTAAATTAAAAATTATTAATGTTGTAATTTCCCCTGTTCGCCTTTCATTAATTCACCTGATAAAATAATTAAGAAAATCTAAAATTACTAAGCTAAAATTATAATTATAATTATAATTACAGTAGAATTCGCTTATAGCGAACACTCAAGGGACATAATTTTGTTCACTATAGCCGGCTGTTCATTTTAATCAAATATTCGTTTACGTTTATAAACGTAGTTCTTTGTTTGTAGTGTATTAGAATAAATAAGTGTTCGTGCAAATTCAAGGCACACAACTATTTAAATAAAATACAATAATAATATAAATAAAATAAATAATAAAAGTGACAAATAATTAAAATTAAAAAAAAAAAAAAAAAAAGAACTACGAGTACGTGCAAATGGCGACGAATGAAGAAAAAATTGAAAAAACTAGAAAAACAGATTCAAGCATTGCTAAAGAAAAAAGAGAATGAGAAGGAAGGGGTGAAAGCGCGAATACAAATACCGCTACCCAAAGGAATAAACCCGGAAAGTAAAGATTTAAAAAACGACATAATATTCTTTAAGAAATCATGGGAAAATTATTTAATAGCAACTTCATTAAGATATGCAAATGAAGATGAAAAAGTAAGTGTGGACATAGGCCATATAGGAGACGAATGTCTGAAACGATTCCACAATTTACCGATTAGTGAAGACGATAAGAAAAACCCAGCGAAACTATTGGACAAAATAGAGGAACATTTAATACCCAAAACGAATAGAACGCATCAACTAGCTATTTTCAATTCAACTTGTCAAAAATCAGATGAGAATATTGAGCAATACATAAATAGACTACGCGCGCTTATCAAAAGTTGTCAATATAAAAATTAGGAAGAAGAATTAATGTTAGACAGAATAGTAGTGTCAATATCAAATATAGAGCTGAGACGAAAATTATGGCAAAAAGAAAATCTTACATTAAAGGAGGCAATAAATATATGCAAAATAGCTTAGCAAGCTCAGATACAATTAAAAATGTTAGATAATCCAGAGGAAATAAATCAGATAGAGAATAATACAAACAAAAGTCATAGTTCACGATCGTCATCTACAAACTTACAAAACCATTCGAGTCGTTCATATTTGAAATCAAGAAATATTTCAGAGATAAGAAATAGATCGCAATCAAACAATGGACAATATATAGAAAATTGTACAAGATGTGGAAGATCACATCCAGTTCGACAATGTCCAGCGTGGCGACAACAGTGCCATAAGTGTGGAATTCAGAACCATTTTAAAAATATTTGTATCTAACTACAGAATGATGTAGTGCAAGATAATTTGTGACTAAAATTAAGTGAAGGAATAATACAAAAACTAATATTTTTAAATGATAATATGAATGAACAATATGAAATTAAATGTAGCCGTTAAGAAAAATGTTTTACCAAGACAACATTCTATGTCTCGTATTACAAAAAGTAAATAAATCCAACAGAAAATGAAGAACTGTTTCCTGTGTGGAATATTTTTTTCTTGCTACACGAGCACAGAAAGGTTATTGTAACCTTGGTAAATAATATATTTTGTTGTTTTAGCTTGTGCTAATAAGAAAAAATCATAAAAATGAAATTATCGAAAATCAAAGAAAAACTTGGAACGGTTGCCTAAAAGCGAACCGTTACAATATGGAAAAGGTCATACAGAAGAAGAAGCAATCAAAGATCACGACAAAAATTTAGAGGATTTCTTAATCAGAATGAAGTTAATCAATTTCAAATTAAATAAAAAGAAAATGAAATTATGTCAAAAAGAGATCAAATATTTTGGACATCTAATATCGAAAGAAGGAATCAAACTTGATCCAGCGAAGATTGCATGTATACAAAAGATGTCATCTCCACAAAATAAGCAAGAACTACAAAGAATTATAGGATTATTTACATATATGTCGAAATTCATTGAAAATTTCCCGGAGAAGACACGCAATATGAGAAATCTAACAAAAGAGGGAAATGAATTTAACTGGAGGGATATGCACGAAAAGGAATTCAATAATTTAAAAAAAGCAATAACAAAACCATACCAATACTAGCATTCTACGATCAAACCAAACCGCTAAAAATACAAACAGATGCTTCAGCATATGCAATAAGATGTGTATTAATAGAGGGAGATCATCCAATAGCGTTCGCGTCAAGAGTATTGAATAAAGCCGAATTGAATTACGCAGCAATTGAAGAAGAAACACTAGCTGTTCTATTTGCACTCGAAAGATTTGATCAGTACGTATATGAAAAAAACTATATAAGAATAGAAACGGGTCACAGACCGTTAGTAACAATATTTAAAAAATCAATACTAATGGCACCGAAAAGAATGCAGAAAATGATGGTATATCTTCAAAGATACAATTTCCAATTATCATACACTAGAGGAAGTCTAATGTTAGTAGCAGATTGAATATCAAGAGCACCTATTACAGAAAATGAATTATTAAAAGACTACGATATATATACAATTCAAGAAGAAGAAGACTTACTTCGAGAAATAAAAGACGTGAATCATACAGAGGATCTGAGAAAAGGCCATACTGCATTGCAAATAGTGAAAGACGAAACTAAAAAAGATGTGAATTTACAGAAAGTGATAAATTTTATATGGAAAGGTTGGCCTGATAAATCTAAAAATATGGAGCCAAACATAATCAAATATTTCAGTCATCGAGATGAAATATCGTTAAACGATGGAATTTTATATAAAGGGAGAAAAATAATAATACCGGAAAGTATGAAACAAGAAGTATTGAGAAAACTACATTTTAGTCACCAAGGAATAGAAGCTACAATTAAGTTAGCGAAAGTATTAATCTACTGGCCAAATGTTAGCAAAGAAATAAAGCAAATGATCGAGAAATGTGAAACGTGCTTAAAATATTCATCAAAACAGTCACATCTATTATTCATCAAATAATAGATATGACAGCACGAACAGTTATAAATATTAGCAGAAAAAATTTTAGTAGACACGGAATTCCAGAAATACATATGTATAACAGACAATGCGAAAACTTTAGTGAATGCAGAGTTTCAGAAATTTGCAAACGATTGGGAGTTTCAACACGCGACAAGCAGCCCATATCATCAACAAGGAAATGGTAAAGCCGAAACAGCAGTGAAAATAGCGAAATCACTAATAAAGAAAAGTGTGGATAGTGGAGCAGATTTTTATGAATGTTTGTAGTATTTACCCTCTATGCAACACTACAATATAAAACGAATTCAGTGAATTGAACACAGTATTAAAGAAGCAATAAAGGCACACACACGCATCAAAACACATCCGCATATGTTTAATTAAGAAAACAGTAGTCATTTTGATTACGCAGGTCCGTACAAGGGACAATATTTGGTGGGCACTAAGTCAAAATGGCCGGAAATCGCAATCACAAACCCCAGTCCAACAGCCGAAATGAGAATTTGGAAAATAAAAATTCGACTGTCATAAATAAACACTTGCATAAATGTAAATGACGGTCGATAATAATGTTGATTCCAATTTGACATTCAAAGTTATTGGATAACGAGATAATCTGTATCTTTATGACCCCGTTATCATAATTGTATAACGATCGATTATACTGTCATCTACCATCTAGTAGCTAACTGATTTAATTCAGCGTGTTGCTTAAACGATAATTGCCGTGGGTTAATTTGCATTTCGCCAACCTTAATTTCGCAATATTTTCTTTTGCCCGGTCACTTTTTTGGAGTATTGAGGGACGTAAGCAACAATTTGAGAATGGAGAAATTGGAATTAAATTTATTTAATAAAATTTATTTGGAATTTTTAAAAGAAATTTTGATGTTGAAATAAGTTAAGTTGATCGAGAGTGGTGCTGAATATTTGTTTGAGATATCTATCGAATTATACGACATTATTAATTGTGGGTGAATTCGTCATCAGCTATGCCGATAACGCGAAAAGTCATATTGAACGAAATCATCTGCCGTTTTTCTAAGTTGTATTGGTTTTGTGAAATTTATTATTCTTTTGACATTACAAGATAGATCAAATCAGTTAGCCAAAAAAATAAAATTTAATGTTGTTGTAGACAAAATAAAATTGTCTTTCAAAACATTGTCACAGTATGCCAAAAGCTTTTCTAAAGTTTAATTCAATGTAAGAATTTAATTTTAATCTAATTGTATTTCGCAATTCAAAATCATGATCATCATCATTTCAATCAAGCACAATTCTGAATCCAATTCCTTGTAACCAAAATAGTACTAACAATAACATGTTATAATTCGTGGACAAACATTATTGCTATATAGCAATGCAAGAGCTTCTCCTAGTGCATTACGAAACACAACCATGTGGAACAAATTTTGATATGACCGCAATTGCGGCTGCAAATCAGCAGTAAAAGAGCTACGAAACAGTCATGGGTTGATGGGTGACGTTAGTTGTGCCCTCTTTAATGGACGTCATGATTTGTAAACTTTATGAGAATTCTCTTCTCATAATTTAGGTTTTCGTGTTAAACTCACAATTTCTATGCTGAGCTACATTTTTATTAGGTGCTACGTTCACATTTTTTGTGAAATTATGTACATTTCAATGGGACTGTGGGCGCTCCGTGAACTATTTGAATAGAAAAAAATAGGTTCGCTGCTCTTTAGAGAATCGAAGGTACAACGTGAATCAAAATTATGATAATGCATCGCAGGATGATGAAGGAAGTACGAAAAATTAATGAGGTATTCGTAATCCAATCGACACACTAGTTAAACGACAAAAAACAGACTCGCGAAATTTAATCTATATTAATCTATTTTTTGATATTGATATTTTTATTTTAAGTGGCAAACGAGTGATTGAATAATTTGCCTAGTTTGTGTAAAAATAAATATTGAATAAAATACAATTTGTTAAAATAAGTAAATACTTAATTTTTTATGGGAGTTGTTTTCTACAAAAAATATACGAGCCCCATAAAGTGGTGACAACCACACCTTAACCCTTGTGTTTACAACCGAATTTTTTTCTTCATCTTTACAAATAACATACCCGGGTATGTATCATAGATTTATAAACATTTTATATAAAATTTTGAATTAAATTTTAATTTTAAGAAAGTATACGTAATTTTTGATCATTTCAATTTTATTTATTAATTCAACCTGCTAATTTTTGTTCTGTACAACCCTGTTTTATTTATGGTAACTAAAATTTCTCCACGCAACAGACAAATTAACGGGAATATTATACAAAAATTAAAAATATGAGTAAAATTTCAAGGATTTTGTCAATCCGACTGTGTATTTCTTTTGTTTTTGTTTTTCTAAATGCATTTAGTCTATTGTGATATTCTCTCAGTCATACGTTCAATACGTTGCAACACAATATACATAAAACGTAAAATTTAATTGAATTATTTTATTTCATATTTTAAAAAAATAAAATTATAAACGTTGAAGATTTGCGATATATTTTTAAAATTCAAATGGCAGATAAGTGGATATCTTCACAAACATGGGAAAGATTATCCTACGAAGAACGGGAAAATTATCTAAGAAGCAGAATTGAGGACGTTTCTGAAACAGAATGTGATGTAAGTATTTTTGATTGTAATGTTGAAACTAATGTGATATAATTTTAACGTATAGTATTATTATTTTACTAGGATGAAAATGAATCTAATATAATAACACCAGGTGATCAAGAAGACGATGTCCCAATAACAATAAACGAAGATGATCCAGTATCTGATGAAGAAGAGCGAAATTTGCCAGAATTCATCCCTGAAGATGAGAGCTCAGATATAGATATTATAGGGGATGAGTTGACAGAAGAACCCGTGGAACAACCGAACCCTATGGAATATAAGGCCAGGGATGGAACAGTTTGGAGTGAAATTCCACCACCAAATCGCAGAACTCTGTTGCATAATATTTTGAAATCGGCGGCTGCAGAGCCAGCAAATAAAACCCGCGGACTAAGCATAATCGAAACGTTCAAACTATTTATAAGTGCGGAAATTTGTGACATCATAATTCGCGAAACCAATCGTAGAGGAGCTCAAAGTTACAAGACATGGAACGACAATCATCCAGATAATATTCGGGTATGGAAGCCAATAAATGAATCTGAATTTGATGGATATCTTGGCATTATAATATTTGCCGGTGTCAGCCGATCCAAGAATGAACACATACTGGATTTGTGGAGGACTAGTTCTCACCCCCTTTATCGCGCTACGATGGGTGTTCAACGTTTTTATACAATAAGTCGATATATCCGGTTTGATAATGGGAACACTCGTGCGCAACGGTTACTTTCTGACAAAGCAGCTGCTATTTCCGATATTTGGCTCATGTTGAACCGAAATCTTCGAGAGTGCTTTGTAGCTGGGCCAAATGTCACGGTGGATGAACAACTATTCCCATATCGTGGTGGAACACGTTTCACACAGTATATTCCATCAAAACCTGCGAGATATGGAATTAAGGTATGGTGGGTTTGCGACTCCACTACATCGTATCCAATAAAAGGACAAATATACACTGGAACGGCACCAAACTCACAACGAGAAACTAATCAAGGAGAACGAGTTGTTAAAGATCTATGCTGTACTCTCTTTCGCGGAAGTGGTCGAAATATAACATGCGATAATTTTTTTACAAGCTACAGTTTAGCCTCCAGTTTGATGCGTGATTACAATTTGTCAATTTTGGGCACAGTAAACAAAAGACGGCGATTCGTGCCAGCAGAATTCCTAATCGTTAAAGGCAAACCTCGACCTGTCGAGTCGTCTATTTTCGGATTTTCGAACAATATAACTATGAGTTCCTATATCCCAAAAAAAAACAAAGCTGTGGTGGTTTTATCCACAATGCACTACGATAAAGAAACACAAGGACCGGCAAATAAACCGACAATGATCTTAGATTATAATAAAACAAAGGGTGGCGTGGACAACATGGATAAAATGCTCGGTGAATATTCATGCAAGAGAAAGACGAATCGTTGGCCACTCGCATTTTTTTATAACATTTTGGATGTTGCGGCTTTGGCAGCACATATTGTTTATGTTGAAAATAATCCGTCACTAAAAAAAAACTGCAGTCACCGGCGAAAATTTTTGCAACAATTATGCGAGCAGTTGGTTATGCCGGAAATAAATGAGCGTTCCAAGAACCCGCAAATAATGCGACATTTCAGTACCAAAAATGGTATTGAAAGTATGTTTGGCCATACAGTGGACGCCGAAATAAGAGTGGTACAAAGCACATCTAGCGCAGAAAAACGTGACGCAAGCGGTAGAATTATTCATAAAGGAAACTGCTACCTTTGTTCTAAGAGAAGACCAACCCGAAAAAATTGTGCAAATTGCAAAAAACCTGTCTGCGCGCAGCATACATTGACCGTAGCAACTTGCGTACGATGTACAACAACAACATAGTTAAATTAATTTTTTTTTTTATTATTTGTTGAGTTTTATAAATAAATTGAATTACATCATATAAACTTTTCTATTTATTACTTATCTATTTGCATTTAGTGTTAAGATTTAGTTACATACCCGGGTATGTAGGTTGTCAATTTGAGGGGTTACTTTCAAAAAACTTTCCTAAAAGCTAATAATAATAGAGTTTTGGAAATTTTATCCTAAAATTCCATTCATAACATATAATTGTAAAGCTACTAAAAAAATTATGTCGATACAATATCAAAATCTATAAAATTTTGGCCATTAAAAATTAAAAACATACCCGGGTATGCGGTTGTAAACACAAGGGACACGTTGTGAAAAGTGAAATTTTTTTTTTTTAAGATATAACAACGATATCGTAAAAAAAGCAAACATGAATTAATATTGCAATTTGCAAGTACACATATAAAAAAAGTTTATTTTCGATACGTATAAAAAACGAAACTGAAAAACGAATGATTTCCCGGTGATTAAGATGACAAACGACAGCGAAAATATGAAAGAGGAAAAAGGACAAAACGGTCCTAGTAATAATGGTAGTTCGGACAGTCGAGTGACATCCTCAAACGTAGCTCGAGTCGCCGTAAGAATTCCACCGTTCTGGAAAGCGAATCCGCCTCTCTCTGGTTTTGTCAATTGGAAGCCCTATTCGAAACAAATGGCATTACAACCGACGAAACAAAATTCGACACTTTAGTGACTCTCCCTAGTAGACGATGTTGTAATGAACCCCCCGAACATAGGAAAATACGATACATTAAAAAAGCGACTGAAGGAGTATTTTGCGGAATCGGAAGAAAGCAGATTAAAGAAATGATTGCACGACAAATATTTGGGAGACCAACGGCCATTACATTTTTTAAAAGACATGCGGCAGCTAGCAGGACTAAAAATCGGTAGTGGATTGCTTAAGTCACTGTGGATTCAACAATTGCCTACGCAAGTGCAAGCCATCTTATCAGTTAGCGATGACGACTTAGACAAGCTCGCTACGATGGCCGATCGCATCATGGAGGTAACAAAGGCGTCGGAGGTGAATATGTGTGAGAAATCACAGCACTCCGAAACAAATTCCAATGATAATAACGTAGCATCGTTGAGGGCACAAATCGAAGCACTGACGAAAAATGTGGATGAAATGGGACTAAGCTGTTCCCGAACGCCAGGTAGATCACAAAATGGAAATAATTCTCGTTCAAACTCTCGCAAGCGAACCGAGTACAAAAATTGCTGGTATCATTATAAGTTTGGGGAAAAGGCTTCTAAATGCCGGCCGTCGTGTGAATTCTCAAACAACGAAAAAAACTAGTGGAGCGATCGCTCCTGGCGACTAGCGATCAGAATTCAGTAAATTGTCGCCTTATTATATTCGATAATACAGCAAAGCTGACGTTTTCGTAATACCACTGGAAAAAAAATGCAAAGATGAGCAAGTTAGACACGTTCCCAATAGATCTGTATGCAGCTAATCAAACAAAGATTAACGTTTTCGGGAACAGGACAGTTGCGGTTGATTTGGGTTTGCGGAGTAGAGCGAAAATAGGAGCCGATTTTTTAAGCCACTTCGGATTACTCGTAAATCTAAAACGAAAGAAGCTAATTGACAGTATGACCAGCGTCAGTTCAATTGGTAGAGTTTCGAAAGACCAAACATCAGGTGTAACTACAGTGCGAACGATAGATTCTCCATATTTCGAGTTGCTGTCAGAATATAAGGATGTAACTTGTCCAAAGGTGGGCGTGAGCCCGATTAAACACAACGTGACTCATGTGATCGAAACGAAATGTGCGCCAGTATATTTAAAGTATCGTCGGTTAACACCGGAAAAATACACTATCGCAAAACGTGAGTTCGACAATATGATGAAGTTGGGAATATGTAGGACATCGAAAAGCCCATGGGCCAGCCTTTTGCACCTAGTGGAGAAAGAAAATTGTGAGTGGGGGTAATGCGGCGACTACCGCACATCCATGATTTGGCACACGGATTACATGGCAAGCACATATTTTCAACAATCGATTTGGTAAAGACTTACCACCAAATACTAGTTGAACTCTGGAACATAGAGAAAATGGCGATATTGACGCCATTCGGTTGATTCGAGTTTCCGAGGATGACCTTTGGGTTAAGAAACGCGGCCCAAACCTTTCAAAGGTTCATCCACGATGTGTTGAGAGTGTTCGACTTCGTTTTCTTGCACCTGGATGACGTGCTAGTTTACTCCGTTAATGAGAAACAGCATATGGATCACCTGCGCCGAATGTTCGATCGATTTAGGGAACACGGCATTGTAGTCAACATGACAAAATCTGTTTTCGGTATAAAAACGGTAAAGTTTTTGGGTCCTATGATATCCGAAAATGGTACGACACCCCTACCGGAAAAAGTTGCCGCCATTGCCGAATATAAAGAACCAATAGACGTTAAAGGGTTGCGACGATATTAAGCAATGAGCCATTTTTATCATCGATTTTTGAAGGATGCAGCAAAAACACAGTTGCCATTGCTAGAGTACATAAAAGGCAATAAGAAGAACGACAAAACGAAAATCAATTGGACAGCGGAAGCAAAAAATGCATTTGAGAGATGCAAAACCGATATAGCGAACGCAGCGATGTTAGCACATCCATCATCAACAGAACAATTATCGTTAATGGTCGACGCTTCCGACTATGCTATGTTAGCGGTGGTGCAGCAAAGGTCAGGCACTAATTGGGTACCACTCAGTTTTTTTTTGAAGGAAACTAACAGCGACACAGCAAAAGTATAGCATATTCGACCGCGAATTACTAGCCGTATACTCAGCAGTAAAATATTTCAAATTTTTGCTGGAAGGACGGAATTTCGTAATTTACACGGACCACAAACCGTTAACGTTCGATTTTCAACAGAAACCGGAAAAAGCGTCACCTCGTTAACTCCGCCAATTAGACTACCTCGGACAATTTTCAACCGATATTCGTGGTGGCAGATGCTTTCTCACGGGTGGAAACAATTTCGATTCCAAAACTGGTGGATTTCGACGAATTAGCTGATTGAGAAACGACAGATGAGGAGCTAAACATGTTATTGGAATCAAAAAGCCAGATGAGTTTTAAGCTAACATCAATGATACTACCCGGCAGTGACAAAAACATATTTTGCGAAGTAAAGGAGAATAAAATAAGGCCGTATCTACCAAGGTGCCTATGACAGGAGACGTTCCAGCATTTCCACAGTATAGCACATGCAGGCGTTAAGACGTCCATAACATTAATAAAAACAAAATATGTATGGCCTTCCATGAATAAGGATTGTGCGAACTGGGCACGAGGCTGCGTGAAATGCCAGAAGGCAAAAATTTCGAAACATAATAGAAGTCCGTTAGGAAGATATATACTTCCAGAGAGCCGCTTTCAACACATAAACCTAGATTTGGGAGGGCCCCTACTATATACGAGATATAACAAAACACCAGTACCAGTGAATATTTTCCATTGAAACCAACTAAATGGAATTGCTATCAATTAATGATCAAACAACTAAATCGTTGAAATCTATAAAATTACGAATTTAATTTGATATTAAAACCATATCAAATCTACAATTTACACCTTTTCTGAGAGACTGCATTTTGTATGCTTATCACAAACTTGATTAGGTAAAAATTTCAAAATAAATTTATTTTCGTTAATCAAATTCGTTAAATCTTTTCCCAACGAAACAAAAGATGTTCATTACTTATCAAGTAGCAAAACACAAAAAAAAAAAAAAAAAGTGAAAATTGAATTTTACATTTTACATTTTTTCCTCCACATTATGATATGATTAATCGATAAGAAAAATGTAAATAAAATCAAATTGAAATTTGATTTCCTCTCCCTTAATTTTTAAATATGTGTGTATATTCGGATTCGTTATTTCGATTACCCACCGCGTGTATTACCTTACATACGTATAGTCGACATTTTACCGTACGATGTACTCATTTAAACAAAACAAAAAAATGTAATTGAATTTGTTATTTGCATGAGATTTTGTGCGGAAAATAAAAGAAAATCAGCTAGATGGAGCATTTTTTTATTTTAAAGATTTTCTTTTTTAAACAAAACAAAACGAACTTTTGTGCTTTTTCGTGTAAAATGGTTTTTCTTTTAGCATTCATTAATTTTTACATTTGTGATACGGAATGTATAGGGAAACCCTTTTTTAGGGTTTTGTTTTTATTTTGGGGAAAACTCTTCTTTATTTTAACTTCACGCATTCAAAAGCGCGTAAAGGTAATGAAATGATTCGTTCTCATCAATAATTTTAGATAAAAAAAATATACAAAAACTTCTCTCGCTTTACTTTGTATATTTTTGTATTGTTCGCGGTGTAAAAAACGAGGCTGTAAAAAATGTGTGTGTATGTGTGTACACCCCGCAGTTAAAATAATATGGATAAAACATGTACATGTATATAAAGAATGAGGAAAATTACAAAATTCTGTAGCAAAAATAGAATCATCCAAGTAAAGTTGATTTCTGTTTTACTTTTACAAAAGGCATTGTTTCATGTCTAGAATTAATCGGCACCATTTGTGGTAAAATAAAAATTTGCATTATGTTGACACAGGTAATGTATAGGGATAGGGTTAGCTCTTTAGTATTTGGAAAACAATGCCAACCTCGCAAAATGCGACATTAAAAAATGTTTGCTTTTAAACAACACGATAGGGATTGAAAATTTCCTAGCTAAACATATTCTAATTTATCATATCAATTGTCTTAATATTTTTAAACATTTTAATTCATTTTTCTTAGAAACAAGACATACACAAAAAACGAAAGATATTTTTTTTACAGCGACATATCGCACCTACGTAGAAACAAGACAAGATAAATTATGCTTATATGAATATGTATAATGTACGTAAACCTAAAAAAAGAAATACATAATTGGGGTAAAATAAACCAAATACGTTGATACAACATTTTTTGTTTTTATAACAACAACAAATTTTTTAAAAATTTATTTTTATAAATTTGATGTAATTTTTATTATTATTACTAATATTCCTATTTTCTTTTTTTTTTTTGGGTTAAAAACACCAACGTAAAAATGAAGAAAAATTAGTAACGGTAAATTTCATTAAAGGAAATATTTGTTGTTAAACATTTTTTCTAAAACGATGAAAATGTCATCAAATCCTCATTTTTGGTTGTTAATATTTCAAAATATGAAGTTTAGATTAAAGCTCGACGTCATCGTTATTCATTTCCATAATATATTTCGCAACAAATCGAATTTTTACCTACATATATTAATTCTCAGGTGAATGAAGTTCATCTTCATTAATTTTAATTTAAGCAACAACAACAACTTAAGTGCGTACACATAACATGTTAATTATTTGGCAAACATCTCACTATGCTTTTCTGGTAAGCCAAACCACTTGCCATGGTATACAGCAAATTAGTATAGAGGATTGAATCAGAAATGACAATTTATTTATAATCTCCAGAAATTTGTGCTTCTATATCAGATGTGATTAGAAAAATTAATTTCATTTTTCTGTAGAAAATTTTTCGGTGGAACTCATTTTTTCACAGAAAAAAAGTATTCTGCGGAAAATTGCATGAATTTTGAGAGGCTCCAATTTTGGATTCGGTATAAGGAGGCAATGTTTGATAACATATTTAACTTTCCGAAAATAAATCGTTGTTACTTCGAATGTGAGGGACACAGTCTTGTGCGCCTAAGCCTATTTTAAGATTATCTACACGCAAATAGTTCTTAGCAACTTTTGGGGTTACCCAAATTCGAGATTGGCCAATTATAGATTAGTAAAGTTTGATGACTATGATAATCTGTTACTTTGATAAGGTATTCGACTAGGAATAGGCAATATAAAGGCGATCATATTTAAGAAAAGTTAAATTAGAAAAGAAAAAAAAATTAACAGAACAAACAAAATTAAGTTTCTAATTATTTTCATAATATAATATTTACGTATTTATTAATTTATTTGTTAAACGACGATTACGTATGGTTTTATGTTAATTGAACTTACAGCAAATCGCGACCGATATAAAGTTCATTGATGTGCAGCTTGATGCGTTGCATGCTACGCTGTATGATAATTTTAATATTGAATGTAGTAAATTCGTAAAATTGGGATTTGTTTAATTGTGAATGTGTTCAATTACGACATTTTTGTATGTCTCAAAAAAAAAATAATCCGTTTGGTGTTTGGTCCTGGTTGTTATAATTGAACCTGTGGCGACTCACTCACAATTCAATTCAAATATTTAATCATACAATACGATTCAATAATTCACATAAATATCCATCATTCGTTCTTCGCTACAATTCCCGCATCCATATTCACGCGCATGTACATGAACGCACCTTGTTCACTAACGCAACACACTTCATTCTTTAAAAATATACAGATGTCAAAGATCTCGCGCGAAAACGGAAATAAAAATTATACGATCGTTTTGCTATCGTAGAAAACAACATCGGGGACGTTTTTCCAGTTTCGTTAAATTTTAGTATTTTGCTCGCGATTTATTTTACCAAACAAATAATAAACAATTCAAAAATAGTGTGTGCTATAGTGGTGAAGAGTATATTCTTTCTTTTTTACCTAAAGTGTAATTAGTGATTAAATAATTAGTAATTTATGTGGATAACAATTTTTCTAAAAAAAAATATGGCGTTTTATTTGAACAATAAAGTGTAAGCGTCATAAGTGGTGACCACCGACGACCGTATTTACGGCTCATACAACATAAAATAGCGAACACAAACAAAAAAATTACCACACAACATTTTTGTAGCTGAATTTAGCAAAATAAATAAATAGTATGTTTGGACTCTACAAACCTTGAACCCAAAATTGGGCAAGCAGCAAACACCAACAATTAATTCACATTGTTCAATCCAACCTGAAAAATAAGCAAACCTGGAAATAAATAACATGCATACATATAGTTTTCTCAGCGGATTTGATCAACGCCTCATCCAGTAACAGCCGCTGAAACATAATTTAGTATTCTAATTATTAACTTATAGGAAATAGTTAAAATCATTAATACTAACTAATATTACTACTCATATTGTATTCCATATGTTTTTTCCATATAAGTTGTTCACTGTAATTATATTTTTTCAATGTAACTTTGACATCCAGGATCATAACCTTAAAAAGAGAAGAGAACACAAAGAATCGTTTGATCACAATTTAACTATTATTTATACTTATCTGAAATAATTTGTCCATCAGATGCTCCTTTGTTTTTTCTTATCATTTGTTAGCTGGAAATGAAAAATTGTATTTAGTTTAAATTTGTATTGTATCTAGTCGTTTAAACTTACCACCACCAAATTGCAAATTAATTTGTTTACTTTGTTTTGACATTTACAATTTTAATACAAGCCGTAACATATTATATTAGGTATGATGTTACATTTCCAAGAAAATTTGTACTAAAATTGTATGTTGCTCAATTAAGTTTATAATATCTATTAACAGATGACTCTTTATATAATTAGAAATTTTCCATAAATAATTGTTTTGTATAAATTATTTTTCTGGAAGCAGGTAGTACGTTCTTGACCTTTGTGAAATAACATAACCAAATAAAATCGTAAATTAAATAAATTAAATTTGTATTTGAAACTGGAGAACTCACCCGAGAAAAGAAAATATTGTGAGCAGCCAAATCAGGAACGAGGAGCATATATTACATTAAAATTTCCTGCGAGTTTATTGCTCACCAAGTGGTACTGTCTTGTACATTGGTCCTTCGAGCCGGATGGTAGTTCTTTCTAAGGCGAATACAAACGACAACACGTGTGGCGATTAAAATTTGGTGATGTATAAATTGTGTCATTAACTTTAGCAGTGTTAGTTTAAGAGGCGTCATTGGTAGAAACAAAATTTGTTCGCGAGTGTTGGTGTAAACTGGGTGTGACTTTCTGTAGCGTGGGTTAGATCATTCTCGAATAAACATAGTTTGTGAGAAACCGTTACAAGGTTTTGTTGAAATTCGTTATTATGGACTCGTTAGTGAAACAAAGAAGTGCGTGTAAAGGCAGTATGACAAAGATTTTGAATTTTGCAAATGCATTAACCGATAGATCTGAAGAAACGATAGACGATATTAAAGAACGTTTGTCATATGCCCATAAATTACTCGATCGTTTTCATTCAATTAAGGATAAACTTTTAGGATATCCAGAGAAGGAATCGCAAATTGATGATTTCGAAAACACGTACTACCCAGCAGTCTCGAAGCTAAACTCGTGGCTGAGAAAACATAATTCGGGATAGAAAGTGCCAATTTTAATGATACCGCTAATCAAAGTATGTCACAAAACGCGTCGAATGTAGTGAAGTACTATAAAATCGAAATTCCAGTATTTTCTGGTGACTACACGGAATGGACTAGTTTTATAGACTTGTTTAATTCGGGAGTGCATAATAATGAAGCTTATACGCCATCGCAAAAATTTCAATTGTTAGTGCGTTATCTTCGCGGCGAGGCACTTGATCGCGTTCGGCATCTAAAAATCACAGATGCAAATTATATTGAAGCGATCCAAAGACTGAGTGAAAGATATGATCGCAAAAAATATATAATCAATTCATTTATTCGTGATTTTCTGAATATTTCAAATATTTCTAGTGCAAACGCCAATAACATCCGGAAGACTCATGACATAGCAGATACAGTGGTGCGAGGATTACATGCACTTGGTAATGAAAGTGAATCCAGACATCCATGGCTGATTTATCTTCTTCTGGAGAGATTGGATGACAGCACGAAGGCTTTATGGGCAAAGGAATCCGCTGATGTTGATATCCCAACCATTGATGAATTCCTCAAGTTTTTTGATAAACGGGCAGATACCTTTGAGTCAACGAGAACATTTTCATCATCGTCTGGCCCTTCCAAAAGAAATCAAGAAGTAACCACTAAAACCAAAAGCTTTTTGTCGACGTCTGAGTTTAGTTCGTGTCCGCTTTGCAAAATTGGAGGTCATCGGTTGTCGGAGTGCCCTAAATTCAAAGAGATGCCCATCGAAGAAAAACGGCACTACATCAGCAAAACTAACCGCTGCTTCAACTGTTTAAGCATCGGGCATCGAGTAAGCGAATGCAGATCAAAGATTAGGTGTCAAAATTGTCATCGCCGTCATCATACAGCGATTCACGAAAACGAGAGGAAAACGACGAAACAAGCTGAGAACAAAGATATAACAGTAACGTCTGCATTAAGCCAATCAAGAGTCAACAGTAGTGCAGCATTATTCGATCATGGTAGTACACGAATCTTACCAACAGCCATAGTTCGAGTCATGGATGAAGATGGGGTAGAACGGGAAATCAGAACGATGTTGGACTCATGCTCACAGACCTCATTTATAACGAATGACTGTGTACAAAGGTTAGGGCTCAAAAGGAGAAATAGTCGCGTAGTAATAAACGGAATAGGTGCTATCAGTGCAGGAAGTTCGAAGGGAGTTGTCACCGTATGTATCAGACCTCGTCATGGCATATATCCACAAATCGATAAACTTACAATAGAGGCTTTGATATTGCCAATAATTTCATCAAATTTGCCAGATTTAACTATGAAGCGTGATGATCGACAATGGTTAGAAGATATTCCATTGGCAGATCCGCATTTTAATAACTCAAGTAACATCGAACAACTTTTAGGAGTTGATGTGTTTTTCCATATTCTCGAGGATGGCCAAATGAGGTCTCCTGATGGTCATCTCGTAGCTCAAAAAACCAAATTTGGATGGGTCATTGGAGGAGGCGCGCTAATAGGGTCGAGTGAAGCGGTCTCAACATACACAACGACAATAGATATTGACGCAGCCTTAAAAAGGTTCTGGGAGATAGAGGAAGTCACTGGCGCATCGGAGAATTATATGACTCCTGAAGAGCAAAATTGTGTTCGATATTACGAAAAAACTACAACTCGAACGCCGGAGGGGAGATTCATCACTAGGCTTCCATTCAAAGAAAGCACCAACGAGTTATCAAGCACATTCAATTTGGCTTTACGCTGTCTGGAGAGCATGGAAAGGCTATTTGAACGAGACCCAAACCTACGCCGTCTTTATATCGATTTCTTGGACGAATATGAATCATTGGGCCACATGAGCAAAGTAAGCGGAGCAATTGATCGTGATGCGTATTTCATGCCTCATCATGGTGTCCTGAAACAAACGAGTTCAACCACAAAGCTGCGAGTCGTTTACGATGCATCGGCTAAGTGTGGTGGCAAAAAATCGCTTAATCAAGTTTTGATGAAGGAACCAACAGTGCAGCCCAGTTTACACGAGATAATTCTGAAATTCAGAATTTTTCAATACGTTTTGACCGGAGATATCGAGAAGATGTTCCGGCAGGTTCTTGTACACGACCAGGATCAGAAATACCAGTTGATACTGTGGCGAAAATCACCCAAAGAAGACATTGCTGCCTACAAATTAAAAACAGTCACGTATGGCACGACATCCGCATCATTCGTAACTACATACATCATAAATCAGTTAGCTAAGCAATTTGAGGTTACCAAGCCGGAAGCAGCAAAGGTCGTAAGACAAAACATTTACGTAGACGATCTTATGATAGGCGCCGAGTCTGCGAGCAAGCTGTTAAAACTCAAGAGAGATGTGGTGGAGGTATTAAGTAGTGGGGGATTCAACTTGCGGAAGTTCACAACAAATGATGTAGCACTACGGAAACTACTGAACAGCAAACCAGATACATCAACTAAGACTCTGTCCGAACATCCAGATGCTGTGCGAGTTCTGGGTATTCGTTGGAATCCAGAAGATGATGCGTTTATGTTCTCCGTAGCTATGCCGGTCACCGAAAAACACACAAAGAGAACTTTTTTATCAGAAGTTAGTCAAATTTTCGACCCGCATGGTTGGTTGTCACCGCTGCTAATAAGGCCGAAGATGTTACTACAAAGTTTATGGCTCTGCAAACTTGACTGGGATGACGAGCTTCCAGTTGATGTGGCGAAGAATTGGCAGGAAATCAGAGCAGATATAGTTAATGCAGCAGCAATAAGAATCCCGAGATGGCTGGAAATAACTGAGGACCTTGTGGTTCATGGTTTTGTGATGCGAGTGAGAAAGCTTACGCCTCAGTTATATATGTACAATCAATTAGAAATGGGGAGTATTCAGTTAAACTTGTTGGTGGCAAATCACGAGTTGCTCCACTGAAGCAGAGAAGTTTGTCGCAATTAGAGCTTCTTGGAGCACAGCTACTCACAAATCACATGAAAGCAATTTTGGACCAAATTGGATTATGCCCGAGGGAGATTTGTTTGTGGACCGATTCAAACATTGTTCTCGATTGGCTTTCAAGCCATCCAGGTAGATGGAAAACATTCGTTGCCAACCGAGTTTCGGTTATTTTGGGTAACTACAGCAGAGATGTATGGAGGCAAGTTCCAACTAAACACAATCCTGCCGATTGTGCAACGAGAGGGTTATCTGTTGCCGAGTTGCTGGACTTTTCTTTATGGTGGAAAGGGCCAGATTTTCTGCATAAACCAATTGAACAATGGCCGCAACAGAAGGGCATCGCTGTAACCGAACATCTTTACGAAAGAAAGTCAAAAGCTATTTCACATGTTTCGAGCACGGAGTCAAATGATTTTTTTCAGCGACTGGTTTCCACAACGTCAAAATATCGCAAGTTACTTCATACCGTGTCTTATTTACGAAGGGTATTTACTCGGCCTGAGAACAAACCTAAACATAAACATTTGTCTGTCGAAGAAGTCAACGAAGCCGAACTGTGGTTGTGCCGAGAAACGCAGAAAATATACTTCAAAGAAGTTTACGAACGATTGATGAGGAAGGCATCATTATCAAAAAAGGGTCCATTGTTGGAGCTGTCTCCGTTTTTAGACGAATACGAGGTAATGAGGGTCGGCGGCAGATTGCAGAAATCGTTGGCACATTACAACAGAAAACATCCGATTATTCTTCATGCAAGGGCGGATTTAACCCTAAGAATCGTCTACCATTACCACCAGACAAATTGTCATCCAGGACCGGGACTATTGCTACAGCTGATAAGAGAAAAATTTTGGATAATACGAGGGAGAGACTTGATGCGTCGCATATTTCGTAATTGCATCAGGTGTATACGATATAGACCAAAAATGCAAGAACAGCTTATGGGAGAGCTACCCATCGAGAGAGTTCGAATGACATATCCATTTGCCTGCGTTGGCCTGGATTTTGCTGGACCTTTCCGAGTGCATCCATTCAGAAGAAGAGGTGCGACACCATTTAAGGCATATTTATGTATTATTGTCTGCTTGGCAACTAAAGCTGTTCACCTAGAATGTTGTATGGAGCTGAGCACGCAAAGTTTTTTGGGGGCCTTAAAGAGATTCGTCAGTCGTCGTGGCCTGTGCAATACTATCCTGTGTGATAATGGGACTAACTTCGTCGGCACCGCTAATTATCTCAAAGATTTACAGATGTTTCTAAATAAAAATAACGAGAACATTTTTAAATCTCTTTTAGATAGCCAGATTACGTGGAAATTTAATCCTCCCGGGGCACCACACATGGGCGGCATGTGGGAAGCGGCCGTTCGCTCAACCAAAACCTTGCTAAAACGAACAGTAGGAGAGCACATATTGACGCTGGAAGAGTTTACAACGTTAAGCTGTCAAATAGAGTCAACATTAAATTCACGACCTATATCAATTACAAGTTCCGACGATCTAGATCTGCTCACTCCTGCGCACTTTTTGATACACCGAACAATGAATCAAGTTCCTGATGTAGTACCAGAGGAAAGGCTTACAGCTAATAATAGATGGGATATCGTCCGGCGAATAGTAACCCACTTTTGGAAACGATGGCATGTGGAATTCCTGTCCACTCTGCAACAAAAATCTAAATGGAAAACCGGGAAGCCTGATATAAAGCTTGATGATATCGTCTTGATCCAAAATAATAATTTACCACCTGGGCAATGGCAACTAGGTCGTATAGTTGAGACGCACGTAGGAGCTGATGGAAGAGTACGAGTTGTCTCTGTAAAAACACTAAATGGAAACATTCGTCGACCAATCACAAAAATTTCCATTCTTCCAGTTAATGAATCGGGTGATTCATGGCCGGCGGGATGTTTGGGCTCTACAAACCTTGAACCCAAAATTGGGCAAGCAGCAAACACCAACAATTAATTCACATTGTTCAATCCAACCTGAAAAATAAGCAAACCTGGAAATAAATAACATGCATACATATAGTTTTCTCAGCGGATTTGATCAACGCCTCATCCAGTAACAGCCGCTGAAACATAATTTAGTATTCTAATTATTAACTTATAGGAAATAGTTAAAATCATTTATACTAACTAATATTACTACTCATATTGTATTCCATAAGTTTTTTCCATATAAGTTGTTCACTGTAATTATATTTTTTCAATGTAACTTTGACATCCAGGATCATAACCTTAAAAAGAGAAGAGAACACAAAGAATCGTTTGATCACAATTTAACTATTATTTATACTTATCTGAAATAATTTGTCCATCAGATGCTCCTTTGTTTTTTCTTATCATTTGTTAGCTGGAAATGAAAAATTGTATTTAGTTTAAATTTGTATTGTATCTAGTCGTTTAAACTTACCACCACCAAATTGCAAATTAATTTGTTTACTTTGTTTTGACATTTACAATTTTAATACAAGCCGTAACATATTATATTAGGTATGATGTTACATTTCCAAGAAAATTTGTACTAAAATTGTATGTTGCTCAATTAAGTTTATAATATCTATTAACAGATGACTCTTTATATAATTAGAAATTTTCCATAAATAATTGTTTTGTATAAATTATTTTTCTGGAAGCAGGTAGTACGTTCTTGACCTTTGTGAAATAACATAACCAAATAAAATCGTAAATTAAATAAATTAAATTTGTATTTGAAACTGGAGAACTCACCCGAGAAAAGAAAATATTGTGAGCAGCCAAATCAGGAACGAGGAGCATATATTACATTAAAATTTCCTGCGAGTTTATTGCTCACCAAGTGGTACTGTCTTGTACATAGTATATATACATTATATAGATTTATATATAGATCGGCCGGGTGCAAAATCGCACACCGGTCAGTGGGTGAGTCAATCATTTCATGTAATTTTAAAATAAAACAAAAACAATACTCCTCACACGAACGGTAGGGCGAGATTGGCGTATCACGGCCGAAATATTTTGATTTTGTGTGGCTGACAATGCCGCATGTAGTTTGTCAGCTGTAGCTGCGAGGTCATCAAGGCCTCGAGTGTCAGGCTGTGCCAACAGCGCTATTCTGATAATCTCTGGCATTCGTCGCATCCATAGTGACTTGATGACTTTATTTGGAAATTGTGTGCCCGCTAGGTTTTTTATGTGTCGTAGTGCCTCTAATGGCCGTCAGTCTCCCAATTTTTGGCCTGTTAATAACGCCTCGAGCTTAGACTCGTACGAATGCGTCAGACGTGTGAGCAGTGCCGATTTCAAAGTTGAATATAAACTTTCCTCTGGTGGATTCTCTAGGATATCGGACACTGTGTCGCACGCCTGGGGAGAAAGTGCGGACAGAAGACTTAGAAATTTCTCTTTCTCTGTTTTTATGTTTGTTATTTAAAATTGTAGCTCGGTCATATTGAACCACGTTTTGGGGTTGTCTAGCCAAAATTGTTGGATCCTAATCGTCTTAGAGGTGGTCTCAACCTCGCTTTTTATTTTTGCGGAGGTCATATTCGCGTCGTGGCTTTGATCCTCTATATCAGACATAATTTGCTCGTAATCCAAAATTGAAATATGCCGAAACCAGTAATAAGAAAAATATCGAATCAAAATATAATTTCGGGATGAGTACCGTATAGTAAAAAAAACAAAAAAAAATATATATGTAGTGGAGAGAGAGAGAAAAAGAGAAAAAAAAATTGTTTTTGAGGAATGGTTTTCTGTATGAGAAACAGTAATCGTGGCACGTGTTGGCTGACGAGATACCCCCGAATTACAGGACGGGCGTGTCACCTCGTATTGGGGGGGGAGGCTCGTTGAAATTTTCGGAAGAACAAAAAAAATAAAATGTAACGAAAAAAAGTTTTACTATCCGTAGGCGAATAATCGAATCGCTGTCGTTACGTACTTTCCAAGAGAAACCGCGCGTATGACCTAGTGGTGAAAGGTTCACAAAGGAAATTGACAATATTTGTGTTGTATATAGAGCAATAAAAATATATGTATATAGTAAAAACAAAACAAACAAAAAATAATATTTAAAGTTAAGATTCAAAAACTTGCGTTTTTACTGATGTCGTTTCGATTTTGTTGACGTTGATTGCCGTTGTTGTTGTTGTTGTATTTTGTAATTGCTTGTATCGATACTGTTTTATGTACTATTCAGTACCAGCTGTATGATTATATACTCTGCTTGACCTTGATGTTATGGTTGGCCTTATTACGTTGCTGTTATAGTTGTATGTAATCCGTCATTATTTGTGCTCCGTGTCTTCTTAATATTTAACACAATAACCTCACAAATGACATTTGTTGAATGCGTCTTGGATTTATGTTTTTTTTATTTTTTTAAACCAAAACCTTTCGTTGGTGAAATAGATGCGAAAAAAAAACAAAATTAAAACGTTATCAGTATCGATTGTTACTTGTATTTACTTAACAAGCGGTACTCACCAAGTGACCGGTGCGTTTGTTCGCACCCGGCCTTGTTTATTGTCTGACGGAATAACCTCGTTTTTAATGCGCCGTTCCGTGTCCTTATAAGTGTATATAGCACGTTTAAAAAAAATAAATCTGCTTCGTTTTACCGTTGATTGCAATTGAAAATGTGTGGTGGTGTTTTTTTTTTATTTTTTTAAAACTGACTCCTGATGATATGAATGGTATGTGCGCTTGTATTATTAAATTGATGCGTGGCTAGATGTATTTTTAAATATGGTTGTTGTTGACTTTAATTTAAATATTTATGTGTATGCGCGTGTTTTTTTGTAATACGTATTCGTCGTTTTATATGTTAATTTCCATGGAACAAAAATGAAACAAAAAAAAAATGTATATTTGAGGGACCCACGGCAAGCACATCCAACAGTGCCACGATTGAACAACGCCTGAAAAAATTGAAGCCAAACTAAATAATCTAGCAAATAATACCAATCGTAGCCGTTCAAGGGGTTGGCGATCAACATCACAATACCGCCCGAACAACAACAAACGCCGATACGATAAATGCTGGTATCATTATAAGTTTAGCGCAGCTGCGCGAAGATGCACGGAGCCGAGCAATTTTAAGTGGACATCTACATCCAGCATGGAAGTCGTCCAACATGCGAAAAACGAGTCCACCACCGTGTAGAGACGACAACTTCGCACACCAATCATTTAGGTCGTTTGTTGCTCCACGACCACAAAAATAATTTAATATTCCTCATAGACACGGGCGCTGACCTTTCGGTCATTCCAGCCCGATTTTTCAAAAATTCGTTTTCGTTCACAAAACGAAATCCTGGTCAAGTTTTATCGGCCGCCAATAACACCAGAATCCACACCTACGGCAGCAAATTGCTTAAGGTGGATATCGGACTTAAGAGAACCTTCACACATGCTTTCATTTTAGCTGATATGAATCGTCCGATCATTGGCGCCGATTTCTTGTGAAAATTTGGTCTCCTTGTTGATCTCAAAAACAAAAGGCTGGTTGATTCAGCGACTAAGCTGTCAATCAATGCCACAATGGTTCGTGATAACACACCAACTCCGATCCATTTTTCAGTCAACAACGGTTATGCCACTCTGCTTAATAATTTTCCTTCACTTACAGCAGTGCCGAACTATAACTTACAAGTTCGACACAGCGTGGTTCACCATATCGTCACAGCAGGCCATCTGCCCGTGTCAAGGCCACGTCTAGATCAAGTGAGACATAAAGCCGCTCAAACAGAATTCCAGCACATGGTGGAATTAGGGATTTGCAGGCCATCTGCATCTCCCGTCTCTTGTCCACTTCACATGGTGAAGAAAAAAGATCAAGATTGGAGACCATGTGGCGACTATGGGCGTTTAAACACGGTTACAACACCGGATCGGTACCCGATACCACACATACAAAATTTCTCTATGCACTTGCATGGTTGCAAAATATTCTCCAAGTTTGATCTTGTCAGAGCATATCATTTAATTCCCGTCGCACCTGAAGACGTTCATAAGACGGCAATCACAACACCATTTGGCCTATTCGAATTCACCCGGATGCCATTCGGCTTACGCAATGCAGCTCAAACGTTTTAACGTTTCATGAACGAAGTCGTACGTGACTTGGATTTCGTCTTAGTTTATATTGACGACATTCTTGTTGCGTCACAAACTGAGGAACAACACAAACTGCACTTGGAACAACTTTTCCATAGGCTAAAACAGTTTGACGTTCATATCAAGAGCTCAAAATGCGTCTTTGGCGTGTCCACTCTTGACTTCCTCAGTCACAAGATAACACCTAATGGTATTCTGCCGTCCGAAGAACAATTTAATGCCATTAAGGATTTCCCAGCTCCTAATACAATCAAAAGTATACAGCGATTTGTCGGCATGGTAAACTACTACCACCGATTCATACCAAAACTCGCTCAAACACTCGCACCAATTCACAACCACTTGGCAGCTTTACTCAAAAAGCCCAAGACAGCCAAGAATTTCTCTTGGCCAGATGAATGTCAACATGCATTCACGTCATTAAAAGCTGAATTGGCTTAGATAACACTTCTGGCACATCCACTGAGCGACTCAAAGCTCAGCATAACCACTGACGCATCAAACACTGCTGTCGATGCGGTACTACAACAGTACAACGACGAGTGTTGGGAATCACTGGGATTTTTCTCCAAGAAACTATCGGATGCCGAAAATAAATATTCCGCATTCGATCGGGAATTACTCGCAATTTATCTAGCAATCAGACACTTTAGATATTTTGTAGAAGGTCGGGATTTCACAATATACACCGATCATAAACCTCTGACACGAGTGATACAGTCAAAAACTGAATCCGAGACAATCTCGCTACCTGGATTACATAAGTCAATTTACCACGGACATTCAGCATGTTCACGGACACGACAACATTGTCGCAGACACACTATCACGAACTTCCGACAACGAAACGGCCTCAGTCGAGACACATATCAACTTGCAAAAAACAGCAAACGCACAAAAAGCAGACCTAGAACTTCAGAATTTACTTTCTGGTTCCAAATGTCACACTAGTTCATCAATGAAACTACAGCTTTTCAAACTACCTGGCCTCGAAATATTCTACGAAATCGCAAATGGGAAGAATCGCCCATACGTCGCAGAATCATTATGTCGTACAATCTTCGAAACATTACACAACATTTCACATCCTGGAGTCCGTGCAACTCGTAAATTGATTTCCGCTCACTACTTTTGGCCCAGTATAAACAAAGACGTTGGCAATTGGGCTCAGTCTTGTTTATCCTGCCAACGTGCTGTAACGCAATCCCACAAGGGATTACGTTAACAGACATGAGAATAGCGGTCTGATGTGGTATAGTAGCTGGCTAGAGCTCACTATGCGACGTGGGGGTTTTCAGACATATTTCCCATGCTTGAATAACCGCATGAAGAACAAAATTAGAGGGGCAAATGGAAATTAAAATTATATTGCCACGGCCTCAGCGGCAAAAAGAAAATGATAAGAAGGGAGTGATCGATCCGGAGTGACCGTCTCAATTCCAGGCGATCACCGCCGTGACTGCCACACGGGCCTCCCCTCATCGGCCCGCCTACTGGGATGCTGTTTCCCAGTCACGACGGCCACCGATGCCATTATGAGGGAAGGACGCCCGCATGACAATCCCAGCGACAATCCCCCGGAACGGAGACCGTCACCCCGACGCGATCAACTCATATGGCGTGCCGCCCTCCAGCACAGCCTGTCCTGGAGGAACGAACGGCACGCACGGAACAGGGTGGAAAAAGGCTGACCCTTCACATGATCACACCTCACATCATAAGTTCAAATAAGGTCGCCTACGCACACATGGTGCGGTGTAGCACACAGCCACAAAAATTTAATAAAATTTTAATTGAATTGGAAACACTGATTTTACTTTAATTTAAGAAATTCACTTTCACTTTCACCCTTTAAGACAAAAAATTGATAATAAAAAAAAAAATATTCACAACGGCAACGGAAAATGCGCTGAAAGAAACGAAAACCGTTGTTAGTCAACCACGCCAAACGAAAAAAATAGCGGAAATTTCCCAACCGCAATCAAGTTAAAATGAAGAAAGAAACGTAATATATCGAGAATTGCTCTGAATGGGGTGACCATGAGTCGGTGCACCACCGCGAATCGAAATATGACCGCAAAAAAAAAGAATAAATATATACAGTATGAAAAAAAGAAAATAACGGAGGAAAACCAATTGTTACAATAAATTACAAGAAAATTTACAGTTGTTTTCCCTCGTGTGTTTTACCTTGAATTTATGGAACGGTCTGCCACGCACCAGCAGCAACGACGCAGAATCCCCCTCAATGATTGCCCTGCCCTCACGGGCGGGAATTAGGTCTGTATGAACTAACACAGACTTTTGATTCGACCGGCTGACCTCATCCGGTCAATCAGGTCTGGAACAGATCACAAAAAAATCCAGCAATGGACGCACTACTGCGCACAATATCGCTAACAACACTTTCTATTTTTTTCTTAGGGGTTTATTTTTTTTATTTTTATTTATTATTTAAATTCACAATAATATTATAATATAATAGTTTGTAACACAAGAAAATTTACCAAATGGCACATTCAAAATTACTATACATTTTTCTTTTATATTAATTATTTGCGTTTATAAAAAAAAAAATCAAAAATATCACAATAAAGAATTTCAGAAATTCTTGGTTTATTTAGTTTTATTAAACAAAATGGAGTATAATCAGCATATGTAAGTTTATGTTCTTCTTATATAATTAATGAAATTATTTATCACAAAAAAAATCAGAGTTCGTCAATTTAATTTTAGTGAACAACAGTTTTATTTAAATATTTTTTTTTTATTTAATATTGAGATATAATTTTTCATTTTTATAGATAACAACCCAAAACTGGCTTATATCTATCAATAATCAAAACTTGACTTGCAAGTTGAAAATTCCAAACTAGCCTGATATTTTTTATTTATATATAAAAAAAAATGTTGGACTTATTGTCGCAACAATCAAAAATAGACTTTGTTTTTATTTAATTTATAAAAATTTTTTTGACTTGACGTCAACCAAACTCAAAACCAGACTAACTCATCTTTTTTTTATTTTTAATTTTTCATCAAAAAAAAAAATCAGTCAATTTTTCTGCTTTCTATTTTCTTCACTTCGCATCGCTGTTCGTCCCATTCGTTGTATCTGTGGACATCTTCATCATTTTATTTTTTTTTATTTTTATTATTGTAAAATCTTTATTGGTTGTTTTATGTTTTTTTTTTTTTTTTGTACACAAATACAACGAACAAGACGAACAACTACGACGAACATACGTACGCACTCATCTGTGTTGTACGACTAAGCGCTGCAAGAGCGATCAATGATCAATCACGGTGATGCTCTCTTATACCTCACCGTGATCATCACTTTACACCATATTTCGTAAAAAAGGCACGAAAAAAATGCGAACATTGTAAGTTAACATGAAAAAAAAATTAAAGAAAGCCGAAGATTTCTTTTTTTTTTGCTTTATACTTCTGTTTCATATTTTTAACGTGCCATCTCAAACAAAATTTTTCGATTGCTCACGCAAAGTACAACTGGGATCTGTACCCAGTTGTACTTTGCGTGAGCAATCGAAAAATTTTGTTTGAGATGGCACGTTAAAAATATGAAACAGAAGTATAAAGCAAAAAAAAAAAGAAATCTTCGGCTTTCTTTAATTTTTTTTTCATGTTAACTTACAATGTTCGCATTTTTTTCGTGCCTTTTTTACGAAATATGGTGTAAAGTGATGATTACGGTGAGGTATAAGAGAGCATCACCGTGATTGATCATTGATCGCTCTTGGAGCGCTCAGTCGTACAACAGGGTACGGCCGCATCGGATTCATGTCGCTTACACCGATCGATTCATCCCCACTCAGAGCAAATATCACGCGTTAATTTAAGCCAATGATACCAGAAAGAAAAATAGAATATTCCAGATTGAACATTTTAATAACACAAACATTCCATCTCATACTACATAATACATGTACACACACCAACTCGCAAGAGATATACATGCTTGTACATGACAATATAGAAAACAAGTAAATGCATAAAAATGTAAAATATGTTTACATAACAATCGGAGGGAATATTAAATTTAAATTCGGAAATCATAAAATCATCGAGCATAAATATAACACCATGGTGGTCATGGTATTTTATAACTACAAAAAAAATTTTAAATTATTTGAGCGTTTGGAATCTTCGCAAAAAATTTTGTTCCTCTGTTTGAAGTGGAGACGTATGCCAGTCGTAACAGTTGCAAAGTTCAAAGGCACACAAAATCACCCTATGGACAATTTGAAATTCCGCCTGGTCGATTTGAGCATATCCATATAGACATTGTAGGACCACTTCCACCATCTAATGGATAATCATACTCACTTGTGTAGATCGTTTCACTCGCTGGCCCGAAGTATACTGCATGACTAATATGTCAGCTGCAACCATACCCACCACCTTTGTCAACAACTACGTATTACGATTCGGCGTACCCCTTAACATCACAACCGATCAAGGAACGCAATTTGAGTCCAAGCATTTTAGTGAGTTAACAAAACTCCTGGGCTCACATCGGATACGGACAACGGCTTATCATCCACAAGCCAATGGCATGGTCGAACGTTTCCATCGGCAGCTCAAAGCCGCATTAATGGCCAGAAGCAACACAATCAATTGGAGTTCGGAATTATCAATCATACTATTTGGTATCCGAGCAACAGTGAAGGAAGATCTTAAGTGCTCACCAGCAGAATTAGTTTACGGTCAAACCATCAAACTATCTGGTGAGTTCTTTATCGAAAATCCTCCTTCGCCACTCCCAACTACCGACACAATCATCGACCAACTGTGAAAAACCATGCGCAACCTTATACCTATAACACCACGTCAATCCAAACAAGATGACATATTTGTTCTGAAATCGGTCAGCAACTGCGATTTTGTTTTCATAAGAACAGACAAGGTTCGCACGGGATTAACTCCTCTTTATGAAAGTCCGTATAAAGTTATACGCAGACTTAGAAAACAATTCATCGTATCGATTAATGGTAAAAATTCCAACGTTTCAATCGATCGACTTAAACCAGCTTACGGAATACTTAGTTCGGCTGAGCAAACATCAAGCCATCGGATTCACAAAACCGTCCGTATTGCTTCCACCCCTATAATCATTCCATAGGGAGGGGGAAAATCACTCGCGGGGGAGTCCTGCGGCGACTCACTCACAATTCAATTCAAATATTTAATCATACAATACAATTCAATCATTCACATAAATATCCATCACTCGTTCTTCGCCACAATTCGCGCATCCATATTCACACGCATGTACATGAACGCACCTTGTTCACCAACGCAACACACTTCATTCTTTAAAAATATACAGATGTCAAAAATCTCGCGCGAAACCGGAAATAAAAATTACACAATCGTTTTACTATCGTATAAAACAATATCGGGGACGTTTTTCCAGTTTAATTAAATTTTAGTATTTTGCTCGCGATTTATTTTACCAACCAAATAATAAAAAATACAAAAATAGTGTGTGCTACAGTGGTGAAGAGTATATTCTTTCTTTTTTACCTAAAGTGTAATTAGTGATTAAATAATAAGTAATTTATGTGGATTAAAATTTTTCTAAAAAAATATGGCGTTTTATTTGAACAAACGTCGTTTGCGTCATAAACCAAATAAATCAATTAATTACACTTCATTTTGTTTATCACTTGCTTAACACTTTATTCACATTCCACACAAGCGTTCAAATTTATTTGTTCTTCACTTTTAGGCACTAATTATTCATTAGGAATTATTTTAATAGTTAAACTCAATAATGCTAAGAATGAATTATTGTTTATTTATAGTCAAACTGTAATATTATTAAGAAGTTTTTTATTATTCACTATTTTTTTTTTATTTTCTGTTTTCAACATTTAGTTCATATTAATCATAATTCGTGTTATTTATTTATTCATTTCAGTTTTTAATATTTTAAGGTTATTTTTCTCATTGATATATTCACAAAATATAACGCGTTATGGCCAAAAAAAGAATATATAGTACAGTTTTAAACAAGGGCCCACTTTTGTTTTTTATCACGTTATAACAAACAAATTAATTTTCTATTTTTCATGAACGTTTTATATTTTATTATTAAATCACGTAAGTTTCTATTAAATTTTTGAAATTAATTATAAATTATTAAGATTTTTCAACTATTCTCTTCAGAATTTGCGTTTTGTTTTTCTTGGATAAGCGATTTTCATTTTTTTATGTTTTTTGTCTTTTGTTCCACAAGAGATGTTGACTACTTCAAATTTTATTTTAGACTCCCCTTATTCTCTAGTTTATCAACCTCCCATCACCAAAAATTTAATTTTTTTTTCTTTTTATTTTGGGAAGACAATATATCACGGTACAATAATATCGATCTGTAAATTATCGAGAAGGATTCTATATGATTACTATCATACCACCTGATATTGTTATACAAAATTTAAATATTTATCCAAAACAAACTTGAAACGACTACCAGTCGTAACAGAACCCTAAGCTCCAGAAAAATTTTAAACATTAATAACAAATATGTAATAAAACAACTTAAGTTATTTTTAAATAAATTTAATTGAAAACATTTTTCCTTATAGTAACAATATTTAAAAAATTTTTTTTTTTTTTAGAAGATCGATTTCGGATTGACTCCTTCTTCGGTTCTTTTTTAACAACTATTATTTATTCTTAAAATTACACTATTTAGATATATTTTAGATGCGGTGTTATTTAGCTCCTCCTACTTATGAACTATATACATTTAATTTAATTGCTTATTATTTATTCCCTTCTACTTTGTTAGTATTATATATGATGAGGTCATAGATTTTATTGGTTTTTGTATTGATTTTATCATTCAACAAGTTGTTGTTGTCTCTGTTTTTATATATTTCTAATTCCTCTAGCCTATTTAGTGTTTGTCCTTTTTTAATTCTACGTAATATTTTCAGGTTTGAATTGAAATCTGTATACGTATGTTTCTCTGATTTTATGTGTTGTGCGTAATTGGATTTGGGTTCTGTTTTTCTAATATCGCTAATGTGTTCTTTGAATCTCTTTTCGAATAATCGGCCAGTTTGACCAACGTAGAATTTGGGACAATTATTGCATTTAATTTTGTATACCCCAGTATCTGTTGGTTGTCCTTGTTTATAGTATTTTAGTTTTTGTTCTATTTTATTGTTGGTTTTGTAAGCAGTCTTGTATCCTAGCCTATTGAATGTATTGTGTATTATGTTGCTTGTGATTTTGTTATATTCTACACTGACGTATTTTTTATTTTCGTTCCTGTCTAGTGGGGTTAGTGTGGTCATTGTTAGTTGGTTTAGTTTCATTTTAAATCTATTGTTAATTTTGTCTATTAAAGTTGATTTGTATCCGTTTCTATTTGCTATGTGTTTAATAATGTTTAGTTCGTTATCGTAGTCGTTTTTGCACATTGGTATATTGTTAAGTCTGTGTATCATGTGGTTGTTAGCTGATATTTTATGTTGGTAGGGATGGTGTGAATCGTAATGGATATGTATGGTCCGTTTGAGTCGGTTTCCTATAAACTCTGAAAGAGTGTTTGGAGTTATTGTTTTTTATTATAAGATCTAAAAAGTTAATTTCTTTGTCCGTTTCAGTTTCTAAAGTGAACTTTATTGTTGGTTGTTTATTGTTTATGTGCTGATGTAGTTTGTCTAGTTGTCTTGATGAACCGTTAAATAATAAGATGATATCGTCGACGTACCTGTACCAATAAATTATGTTATTACGGTATATGTTGTTTGCGTTTATACGTATTTATTTTAAAATTCGTTTAGGTATATATCAGCTATTGTTCCTGAAAGTGGGCTTCCCATCGGTAATCCTTCAGTTTGTATGTAAAATTCGTTATTGTATGTGAAATAGTTTTGTTTTGTGATTTCAGTTAATAAATTGGTTATTTCGTTTGTATCTATTGTTTTCACCCCATTTTTTGTTAGTAACTTTCTTATTATTTCTATGGTTTCCTTAATTGGTATGTTAGTGTACATGTTGGTTATGTCAAACGAAGTTAGTTTGGCACTATTTGGAATATTAACTAATTTTATCTTATCTATTAATTCTAAGTTATTTTTTAGTGAATAATTATTTTCTAATTTGATGTATTCTTTTAACAATTTGTTGTTATGTTTGGCTATTTTATACGTCGGTGCTGTGGTGAAATTTATTAACGGTCTCATTGGTGTGTTTTCTTTATGTATTTTCGGCAATCCTTTGATGCTTGGTGCAATGGGTTTTATTACTTTACACGATCTGATGGTTCTATCACTCAGAATGCTTGTTGATTTATTTATGGTTTGTTTTATTTTTGCGTTATAATCGTTGGTTGGATCAGCTTGTAATTTTTGAATATTGTTGTTTTCGATGTATTCTTGGATTTTCTTGTTATATTCTGCAGTTGTCATTATGACTATCGTGTTGCCTTTGTCAGCTTTTGTAACTATTGAGTTGTTGGTTGTTATTTTATCCACTATGTTTTTTATTAATTTTGCTTCTGCTGTTTTGTTATTATGCACCTGTGTATTTTTATTTTCACTTTTCTTGAGGTCGTTTATGATTAATGTTCTTATTTCTTGTTGGCCTTGGTGTTTGGTTTTTAATATAATGAAATAATGATTGAATATAATGAAATAATTAATATAGTGAAATGTAAAATAAATAAAGAAGTGAACAGAAAACGGAAAATATTTAAAAAGAAATTAAAAAGTTTAAAATTAAAGAAAGCCTTACATTTAAATTCAATAAACAACAGTGAAAATAATAGTGAACATATCAGTGAAAATAACAGTGATAATAATATTGATAATAATTGTGATAATAATGTTAATAATAATAATGATAATAATAGTGAAGATAACATTAATAGTAACAGTGAAACCCAACAAACAATCCATAAATTCAATAATAGATTAGAAAACTATAAGGATATTGAACTTAGTAACCAAGAAATCAAATTATTGGTGAAAGGATTCAAACATTGTTTAAATCCAACCAACAACATCAAAAATTTCAATAAACATTTATTGAACATTGAAAATTCAATATTAAAAACCAAACACCAAGGCCAACAAGAAATAAGAACATTAATCATTAACGACCTCAAGAAAAGTGAAAATAAAAATAAACAAGTGCATAATAACAAAACAGCAGAAGCAAAATTAATAAAAAGCATAGTGGATAAAATAACAACCAACAACTCAATAGTTACAAAAGCTGACAAAGGCAACACGATAGTCATAATGACAACTGCAGAATATAACAAGAAAATCCAAGAATACATCGAAAACAACAATATTCAAAAATTACAAGCTGATCCAACCAACGATTATAACGCAAAAATAAAACAAACCATAAATAAATCAACAAGCATCCTGAGTGATAGAACCATCAGATCGTGTAAAGTAATAAAACCCATTGCACCAAGCATCAAAGGATTGCCGAAAATACATAAAGAAAACACACCAATGAGACCGTTAATAAATTTCACCAGAGCACCGACGTATAAAATAGCCAAACATAACAACAAATTGTTAAAAGAATACATCAAATTAGAAAATAATTATTCACTAAAAAATAACTTAGAATTAATAGATAAGATAAAATTAGTTAATATTCCAAATAGTGCCAAACTAGCTTCGTTTGACATAACCAACATGTACACTAACATACCAATTAAGGAAACCATAGAAATAATAAGAAAGTTACTAACAAAAAATGGGGTGAAAACAATAGATACAAACGAAATAACCAATTTATTAACTGAAATCACAAAACAAAACTATTTCACATACAATAACGAATTTTACATACAAACTGAAGGATTACCGATGGGAAGCCCACTTTCAGGAACAATAGCTGATATATACCTAAACGAATTTTAAAATAAATACGTCTTAAACGCAAACAACATATACCTTAATAACATAATTTATTGGTACAGGTACGTCGACGATATCATCTTATTATTTAACGGTTCATCAAGACAACTAGACAAACTACATCAGCACATAAACAATAAACAACCAACAATAAAGTTCACTTTAGAAACTGAAACGGACAAAGAAATTAACTTTTTAGATCTTAAAATAAAAAACAATAACTCCAAACACTCTTTCAGAGTTTATAGGAAACCGACTCAAACGGACCATACAAATCCATTACGATTCACACCATCCCTACCAACATAAAATATCAGCTAACAACCACATGATACACAGACTTAACAATATACCAATGTGCAAAAACGACTACGATAACGAACTAAACATTATTAAACACATAGCAAATAGAAACGGATACAAATCAACTTTAATAGACAAAATTAACAATAGATTTAAAATGAAACTAAACCAACTAACAATGACCACACTAACCCCACTAGACAGGAACGAAAATAAAAAATACGTCAGTGTAGAATATAACAAAATCACAAGCAACATAATACACAAAACATTCAATAGGCTAGGATACAAGACTGCTTACAAAACCAACAATAAAATAGAACAAAAACTAAAATACTATAAACAAGGACAACCAACAGATACTGGGGTATACAAAATCAAATGCAATAATTGTCCCAAATTCTACGTTGGTCAAACTGGCCGATCATTCAAAAAGAGATTCAAAGAACACATTAGCGATATTAGAAAAATAGAACCCAAATCCAATTACGCACAACACATAAAATCAGAGAAACATACGTATACAGATTTCAATTCAAACCTGAAAATATTACATAGAATTAAAAAAGGACAAACACTAAATAGGCTAGAGGAATTAGGAATATATAAAAACAGAGACAACAACAACTTGTTGAATGATAAAATCAATACAAAAACCAATAAAATCTATGACCTCATCATATATAATACTAACAAAGTAGAAGGGAATAAATAATAAACAATTAAATTAAATGTATATAGTTCATAAGTAGGAGGAGCTAAATAGCACCGCATCTAAAACATATATAAATAGTGTAATTTTAAGAATAAATAATAGTTGTTAAAAAAGAACCGAAGAAGGAGTCATTCCGAAATCGATCTTCTAAAAAAAATTTTTTTAAAAATATTGTTACTATAAGGAAAAATTTTTTTTCAATTAAAATTATTTAAAAATAACGTAAGTTGTTTTATTATAAATTTATAAGTGACAAAATATACACAAGCAAAATGGATATACACCATTATAAACACTTCAGAAGTTAATTTTTGCAAAGCAATCTCTAAAGGGAACAGCAGAGAAAGCAATGGGGTCAGCAAGAAAAATATATTCCTGGGATGATTTGAAGACATTCTTGAATTCGGAATTTTTAAGAAAAATTTCAACTGCTGAGATTCACAGTCAGCTAAGATTACGAAAGAAGCGTAGAGATGAATCTTTATGGGACTATCTATATGGCATGCGACAGCTAGGGTCGTTAGGAGATGTAGAAGTTGCTGCCATAATTAGCTACATAATCGATGGGATTGACGATACACCTGCAAACAAAGTACTGCTGTATGGTACATCTTCAATGGCGACCTTCCGGAAAAAACTATGTAGTTGTTTATGAGGATTTTAAATCGAAGCAACTTAATTCGTCTAACTCTAATAATCATTCGAAGCGCGACTTAATGCCAGTACATACAAAGTCACGTTGCTTCAATTGTGGAAAAATTGGACATCAGTCAAAGAACTGCTACAAAAAAGATGACGGACCGCGATGCTTTAAATGTTTGCAGTACGGACACAATGCACCTGAGTGTAAGAAAGTGGTTAGTTTAGAGCAACGTCGCATTGAGTCACAATAACCAAAGGAAATGGCTTTGGCGAGTGAGGGACAAAATAAAATAAAATATAATCACAAATTTAAGCCCTTATAGATACGGGAAGCGACCTAACTTTACTACGTGAAACAGATTACTATAAAATGAATCTACCTACACTTAAATTCAAGAAAACGCAGTTGAAAGGTATTGAAGATGGTGCAGTGACGACGATCGGATATTTCTCTACCATTTTTAAAATTGATGATGACGAATATAGTGCTGATGTTTACATTATACCGGAAGAAACACTAATTACAGTATGCGTTTAAGGAAACGACGTTCTAGCCGATACCGAAATTACAGTGAAAGCAGGAGGATTTCTGGTAAGAAAATTAAATTTCCAAGATGAACTTCCGAAATCTTGTTTTTTAGAAAATGATGTAGACTACGAAGTGGGAAAACACAAGCATAGAGCGACCATTGCAAATTTAATAGAAACTTATAAACCAGCAAACTCCAAGAAAGCTCCAGTCCATATGAAGATTATTTTAAAATCAGACATTCCTATATGGCAACATCCAAGGCGGCTTTCAGTGAGCGAAAAGATAGAAATTGAAAAGCAGCTTTCAGAGTGGCTCGATAGTGAAGACATACCAACCAAGTTGTTTGGAGTATGCAAGTCCAATAGTCATAGCCAACAAAAAGGACGGCAGTAAACGAATTTATGTAGATTACAGGAAACTGAATAGAAATATTGTAATGGACCGTTTTCCTCTTCCTTTGATTGAGGACCAGATTGACCAACTTCATGAGGCCAAAATATTTACAACGCATGATTTACAAAATGGATTCTTTCACGTTCCCGTCGACGAAAAAAGCTGGAAATATACATCATTGATAACACCAATGGGATAATACGAGTTTAAGCAAGTTTCATTCTGGTTATGTACTTCACCTGCAGTGTTCCAGAGATTTGTGAACTTTGCTCTGAAGGACCTCATCACTCAACAACTCATATTAGTTTAAATGGACTGATATTATCATTCCCTCTAAGTCTTATGAAGAAAATATCAAAACATTAAAAGATGTACTAAAAGTTTCTAGTGAATACGGTCTCAACTTTAAATGGAAAAAATGTAAGTTTTTATGCGAGAAAATCGAGTTCCTTTGATACGCCATAGAAGATGGGAAGCTTAGCCTTCCGAGACGAAAATTAAAGCTGTTTTGAATTTTCCCGTGTCAACCAATCTGAAGAAAGTACAAAGTTTTTTAGGTTTATCCGGATACTTTCGTGAATTTATTCCTCTATATTCTATTATCGCTCGACCGTTAACGGATCTCCTAAAAATGGACAAGACGTTTGCATTTGGTATCCCACAGAGGCAAGCTTTTGATTATCTAAAGAAATATCTGACCAGCCAACCCGTTTGGAGTTTATTTCAGCCGTCAAGATTAACCGAGTTACACACAGATGCGTCGAGACTTGGATGCTGGGCCATATTACTTCAGATGAATCCAGAGGATAATAGTTTTCATCCCGTTTACATTTACAGTAAAAAGACATCAGCCGCAGAAGAAAACTATTCAAGTTAAGAACTTGAAGTCTAGGCGATTGCGGCCGCACTAAAAAAATTACGTGTGTATTTGTTGGGCATTTCTTTTAAAATTATTACAGATTGTGCGGCGTTCCAAATGACCATGCGTAAAAAGGACATAGCTCCGCGGATTGCAGGATGGGCCCTAACATTAGAGGAGTTTAGATACAAACTAGAACATCCCTCGAATACGCAGATGAGACATGTAGATGCCCTTAGTAGGAACCCTATAACGATGATAATCCAAGATGAATTTCTAAGCCAAGTCGGTGCTGCACAGAGTTCCACTAGTTTCTAAATAAACAGATTGTCAACCAATTTTTTGATGATAGAGAACAAATACGGGCTGAAGTAAGAAAAAACATTGCCAAGGTTCAAGAGGAGAACTGTAAAAACTTAAACAAAAGGCGCAAAAAGGCGACTGTACATCAGTTGGGCGACTTAGTCGCTATTAAAAGAACTCAATTCGGAAGCGGGCTTAAGTTATGCTCCAAGTACCTAGGCCCTACATTTTTATTCCGATATTGGTAAAATATAACCACTGGTTTTGTGGTGTACTTTTATTTGTTTTCAACGAATAAGCCTGAAACAGAGGATCATATATACAAATCATTTCCGCTAATATAATAAACAAAAATTCAATTACTATACTCGTATATCCCAAAATCTGCAAAATATTTTTTTCCAATACATATTACAAATTCAATGCAGTTGAAAAAAAAATCCAAACATCGATACGATACGTAACTATCAAATCCTCCAAAATTACCACCTAAAGATATAACGGTGTAACAGCGTTATATGATGCAAAATAATATTTTTTTTTTTACTTTTTAATATTTCACAAAATTTACCAACCTAAAAATCATTTTATCATTAAATAACAAGATACATTTAATTTATAATAACTGCGACAAATCGAACAGTGTGTGGAGATGTGTTTGCACATCATACCTACCATACTTAATACAAGTTTATCTAGTCCTCCTCCCCAATCGACATGGTACGTTGCTAAACAAAAATTTCAATAATTTTATGTTTACAATTTTATTTATTTGATTTTAATTAGATTTTTAAAAATTGATTAGATTTTGTATATTTCAATTTAAAATATCTAATTATAATTTTATTATTAAATTTTACATTATTAGAAATTTCGTTGAAAAACATTGTTGTGTACCTATATTTAATATTAGTATTGATCGATTGTTATAAATAAATGTATACAAGTGCCTACAAAATTACGTTGAATCAATTGGAAAATATTTTTTCTACGTGAAATTGATTAAATTTGACAGTTTCGACAAGCGGTTTCTAATTCCATGGCACAGTTTTGCTGAAGTTAAATTATTGCTTTCTTATAAAAATCGTGAAAAGTAGGCTTTTCTGGTTTCAATACCCAAAACGTCTGATTTCCGCATTGTTGATTTTTTTTTTTTCAAATATTGCGACTTGGTTTGAAGAACTACATTCTTGTATTACACAATACAAGAACAACAACAATTTTACGACAAAAGACCGATACTATCGGTTATCAATTTTCTTACTAGCAAGGCACTATGGCATTTTGCACTATTGATGCACAAGTAGCTAGTTTAGCGTCAAAATCGATTTAAGTAATTTTGCAGTAAACTGTGTTTAGCCTTTGAAGAATAATGGTAACATGCACCGGTAAAACTGGTAATTTGAAAATATGAGCAATGATTTGTTTAGGAAAGGGTTATATCCTTGCTAAATTGTTTTATGGAATTTTTATTTGGGACGTTGTTTTAGTTTTAAAATTTTAACAGCAATTTGTATTTCCGAAAAAATATAAATTTAACAACTGCAACATTTGGAAGTCAATAAAATGCAATTTAATTCAATTTGCCTTTCTGATTGCATAAAATATTTTTTGCTCTTGCTTATAAAATAATGAGGAAACAAAACTATAATTTTGAATTTAAACATTCGTAAAATTTTATAAAAAAAATAAAATTGTTAATTAAGAAAATGTTTCCTATTTTACCCCAAATTTGAATATGAATCATTTCTAATAATGTACTATATTCATTTTTTGCTATTTTGCTTTGTTAGGATTATGGATTCGCTAAAATCGTGAAATCAATTTAATGCTTATAGGTTGTTGTTTAAGATATTATCGAATTCTAATTGCTCCCAAGGAAATGTATACTTATGTTGGATACTTTGTTCTTAGTTAAATATGAACTGCTGCTTTTGCTAAATTCAATACAACAAAGTTGGACGGTATAGCCCTACGACCTCGAGATTTCTGTTTTTTTTTTTTTAGAATTTTTGTGGAACAAAAATAACAGACTTTTGGTCAAGGTGACTTTTAAACAAAAATAGGAAAGTTTAGAACAAACATCCGAAGCCAAATGTCGAACTTAAGGCTGGGCGTACTGATTTTATTTCTGGAAATTTAGGCCCTCTCTTAAGAGGGTACACCAGTAAGAAGGTTTGATTAGTGGCGCGTTGCCAGCAGAAAGGGTGAAGTTGCGTTTTCGCTAGCACTGAATTGTTAATAGAGAAATTAATGGGAGAACCAGCGAGTCAGTAACAACTTTAAGTAAGAATGCGATTTACAGAAAGTTCATGTTACTGACAAGCGAATCTTTAAGAACGTTTCATTCAGTTCAGCCGTCACTTAACAGAGCGAAAATTAACGCGCAAACTAAAGGATATGTCAAAATAATGAGTGTGAAGTTTATGCTAAAAAAAAATAACAAAAAATTACACTGTTAAATTAGCTATTTTCCAATTGGAATTTAAATTATATGAAAATTTAAATTTTTTGTAATTTTGGATTTTTCGTACCACCAAACAGATTCTTTTCATCAGAAAACAGGTTCTTTTCATCCTTTTCAGATAGCTGGACCATCTAATTATATCGTTAACCTAAAGCATCCAATTGTGTTGAACATTACTATATTTCAGATAATTTAAAATTTGACTGAATTTTGATGGTTTAAATAATTATTTAACGCCGATCCTGGAAATGTCCCGAAGGCCCCCACATTTCTTAGAATAGCTAAGCCATATAGCGGTAAATGTCACCAAGCCGATCCAATTATGATGAACTATAATATATTTCATAGTTTTTGTAGTTTTTAATAATTTTCCATTATTTTAAAAGTTTTAAATCGCCGACCGCAGAGATGTTTACAAGGTCTTGCTCATATTTTCGGAAAACTTGGCCATTTGCCAGTCTACGTGGTGAACCTTATCCAATTGTGATGAACTATACTATGCTTCACAGAATTTAGAATTTTCAATATTTTTATTGGTTTCAAAAATTGTTGTATCTCCGATCACAGAGATGTCCACAAAGTCTTGCCTGTATTTTCGGATAAATTGGCCATATGCCTACGTGGTCAATCTTATTCAATTGTAATGACCTATACTATACTTCACAGAATTTAAAATTTTTAATAATTTTATTTGTTTTAAAAATTGTTGTATCTCCGATCACAGAGATGTCCACAAGGTATGGCCTATATTATATTTTTGGATAACTTGACCATATTTCAGTCTACGTGATAAATCTTATTCAATTGTGATAAACTATACATATACTGTACTTCACAGAATTTAGAATTTTTCATAATTTGATTGGTTTTAAAAATTGTTGTATCCCCGATCACAGAGATGTCCACAAGGTCTGGCGTATATTTTTGGATAACTTGACCATATGCCAGTCTACGTGGTCAATCGTATTCAATTGTGATGAACTATACTATACTTCACAGAATTTAGAATTTTTAATAATTTTATTTGTTTTAAAAATTGTATCTCCGATCACAGAGATGTCCACAAGGTCTGGCCTATATTTTTAGATAACTTGACCATAAGCCAGTCTACGTGGTCAAACTTATCAAATCTTGATGAACTATACTATACCTCACAGAATTTAGAATTTTTAATAATTTTATTGGTTTTAAAAATTGTTGTATCTCCGATCACAGAGATGACCACAAGGTCTGGCCTATATTTTTGGATAACTTGACCATAAGCCAGTCTACGTGGTCAAACTTATCCAATTTTGATGAACTATACTATATTTCACAGAATTTAGAATTTTTAATGATTTTATTTGTTTTAAAAATAGTATCTCCGATCACGGCGATGTCCACAAGGTCTGGCCTATATTTTTGGGTAACTTGGCCATATTGCAGTCTACATGAACAACCTTATCCAATTGTGATGAACTATACTATACTTCACAGAATTTAGAATTTTTAATAATTTTATTGGTTTTAAAAATTGATGTATCCCCGATCACAGAGATGTCCACAAGATCTGGCCTATATTTTGGGATAACTTGACCATATTCCAGTCTACGTGCTCAAACTTATCCAATTGTGATGAACTATACTATACTTCACAGAATTTAGAATTTTTAATGATTTTATTTGTTTTAAAAATTGTTGTATCTCCGATCACAGAGATGACCACAAGGTCTGGCCTATATTTTTGGGTAACTTGGTCATATGCCAGTCTACGTGGTCAACCTTATCCAATTGTGATGAACTATACTATACTTCACAGAATTTAGAATTTTTAATAATTTTATTTTTTTAAAAATTGTTATATCTCCGATCACAGAGATGTCCACAAGGTCTGGCCTATATTTTTGGATAACTTGACCATAAGCCAGTCTACGTGGTCAAACTTATAAAATTTTGATGAACTATACTATATTTCACAGAATTTAGAATTTTTAATAATTTTATTTGTTTTAAAAATAGTATCTCCGATCACAGCGATGTACACAAGGTCTGGCCTATATTTTTGGATAACTTGGCCATATTGCAGTCTACATGATCAACCTTATCCAATTGTGATGAACTATACTATACTTCACAGTATTTAAAATTTTTAATAATTTTATTGGTTTTAAAAATTGATGTATCCCCGATCACAGCGATGTACACAAGGTCTAGCCTATATTTTTTGATAACTTGACCATATGCCAGTCTACGTGGTCAAACTTATCTAATTGTGATGAACTATACTATACTTCACAGAATTTAGACTTTTTAATAATTTTATTTGATTAAAAATTGTATCTCCGATCACAGAGATGTCCACAAGGTATGGCCTATATTTCTGGATAACTTGACCATATGCCAGTCTACAAAGGTCCATTTTATCTAATTCTGATGAACTATAATATACTTCACAGAATTTCGAATTTTTAATAATTTTATTTGGTTTAAAAATTGATGTATCCCCGATCACAGAGATGTCCACAAGATCTGGCGTATATTTTTGGATAACTTGACCATATGCCAGTCTACTTGGTCAAAGTTATCCAATTGTGATGAACTATACTATACTTCACAGAATTTAGAATTTTTAATAATTTTATTTGTTTTAAAAATTGTATCTCCGATCACAGAGATGTCCACAAGGTATGGCCTATATTTCTGGATAACTTGACCATATGCCAGTCTACGTGGTCAAACTTATCCAATTGTGATGAACTATACTATACTTCACAGAATTTAGAATTTTTATTAATTTTATTTGTTTTAAAAATTGTATCTCCGATCACAGAGATGTCCACAAGGTCTGGCCTATATTTTTGGGTAACTTGGCCATATGCGAGTCTACGTGGTCAATCTTATTCAATTGTGATGAACTATACTATACTTCACAGAATTTAAATTTTTAATAATTTTATTTGTTTTAAAAATTGTATCTCCGATCACAGAGATTTCCACAAGATCTGGGGTATATTTTTGGATAACTTGACCATATGCCAGTATACCTGGTCACACTTATTCAATTGTGATGAACTATACTATACTTCACAGAATTTAGAATTTTTAATAATTTTATTTGTTTTAAAAATTGTTGTATCTCCGATCACAGAGATGACCACAAGGTCTGGCCTATATTTTTGGGTAACTTGGCCATATGAAAGTCTACGTGGCCAACCTTATCCAATTGTGATGAACTATACTATACTTCACAGAATTTAGAATTTTTAATAATTTTATTTGTTTTAAAAATTGTTATATCTCCGATCACAGAGATGTCCACAAGGTCTGGCCTATATTTTTGGATAACTTGACCATAAGCCAGTCTACGTGGTCAAACTTATAAAATTTTGATGAACTATACTATATTTCACAGAATTTAGAATTTTTAATAATTTTTTTTCTTTTTAAAATAGTATCTCCGATCACAGCGATGTACACAAGGTCTGGCCTATATTTTTTGATAACTTGGCCATATTGCAGTCTACATGATCAACCTTATCCAATTGTGATGAACTATACTATACTTCACAGAATTTAGAATTTTTAATAATTTTATTGGTTTTAAAAATTGATGTATCCCCGATCACAGTGATGTACACAAGGTCTGGCCTATATTTTTGGATAACTTGACCATATGCCAGTATACGTGGTCAAACTTATCCAATTGTGATGAACTATAATATACTTCACAGAATTTAAAATTTTTAATAATTAAATTTGTTTTAAAAATTGTATCTCCGATCACAGAGATGTCCACAAGGTATGGCCTATATTTTTGGATAACTTGACCATATGCCAGTCTACAAGGTCCATCTTATCTAATTCTGATGAACTATAATATACTTCACAGAATTTAGAATTTCGAATTTTTAATAATTTTATTTGGTTTAAAAATTGATGTATCCCCGATCACAGAGATGTCCACAAGATCTGGCGTATATTTTTGGATAACTTGACCATATGCCAGTCTACGTGGTCAAACTTATCCAATTGCGATGAACTATACTATACTTCACAGAATTTAGAATTTTTAATAATTTTATTTGTTTTAAAAATTGTATCTCCGTTCACAGATGTCCACAAGGTATGGCCTATATTTTTGGATAACTTGACCATATGCCAGTCTACAAGATCCATCTTATCTAATTCTGATGAACTATAATATACTTCACAGAATTTAGAATTTAGAATTTTTAATAATTTTATTTGGTTTAAAAATTGATGTATCCCCGATCACAGAGATGTCCACAAGATCTGGCGTATATTTTTGGATAACTTGACCATATGCCAGTCTACGTGGTCAAACTTATCCAATTTTGATGAACTATACTATACTTCACAGAATTTAGAATTTTTATTAATTTTATTTGTTTTAAAAATTTTATCTCCGATCACAGAGATGTTCATAAGGTCTGGCCTATATTTTTGGGTAACTTGGCCATATGCCAGTCTACGTGGTCAATCTTATTCAATTGTAATAACCAATACTATACTTCACAGAATTTAAAATTTTTAATAATTTATTTGTTTGAAAAATTGTATCTCCGATCACAGAATGTCCACAAGGTCTGGCCCATATTTTTGGATAACTTGGCCATATTGTAGTCTACGTGGTCAACCTTATCCAATTGTGATGAACTATACTATACTTCACAGAATTTAGAATTTTTAATTATTTTATTTGTTTGAAAAATTGTATCTCCGATCACAGAATGTCCACAAGGTCTGGCCTATATTTTTTGATAACTTGACCATATGCCAGTCTACAAGGTCCATCTTATCTAATTCTGATGAACTATAATATACTTCACAGAATTTTTAATAATTTTATTAGTTTTAAAAATAGTATCTCCGATTACATAGATGTCCACAAGGTCTGGCCTATATTTTTGGGTAACTTGGCCATATGAAAGTCTACGTGGTCAACCTTATCCAATTATGATGAACTGTACTATACTTCACAGAATTTAGAATTTTTAATAATTTTATTGGTTTTAAAAATTGTTGTATCTCCGATCACAGAGATGTCCACAAAATATGGCCTATATTTTTGGGTAACTTGGCCATATGCCAGTCTACGTGGTCAAACTACTGTGTCACAATTAGTCAGTGTTTGGTATGGATTTTGGGCTGGAGGCATCATTGGACTATACTTTTTTGAAATTTAGGCTGGTCAAGCTGTGACTGTTACTAGTGCTCGATATTGCGTCATGATAATACAGTTTTTTCTGCCGAAATTGGATGATATTGATGAGACATTTCCTGGTCATGTACTTTCTCGTTTCGGTTGTTAGAATTGGCCCCTAGATCGTGTGATTTACCACTATTAGATTTCTTTTTATGGGGTTATTTGAAGTCAAAGGTCTATGTCAACAAGCCCACAACCACTCGTGCATTAAGGGAGGAAATTAAACGCTACATCAACAAAATTCAGTCACATTTATGCAGAATTTTCCTGGAAAATTGCGATAAAAGAGTGCGTGCCAGCAAAGCCGTGGAGGCCATTTGCCCGATGTGTTTAGATTGTTATGATTCAATAATAAATAACAATCTAAACACTAGAAACTGTATTTTCTATTTAATTCAAATCGTGCGTTAATTTTGGGCACGTGTTATGTGTCATAATACAGCACTCCAAAGTCTATTTGCATTTGGATTTTTATTAGAATACATTAATTATGGTCAAGTCATACTTAACAAACCATCTACAATATGTAATATTCGCAATAAGAAATCCAAAGTAATTACATGTTGGACCCTGGATTTTTATTATTTTCGTTGATCAGATAACCAAGATCTTAAAAAACTCAAATGTTCTCATATTTCCTAATGATCTAAATATTCATCGTACGATTGAACAAACTTGTGATGCTGACAAACTCCAAGATGACCTCAATAGACTTAGAGAGTGGTGCAATCAAACATAAATCTTACAGACAAAACGATTTCACTACTTCAATAAATAAATACCAATCAAACATGTCAACAAACACAGTAAAAATAGAAAAAAAAATTGAAAATATCAAAACCATCGAGTTTAACTTAGAAGATTTAAAACTTTTCATCAAGAGGCTGAAATACAACCTCACAACCAAATAGAAAAAAGGAAGGGTAATGTATTCAACAATAAAAATATGAGTACAACCATGGAAATTTGCCATTATCACCCAATTGTGATTTTCTTTTTCTTCTCACCACCGGAAATCAAACCCGGGACCATGCAAAGATAAAGCAAGCATTCTACTTACTCTACCGCCTAGCGCGATAATCACTTTATCAATGAGCAAACGTTGATCAAATTCTTCTTTACTGCGGAATGGAATGTTACGCCACAATATTTGTTTGTTTGTAAAATTTTTAAATAAAATTTGTTCATCGAAAACTAGGACTTGCAATATTCGGCCAAAATAAAAAATCGGTATTTCGGTTATATCACATAATACTGGTATTCGGAAAAACATTTTTTAACCCAATTATTTTAGAACATCAGTAAACATTTTATCTCGTATCGCTGTAGTAACCTAGATAATTATGTCTTAAATTGTATTCGGTGGCTTTGGTAAGTTGGTTTTGTGTCTTCAACTGGGGATATAAACCACTTACGGAAATTCCACCTGACTTTAAATAGTTTCAGTATTTCCTGCACGAAGAAATCGAGGCAAAAAATTTAAAGTGTAAAATGAATAAAGTAAACAAAAATACCTTCATTTATAGTAAAAATTATCATTCATAGTAAACATTAAATCAAAATCTCGAGATTTATTTAGAGCCTAAATTCTGTTACAGCCACAGGCTGTTTCAACTTTAGATTAGCAGCAGCAGAACCGCTCACTTAAAAGTTAAAACTAAAGTTCAAATGAGTTTAATTTCTCTCGCAAAATGGGTTAGGGTTATAAAGCATGTTAATCTAAATAAAATTCCTTCATTTTAATTTAGAAATCTAATTTTATAGGTTTCAATTTATTTGTAAATTGTTTCATTTAATGTAATAAAAAGTTTCATTCTAATTGTAAAATGTGTCACTTAATTTGTAAAAGGTTTGATAAAAACCAGATTTTTAGGTTTTTTTGGGGTTATCAACTCAGTACGTTTATACCATTTTTAAAAATTGTCGCTGGCTGTGTCATATATAGAAAACTTGTTTTTATTCGAAAAATTTACAATAGATATCCGATATTTTTGGAGTAATTTCTCGCACGTAAAATATGAAAAAGTATCAGAAAATCTAGTAATAACTTTTAAGACGTGGCCAAAGCTTTTAAGTCTACAACTGCAATCCAACTTATGATTTACTTGATGGTCAAAATTTTAATGGTTTTCCTGCAAATTGTAGCGGTAGGAATGCGTAAAGCAATAATGGGAAAAAAGTTGAACCTTTGGCTTCAAAATTTTTGTTTGGGCAGTAAGTTAGTCAACAATATTTATTGTCCTTAGAATAATTCAACATAAAAAATTTAATAAAATAAAATAAAAATAATAAATATTATCTATGGTAAAATTAGCTCTACTCAATATTAAGGTTACCATATTTTTATGCAATTTGTGTAAATTTACATTGTTTATGTTTTTGACTAGAGTAGAGCTATTTCAAAAATTCTCAGACAAACTAAAATTTTAGATTGAACAATTTTTAATTTTCCACTTCACTAACCATAATGAATATTGTATTGTTAAACGAACAGCGTAGAAAACCATTTTGAGTAAATTGTGTTTATTTACAGCTCCACTCACATACAAAAACATAAACTAATAATCGTTATTCGTTCTGTATTGGCTAATTTACAAAATGGATCGTTTGATTAGCTGGAATGTGTTTCCCAAAAGGTACTAGACATTATATAATAATACATTATATGTATATGTTTACATTATACCACACAAAATATTTTATATAGTTAATAATAAACAATACATATTCAAAATAATATGATTTTTTAATTAAATTTTTATAAAAATAATAAGCCACATGTTTCTATGTACATATGCATATCCACATTGTGAATTACCAACCAATAAAAACTGCACAAAAATATATATTCTGTATTAAAGTTGAATATTATAATTAAAAATAATTAAAAAAAAAACTAAAAAACCAAATTAAAATTATATTGAATTTATTCAATTACAGTATTCGGTTTAAAAAATATTTGGTTTGTTTTATTTTGTTTCAAATATAATCAAACATTAAAAATTATAAAATAATATTCAAATAAAAATAATATTGTCCAACAACTAGTTATACTGAGTTGATTAAAAATATTTTTAATTCAAATTTGATTTAATTAGTTTGTAATAAAGTTCTAGGAAATTAGGTGTCATTACAAATTTTGATTTAATCATCAATCATGTTTTAAGCTCATTAAAATTTTGTTTAATTTTTATCTGAGCTAATGCCGATTGACCTGTCAACAGCAAGTAAATGTTACAACTTTAACTGCCGGTTACATTATTGGAACAATATTTAATTGCATGTAACATTATTGGAGTACTATCTCTAATTGTTAAATATTTTTGTATAATAATTTATTTACTTATTTATTCAATTTTGAAAAGTATACAAACAAGACAATTCTTTTCTCAATATCAGCTTGATGTTTTATTTTGATACTATACGAAAGATTAAAAATGGATTCACTGATGTGTCGGAGAAAACGGAAATATTAGTGAATAAAAAACATATAGAAAAAGGACTTTAAAAAGGAAAAGTACAAGTATGAATGCTTCTTGAATTTAATGACAGTGGGAGAGGCCTTTACTCTAGAGTCAAGGCGATTCCAAGTTTTCACTACATGGACAAGCAACGAGTTTTGACGAGCCACCATAATACACTTATAAGGCAGATTAGGGTTTAGTGTCGGTAGCGATTTAGAGAAATTAAGCTTATTATACAAATATGCTGGTTGCCTAGATGTTATTAGTTTATATATAAAGGCGGAGATAAGGTTCATAATCTAAATAATGAGAAAGATGACACCTTGTGATTAGGGCTCATATTCTCGGGTGTAAACCTGTAAATTTTTCGTTATTTATCTCCAATTTATATAACTGGTGGTCCACCTAGCGTTTGCAATTTCAACTGCCGGTTATTTTGAGTGTGGCAACGCTTACGTCATTCGTGTTATGAGAGAGAATTGGGATCGGTACGTAATTCTGTTTTACAAAATTCTGTATTTTTTAAAATAAATTTTGTCATTAACTTATCCATCTCTTTTCTACTCAGATAAAATAATTGCTGTTCGGTTCATTGCTATGGAATATTGTGTACAATGGTATGCTAAAACGTCGCGTAACAGAAGAAGCAAAAGCGAAGGGCGTTGCGGCTTTTGTTGGCCAAATTTAAGAAAGAATCAGAAAATATCTGCAGTGGTTATCTAATATAGGACTGGTGTTAACCGAACACTAGACGGGGGTGGTATTAATCTAGAGCAGGAAAAGGCGAGAAACCGTTGCCATCCAGGTGGGTTATTCTAAGATCAGGTATAGGAGAAATTTTAATGAAGAATCCCAAACAACGGCTAGTGCGAATCGTAATCTGAAAGGCTACAATATTGGAACAAATGAGATAAGGGATGATGTACATTCATTTGGTTGAACCGCCAACAAGGTGAAGTTGACTTCTATCCGACCCAGCTGCTGACCGGACATCGATGTTTCCTCTCACACCTGTATTGTTTCGGATACGCCGATAAGCCCGAGTGCCCGAACTGTAAGGGAACGAATACATAACGTGTGTTTTTCTTCTGCCCTTGATGCGAGGAAGCTAGACAATAAATCTCAAATAGGCTTAGGCGGATAACATCATCTTACGTAGTCACGGTGCCTTGGGCGCATCAGAAAAACTAATAGTGCTTCATAACCTCACCTCACGAAGTAACACAAACGGTGTTTATGGGGCGACAAATGCCTAATGGAAGATGTCTTTTAGCAGTGTAATACGAAGATTTTCAACCACCTACCGGTAAAATGTACAGACAGCCACACAAACACACACAAACACACACACACACACACACACACACACACACACACACACACACACACACACACACACACACACACACACACACACACACACACACACACACACACACACACACACACACAGACACACACACACACACACACACACACACACACTCACACACACACACACACACACACACACACACACACACACACACAAACACACACATACACACACCCGTGGGAGTTGCAAGTCTCCTATCGGGCACGTCCCCAGGTGGCGGATAGGGGGATGCCCTCACCGGTACACCGGCGGGTAAGTGGGAAATAAAATACCACTCGTGGACCAAAACTTGCAAGAAGCATCTGTTCACCAGGAGGTGCAGCTCCAAACAGCGTCTGTTCCTCATGTAAGAGGCGGCTGAATTTTTACCTGGCAGTAGGTATAAAATGCTAGGGGAAGGACACCCTAATTAAATAACCACAATGTCTCGTGAAGAGGGGAAAATTGTTACGGTGCATGGAGTCGGAAACCCAGTACCGGCGGAATTGTTGAGTAAACAAGCGGGCTCAACACCGTCGAGATCCAGCGACCGCAATGCCTCAGCAGTTGGGAACTTTGCTGTTGTTGCAGATAGTACTACAAGTTTTACTACCACCCCAGTGGCGAACCTTAATCCGTTCGCCGTTCGAGCAGAGGGGTAGGCTATTCCGATCGCCTAAGTCCGGTTCAATAATTCACGGGCACACAAGGACTAGTTCAACATCGGATATCAATGATTCGGATGCTCTTCAGCTGGGAACTATCGAGGAACTGGCAGAGTTCATAAAGGGAAAAAGCTACGTTCACTACGAAATAAGGAGGATAGTTGGTCTTTTACAATCTACATTCCGGTAAACAACTTTCAGAGCAAGGGGCGGTTTTGACGTCGATGTGCAAACGGAGGATGCTGTCCAAGACGAAACGACTAGAGAAATGAACCAGGGTACCCCAGCCAGTAAGAAGAAGAGGCAATTAAATTGTCTTTCACCTCTTGATACAGCAGATAGCCCTCAGAAAACGGGAAATAAGGTAAAGAAAATGCAGATTTTAAGGCCCGGGGAAGACCAAGAAAGCTGAAGCATGGTTGCATCTTCTGCACTGGGCACAAAGAAAAGATCTGAAGAGATTCGTGCGAGGCAAGTAACAAATGAATGGAAGGTTGTAAGGAGAAAACAAATTGATGATCAAAACCACTAGTCCAGCTTCGTTCGCGGAGGTTTTGAAAGGCATAAAAATAGATCCTGCCTTGGAGAGTGTCGAAAATAGTGTGGCCCGTATCCATTAAACCGAGGGGGGTGGGGGTTATCTATTTTGCTGAAAATACAGAAGTCGGCGTGTGGTAGTGCCAACCTTGATACGATGCGCGGTAAAATTGAAACGTACCTTGACGGTAAACAAGAGGTTGCGACTCTTGCCGATCCCGATGAAATTACACTGGAGATATGGGATATTGACGAGGTAACAATAAAGAGAGAAGTCTTTAACGCAATAGGTATGGACTTCGATGACGGGAAAATCCTCGATTAAAATATCGTGACTAGTCTTAGACCTGCGCACAGAGGTACGCAGATAGCGGTTGTCAAAATACCAACGGCTATAGCTCGTAAAATGGCTGATGTTCGCAGTGAAGTAGTTAGTCTATATGCAAGAGAGAAGTCGACCTATCAAACCTTTGCTTTGGGTGCGTGCTGCAGAGCCGGCCACAAAGCAAAAGATTGTGAACGGGAACCGCATTGTGCATTCTGCCGTAAAGGGGATGGAGAAGCTATCGAAACTCACACCACCGGTAGGGGTAATTGTCCAGCACGACGGATGGTGATAGGAAACAACCCTAGAAGGTGAAGCTACTTCAGCTAAACTTAAATCATTCTGAGGCTGCCCAGGACCTCCTATGGCAGACTATACACGAATTGAAGCCAGACGTCGCAATACTATGTGAACAGTACAAAAATGTGGATGATGCTGCATGGGTGAGTGACCATAGTGGCAAGGCAGCAATCTGGGCATGCGCTGGCTTGGTCATTCAAGAAAGCCCGAAGAGTTCCTTCGGATATGTTCGAGCAAAAATTAATGGAATACATATCTTCAGTTGTTATGCTCCTCCAAATGAGCCAATCGAGCAATTCATCCACTTCTTTGATTGCTTGGTTCTGGATTCAAGAGACCATAGTCCCACAGTAATTTCGGGAGACTTCAACGCGTTAGCTACGGAGTGGGGTAGCGCTCAAACAAATAAAAGAGGTCAATCCCTTCTGGAGGCTTTTTCAGTTCTGAATGTTGTTCTGTGCAACGCCGGCTCCGCATATACGTTTGTTAGTGAATCTCTCTGAAGGAGAGGAATAACTTGGGAGGTTTGCAACTTTTACACGCACATTGACCACCAGCCCATCCTGTGTGAACTCCATGAGATTCACCCAAATGATAGTATACAAATTGCGGGATGGAAGACAAACGCTTTCGACGAGGACATCTTCAGGTTTATGCTCCGTGACTCTAACTTGACGGACACCGCTAACACCAAGGAATCCCAGTTAATAGGCAGCATTACGAATGCATGTAACACTACAATACATAAAAGAAAATTAAACCCAAGACGCCCACCGGCCTACTGGTGGAATGAGGAAATTGCATTGCTTCTGCGAAAGTGCAATCGTGCTAGATGCGTTTCCCAGCGGGGTGGAAACACCAACTCCTCTTTCAGATTACAACAAATATACAGGGAAGCACGGAATGCGCTGAAGGTGGCCATTAAACAAAGCAGCGACGACGCTGGAAATCTCTCTGTGATAAGGTTGAGGATGACCCATCGGGTAGGCCCTAAAATATTGTAATGCCCAAGTTTAAACTTGCAAGAGGTGCAGCACCAACATGTCCTATTTTGATGGATAATATAGTATCTTCCTTGTTTCCTCGCAAACGAGTGAATATTCACTCGAGTGCCATTGAAGCGGATGACGTACTACTATTCACGATTGATGAACTAATGTCCGCCTCTAGGAGAATTTCCAACAAGAAAAATGTTGCCTTAAAGGCTGCGATTTTAAAAAAAACCCGAAGAGTTCCTGGAGGGTATAACACTTGCCTAAGAGAAGCAACATTCCCAGATATTTGGAAGAAACAGATGCTGATACTGATCCCAAAGAGTAAAGTACATTCGGAAGATCCTTCATCATTTCGCCCAATCTGTCTGTTAGATGGAGCGGGGAAATTACTTAAAAGGCTGCTCAGTAATCGGTAAGAAGAAGCTATCGTATCATCTGGAGACCTTGGCCATAACCAATATGGGTTCCGCAAAGCGCGTTTAACTATTGATGCTATTCAGCTCGTTATCAGGCTAGCAGAAGATGCCATCAGCGGCAGCAGATCGAAAGGAGGCCGTAGAAAATACTGCGCTATTGTTACGCTAGATATTAAAAATGCGTTTAATACAGCAAAATGGGAACATATTATGAACGCCCTCGATATCAGGAATGTGTCTTGTTACATTAAGCGGGTAATCTCAAGCTAATTTAAAAACCGCACTTTACATTACCGCACGAATGAATGGTGCAAGTAGTACACAGTTACATGCGGGGTCCCCCAGGGATCCTTACTCGGTCCAATGCTTTAGAATATTATGTATGACGATGTGTTCACACTCCAGGTCCCCGAGGAGGCGACGGTAGTTGGGTTTGCCGATGATATCGCCATCGTAGCAGTTTCAAAGTGCTAGGAAGAGCTGGAAAACATCTATAGGGATACTGTGTATATAAGCCAACAATGGCTTGACTCAGTTGGGCTGCAACTGGCGGAACAAAAAACGGAAGCGGTGGTTATAACCAGCAGAAAGGTGCTGGAAAAAATTTCCATTAGAATCGGAGCACATACAATTTCCTCGCAACCCTCGATAAGGTACCTAGAAGTACAAATCGATGCAAGGTTGTCATTCAAGGAGCACATAAAGTACGTCAGTGAGAAATCAACCAGAGCTAGCAAGGCTCTCTCTCGTATAATGACGAATGTCGGCGGGCCAAGCCAAGGACGACGAAGATTATTAGTCGGTGTAGTAACATCTATAATGCTCTATGCGTCCCCTATATGGGCCCAAGCGCTGCAGATGCCATCCTATAGTCGTGGTTCTAACTCTAGAGTGAGTTTCTAGAGTGATTAGTGCGTTCAGAACTCTTTCGGACGAAGCAGCCTGCGTCATTGCGGGAATGTAGTAATAGCCATGGAGGAACACCGGATAAACCAATGATGCGAGCGAACAACACAAGAATGTACAGGGGGATATTCTTATCGATTGGCAACAGCATTGGAACCGTTCGGAGGAGGGCCATTGGACTCAACGACTAATTCCTGAAATAGGCCCGTGGATAAATCGTAAGCAAGGCGAGGTTGATTTTTACCTAACACAGCTCTTAACAGGTCACGGATGCTTTCGATCATACCTTAATCGTTTTGGGCATGATGATTCACCGTATTGTCCATCCTGCAGAGATTCCGCAGAAGATGCTGAACACGTGTTTTTTGTATGCGCAAGGTTCCAGGGAAATAGAGAAGTACTTGCTGGAGCAATCGATCAATTTGATATTACCCCAGAGAACATAGTTGAAGCGATGTATGTGAAGCTAGCCCGAAACTCATCCCGAAAAAACGCGATGGCAACACTAAACTATATCTATCGCGACAGTTTATACTCTCAGCCCGAAAAAATGTTACGACAGCGACAGAATTTACTATCGTGATATTTTTAACTGTCAGCCCGAAATATTGCAGATAATTTTTTTAATAACATTGATTTGTTGAACAAAAATTGTATATGTATAGCTACAAATTTTAGATAAAGTCGTCTACTTGTCCTACTTCTCATTATATACGACCAGATTCATTGAGGTTTCAGCTATATTCTGTGCAAATTACAAGAAAATTGTATCTGGAATTTTTGAGATATAGTCATCTGAATATTTTAATACAAGCGATTCACGAGCACTTCTTGTATACAGCCTGATTCATTGAAGTTTCAGCTATATTCTGTGCAAATTACAAGAAAATTGTATCTGGAATTTTTGAGATATAGTCATCTGAATATTTTAATACAAGCGATTCACGAGCACTTCTTGTATACAGCCTGATTCATTGAAGTTTCAGCTATATTCTGTGCAAATTACAAGAAAATTGTATCTGGAATTTTTGAGATATAGTCATCTGAATATTTTAACACAAGCGATTCACGAGCACTTCTTGTATACAGCCTGATTCATTGAAGTTTCAGCTATATTCTGTGCAAATTACAAGAAAATTGTATCTGGAATTTTTGAGATATAGTCATCTGAATATTTTAATACAAGCGATTCACGAGCACTTCTTGTATACAGCCTGATTCATTGAAGTTTCAGCTATATTCTGTGCAAATTACAAGAAAATTGTATCTGGAATTTTTGAGATATAGTCATCTGAATATTTTAATACAAGCAATTCACGAGCACTTCTTGTATGCAGCCTGATTTATTGAAGTTTCAGCTATATTCTGTGCAAATTACAAGAAAATTGTATCTGGAATTTTTGAGATATAGTCATCTGAATATTTTAACACAAGCGATTCACGAGCACTTCTTGTATACAGCCTGATTCATTGAAGTTTCAGCTATATTCTGTGCAAATTACAAGAAAATTGTATCTGGAATTTTTGAGATATAGTCATCTGAATATTTTAATACAAACAATTCACGAGCACTTCTTGTATGCAGCCTGATTTATTGAAGTTTCAGCTATATTCTGTGCAAATTACAAGAAAATTGTATCTGGAATTTTTGAGATATAGTCATCTGAATATTTTAACACAAGCGATTCACGAGCACTTCTTGTATACAGCCTGATTCATTGAAGTTTCAGCTATATTCTGTGCAAATTACAAGAAAATTGTATCTGGAATTTTTGAGATATAGTCATCTGAATATTTTAATACAAGCGATTCACGAGCACTTCTTGTATGCAGCCTGATTCATTGAAGTTTCAGCTATATTCTGTGCAAATTACAAGAAAATTGTATCTGGAATTTTTGAGATATAGTCATCTGAATATTTTAATACAAGCGATTCACGAGCACTTCTTGTATACAGCCTGATTCATTGAAGTTTCAGCTATATTCTGTGCAAATTACAAGAAAATTGTATCTGGAATTTTTGAGATATAGTCATCTGAATATTTTAATACAAGCGATTCACGAGCACTTCTTGTATACAGCCTGATTCATTGAAGTTTCAACTATATTCTGTGCAAATTACAAGAAAATTGTATCTGGAATTTTTGAGATATAGTCATCTGAATATTTTAACACAAGCGATTCACGAGCACTTCTTGTATACAGCCTGATTTATTGAGGATTCAGCTATATTCTGTGCAACTTACAAGAAAATTGTATCTGGAATTTTTGATATATAGTCATCTGAATATTTTAATACAAGCGATTCACGAGCACTTCTTGTATACAGCCTGATTCATTGAAGTTTCAGCTATATTCTGTGCAAATTACAAGAAAATTGTATCTGGAATTTTTGAGATATAGTCATCTGAATATTTTAATACAAACGATTCACGAGCACTTCTTGTATACAGCCTGATTCATTGAGCATTCAGCTATATTCTGTGCAACTTACAAGAAAATTGTATCTGGAATTTTTGAGATATAGTCATCTGAATATTTTAACACAAGCGATTCACGAGCACTTCTTGGATACAGCCTGATTCATTGAAGTTTCAGCTATATTCTGTGCAAATTAGAAGAAAATTGTATTTGGAATTTTTGAGATATAGTCATCTGAATATTTTAATACAAGCGATTCACGAGCACTTCTTGTATGCAGCCTGATTCATTGAGCATTCAGCTATATTCTGTGCAAATTACAAGAAAATTGTATCTGGAATTTTTGAGATATAGTCATCTGAATATTTTAATACAAGCGATTCACGAGCACTTCTTGTATACAGCCTGATTCATTGAAGTTTCAGCTATATTCTGTGCAAATTACAAGAAAATTGTATCTGGAATTTTTGAGATATAGTCATCTGAATATTTTAATACAAGCGATTCACGAGCACTTCTTGTATGCAGCCTGATTCATTGAAGTTTCAGCTATATTCTGTGCAAATTACAAGAAAATTGTATCTGGAATTTTTGAGATATAGTCATCTGAATATTTTAATACAAGCGATTCACGAGCACTTCTTGTATACAGCCTGATTCATTGAAGTTTCAGCTATATTCTGTGCAAATTACAAGAAAATTGTATCTGGAATTTTTGAGATATAGTCATCTGAATATTTTAATACAAGCGATTCACGAGCACTTCTTGTATACAGCCTGATTCATTGAAGTTTCAGCTATATTCTGTGCAAATTACAAGAAAATTTTATTTGGAATTTTTGAGATATAGTCATCTGAATATTTTAATACAAGCGATTCACGAGCACTTGTTGTATACAGCCTGATTCATTGAGGATTTAACTATATTCTGTGCAACTTACAAGAAAATTGTATCTGGAATTTTTGAGATATAGTCATCTGAATATTTTAATACAAGCGATTCACGAGCACTTCTCGTAATCATAACAAATAACGCAAATCATAACGATTATGAGTAATATTATATCGAATTAACAAAACAAAAAAATTTCCTTCAGCGAGTGATATAAAAATCGTAAATTTGAATTGAAACAAGCTAGAATTGTAAGCGATCTTATCAAGCGAAGTTATTGGTGCATATATAATTGTGATGAAATTATTTATTTATAACAAACAAATTAACAATAAAATTATTTGAACATTTTAATTTTAAATTGTTATTAACAATATACTTTTTATAATTAATCGAACGAATTAAAAAGTTGCACAGAATATAGCTGAATGCTCAATGAATCAGGCTGTATACAAGAAGTGCTCGTGAATCGCTTGTGTTAAAATATTCAGATGACTATATCTCAAAAATTCCAGATACAATTTTTTTGTAATTTGCACAGAATATAGCTGAAACTTCAATGAATCAGGCTGTATACAAGAAGTGCTCGTGAATCGCTTGTATTAAAATATTCAGATGACTATATCTCAAAAATTCCAGATACAATTTTCTTGTAATTTGCACAGAATATAGCCGAAACTTCAATGAATCAAGCCTTATACTAGAAGTGCTCGTGAATCGCTTGTATTAAAATATTCAGATGACTATATCTCAAAAATTCCAGATACAATTTTCTTGTAATTTGCACAGAATATAGCTGAAACTTCAATGAATCAAGCCTTATACGAGAAGTGCTCGTGAATCGCTTGTATTAAAATATTCAGATGACTATATCTCAAAAATTCCAGATAAAATTTTCTTGTAATTTGCACAGAATATAGCTGAAACTTCAATGAATCAAGCCTTATACGAGAAGTGCTCGTGAATCGCTTGTATTAAAATATCCAGATGACTATATCTCAAAAATTTCAGATACAATTTTCTTGTAATTTGCACAGAATATAGCTGAATCCTCAATGAATCAGGCTGTATACAAGAAGTGCTCGTGAATCGCTTGTATTAAAATATTCAGATGACTATATCTCAAAAATTCCAGATACAATTTTCTTGTAAGTTGCACAGAATATAGCTGAATCCTCAATGAATCAGGCTGTATACAAGAAGTGCTCGTGAATCGCTTGTGTTAAAATATTCAGATGACTATATCTCAAAAATTCCAGATACAATTTTCTTGTAAGTTGCACAGAATATAGCTGAAACTTCAATGAATCAAGCCTTATACGAGAAGTGCTCGTGAATCGCTTGTATTAAAATATTCAGATGACTATATCTCAAAAATTCCAGATACAATTTTCTTGTAAGTTGCACAGAATATAGCTGAAACTTCAATGAATCAAGCCTTATACGAGAAGTGCTCGTGAATCGCTTGTGTTAAAATATTCAGATGACTACATGAAACTTCAATAAATCAGGCTGTATACAAGAAGTGCTCGTGAATCGCTTGTGTTAAAATATTCAGATGACTATATCTCAAAAATTCCAGATACAATTTTCTTGTAATTTGTACATGAATCAGGCTGCATACAAGAAGTGCTCGTGAATCGCTTGTATTAAAATATTCAGATGACTATATCTCAAAAATTCCAGATACAATTTTCTTGTAATTTGCACAGAATATAGCTGAATCCTCAATGAATCAGGCTGTATACAAGAAGTGCTCGTGAATCGCTTGTATTAAAATATTCAGATGACTATATCTCAAAAACTCCAGATACAATTTTCTTGTAAGTTGCACAGAATATAGCTGAATCCTCAATAAATCAGGCTGTATACAAGAAGTGCTCGTGAATCGCTTGTGTTAAAATATTCAGATGACTATATATCAAAAATTCCAGATACAATTTTCTTGTAATTTGCACAGAATATAGCTGAAACTTCAATGAATCAAGCCTTATACTAGAAGTGCTCGTGAATCGCTTGTATTAAAATATTCAGATGACTATATCTCAAAAATTCCAGATACAATTTTCTTGTAAGTTGCACAGAATATAGCTGAATCCTCAATAAATCAGGCTGTATACAAGAAGTGCTCGTGAATCGCTTGTGTTAAAATATTCAGATGACTATATCTCAAAAATTCCAGATACAATTTTCTTGTAAGTTGCACAGAATATAGCTGAAACTTCAATGAATCAAGCCTTATACGAGAAGTGCTCGTGAATCGCTTGTATTAAAATATTCAGATGACTATATCTCAAAAATTCCAGATACAATTTTCTTGTAAGTTGCACAGAATATAGCTGAAACTTCAATGAATCAAGCCTTATACGAGAAGTGCTCGTGAATCGCTTGTGTTAAAATATTCAGATGACTACATGAAACTTCAATAAATCAGGCTGTATACAAGAAGTGCTCGTGAATCGCTTGTGTTAAAATATTCAGATGACTATATCTCAAAAATTCCAGATACAATTTTCTTGTAATTTGTACATGAATCAGGCTGCATACAAGAAGTGCTCGTGAATCGCTTGTATTAAAATATTCAGATGACTATATCTCAAAAATTCCAGATACAATTTTCTTGTAATTTGCACAGAATATAGCTGAATCCTCAATGAATCAGGCTGTATACAAGAAGTGCTCGTGAATCGCTTGTATTAAAATATTCAGATGACTATATCTCAAAAACTCCAGATACAATTTTCTTGTAAGTTGCACAGAATATAGCTGAATCCTCAATAAATCAGGCTGTATACAAGAAGTGCTCGTGAATCGCTTGTGTTAAAATATTCAGATGACTATATATCAAAAATTCCAGATACAATTTTCTTGTAATTTGCACAGAATATAGCTGAAACTTGAATGAATCAAGCCTTATACTAGAAGTGCTCGTGAATCGCTTGTATTAAAATATTCAGATGACTATATCTCAAAAATTCCAGATACAATTTTCTTGTAATTTGCACAGGATATAGCTGAAACTTCAATGAATCAAGCCTTATACGAGAAGTGCTCGTGAATCGCTTGTATTAAAATATTCAGATGACTATATCTCAAAAATTCCAGATACAATTTTCTTGTAATTTGCACAGAATATAGCTGAAACTTCAATGAATCAAGCCTTATACGAGAAGTGCTCGTGAATCGCTTGTATTAAAATATTCAGATGACTATATCTCAAAAATTCCAGATACAATTTTCTTGTAATTTGCACAGAATATAGCTGAAACTTCAATGAATCAAGCCTTATACGAGAAGTGCTCGTGAATCGCTTGTATTAAAATATCCAGATGACTATATCTCAAAAATTCCAGATACAATTTTCTTGTAATTTGCACAGAATATAGCTGAATCCTCAATAAATCAGGCTGTATACAACAAGTGCTCGTGAATCGCTTGTGTTAAAATATTCAGATGACTATATCTCAAAAATTCCAGATACAATTTTCTTGTAAGTTGCACAGAATATAGCTGAAACTTCAATGAATCAAGCCTTATACGAGAAGTGCTCGTGAATCGCTTGTGTTAAAATATTCAGATGACTACATGAAACTTCAATAAATCAGGCTGTATACAAGAAGTGCTCGTGAATCGCTTGTGTTAAAATATTCAGATGACTATATCTCAAAAATTCCAGATACAATTTTCTTGTAATTTGTACATGAATCAGGCTGCATACAAGAAGTGCTCGTGAATCGCTTGTATTAAAATATTCAGATGACTATATCTCAAAAATTCCAGATACAATTTTCTTGTAATTTGCACAGAATATAGCTGAATCCTCAATGAATCAGGCTGTATACAAGAAGTGCTCGTGAATCGCTTGTATTAAAATATTCAGATGACTATATCTCAAAAATTCCAGATACAATTTTCTTGTAAGTTGCACAGAATATAGCTGAATCCTCAATAAATCAGGCTGTATACAAGAAGTGCTCGTGAATCGCTTGTGTTAAAATATTCAGATGACTATATCTCAAAAATTCCAGATACAATTTTCTTGTAAGTTGCACAGAATATAGCTGAAACTTCAATGAATCAAGCCTTATACGAGAAGTGCTCGTGAATCGCTTGTGTTAAAATATTCAGATGACTACATGAAACTTCAATAAATCAGGCTGTATACAAGAAGTGCTCGTGAATCGCTTGTGTTAAAATATTCAGATGACTATATCTCAAAAATTCCAGATACAATTTTCTTGTAATTTGTACATGAATCAGGCTGCATACAAGAAGTGCTCGTGAATCGCTTGTATTAAAATATTCAGATGACTATATCTCAAAAATTCCAGATACAATTTTCTTGTAATTTGCACAGAATATAGCTGAATCCTCAATGAATCAGGCTGTATACAAGAAGTGCTCGTGAATCGCTTGTATTAAAATATTCAGATGACTATATCTCAAAAACTCCAGATACAATTTTCTTGTAAGTTGCACAGAATATAGCTGAATCCTCAATAAATCAGGCTGTATACAAGAAGTGCTCGTGAATCGCTTGTATTAAAATATTCAGATGACTATATCTCAAAAATTCCAGATACAATTTTCTTGTAAGTTGCACAGAATATAGCTGAATCCTCAATGAATCAGGCTGTATACAAGAAGTGCTCGTGAATCGCTTGTATTAAAATATTCAGATGACTATATCTCAAAAATTCCAGATACAATTTTCTTGTAAGTTGCACAGAATATAGCTGAATCCTCAATGAATCAGGCTGTATACAAGAAGTGCTCGTGAATCGCTTGTGTTAAAATATTCAGATGACTATATCTCAAAAATTCCAGATACAATTTTCTTGTAAGTTGCACAGAATATAGCTGAAACTTCAATGAATCAAGCCTTATACGAGAAGTGCTCGTGAATCGCTTGTGTTAAAATATTCAGATGACTACATGAAACTTCAATAAATCAGGCTGTATACAAGAAGTGCTCGTGAATCGCTTGTATTAAAATATTCAGATGACTATATCTCAAAAATTCCAGATACAATTTTCTTGTAAGTTGCACAGAATATAGCTGAATCCTCAATAAATCAGGCTGTATACAAGAAGTGCTCGTGAATCGCTTGTGTTAAAATATTCAGATGACTATATCTCAAAAATTCCAGATACAATTTTCTTGTAAGTTGCACAGAATATAGCTGAAACTTCAATGAATCAAGCCTTATACGAGAAGTGCTCGTGAATCGCTTGTGTTAAAATATTCAGATGACTACATGAAACTTCAATAAATCAGGCTGTATACAAGAAGTGCTCGTGAATCGCTTGTGTTAAAATATTCAGATGACTATATCTCAAAAATTCCAGATACAATTTTCTTGTAATTTGTACATGAATCAGGCTGCATACAAGAAGTGCTCGTGAATCGCTTGTATTAAAATATTCAGATGACTATATCTCAAAAATTCCAGATACAATTTTCTTGTAATTTGCACAGAATATAGCTGAATCCTCAATGAATCAGGCTGTATACAAGAAGTGCTCGTGAATCGCTTGTATTAAAATATTCAGATGACTATATCTCAAAAACTCCAGATACAATTTTCTTGTAAGTTGCACAGAATATAGCTGAATCCTCAATAAATCAGGCTGTATACAAGAAGTGCTCGTGAATCGCTTGTGTTAAAATATTCAGATGACTATATATCAAAAATTCCAGATACAATTTTCTTGTAATTTGCACAGAATATAGCTGAAACTTCAATGAATCAAGCCTTATACTAGAAGTGCTCGTGAATCGCTTGTATTAAAATATTCAGATGACTATATCTCAAAAATTCCAGATACAATTTTCTTGTAAGTTGCACAGAATATAGCTGAATCCTCAATAAATCAGGCTGTATACAAGAAGTGCTCGTGAATCGCTTGTGTTAAAATATTCAGATGACTATATCTCAAAAATTCCAGATACAATTTTCTTGTAAGTTGCACAGAATATAGCTGAAACTTCAATGAATCAAGCCTTATACGAGAAGTGCTCGAGAATCGCTTGTATTAAAATATTCAGATGACTATATCTCAAAAATTCCAGATACAATTTTCTTGTAAGTTGCACAGAATATAGCTGAAACTTCAATGAATCAAGCCTTATACGAGAAGTGCTCGTGAATCGCTTGTGTTAAAATATTCAGATGACTACATGAAACTTCAATAAATCAGGCTGTATACAAGAAGTGCTCGTGAATCGCTTGTGTTAAAATATTCAGATGACTATATCTCAAAAATTCCAGATACAATTTTCTTGTAATTTGTACATGAATCAGGCTGCATACAAGAAGTGCTCGTGAATCGCTTGTATTAAAATATTCAGATGACTATATCTCAAAAATTCCAGATACAATTTTCTTGTAAGTTGCACAGAATATAGCTGAATCCTCAATGAATCAGGCTGTATACAAGAAGTGCTCGTGAATCGCTTGTATTAAAATATTCAGATGACTATATCTCAAAAACTCCAGATACAATTTTCTTGTAAGTTGCACAGAATATAGCTGAATCCTCAATAAATCAGGCTGTATACAAGAAGTGCTCGTGAATCGCTTGTGTTAAAATATTCAGATGACTATATATCAAAAATTCCAGATACAATTTTCTTGTAATTTGCACAGAATATAGCTGAAACTTCAATGAATCAAGCCTTATACTAGAAGTGATCGTGAATCGCTTGTATTAAAATATTCAGATGACTATATCTCAAAAATTCCAGATACAATTTTCTTGTAATTTGCACAGAATATAGCTGAAACTTCAATGAATCAAGCCTTATACGAGAAGTGCTCGTGAATCGCTTGTGTTAAAATATTCAGATGACTATATCTCAAAAATTCCAGATACAATTTTCTTGTAATTTGCACAGAATATAGCTGAAACTTCAATGAATCAAGCCTTATACGAGAAGTGCTCGTGAATCGCTTGTAATAAAATATTCAGATGACTATATCTCAAAAATTCCAGATAAAATTTTCTTGTAATTTGCACAGAATATAGCTGAAACTTCAATGAATCAAGCCTTATACGAGAAGCGCTCGTGAATCGCTTGTATTAAAATATCCAGATGACTATATCTCAAAAATTCCAGATACAATTTTCTTGTAATTTGCACAGAATATAGCTGAATCCTCAATAAATCAGGCTGTATACATCAAGTGCTCGTGAATCGCTTGTGTTAAAATATTCAGATGACTATATCTCAAAAATTCCAGATACAATTTTCTTGTAAGTTGCACAGAATATAGCTGAAACTTCAATGAATCAAGCCTTATACGAGAAGTGCTCGTGAATCGCTTGTATTAAAATATTCAGATGACTATATCTCAAAAATTCCAGATACAATTTTCTTGTAAGTTGCACAGAATATAGCTGAATCCTCAATAAATCAGGCTGTATACAACAAGTGCTCGTGAATCGCTTGTATTAAAATATTCAGATGACTATATCTCAAAAATTCCAGATACAATTTTCTTGTAAGTTGCACAGAATATAGCTGAATGCTCAATGAATCAGGCTGTATACAAGAAGTGCTCGTGAATCGCTTGTATTAAAATATTCAGATGACTATATCTCAAAAATTCCAGATACAATTTTCTTGTAAGTTGCACAGAATATAGCTGAATCCTCAATAAATCAGGCTGTATACAACAAGTGCTCGTGAATCGCTTGTGTTAAAATATTCAGATGACTATATCTCAAAAATTCCAGATACAATTTTCTTGTAAGTTGCACAGAATATAGCTGAAACTTCAATGAATCAAGCCTTATACGAGAAATGCTCGTGAATCGCTTGTATTAAAATATTCAGATGACTATATCTCAAAAATTCCAGATACAATTTTCTTGTAAGTTGCACAGAATATAGCTGAAACTTCAATAAATCAGGCTGTATACAAGAAGTGTTCGTGAATCGCTTGTGTTAAAATATTCAGATGACTATATCTCAAAAATTCCAGATACAATTTTCTTGTAAGTTGCACAGAATATAGCTGAATCCTCAATAAATCAGGCTGTATACAACAAGTGCTCGTGAATCGCTTGTGTTAAAATATTCAGATGACTATATCTCAAAAATTCCAGATACAATTTTCTTGTAAGTTGCACAGAATATAGCTGAAACTTCAATGAATCAGGCTGTATACAAGAAGTGCTCGTGAATCGCTTGTATTAAAATATTCAGATGACTATATCTCAAAAATTCCAGATACAATTTTCTTGTAAGTTGCACAGAATATAGCTGAATCCTCAATAAATCAGGCTGTATACAACAAGTGCTCGTGAATCGCTTGTATTAAAATATTCAGATGACTATATCTCAAAAATTCCAGATACAATTTTCTTGTAAGTTGCACAGAATATAGCTGAATCCTCAATAAATCAGGCTGTATACAACAAGTGCTCGTGAATCGCTTGTATTAAAATATTCAGATGACTATATCTCAAAAATTCCAGATACAATTTTCTTGTAAGTTGCACAGAATATAGCTGAATGCTCAATGAATCAGGCTGTATACAAGAAGTGCTCGTGAATCGCTTGTATTAAAATATTCAGATGACTATATCTCAAAAATTCCAGATACAATTTTCTTGTAAGTTGCACAGAATATAGCTGAATCCTCAATGAATCAGGCTGTATACAAGAAGTGCTCGTGAATCGCTTGTGTTAAAATATTCAAATGACTATATCTCAGAAATTCCAGATACAATTTTCTTCTAATTTGCACAGAATATAGCTGAAACTTCAATGAATCAGGCTGTATACAAGAAGTGCTCGTGAATCGCTTGTATTAAAATATTCAGATGACTATATCTCAAAAATTCCAGATACAATTTTCTTGTAATTTGCACAGAATATAGCTGAATCCTCAATGAATCAGGCTGTATACAACAAGTGCTCGTGAATCGCTTGTGTTAAAATATTCAGATGACTATATCTCAAAAATTCCAGATACAATTTTCTTGTAAGTTGCACAGAATATAGCTGAAACTTCAATGAATCAAGCCTTATACGAGAAGTGCTCGTGAATCGCTTGTACTTAAATATTCAGATGACTATATCTCAAAAATTCCAGATACAATTTTCTTGTAAGTTGCACAGAATATAGCTGAATCCTCAATAAATCAGGCTGTATACAACAAGTGCTCGTGAATCGCTTGTGTTAAAATATTCAAATGACTATATCTCAAAAATTCCAGATACAATTTTCTTGTAATTTGCACAGAATATAGCTGAAACTTCAATGAATCAGGCTGTATACAAGAAGTGCTCGTGAATCGCTTGTATTAAAATATTCAGATGACTATATCTCAAAAATTCCAGATACAATTTTCTTGTAATTTGCACAGAATATAGCTGAAACTTCAATGAATCAAGCCTTATACGAGAAGTGCTCGTGAATCGCTTGAATTAAAATATCCAGATGACTATATCTCAAAAATTCCAGATACAATTTTCTTGTAATTTGCACAGAATATAGCTGAATCCTCAATAAATCAGGCTGTATACATCAAGTGCTCGTGAATCGCTTGTGTTAAAATATTCAGATGACTATATCTCAAAAATTCCAGATACAATTTTCTTGTAAGTTGCACAGAATATAGCTGAAACTTCAATGAATCAAGCCTTATACGAGAAGTGCTCGTGAATCGCTTGTATTAAAATATTCAGATGACTATATCTCAAAAATTCCAGATACAATTTTCTTGTAAGTTGCACAGAATATAGCTGAATCCTCAATAAATCAGGCTGTATACAACAAGTGCTCGTGAATCGCTTGTGTTAAAATATTCAGATGACTATATCTCAAAAATTCCAGATACAATTTTCTTGTAAGTTGCACAGAATATAGCTGAAACTTCAATGAATCAAGCCTTATACGAGAAATGCTCGTGAATCGCTTGTATTAAAATATTCAGATGACTATATCTCAAAAATTCCAGATACAATTTTCTTGTAAGTTGCACAGAATATAGCTGAAACTTCAATAAATCAGGCTGTATACAAGAAGTGTTCGTGAATCGCTTGTGTTAAAATATTCAGATGACTATATCTCAAAAATTCCAGATACAATTTTCTTGTAATTTGCACAGAATATAGCTGAATCCTCAATGAATCAGGCTGTATACAAGAAGTGCTCGTGAATCGCTTGTATTAAAATATTCAGATGACTATATCTCAAAAATTCCAGATACAATTTTCTTGTAAGTTGCACAGAATATAGCTGAATCCTCAATAAATCAGGCTGTATACAACAAGTGCTCGTGAATCGCTTGTATTAAAATATTCAGATGACTATATCTCAAAAATTCCAGATACAATTTTCTTGTAAGTTGCACAGAATATAGCTGAATGCTCAATGAATCAGGCTGTATACAAGAAGTGCTCGTGAATCGCTTGTATTAAAATATTCAGATGACTATATCTCAAAAATTCCAGATACAATTTTCTTGTAAGTTGCACAGAATATAGCTGAATCCTCAATGAATCAGGCTGTATACAAGAAGTGCTCGTGAATCGCTTGTGTTAAAATATTCAAATGACTATATCTCAAAAATTCCAGATACAATTTTCTTCTAATTTGCACAGAATATAGCTGAAACTTCAATGAATCAGGCTGTATACAAGAAGTGCTCGTCAATCGCTTGTATTAAAATATTCAGATGACTATATCTCAAAAATTCCAGATACAATTTTCTTGTAATTTGCACAGAATATAGCTGAATCCTCAATGAATCAGGCTGTATACAACAAGTGCTCGTGAATCGCTTGTGTTAAAATATTCAGATGACTATATCTCAAAAATTCCAGATACAATTTTCTTGTAAGTTGCACAGAATATAGCTGAAACTTCAATGAATCAAGCCTTATACGAGAAGTGCTCGTGAATCGCTTGTACTTAAATATTCAGATGACTATATCTCAAAAATTCCAGATACAATTTTCTTGTAAGTTGCACAGAATATAGCTGAATCCTCAATAAATCAGGCTGTATACAACAAGTGCTCGTGAATCGCTTGTGTTAAAATATTCAAATGACTATATCTCAAAAATTCCAGATACAATTTTCTTGTAATTTGCACAGAATATAGCTGAAACTTCAATGAATCAGGCTGTATACAAGAAGTGCTCGTGAATCGCTTGTATTAAAATATTCAGATGACTATATCTCAAAAATTCCAGATACAATTTTCTTGTAATTTGCACAGAATATAGCTGAATCCTCAATGAATCAGGCTGTATACAACAAGTGCTCGTGAATCGCTTGTGTTAAACTATTCAGATGACTATATCTCAAAAATTCCAGATACAATTTTCCTTTGAACAATAACAAAATTTGTTTAGTATATATTCATAATAATCATTTGTTTACTTGTTTCTATAGTTTTATTCTTTTATCTCGAAAATTATTATATGAATAAATGATTTAATGTTATAGTAATGTTTGAAGTATCGCGAGAGTACTAGTGTTACAATATGAAAAATATCGTATTTTTCGGGATGAAATTTCGGGCCAGCTTCACGGAGGTGTTGAAGCGATGCTATCCTCACCAGAAGGATGGAGTACCAACGTCACCAAGCTAAGTAACTCGCACCCTTCAGTTGCGTGGGAGATGTGATCGTACAGTTAGTACAGACTCCTTCCCTTTCGAAGTAATACCTAGCGGTCGTTCCGGGGGGAAAGGATGCAGGAGGTGGTTTTAGTGAGTAGGAGTCTCACACCGTTTTGGTGGATAGCTACGTTATCCCCTACATCGTCCATGTTGGATTTCCACCTTCCTTGAAAAAAAACACACACACACACACACTCACACACACACACTTAAATACACATATAACAACTTGCGATACAGCAGACGAAACAATCGGAATTTTGCACACGGTCTTCAGGGATAAAATAATCAGCCGTAACGGAAATGTCAATTGGCCACCATGCAGCCGCGATTTGACTCCATTGGATTTTTTTTTGTGGGGAACCGTTAAAGATAAGTGTTACTCTAACCATCCAGAGACTATCTAAGGCTTCAAAGATAGAATCGAAGATGCCATTGATGAAAAAGGAACCCATACAATCGAAAATGTTCTGAAAAATTTGTTTTACAGAATGGGTACTGTAAAGCCAGCCCTGGAAATCATTTGAATAACTTTCAAATAAAACAAACTGCTTTGAAAATTATTCATTCGTCTTCGTTAAATGGACCACCCTTTAATATCAGAGCCCTGTAAGTCAGCCGCTTAGTGGACGGAACACGCTTAGTGGACGGATTGCTGAGCTGTCTTATTATGCCGTTAAATAGTGTTAGAATATCATTCACTTATCTGTGCCAGTACCTAATTATTTGGTTTTCGTTGTTCGATTCTGTTAATATATGCTGATTTTCAAAGTGATTCATGTATATTTTAGCTATGGTTCCTGATAGAGGATTCCTTATTATTTCCTTATTGGAAAACCCTCAGTCTGTGAATAGAATTTGTTGTTGTGTTGAAAATAGTTTTGTTCTGTTACTGCTTTGATTAGAGTGATAATTTCGTCAATTTTTTCTTTCCTGATTCCGTTTTTCTGTAACAGTTCCTTGGTAATTTGAATTGTCCCTTGAGTTGGTATTTTTGTGTACATGTTGGTTATGACGAATGATGCCAGTTTCGCTGTAGGTGGTATTCTATTGATTCTATTTTGTTGATTAGTTCAACGTTATTTCTGATTGAATGATCGTTCTGTAATTGTATTGTAGCAACTGTTCATGCTCGTGCGGTTGTGAAGTCTACGATTGGTCTCATGGTCATTTCTGGTTTGTGAATTTTTGGTAGTGCTCTGATTTTAGGTGCCGTTGGTTTTATCGTTTAAAGTTGTCTTTTTTGTCCTAATAGATAATATTTTTTTAGTTTAAAATACACGAACCAGTTCGTTTTTTATAAGACTTATAAATATTTTAAAACATTAAAATTGTACAGCTAAAGTTACCAGAAATTAAAGTCAATCTATTCTAGCCGGCATTGCCATCTGAGGGATGAAATTATAAATAAATTTCGTTTGGCCTACCCATTAGCTTCATACCGAAGTGGTAGGTATTAGAGGTTTATTAAATGTATTGTAAAATTTAAGTGATCGCAAAAATTGAACAATATTCCATTTTGGAATCGTATCCCTCGAGGAGCCGGATAGACTGCAATTTTTATTTATACATTGTTTTGCTTCATAAAAAATAACACAAATAATAACAATAAAAACTAAAAAGTTGAAAAAATATTTTAGGTTGATGGTTCCTTACAAGATTATAGTTTGTACAGTCAAGTGCAGTGTTTATTTCACTACAGAGTTACTTCAGTGGGGTTATTTATTATAACATTTATTTTTATTACTATTTTTTGGTGTTGGGTATACTATATGTTGGCGCTTATGAATTTTAAATTTTATTTTTTATTTCCTATGTAGGCACTCATATAGTTTATATATTTTTATTACAAGCTATGTCTAAAATTTGCTTTTGCTCCATTTTGTATACTCAAACAAATACACATTTTATTTATGGTATATGATGATTATTACGGTTGTAAAGTAGGTATGTATTATTATTTTATAGAAAGAAAAAGTTCAAATTTTCCCTCGTTCTTACGGTACACAAACTTTGAAATTATTAACAAACATTTATTTTTTATATGATGCTTAGGCACTGTAAGTGTTAAATCCTGTGGTCACTTAATAAATACTAAATATATTCTTCCTGAATTTGAACAATATTTTTTTATTGGTTTGTTAGCTCAAATTTAGATGATATATGTAGCTTATAGGATTGGTTTTTCGTTTACTAAACATATTTGAATCACGTTTTGGTGTTAGACTATCTAACAAACACACATTAGGTGAAATGCATGAAACAAAACCTTGTTCAGTATCTTTCGAAATATTTTTTTAAATTTTTCCAGACTAGTAAAATTTGTATTGTTATTTTTAGTAATAAAAAAAACTATCTATATGGTACGTACATATAATGCAATTATTGCAACAGATTGTTATAAATGAAATTAAAAAACAAGAGAATGGTTTAACAGCTTTTACCATATAAAGATAAAACTGTTTAATAGCATGATGGTATATTCGAAAAGTGGAAGAAGTGCCATTGACTTTTTAATGGGTGCCATATTAAAGATAATCCAAAGTAAGTACATAATAGCATAATAGATTCGTAAAAACTTGTTTAAAAGCCAAAATAAAACAATTAGTGTGTAAAAACTCACATCAGTAATTGAAGCTGAACTTGGAGCAGTTTAAACTGAAACCAAAGAACATATTCCTTAACCTAATTGTTACTGTTAGTATGATTTCCAAAATTTACGAAAATAATTAAAGCGAGCAATTTGTATCCATTAAAAGATGCAACATAATGAAAATACAAAATCTCCTTCGAGGAATTCCTTTGTCGTGAAATTTTAAATTCACCTGCTAATAATGTAAGAAATTTCCATTTGGTGCACGATTTCACTAAATTTACATAAAATCCAATCAAGGGTATCAATTTTTATGGTGTACCTGCGGAAAACGAAACATTCTCTTGTTTGTCATATTAGCTAATTTAATATGTTACCCTATTATAAAAAGGGTTTTGTCGGCAGCAGTTTGAGGGTAATATATCGTCATAAATTTATTTTTTTTATGATCCAAGACTTACCAAATTAATTTTGTTGTTTTTAAAGAGGTACAAAACGTATTTTGAACTTCTAAAGCCGCGGCGGGGGCCAATGGGAAATTTCTATTAATAGTTTTGCTACTGTACACATGTGTCGCCAGTAAACAAAACACTAAAATGTTAACTAACTTCAAGCAATTATGTGACATTTCTTCAAAATAAAAAATCAAGAGAAAAAAAAATATCTTAAAATCATCGGGAGATTGTTGAGGTGTACGTTAAAGTAGAAGATGAGAAAAAGTTATTAAAAGCTGAAAAGCTAAAGCGTAATTGAGATGCATCATTGTCGGAATACGACGAAGATGAAGATAAATATGTTGATTCAAAACAAAGAATAATTGTAATCTACGTATATGTGAAGAGACTACTAAATAGCTCTGAAATTTGGACTCAAATTCGGCATATTATGATCCAAAAACAGGTCCTAAGAGGGATAATTCTAATCTAAAATCACAAGAGTAAAATGATTTTCTTTTTCACTAAGTTTAGAATTAAGTTTAAACTCGGAGAGTTGTTTAAACTCGGTGAAAATTTTGTAAGATTTAGGTTAGGTTAAGCTTAGGTAGCGGTCCACTAGGACCAGACTAAGACAAAAAAATGGTCCGTAGCCATACCACGAATAATGGTTTTCTCCAACTCATTGGAGTCATTTTGAGCTGTTAACAAAGCGCTGGATACTCCTGACGTCCACCCTACAGAGATCCGTCAGGTCTTTGAAGAGAGGTGCCCCTAGAAAGGTTAGTCTGTTTCGTGTCAGACGAGGACAGAAAAAAGATGAAGCACTGTCTCTTCTTCCTCTTCGTCCCCGCAACTACAGCAGTAGTCATGTGAGAAGACACCAAGTCTGATCGATTGCCTCCCTATTAGATAGTGCCCTATAATCATTCCAACAAACACACTGATATGACTTGGCTGAAGTGAGATCAGCTGTTTGGATCTCGCCAAGTATAACTTTAACCACACCTGCCGAGTTATTACGCAAGAGATAACACTTGACGATCTGTGATTCGTCAGCTTGCTAGCTTCTTCCTGAAGCAGCAGTTTGCATAAGAGGCATTTCAATAACCTTTCTGCTCCCTGAGAAGTGGTCCGTTTTACCAAGTCGAGCCAGTTCATCGGCGTTTATATTCCCTGTACTTATGAAATGTCCTGGCACCCATAAAATGTGGATGATGAACTGATCTGCCATCTCGTTAAGAGATGAGAGACAGTTCTGTACTACTTTCGATGTGAGGAGGTGTGATTAAAGCGCTTTAATGGCAGCCTGACTGTCCGTATATATGGCAGTTACTTCAGCTTGAAAAATGCTACAGTAGTCGGGGGAGACGGAAGGAGAGATTTAACATAAGTTCCTCGCAGAACACTCTAGCCCCGACTTGCCCGTCCCGTTCTGAACCATCAGTGAAGAAGCTTATAACTCCTCCTTCCATTTGTCCGGGCGGCTTGCCAGATGGAGTTTAAAATTGCAGGCCTTTGATTTTGAAATTGGGTATAGAAAAGGGTCCGACAATGTTGTGCCAGACGCGTTATCTCGGGTTTATTCTGAGGAAACACCTATATTGTCTGCCCTTGTTGGCGAGGATGAAAACCGTGGAACAAACACCAAGAAGTCGGGCTTGAATAATACTGAAATAATGGAGCCCCTTCATATTGACCTAGATTCAGCGGTTTTTAATGATCCCGAATATCAGGATCAAATAGTAAAAATTCGAGAACTAAGGACAGATTGCCATAATTTCTACATAAAGGGTAATAAACTACTTTTTATGCCTTCATTTGGCACACAATATGAAGAAACGGATTTGCCTGTACGGAGATTGGTTGTACCGAACAAGCTTACTCATTCCTTGATTGAACAAGCCCACTTACCACAATCCTCCGCACATATGGGTATTGCAAAAACCATCGAGAGGCTCCGCAGACAATTCTACTGGCAGCGAAAGGCTCTAGATGTCAAAGAATATGTGGCCAATTGTATCAGCTGCAAAACAACAAGCCCGTTAATTACACCACAAAACCAGAAATGGGACATCAATGTATATCCGAACGACCCTTCCAAAGGTTATAAATGGATCTGCTGGGAATCCGAACGACCTTTCCAAAGGTTATAAATGGATCTGCTGGGACCATATCCTCGTTCAAAGCGCGGCAACGCGTACATTTTTATCGTTTTAGACCATTGTTCCAGATATGTGATTCTCAAACCTCTGCGAGAAGCATCAGCGGCTTTAATATGTAAGGCTCTAGAAGATGACGTATTCCTCTTATTTTCGGTGCCGAAATTTATCACCAGCGACAATGGTAAACAATTTACATCCAAGTATGAATAGGTAATTTAATCGACTATTTCTTGAACTATCACAACTTGAGTCCAAATCTCTGAGAATGGCCGTTAATGGCCTTTTATCAATTTTATGCAAAATCGCAATTTGAACTCAAAAATTCGCAGTATATTTATTTCTTTGGTTAGGGGATACCTTTATAGCTTGATGGATAGGGAATTGAATCGACTATTTCGTGAACTATCACAACTTGAGTCCAAATCTCTAAGAATGGCCGTTAATGGCCTTTTATCAATTTTATGCAAAATCGCAATTTGAACTTAAAAATTCGCAGTACAATTATTTCTCTGGTTAGGGAATACCTTGCTATAAAGGATAGGGAATTTAATCGACAACTTCCCAAACTATCACAACTTGAGTCCAAATTTCTGAGAATGGCCGTTAATGGCCTTTTATAAATGTCATGGAAAATCGCAATTTGAACTTAAAAATTCGGAGCACATTTATTTCTCTGGTTAGGGGATATATTTATAGCTTGATGGATAGGGAATTTAATCGACTATTTCGTAAACTATCACAACTTGAGTCCAAATATCTGGGAATGGCCGTAATTGGCGTTTAATTTATTTCATGCAAAATCGCAATTTGAACTCAAAAATTCGCAGCACATTTCTCTGGTTAGGGGATACCTTTATAGCTTGATGGATAGAGAATTTAATCGACTATTTCGTGAGCTATCACATCTTGAGTCCAAATCTCTGGGAATGGCCGTTATGGGCATTTGATCAATTTCATGCAAAATCGCATTTTGAACTCAAAAATTTGCAGCACATTTATTTCTCTGGCTAGGGAATACCTTTATAGTTTGATGCATAGGAAATTTCATCGACTATTTCGTGAACTATCACAACTTTAATCCAAATCTCTAAGAATGGCCGTTAATAGCCTTTTATCAATTTCATGCAAAATCTAAATTTGAACTCAAAAATTCGCAGTATAATTATTTCTCTGGTTAGGGGATACCTTTATACCTTGATGGATAGGGAATTCATTCGACTATTTTGTGAACTATCACAACTTGAGTTCAAATCTCTGAGAATGGCCGTTAATGGCCTTTTATCAATTTCATGCAAAATCGCAATTTGAACTCAAAAATTCGCACCACATTTATTTCTCTGGTTACAGGATACCTTAATAGCTTGATGGATAGGGAATTTAATCGACTATTTCGTGAACTATCACAACTTGAGTCCAAATATCTGAGAATGGCCGTTAAGGGCCTTTTATCAATTTCATGCAAAATCGCAATTTGAACTTAAGTATTCGGAGCACATTGATTTATCTGGTTAGGGGATACGTTTACAGCTTGATGGATAGGGAATTTAATCGGCTATTTTGTGAGCTGTCACAACTTGAGTCCAACAGAATGACCGTTAACGGCTTTTTATCAATTTCGTGCAAAATCGCAATTTGTAGTTAAAAATTCGAAGCACCTTTATGTCTGGGGATAAGGGATACCTTTTCAGCTTGATATAGTATAACTTTCACATTACGATTAGAGTCAAAATCATTAACGGAAACCATGATTTCCGGTTTTTCTTTTATTTGCATAGAAAATTATTCCTGATAAAAATTTTTCATGATAAATCTTTTTATTTTCTTATTAGATTAGAAATCGTATCACATAAAAAAAATCTTATAAAGGTTTTAGTACAACAGGAATTGCATTAACTAAGTCAAACGCGCCATCTATTATTGTACTATTATATTACGTTGCTTTAACCCTAAACAAACTGTCAAATATTCGGATAATTAAAGCCAGAGAGTCAGGTGAAACGTTAAAAATCTGGTTTTTCGACAATTTTATCAAAAATCCTAGTGTTCAGTCGGGCAAAAGTGATAAAAATTATCATGATATTTTCTATCACGTTTTGCCATAAAACACACTCATTTGTCACAAAAAAAAAACAAGTTTTTTTTGGTTTTAGCTGTCAAAATAAATACATATTTGGAAACAAAATATTTGGCTTTCCATTGAAATGTGATATTTTTAATATTATTTAGGAAGGGTATAAATAGAGGGGAAATAGAGGTGCTATACAGAAGTTTGACGTGTTAAATTACTTTTTTCATTTTGGTTGTTTTGTCTGACATGACATAAAATGCAACGAAGTGAAGTTAGGGAAATAAAAAACATCATGATATTTTTTATCACTTATAAATTATCGTCAAAAACTGTCGAAAAATGTCAAAAACTGTCGAATAGGGTCAAAAACTCTTGAAAAGGATCAAATATTGTCAAAAAGTGTAAAAACTACCGGAAAGTGTTAAAAGCTGTGCGTGTGATATTACGAAAAAGAGGAAACAAAATATTCTTATTGTTTCGTCAGAAAGTTTCTCAAATATACTGGTAAATTTTGAAACTATTAAAACAGTTCTTGACGTAAATGAAGCTGAAATTTTACATTTTTCATTTTTTTTAGCTGTCAAAATGTTTTTTACAGTATCCATCTCTGAATCAAACATACATATATGTGAAAGTAATAAAGAAATCTAAATAAAGCTAATAAATATTATGTATGAAATGTCAAAAAATGTTGTTGTTGTTATCTGTCAAAAAATATTGTTTTTTGATTATGCAAAAAAAAAACCTTATAATTTAAAATAATTTCAATTTCCATAATATAAAAATACTCAAAAAATTTAATTACTTTAACAAATTTAATAAATTATGTTTAAAAAAAAATCACAATAAATTAAATTGTTAAAGCCAAAGCCAAATATTTTGTTTCCAAATATGTATTTATTTTGACAGCTAAAACCAAAAAAAACTAGTTTTTTTTTTTTTGTGACAAATGAGTGTGTTTTATGGCAAAACGGGATAGAAAATATCATGATAATTTTTATCACTTTTGCCCGACTGAACACTAGGATTTTTGATAAAATTGTCGAAAAATCAGATTTTTAACGTTTTACCTGACTCTCTGGCTTTAATTATCCGAATATTTGACAGTTTGTTTAGGGTTAAAGCAACGCAATATAATAGTACAATAATAGATGGCGCTTTTTACTTAGTTAATGCAATTCCTGTTGTACTAAAACCTTTATAAGATTTTTTGTATGTGATACGATTTCTAATCTAATAAGAAAATAAAAAGATTTATCATGAAAAATGTTTATCATGAAAAATTTTTATCAGGAATAATTTTCTATGCAAATAAAAGAAAAACCGGAAATCATGGTTTCCGTTAATGATTTTGACTCTAATCGTAATGTGAAAGTTATACTATATCAAGCTGAAAAGGTATCCCTTATCCCCAGACATAAAAGTCCTTCGAATTTTTAACTACAAATTGCGATTTTGCACGAAATTGATAAAAAGCCGTTAACGGTCATTCTGTTGGACTCAAGTTGTGACAGCTCACAAAATAGCCGATTAAATTCCCTATCCATCAAGCTGTAAACGTATCCCCTAACCAGATAAATAAATGTGCTCCGAATATTTAAGTTCAAATTGCGATTTTGCATGAAATTGATAAAAGGCCATTAACGGCCATTCTCAGATATTTGGACTCAAGTTGTGATAGTTCACGAAATAGTCGATTAAATTCTCTATCCATCAAGCAATTAAGGTATCCTGTAACCAGAGAAATAAATGTGGTGCGAATTTTTGAGTTCAAATTGCAATTTTGCATGAAATTGATAAAATGGCACTAATGGCCATTCTCAGAGATTTGGACTAAAGTTGTGATAGTTTATGAAATAGTCGATTAAATTCCCCATTCATCAAGCTACTAAGGTATCCCCTAACCAGAGAAATAAACGTGCTTCGATTTTTTAACTTCAAATTGCGGTTTTGCATGAAATTGATATAATGCGATTAACGGCCATTCTCAGAGATTTGGACTCAAGTTGTGATAGTTCACGAAACAGCTGATTAAATTTCACACATATCAAGCTTTGAAGATATCGCCTAACCAGAGAAATAAATGTGTTTCGATTTAATCTTCGAATTTTAAATTGCGTTTTTACTGAAATTGATAAAGGCAAAACACCCTTTGTCACAGATTTGGGCTCAGTTTCTTATAGTTCGCATGATATCTGAATATATTCTCCATCCATCAAATTGAAGATGAATTCCCTGTCCCCAGAAATAAATTTCTTCCACCTTTTAATCTTCAAATTGCAATTTTGGCATAAATACTAAAGGGTCATTTATTTAGTTAATAAATTAGCTGACTAAATTCCGGAATTCAGAAATAATTTTTATTCTTGATTTATAATTTGATTCTTTTCTATTTTTTAATAAAATTACATTTTTAGTACTAAATATTTCAATAGGAATCTAAATTTTTTCAAATTGGAATTCAATTTAACAGTGTGAAACTAACACATAAATCAAAATGGGAATTTTGGGAAAAAATTCACACCCATTTTTTTTTAGTGAGTCAGTCTGGAAGTTAATTTTTAAGTGTAGAGCCGAGCGGGTTCTTTAGCATTTAAGTTAAGTTTAGTTAAGTTTTAGTTAAGTTTTTTTTTTCTGAGTATTTATTATTCAAAAGTTTTTTGTTGTTGTGTTATATTTGAATTAATGTAATATAATTTTGAAATTGTTAGTGCTACAAAAAAAAAAGAAAAATTTAAAATTTATGAATTAAGGAATTGTGTTAATAAAAAAAAAAAATAATAATAATAATAAAAACATGTATTGACATTTACACTAACATGTACTGGTGTGAAAAGTGAAATATCATAATAACACATAAAACAAACAATATAACTTAAAAGTGTTGTGTCGTTGTGTGTCTGATTTGATTCCACTGCATATAAAAAAAAAAATTGGAACAGAAACCCAAAACATAATATCAAATCATAAAAAAAAAAAATAAAACATAATCAACCAGCGTGGGTAACAGTATTGTTTGAGTTGTTGACGGGTACACAACAATTCCAAATAAAGCTAAAAATAAAATTAAATTTTATGTAGAATAACCAAAAAAAAAAAAATATAAAAAAATAAAATAAAAAGTTAAAAAGTTAAAAAAGTTAAAAAATAAAATATAAAAGTTAATTAAAGTGCAATGATCGAACAAAATACAAATATTAAATTTCAAATTATTTGTGAAAATATTTTTGTGAACATTTAATTTGTGTCGTGGACAAAATTTTGTGAAGTATTTATATTTAATTATATTTAAACAAAATTGTAAAATAAAGAAGTATATATCATCATTTTCATTTACTAACACATATAGTGCAATAATTGAACAGAAAAACAATATTAAATTTCATTGAAGTGCAATAAACTGTATTTACAACATTATAATGTCGTGTATTAAATGCAACGTAAAAATTCAAAGGGAAACCCAAAAGATTGATTGCGCTATCTGCAGAAATATCTTTCATCCGTCTTGTGTTTCATTAAACGAAGCGGATGTTGAATTTATTCGGATAGAGAAAAAATCTTGGAACTGTTTAAGCTGCTTACAGAAAGCTAAATCATCCAAAAATGGTGATGGCAGGTTAGCGTCTCCACGGGCCGTAAGCGCATCAAATGCTATTTATGAGTATGAAAATGCCACCCTTATCAAGGTGTTGCAGGAGATTACGCAACTGAAACAATGCTCAGTAGATAATCACAAGAAATTGGAGGATAGATTCCAGACTTGGGAAAAGACTTTGGAGCGAATAGAAAGTCTCGCTGCAGAAAATAGTTTCCTGAAAACTGAATGTAAAAAAATGGAAAAAAGGATAGAATTTTTAGAGCAACAACAATACGAGAATTCAATTGAAATAGTTGGAGTTTCATCATCTGTAAATGAGAATTTAAATGAAACCATTTTGAACATTACCAACAAAGGACTGGATCTAGCGATTAGTGAACTCGAAATCGACTATGCTTATAGAAGGAAGACGTCAAATGGGATGCCATCTAATGTTATTTGTGTCAAATTTTGCCGCCGTCAGGTGAAACATAAAATTCTTGAAGCAAAGAGAAAGAACAAACGCTTAGCGGCTGCAAGTTGTGGTTTAAATTCTAATGGCTTGATTTATGTAAATGAAAGCTTAAGTTTTTACAGAAGACAACTATTCCTACGTGCTAAAACGGTTAAAGAAGAAAAGGGATATAAATATCTTTGGATCCGAAACTCAAGAATACTACTAAGGAAAATGGATGGAGGTGATGTGATTGTTATAAGTGACATGAATGACCTTGATAAGTTAAAATAATCTTAGTTTAATACTTAATTTTAATGATCAATGTAACTAATTTAGCACAGGGTGAAGCATGTTCATTTGTAAATCCAGCATCATCATCTAGTTCTGATAATTAAAAATCCTTTTGAATCATACATCAAAATGCGCGTAGTCTTCGTAAAAACAGTGATTCTATTTTTGCTCATTTTACTACACACAAAATTTTACCTGATATTTTATTCTTCTCCGAAATTTGGATAACAAGTGATGAGGTAAATTCTTATAAACTCAATAATTTTGAAATAGTTGATGGTTGTAACAACAATTATTCAGCTGGTGGTATAGTTGCTTATGTGAAAAAAGGTTTTCCTTTTAAGTCTATAGTTAAAAATTTGGTTACGGCTGATATTTTGCAATTAAACTTCAGTTTAAATTCTGAAGTAATCTGTGTGGTTTGCGTATACCGTTTTAATTTCCACTCAATCAGTGATTTTATTATGGAGTTCTCAAACTATTTAAATGTTATTAACTCAAAAAATTTATTTATACTGGGCGACTTTAACATAAACATTTTAAAGTCTATTTCGGAATTTATTGATGTTAATCAATATTTATCAATGATGTCCAGCTTTGTTTTAAATTCTCTAATAAATAAGGCTACTCGAATAACTAAACTAACAGCTACTTGTATTGACCATATTTTTGGTAGAATGAAACCTGTATCAAAATTATATCTTAAAGCTGAGGGTTGTGACTCACACCTATCCGATCATCATTTAATTTCATTAAAAATTGATATGTTTTCGAATAATACCAAAAATTCCAATGAGACGCGTACAATTAAAAATATTAATTATATTAAATTAAATTCTTTGTTAGTGCAGGACCAACATTTATTAATGTTGCTAGACGATCCTAATGAGATTTTAAACAAATTTATAAATAATATCACTGCTAAAATTCAAGAATCATCTTATTCTGTCAAAATTAAGTGCTGGATGTCTAATAGCCTTCTGAAAAGTATAAAAGTCAAAAATAGATTGCTTCTAATTGCCAATAAACATAAAAATAATATTAAACTTCAGAATAGAGTAAAATTCCTTCAGAGGAAAATTAAGTTAGATATAGCAACTACAAAAGAACAATACTATCAAAATAAATTTCAGCATTCTAAAAAAGATTTAAAAAGCCAATGGCGTTTATTGGATGAAATTGTTGGTAAGCAGAAATCATTTCAATCAATTTCTGAAATATTAGATACCAATGGTGTGTAACTTGCTAAAACATAATTTTGAGTCTAAGACATTTTTCTTTTCACCAATATCTCCGTCTGAAATTTTGAATTATATCAATAGTTTGGATAATTCCAAATCATCTGGCATTGATAATTTAAGTAATTCTTTAATCAAACAAATTGCACCATCTATTGCTTATATGTTGGCCCATATCTTCAATCTCAGCCTTGATATTTTGAAAGCCTTGAATTACCGTTACGTCCAAATTTTTAAATGAAATGAAGAATTGGTTGTTTAATATTACTGACATTGAATCTTTGTTTACAGTTTTAGTTTGATGAATGACGATAAATTGAATATGCTAGCTATTTTGTAAATTTATTTTTTATTTTTCCCTTCTTTTTTTGTTGTACCCAACAACAAACATTAACTATTATCTAAGCTTATGATAGGGGGTTTCCAATACTGATCGTTTATGATCACGGAAGCTACCTAACTCCATCCATTTTAATTTAACATTATTAGTACTTTTAAGTTGTTTTGTCAATAATTTCTGACTTTTATATATTAAATTAATTATTAATTTACTATTGTATAATATATTTTAGTTTTTATAAATAGTGTACTGATTTTTTTGTAATTTAATGTTATGTAATTAATGGTTGGATGAATAAAAATAATAAAAAAAGAATATAGCTTAATCCTCAATGAATCAGGCTGTATACGAGAAGTGCTCGTGAATCGCTTGTGTTAAAATATTCAGATGACTACATCTCAAAAATTCCGTATACAATTTTCTTGTAAGTGGCACAGAATATAGCTGAATCCTCAATGAATCAGGCTGTATAAGAGAAGTGCTCGTGAATCGCTTGTGTTCAAATATTCAGATGACTATATCTCAAAAATTCCAGACACAATTTTCTTGTAAGTTGCACAGAATATAGCTGAAACCTCAATGAATCTGGCCGTATATGATGAGAAGTAGTCGTGAAACTTTTGAGTTGAAATATTTATACGACTTTATCTAAAATTTGTAGCTATACATATGCAATTTTTTGTTCAACAAATTAATGTATTTAAAAAAATTATCTGCATTATTTGGGGCTGACAGTTAAAAATATCACGATATTTGAACGTGATAGTAAATTATGTCGCTATCGTGACATTTTTTTAGGCTGTCGCAATAGAGATAGTTTAGTGTTGCCATCGCGTTTTTTTCGGGATGAGTTTCGGGCTAGCTTCACATACATGGGTTCACAGTTTAAATAATTGTTTAGTTTATTTTTAAAGTAGTAGCGAACATGTAGTTTAGAAATTGTATTGTCTTATGCTAACTATTACTAATAAAAACATAATAACTATCGACTACTTAGATATCTGGGACCGGGTGGATTCGCTTTGTTATAATACCATATCTTTCCTTTCCTTCGGTTTGGTTTTATGTGAAAGGTTGTACGGTTGATCCGGGGTTTTACAGAGTTGGTCGTTAATCGTATAATTAAATAATGTGATTCCTGTGACTTTAAAAGTCAAAGGAACACAAAAAACGGCTACAAGTTTGTCGGAACAGTTGGTTATTTTTTCGTTGATATAACATTTTATATTTAAATTTGACATCCATCAACATTTTTAAACCTAAATGAAGTTTGGCACAATTTCAAGGGTTGTACAAAAAACAAAATTTTTCAAATTTCCTTTTGCTCCCGAAAACGGCACCGACAAGTAGCCCCGCATAAATAGGTAGAGCAAAATATTTTTTTTATAAATTTTTTGTTAAAAAGTTGAATGAAAAATTATAGTTTAGTTTAAAATAAATTGATTATGAGCATGTTTTTTTATTAGCTCCGGATAGCAAGCTATCCGCAGCACAAGGGAAATTTCTATTGAAAGTTGTTCTATTATACACATGTGTCCCTAATAAACAAAAAACTAAAATTGTACCTAGCTTCATGCAGTTGTATGACATCTTCCGAATAAAAAATCGGAGTAAAAATATATAAAAATCATCGGGAGATTGTTGAGGAATACGATAATGTAGTAGCTGCAAAGAGATTTTTAAAAGCTGGAAAGCAAAAGGATAATCGAGATGCATCAATATCAAAAGGTGACGAAGATGAAGATAAATAATATTTTGATGAAATGGATATGCCTGGTACAAAAGTCAAGTCGATTCAAAACAAAGAATTAATGTACGTATTCTACGTATACGTGAAGACACAGCTTAATATCACAGAAATTTTAACCCCAATTCGGCATATGTATTATGATCCAAAACACGTTCTATGAGGGATATTCCGGATTCAAAATCACATCCTGGGGCCCTATTCTCGAATTCCACATCCATTTTCCACATGCGGACATCTGGCAAAATTCATCAAAACGTTCGGAAATTTTAATTCGTATATAAAACACTTGATACATGGCCATTTTCCTATATGGTGAATTTCTTCCACCTGCTTATACCCGTTCGGATATATTCCCTTAGTACCAAAAAAATTCAATTTTTATGAATTTTGACAGATGTCCACATGTGGAAAATGGATGTGGAATTCGAGAATAGGGCCCCTGAAGAGTAAATAATTTTTGTTCACTAAGTTTGAATTGCAAATAGTATTGCTTTAGAATATTTTTCCATGTCTCCAGTACACAACTCAACTCTAAAATAATAAAATTAATTAATTTATTTAATTCTAAACTTAGTGAACAAAAATTATTTACTCTTCAGGGGCCCTATTCTCGAATTCCACATCCATTTTCCACATGTGGACATCAGTTAAAATTCATAAAAATTGAATTTTTTTTGGTACTAAGGGAATATTTCCGAATGGGTATAAGCAGGTGGAAGAAATTCTCCATATAGGAAAATGGCCATGTATCAAGTGTTTTATATACGAATTAAAATTTCCGAACGTTTTGATAAATTTTGCCAGATGTCCGCATGTGGAAAATGGATGTGGAATTCGAGAATAGGGCCCCAGGATGTGATTTTGGATCAGGAATATCCCTCATAGAACGTGTTTTGGATCATAATATGCCGAATTGGGGTTAAAATTTCTGTGATATTAAGCTGTGTCTTCACGTATACGTAGAATACGTACAGTAATTCTTTGTTTTGAATCGACTTGACTTTTGACCCCAGGCATGTCCATTTCATCAATATATTATTTATCTTCATCTTCGTCACCTTCCGACAATGATGCATCTCGATTATCGTTTTTCTTTTCAGCTTTTAAAAATATTTTTGCAGCTTCTACTTTAACGTATTCCTCATCAATCTCCCGATGATTTTTTATTTGGAAGAAATGTCATACAACCATATCAAACCATATGACATTTGAATTTGACATCTATCAACATTTTTAAACCAAAATGAAGTTTGCCACAATTAGGGTTGTACAAAAATCAAAAATATTTCAAATTTCCCTTTGCTCCGGGTAGCAGCTCCGGATAGCAGCTCCATATAAATAGGTAGAGCTAAATATTTGTTATAGGTTTTTAGTTAAAAAGTTGAATTAAAAATTATAGATTAGTTTTAAATAAATTATTTATATATATAAATAGCTTGTTAAACATAAGTTTTATAACAGAAAATTAGCTGCTCCGGATACCAGCTATCCGGAGCTAATAAAAACACACGCTCTATATGTATAAATAGCTTGTGAAATATAAGTTTTATCACAGAAAATTAGGTGCTCCGGAGTTCATAAAAAAACGCGGCTTAAGGTATAAATCGAATTAAAATAACCTTTCATAAATTTCTTATAATTAAAAAACTTGCTTTTTTGGGCTTGATTAAATTTTTTTTTTTTTTTACAAAAATAGACGACTTATATGATTTTCACTCTTTCTTCACTCTATACATTCAAATCTTGCTTTATTATACTACATGCTCGTCATTCAAAGACATGTGATTTATAATTTCACCTGAGAAAAATTGATGTGGAATTCTAGAATAGGGCCAATTTCCTTATGTCATTTCATCGATTTAAGTCATATTGTGCAGCTAATCTATCCTAAATATCAGGAAGAACGATTTCAATTTAACAAAAATAGTGATAAACTGATTGATGTTACATAAATACATTTGTAAAAATATCTCATTCATCTAATAACTAAACCATTCAACTAAAATTACAACAATATAACATTTTCTAATTGAATAACTTCCAATAGTGAACACAACTTAGTTTTTTTATGTACTGTCATCGTTCCGAGAATACGTATTACAACAAATAAAAGTAATTTATTTTCCAACTTTATGAATTCTCGTTCGATTCTTTTCACTAATTTTTGTCTTAAGTCCCCATATACAGTTGAGTTACTTATAACAATACACTATTTTTATTATTACTTTCATTATATTTTCCCAATTATCCTTTTCAAATGATTTTATTATTAGTAAGTTTCTTTTCATTTCCATTAATAAATTTTCAATTGAAATCGTCGTGCTTTGTAGTTTTAAGCTCACAATTAAACTCATTTAATATTTTTTTTATTTTGTGCTCTCAATTATTGAGCTTATTATTTTTAATGATTGAAGCGTGATTAAAAAACAAAAAATATTTTTGATTAGATAGGTATTGGGTTAATTGAATTTGTACTATGGTGTTTACAAATCAATAATTTAAAGTAATTAAATATTTTTAATTGCTTTTTTTATTAAAACTTAGATAAACGACGTCACAGTGGAAATTTGATATTTTAATATTGAATTTACATTGCCCACCAAATATCAAATAATAAAAATAGGGTGGATAACCAGGCTAATTTACATATTACTGCCACCGAATTATATGTACATATGTATATACTATATATGGAGCATACATTTTTTGCTGGTTGCAAATTTTACAATGCGGTTTTGTTTTTGATATTTTCAGTCAATTTAATTTTTTAATAAAATATTTATATTAAAAATAAAATATTTTTAATTTTTATTTATTTATTGAATATTTATATAAATAAACCATTTTTTTTTGTTATTTCAATATATTTTTTATAATATTGTACGTTTAAATCTATGTATAGACGAGTAGATTGCAACAAAATTATTGATTTCGTAATCGCATTGTTAAAATTTAATGGAATAATTTTCATCCCAAAATATTTATTTTATCGCTGTTGTCATTTCAGTTTGAAATTGATTCTGGCTCGGGGCGAAGGCATATAAGCAGCTCCTTTAACATTTACCCAAATCGAAGATAAGCTTACTCTAAAAGGAAAATAATTAGCAAAGCAAGTTTTGATAATATTGAAAATTTTAGGTATTACCGAAAACACAATTTCTATAAAATAACGAATAAATCGATTCCAATCGTAAAAAACAATCAGTAACGGCAAGCCGTTTCGAATACGGAAAGCAAGATTAAATATCAAATATGTAAATTATTGAGCGCAACAAATGAGTTACAAAATTGAGATAAAATTGTCAGACAAAATTGTTCACTGTCAGATAAAATTGTTTCTTTTTTATTTCGATCTATAATTATAAATTGCGTCCAATTAAATACCAAATTCGCGGCAACAGTTAAAACTAAGGCTTGCGTCCCGGAATTTTCCGGAGACAGGCACATCGGATGAAGAACTTTAAAGAGAACGCTGGTTCGCTGGGATAAAGGAATATTGAGCAATGTCGTTCAGCTACAAAATATTCTTAAAGCGTTGAAAGTATAACTTCAGATGTGCTAGGAAATCAAGAAAAAATCGTTAATATACCCAAAAGCTGACGCGACTTCAGCATTATTCTTTGCAAATTTAAAAGAATAGGCAACTATTTTTGCCCACAGGTTTTTTTTTTATTTTTTTTATAGAGGGAGCCCTGTGCACCGCGACCATTGAGGTCTATTGTGCATTCCCAGAAGGTTTCACGTAAAGTGGAGGTTCAAGTCCTTGATAAACGCCACCAGCTCATGCATATTTAAAGGGCCGGCGTTAGGCCACTGTATTGTGTATGCATGGAGGAATTTAAGTCTTTTATGGATTATAGCATCACACGTGAATAATAGATGTTCGGATGTTGCCCTTTCCAGGTTGCAGAATCTACAACGGTCTGTAGGGGACTTTCCCGTTTTCTTCAGATGTCCATTAAAGGGGTTATATCTTGTTAAGTACCAGATGAGGGATTTAAGAGACTGTCTATCCATCTTGATTGCCTGATCTAAACGCCTAATATCACAGCTTAATAGTTTTTTGGTCTGTCTCATCCCAATGGAGGACTCCCAGAATATTTTCGTATGTTTTTCTTCCTAATTCCTTATGCCATTTGCCAGATGGCTCTTGAAGTAACCAATACTAGGCTCGGGCCCAAGGAAAGAGCTCTCCGCTGCCTCTTTTGCACCGCGGTCTGCCGCCTCGTTTCCCTGTACATCGGAATAGCCGGGGGACCACAAAACGGTTAATTTATCCTCCATGCCGAGTTCTAAAAGGTTGCGATAGCAGCTCCAGATTATTTTGGAATAGAAGACAGATGCTCCTAAGGAAAGCAATGCCGCCTGGCTGTCCGATATTACGTAAATTTCGGTTTTTCTATATTTTTTTGTGAGACATCGAAGCACACATACCTCGACCGCAAATATCTCTGCTTGGAAAGCTGTGGGGGTTTTACCCAATGGAATACAGAGTTCGAGATCCGGCCGATTATACCCGCACCCGCACCCACCCCTGATTTTAAACCGCCAGTGTACCATATAATGGCATGATGGGATAAGGAGGAAATGATACTCCCTGCTTGTTCCCTGTCGGGTATCTCAATCGTGAAATTCCTCCCGCAGTCAATAGTTTTAACCATCACGTCTGATAGTTGGATTATTTCCTCGTCCAGATTCAATTTCTCCAGGATGCTATTATGTCCTGGTCTAATAGTCTTAATTTGAGATGTTATTTTTAGATTGACTGCCCTTGAACCAGCTACTCTTTTAAGGTGCAAGTGTAGTGGTGAGAGCCCCAATAGCTTCTCAAGAGCAGCTGTAGGGCAAGTTTTCATTGCTCCCGTCACACTTAAACAAACTAGCCTTTAAATCCTATCCAATATTAAACAGGCACCACTTTGCTCTGTCTTAGGCCACCATACAAACGCCGCATAAGAGATTATTGGTCTTACGATGGTTGAGAATAACCAAAGTGCCATTTGGGGATTCAGACCCCACGTTTTGCCAATCATTCTTTGGCAAGTGAAATGCACCCTATTTGTCTTGTTTGTAATATATTTTAAAACCGGGTTCCATGTCAGTTTCTGATCAAGTATCACTCCCAGGTACTTAACCTCCGTCGCCATTTGGAGAATTTCCCCATTTAGATATAGAGGTGGGAGAATTGTTTTCCCCCGATTTGTAAAGAAAGTACAAATAATTTTGTTGGGGTTTACTCTTAGGCCCGTCTCAATACCACCAGTCGCTTATAAACTCGAGGGCATATTGCATACGTTCTGCTATTGTACTCTCGAATTTCCCTCTGACCATTAAGACTAGATCGTCCACGTAGATGATATTCGAAAAGTGAGAGTTTTTTAATCTTATAAGTAGTCCTTCCATCACGAGTAGCCGCAAAAGGGGTGAGAGAACTCCCCCTGGGGACAACTCCTGGTAGCTGCAATCGTGATGGATTTATCATTTATCCTCCTGTTTCTAAGCATATTGATTATCCACCCTATGGTGGAGGAGTCTATTCCCCTTGCATGTGCTTGTTCTTGAATCATTTCGAACTTGGTATTGTCAAAAGCCCCTTGAATATCGATGAAGGGACATAATAAAATCTGTTTAATCCGAAGTGTCCGATCTCCCAGTTTAATATGCATGTTGGCTGGGATCTAGAGGATGCCTTAGAAGGGCATTGGATCTAATATATAGGCCCAGTATCTTCTCCATGGTTTTCAGAATAAATGATGTGAGGCTAATGGGTCTATAAGACCCAACGTCCTCTGCAGATCTTCTTCCCGTTTTCGGGATAAAAATCACCCGCACCTCCCTCCAGCTTCTTGCAACATATTGTAAGCTATAGCTGGCTCTAAAGAGTCTAATCAAATAAGGCAACAGTATTTGTAGGCTTTGCTGTAAAAATGCAGGATATATAAAATCCCCTCCCTGCGATTTTAAGGGACCAAAGGAATTGACGGCCCATTTTATTTTTCCGGGAATGAAGACATCTCTTGAGAACTTGTAAGCTTCCCTTGGAATCAGGTAAGGATGCACGCTGTCTACATCGAGGTCTTCCTGGCCTCCAAAGACAGTACACTCTGAGAAGTGGTCTTTTACCAGGCATTCGAGAGTTTCCTCCCTGGATGTAGTTATCTCTCCATTCGGTTTCCTTACAGATCCCAACGAATTTCTGTGGTCCAAGGAAAGTGCCTTCTGGAGTTGACAAGCCGCAGGCAGCCTCTCGTCTTTTGGTTTCCAGGGTGTGGTTCCACCAAGGAACGTCCCTTGTCCCCCTAATACGAACGTGAGATTGGGTGGTAGGCATCAATAATTGCCTCGGGAAAATTGCTTGAAACTCTATCGAGATCCTCAATAGAGTTGATGTTGGTCTGTAGACCAGTTCCGTTATCATAAAGTCTTTCATTATACACTGACCAATTAGTACGTTTTGGTATTCTTACTACCAATTCGTTTTTTGAAGGGGTTTTAATATCAAACCAGATATACATGTGATCCGAGAAGGATGCTTTCCTTTGACGCATGCCAGTCCAGAATTGTACCAGAGGTACCCATCTCAGACTAGGTAAGATCTAGCACCTCCTTCCTGACTGCACTCACAAAAGTCGCATCGTTCCCTTTGTTATTAATGATTATATTTTTTGTTAAACAAAATTCAAAAAGTTGCTCACCTCTGATGTTAGTGTCACTACTTCCCCAGACTATGTGGTGTGAATTTGCATCGCAACCGATGATGAATTTTTGGTGATGAGTCGTGCAATACTTAATGAATCTCTGTACCGGTTCTGGAGGTGGGTCGTTTTCGTCCCCGGGAAAATATGCCGAAGCACAATTGAGCGTGCTTCGGCCTCCTTTGGGTGAAGGCGTCTCTATCGAGATCGCTGATATGTCCCTGGAAATAAATTTATTAATGGAGAAATAATAAATTTATTTTTTTTTGTATTGCTTTCCTCGGCCTATCCACTTCCGTGTTGTAAATTAGCCTACCTGTTTAACTCGGCAAACCTTTGATTTTTCCAGTGTGGGCCCACAGCTCCTGAATGAGCGCTATGTCCCAGCTCTTTATTAAGAAAAGGCGGCTTAGGTTATAAGTGGCCGCCTTGGATCGATGAAGACTTATCTGTACACATCTCAAGGATGTGTGGTGTGTTGAATTGTGCAGCATCTTCCTGTTTATTTTGCCATGGGCTTTAAATAGCCTTGTTCTCCCTTTTTGGGCTGTGATTGTGCCACCATGCCCCTTGGGATCAAACCGTGGCTTTTCCCCTTTTTACTCTGGCTCGGTCTTGGCCTTGTCACACCTGATGTGCTAGGCCTATTCGTCCTTTAATGCTCAAAGGCAGCTCTGACGCGTTCCACGTCTTTCGCCGCTGCCATATTTGGTGGCTAGACCCATCCCTTGCTTTCTCCTTCTTAGGGCGAAAGTGTACGGCACCGAACATCCAATTTACCCTATAATTGGAGCCCTCCGCCCCCTCCTCGCCACAACCTTCCAGTCCGCACCTCTCAACTCTTTATTCTGAATCGCCAACCGGCGAAGTGTCTTTTTATCCGCCTCTTTGTCACAGCGTGGCAAGTATACGAGAAAGATCTTGGGGCGAGGAAGCTCGTCCTCCCTGACCACTTTGATGCTTGCCCCCTCCTATAGCTTGAGTTTAGACACGACGGCTGTAAGCCATGCCGCCGTGTCCTCGTCCGCACAGTTTACTGGGAGCCATTCGTTCCTAGTACGGCAGCCCAGGAAGTTGGGGCTGACTCCGTCAAGCGGCAGATCTGACATTGTTTCCATAATGGCATCCTCGATTTCGAGGATCTGGGTGGTACCCAGCTTGACATCAGGGAAGCCTTGGTCGATGATTTCCAACCTGATTGATTTGATTGTGTCGCTGTAGCTGGGTACGGTCGTATTTCTACGACCCAAATTCGCCACGACTTTGGAAAGGACTTTCGCTCCCTTTGGTGAGGGGCTGAACCTCTTCTCCCGTTTTAGTGCCAGACCCTTAGAGGTAGATCCGTCTGACCTGCTCCGCTTGTTCGTTCTATTTGATCTATGTCCTTTATCTTCGCTCGGCACTGCTCCACAGGCACTTCCTTGCGGCACCACTAAGGCGTGGCCTTGTTTTGGTTGCGAGCTCTAGGCCCGCGAGATTCTCTTTGACCTCTGTTGTTATTGAGGTAGATTGAGTCTCAACCTGTACTGGCAAAGGAGTGCATGAGTCGGTGAGCCAACCACGGTATTCATGCTAGAGCAATTGCTCTCGCTGTCTGAAATTTTTTTCTCGGAAGCAGGGCCTACTAGGCTCTTGTCATCTACCGAGATTGGTGTGTTTAAAAAAGCACCACCCTCATTATTTTTTATATTATTGGTGTCCATACAATAGATCTTGTCTGAGGAAAGAAGGTCCAACACAGTAGCGCCTCTTACTGTGGTAAGGATAATTGAAACCGGAGGTCGCCAGGTATCCGGGGTTCCGTGCTAGAGACCAAATAACCCATGATCATTCATCCCTCGGCGCACGTGTCTCACCTTGGATCTGAGGTTTTTTATCAAGGTTATTCCTTCCATTAGGAAAGAAGTTGCCTTGTTAATAAAATTTCACTGTTTTAGAACTGTCTGTGCAAGACACTGTCTTACAAAATATTTTGTAAGACAGTGTTGCAGAGGTAATACCAGACAAATAAAAACAATTCAGTCAAAAGAAGAGTTGGGCATACATTACATTCCTACATCCGTTGTGTAAGTGTGTCTCTGCTGAGGCCGCGGTAATATCCCTAAAAATAAAACGGTTAATGAAAAAAATATATTGTGCAAATGGCGTCAGAAAAAAATTTAAAATATTCTCTATATTAATATAAATATCATAATGCTCCAACGAAAAAAATCTAAAATTTTATTCGTGTTATGATTGGCTGATGAGTGGTCACGTGTTATCTTTTTTGTTCTTAAATTTGGTAATTTCAATAACCTTTCCCTCATGATGCTCTCTATTTGGATTGTGTCAGAAAAGCGGTGATAGGGTAAAATGAGAAAAGGTTTTAAGTCGGAAACCAACGCAAATTAAATAAACAGATCATTTATGTCAGGTATCATTTACTTAACGGCGAATTTCCTAATACGATGATATTTGTTTTTGTTGGAGATGTCTAGAGAGCTAAAGGTAGTTTATTGACTTTTCGGTTTTTTAGTTTTATATAAAATAATTTAAATCGAGTTTATCGTATTTTTCGTTATATGGAATGAAGCATTATAAAAAATGACCAATTTTTATAAATTGGAAATAAAGAATAACAATGTACGAGTATGTCTGTGTTAGCTCTTCCAGAACACATTAGGTATAATGTACTATTTTAACAATCAATCTTATTTAACTTGTTCATCTCGGCGTATACAATTTTCGCCTAGTTAAATACAAAGTGGAAAACTGAAAATAACACAAATTGTGGGACAAAACGGGATTCCGTTTTACATTGTTACACAAAAATATCAAATGCTTGACTAAATTACAACAACAACAATAGCATTTTTATCATAAAACATTTTGCTGTTTTTTTTTTTGGTTGTTCGCAGTTGCGAAAGATGAATGTTTTGCAATAACTGTAACCATAAAAATTATCTTAGATGTATACCATGTTGGTAATACTCGTACAAGCGTATCAAATTCTATATCAAATAAAAAAAAAAAAAGTTTGAAGAAAGGGAGCGTACAGTTTTGGTTCACACTATAATTTTATTTTTTGTATTTTATCAATTTATTTTTGTTCATAAGGAAACGGAACAAGGAACAACAACAACTGTAAATTTTCCGAGATGATTTATGACATTATTTTGAATTTAGATAAATTGAGACATTTATTAGTTTTTGTATAAGAAAAACTGTGGAGAATAGAGTAATATACTTATCATGCTTTTGAAGCTTTGAGATTTTGAACTGTTTTTTTTTTGTAGCATGAACGAGTTTATCTTGGTGTGGTAACGAAGTTCTTCTTTAAAAATACGCACCAAATGAAATCAAGATGCCAATATTCATCGTAAATATGTGACTATGACATTTTATTATTCGATTATATTTCAATGGAACCCTTGTATAAATTACCGACACATTTTAAAGTTGTCTTAATCCTATCTCCGCTTATCCTGTATATCAATCAATATTCCAAGATTTTCTTTGTATTATACTTGTTTAAATATTGAGTGTATAATACAAATCTCTTTGATCGTTGAATTGAGAGACAAAAAAAAAATCCCAACTTAATTTTCCTTAAAGGTTTTCCCCCTATGAAACCAAAAATAAATAAATAACAAAGGAAATATTAAATTTCCATTTCTGTGAAAATTTTATTTTAAATATCTAGCTATTTGGATTTATATTTAACTTATTCACGTGCAATTAGCATCAAGAGTGCCTATAGATATTGAGTTTTAGGTAGACGAATTGGGAATAGGGCTAAATATGTAGTACGCAAATAAAAAATAAGTACTATAGGTATAATTCTAGTAGAAGGGATCAAACAATTTTCAAACACTTTATTAAAATGGTTTATCCTTTGTCTACCTGATTCTGTCAGTTATTTTTATTTTTTGAATCTTGATGTATTCTTTGCTAGCAGATCAAACGTAGATAAGAGGTAAAATGCCATTATAAATTCGTATACTTGTCTTGTAGTGATTTAATAAATAACCTTAATAACTAATGTCGAATATGTTTTACACAGAAATGGCGCCGGGTGAAATGTAGTGGTGCATTGGTTGTACCGCTACATGGTGTTTTTGATTTTCTCGAATTTAAAAATATAAACGATGAATAAATCACAAACTTTAATTAAATTGGAACAGGAATCAGTCCCTTGATTTTCCGGTAGCTTCCAAATTTTGTTGGTTGGACGGTAGACGATGGGACGGTAAATATTTTCCAGCACACATAACCCTATGCAATAAAGCAGACTGAAACGTTTTATACGGTCAACATTAGTGTCATTACCTTGCGTTAATATTGATCGTGAAAGTCAATGAAATCAATAATAATGGCCAGTAATGATGCGAATCCGGATTTGCTGATTTCGAGATATCATTACTGGTGTATAGTGAAGATACTGACACTATTAATGATCGTGTGTTGCTTTCTCGTCATTACTGCTTAGTAAATGCTGCTCTAGGTGAATTTATAAGATCTATAGTGAAGGAAAGCAAATAAAAAATATAAAGGGCTGAAATCTCATGAGGTGGTTAGAACTTCGGTCTGGATTAATTCAACTACCAAATCAATCCTGAAAAGAATCTCTTAATTCAATCTTCAGCTCAACCTCCGACTCAATATACAGATCAACCTCCATCTCAATCGCAACATAATTCTAAATTCAATCACCAAATTAACAGCTAACGAAATTCTCAAATCAATCATCAAATCAATCCCCGACCAACTTTTAAATCAACCCTTAACCTATGTAACTCCAAATCAACTCTTAAATAATTCTCCAACAGAAAAACTCACTTAACCTCAATGCAGGCTAACTAAATCCTAACTCAACTTAGCTCCAACCAAATCTCAACTCTCTGCTCAACTCATACCATCATAGCATCATACCACTATAGAAGGAGATGAATATTTGAGATATTAACAGTGACCTTTCTTAAGCCTTAAACAATATTTGTTTAAAATTTGGTTAAAATCGTTCAATGCATGTGCATTTGTTTAAATATGAAACACATATTCTGTATAAATATATATAAACACTCACTTTTAAATAGAGTGAAACCTCATTTCAACGGATATTCAATTTAGCGGATCCTCACTTTAACGGAAAAACTTTTAAGTCTTATGATTGGCAATCCCATGCATCCACACTGAAGTTTTTCAATAAAAACCACCCTTAGATAAGCCGACACTTTATTAGAGCACACACGGACAGTTATTTCAGCGATGATACAAGTTTTACCAGTACACTTCCAGTTGAACCTTTAACATTTCAAATTGAACCATTAGCAAATTATGTGTATAGCCAATTAGGATGGAACTTGCTATTTCTTAGCCGGCTTTAGTGAAATTGGACATTCTTGATTGAAATGGGATTCTTAAATTATTTTTGAATAAAATTCTGGAATATGGCGACCACTTTATCTAACGCTCATTTTAGAACCCCATTTTCATCGCTAATGGCAAATTTTATCATAATCGGTTAAGAAATAGCCAAGTTCCATCAAACGAATAATTTCTTGGATTGTCTCATCCCAATGGAGGACTCCCAGACTAATTTCCTATAGTTCTGCTCCCAGTCCCTTATACCATCTGCCAAATGGGTTTATTGTTTGCTTAAAAAGCAATACAAGGACTGGGACCCAGGAAATCTCAGCTTGCTCCCATTTTTGCACATCGGTCTGCTGCCTCATTTCCCCTAATGGTGGAGTGGCCAGGAGACTACAAAAGGGTTACTTTATTTGCTTTACCCAGTTCTAATAAATTACAGTAGCAGCTCCAGATCAATTTCGAGATGAACACTGAAGCTGCTAAGGCTAGCAGAGCTGCCTGGCTCTACGATATTATATATATCTCGGTCTTCTTATATTTCTTTTTGCGACATTTAAGCACAAATACCTCAATAACAAAGGTCTCTGCCTGAAAAACTGTGGTGGTGCTACCCAGTGGTATGCATAGCTCTACAGTGCTCATACAGTGCCCTATCCAGCAAACTAATACTAAAATTTCTCCTTCGGTCTATTGTCCTTACCATCAAATTTGATAGTTGGAATTGATCCTCCTTAAAGTTTAATTTATGTAGGATACTGTTGTGTCCTGGCCTTACAGTTTTTAATTTGGCTATACTTCTTAGGCTCAGACCTCTTGAACCGGCTACTTGAACCGTAAGAGACCACAGGACTAATGACATTTGTGGGCTCAGTCCCCACGTTTTGCTAATCAATCTTTGGCAGGTGAAGTAGGCCTTATTCGCCTTGTTTGTGATATGATTTAAGTGAGGATTCCATGTCAATTTCTGATCAAGTAAGACACCCAGATATTTAACCTCCGTTGACAGTTGGAGAGTTATTTCCCCCCCCCCACCCCCCACGGCTATCGGCGGGAGGCCTACCTCTAGGGCTAGTTGCATCCTTTCCCCTACTGTATTTGCGAATCTGCCCCTAACCATCAAGACTAGGTCGTCTGCATAGGTAATGTTCGAGAAGTTTAAATTTCTCAGTCTGGTAAGTAATTGATCCATCACGATCAGCCACAACAAAGGAGAGAGAACACCTCCCTGGGGGGCAACCGCTGGTGGCCGCTATTGTAATGGTTTTGTCTCCAAAAGAAGCCGTAATCCTCCTGTGTTTTAGCATGTTTATAATTCACCTTACGGTGGACGGGTATATACCCCTTGCTAGCAATTGTTCCTGAATTACCTCAAAACTAGTATTATCAAAAGCTCTCTGGATATCAATGAAGGAGCATAGTAATAATTCTTTATTCCGAAGCATATCTTCCATTCCAGAAGGTATCTTTGGAGAGTGTTGGGTCTGATACAAAGTCCCAGAATTTTCTCCCTGGTTTTCAGTAAAAATGATGTGAGGCAACTAGGTCAATAAGATCTAATCTCCTCTGGAGATCTTTTTCCCGATATTGGGATTAAAATCACCCGAACCTCCCTCCAGCATTTTGGAACATATGCCAAGCTGTAGCTGGCTCTGAATAGTATAGTAAAATAAAGCAGCAAAGTGTGCATCCCTTGCAGTAGAAAGGCGCAGTCCCCTCCCGGTGATTTGTAAGGGCCAAATGGTTTGACTGCCCAGCCTATCCGTTCCGGCGTAAAAAAACTGCCTCGAGAACCCGTGAGCCCCCTTTGTAACCAGATACGGATGTACGCTACTTGCGTTGGATTCTTCCTGATCCCTCAGTACTACACAATCTCGGAAGTGACCTCTCACTAGACATTCCAGAGTCTCCCCCTGCTTGTGGTTGTCTCTCCTCTTGGTTTCTTAACATATTCCAAGGGATTCCTGTGCTCCAAGGAGAGTGCCTTCTGAAGTCGACATGCCATGGGTAGTTTGTCTATTCTCTTACAGAAGTTTCTCCAGCTGAGTCTTTTGCTCTGCCTAAGAGCTATGTTGTATTGGATAAGGGAATTCTGTTAGGTAGTCCAATCGTTCGTCCTCTTAGTTCTCGTTTCTCTGTCTCATGTTTTCCAAGTTTTGGTTCCATCAAGGAATGTCCCTTGTGCCTCTGATACGCACCAGGGGTGACCTTGAGTGGTAGGCATTAATTATTGCCTCTGTATCGTCATTTGCAACTCTGTTGAGGTCATCGACAGAGTATATCGAGGTTTGTAGATCAGCTAAGTTATTTCAAAGTCTGTCGTTATAGACTGGCCAGTTGGTGCGTTTTGTTATCCTTACCATCAACTTTTGTCTCAAAGGGATATTGATATCAAACCAGATGTACATAAGATCTGAGATGCCAGTCGAGAATTGCACTGGTGGTACCAATGTCAGACAGGGTAAGATCCAGTACCTCTCTCCTAACCGCATTCACAAAGTACGCATCGCTCCCTTTATTGTTAACTGCTGAGTTGTTACTAATACAGAATTCAGAAAGTTGCTCACCACTTAAATTGATGTTGCTGCTTCGCCAGACTGTGTAGTGTGCATTAGCGTCGCAACCAATAACGAATTTTTGGTGATATATCGTGCATTAATTCAGGAAGCTCTGTATCAATTCTGGAGGGGGGGTATTTTCATCCCCGGGAAAGTATGCAGAAGCAATGTTAATCACCCTCCTGCCTCCTTTTGGTTATGGCATTTCTATTGAAACAGCCGTGATATTCCTAGTAATAAACTGGTTAATAGAGAAGATATTGTACCTTGAGTGAAAGAGAATTGCTGTCCTCGGCCTATCTGCAGCCGTGTCGTAGACTAGCTTACTTGTATTGGCTGCAAAACCTTTAATCTTCCCCTTGTTGGTCTAATGCACCTGCATGAGCGATATATACCAGTCCTAAATCATAAAAAGGCGATTTAGGTTATTTGTAGCCCTCTTCGATCGATGCAGATTAATCTGCACGAATCTCAGTTTCGCTACTATTGTAAGTTTGGTGTGTATCACCATGATATGTTTTTTTTTATAAGTCGTAGGGCCCGGAGAGCCCGGTTTTCTGGGTTCTTGTGCCACCCTTCCTCTAGGGGTCAGCCTATGGCTCTTCCCGCTCTTTCCTCGGCCCGGTTTGGCCGGTCTCCCTGTTCCGGAGGTGCCAGGTCTCCTGGCTTCCCCCGTCCCAGTAACCCCTTCACCGCGGCGCGCGTTCTCAGCCAAAGCTACCCTTGACGTGCCGAGCAGATCCGGCTCCGCCAGTCTCCGCTTGACTGTATCCACCGCTCCCTCCTCCTTTGGGCGGAAGTGTACAGAGCCAAACATCCAGTTGACTCTATAGTTGGAGCCCTTCAGTATCTCCGCCGTTTTGTGTGAAACCTTCTCCTAACAGCCTTACTCCTTACATTCTGAGACTAATTTTTTTAGTTTTTAATTGAATCCATACAGTGATGATTTGGTTGAGGAATGGAAGGTCCACCACGGCAGCGCCTCTTGCCGTGGTGAGGCTGATTGAAACCGGAGGTCGCCTAGTATCCGGAGTTCCATGCTAGCGATCAACTAGATTTGGGTTTTTGGTTTCAAGGTTTATACCATCCTTTAGCGTCGTACTTTAGCCTGTTGTTCGGTAAACGAGCCAAAAGTTACAGGAGGTCACCACGAGCAGGTAGAACGTATACTTGCCAATCATGCTCAGGTTACCCCTCGCGCAGATCGTGGTCCTACAGATAGGACTGCCTAAAACATGACTAGAACAGCCTGCTGTAGCACACCCTAAAGGAAGGTTATGGAGCCGGTATTACTACATAGCTTTATTCCCCCTTCCAGAAGGCGTCGGACCTATAGAGTTGGACGTTAATTTTCTGGATAAAGTGAGGGTTGAGTTGGAGGGCGAAATAGAGGTTGAGTTTTGATTCAGTTGAGTTTATAGACACATGCACTTTTTCGGAACGTGTTAATAGATTGAGTTTACGGTTGAGTTGAAGGTTCGGTTGGGAGTTAATTTGGAGTTGAGCTGAGCTTTATTTTGGGGAGAGTTGTGTGTTGAGTTGAAAGTTAGCATAATTTGAATTCATGTACGCATTTTTTTTTCGGTCCATATTTATTCGGTGAATTTTTGGTCGAGTTGAGATTGATTATGGTTTGGTTGTAGTTTTCATTGCAGTTTTTCAGACGGTGCTGATTTGAGGATTGAGCTGGGCGTATAGCTGAGGGTTGAGTTTTTGTCGAGTAGTGTATTAAATGGAGATTAAGCGATGAGGATCAGTTAAGGATTTATTTTGGGGTTGAAACGAAGATTGAGGTGGGGATTGGGTTTATTGGGATTTACGTTGCGATTGATTTGAAGATTGAGCTTAAGATTGACTTGGGAGTTGAGTTAACTTTCAGGACAGTTTCAGTTTCCCGAATTATTAAAATATTTTTTTACAGTTCATATACTAAAATTAAGTGATTTGCCTCGTACGAGATTACAGAAAATAATATTTAGCATTCTCACGAATATTTTACTTTTGTTGAATCAGTTAGGTGTATATCATATATATGTATATGTACGTAGATATTAATAACAATTCATTTGAAAGATTTTTTTAAATAATTTTTACTACTCAATCAATTGTAAAGTTGCAAAAAAAAAATTCTGCTTCTTTGGATTTAAAAATCGAATAACATATCTTTTGATACGTTCCTTTAGATATTGAAATAATCTCGTTCCTTTATACAAATTCTATTCGTATCTATTTGAAATTTATTTACTAGTACACATGCACACACACACCGATGATAAGGTTCAAGAATCTATTTTTTCATCTCCATTTTTTATTTTTGTTTTTTTCTAAAGTATAATGCTGTTACTATATTTGAATAAGAATAAAATCTTCATAAATAATACGTGATCGATTTTTATTTTTGTTTATCCCCAAACATAATATTTCTTATATTATAGAATGATATACTTTACAAAACGAAGACAGAGATTGAAGCCACATTTAGAATATATAAGAGAGCAAGTTTGAATTTAGCGAAAAATATATTTTTATTTCACTTGATTTAAAATTCAATTTGCGAGAAATAAAAATGTAAAAAAAATTTGTGTACGTCTATGATGCACTGGATTGGAATATATACATTTTCCCAAAAAAAAAAATCTGAAAATTTCATATATGACATACCTACCAATGAAACCGAATAAAGAAATAAAAAATTTCAAAATTCAACGATCTGTAAAATTACCAATTAACTTCTGATAACTATTCTTCGTTTTTTTTCCAACAATTTTTTTTTTTACTATGTACCAGAACCTCGTATATCATATTTTTAGCCGAATTGATCTTTAATATCACATAAATAATATTTTCAATGTTTCAAAGATGAACATTTCTATTTTTATTATTGAACCGTTAAAATTTATCGTTTCACATAATCTGTAGTTGGAAACGAAAACAAGAGAAACCAACAATACCCTGTCTAGAGAGGAATTTTCAGGCGATATGTATAAAACATTTTAGATAAAGCATTTTTCTTATCAAATGAAAATTATGATAAAAAACATCCAATCATAATATTTTTGGGCCAGTGAACAATAAAGAAATTCTGTACAAATATTAAAGTGCTGGATGAATGTGGAATTTGGTTGGGTTTTGTAGTGCTCTCCGGACAGATATAATACTTAGTTGTGGATATCACACCACCTATATACTATATATTTCTCACCATTGCGATTGTGCAATTTTGTGCCTGTAATTAGAAAATGTATGCATAGTGTACTTTAGGAAACAGGATGGGATTTCTCAGGTGATAATCACACCAGATACGATAAATATGATGATTGTGCAAAATTGTGTATTACTAAATAGGTATAATTTCAAAATAATTAAAAAAAAAATCCACAATATTTAAAAATCTCGGCTAATCGAGTAGGGTTTATTGGCGATTTCCAGAAATCCCACAATTCTGGCCAAAATTTACGGTTGTGCATATTATACTTTAATTTATATGATTTTAATATGTTCCGAAGATTGTAAGAGAATTCAATCCAGTTTCGAACTGATGAGCTTATGATTATGAAAAAATCTATTTTCTCATCAGGCCGCGGCGACTGGACTGATTATACCACAATTTACATTCTATATATACAGAATGTACTGTGCGTTATGTACTAGCGAATCATACTAATACAGATAAATTCTATTACAATTTTTTCTTCTTCACGACATACACACAGCTCTATTTCTGTGTAAGCTAATTTTTACTTTTTTTTTTAATTTTTTTTACTGTTAATTAATTCATGTAATTTCTAATATGCTCCGGTGATTAGACCATTTTAAATGTGTTTTTATTAACACGTAGAAGTATATTAGTATTTACGAACAATCATTCAACGAGAGAATTTATCTGTTTACATTACACTTTGTTTTAATTCGAAAGTTAATAAAAGTTGGGATTTCTGGAAATCGCCCTTACTTCAAAAAACCACGATTTTGATCAATTGTTGATGTTCTATTGCCGATTCTGGCTAAATTGTAATATGCACAAATGTGAATCTTGACCAGAATATTAACTACAAGTTGTTTTAATTCGAATGTTAATAAAATTAGTAAATGGTGGGAATACTGGAAATCGCCCATATAACCTCTTCGAGAATCCATGATTTTGATCAATTGTGGTTGTTCTTTGGCCGATTTTGGCAAATATAAACTATTATCAAGGTATGTTTAGTAATGCACAATTTTGTACAATCCTCATACATCGAAAATTATGTTTTTATTAGATAAACGGAACATATGGGATTTCTGGTGTGATAATCACGTGAGAAATCCCATACTATTTCTTAAAGTACGCTATGCACAAATGTTCTAATTACAGGCACAAAATTGCACAATCCCAATGGTGCGAATTATATATAGAAAACTTTGGTTTTCTAAAATGGTATTTCTGGTAGGGGAGGGAGGGGCAAGATGACGATAGTAAGCTTTGTTTTATTTTTTCCTATTTATGAAATACAGATAATGTCCTATTTCTTGTATATTTTAATTCGTTGTAGTTTTACTTTTAAACATTATTTTTGTCGTTTTCATTACTTTAACAGTTTAGAAGATTTTTGACCTTTTTTGAGTTCAGGTCAAATTCGTCATCTTGCCCTCTCATGCGGGTAAGATGACGTACTAGGCGGGTAAGATGACGCACGATAGGAAATCAAAGTAAACATAATAAACAAAACAAATAACTGTATTTCACTTCAAAAATAATAACTTAATTAAAACATTAATTCTCAAATTAAACAAAATATATATTACTTTAGCAAAAGTCACAAATATATGCTTTGCGTTTGGCTTCTGCAGGGGTTAGCCCACTACACGCTGCATGTGCCTATTTCTGGCAAATAGAACATGCGAACCATGTTTCCCGCTTTCCGGATTCGTTGCACACGAGGCAAAGCTGCTCCTCTACTACATCATTATCAGCATCATCATCAGTGTCTATATAAGAAACTGAAATCGAGGAATCCGATGATTCATCATCATCGTTATCCGAAAATACGCGTCTGACATGTTTATTATTAATTAGAGCTTTCTTTTTTGTGAGTTTCTTCTGTTCTTTTTCCTCTTTTTCAGCTTGTTTTTCTTCTAACGCATTTTTAACGGAAGTGCTTGTTATGTGCATCGAAGGTAACTTTTTCCTCTGTTTTGTTTCTTTTCTGGCAGCGTGAGGTAATGGCGGAAGGCCAAACATTGGCTCTGCATTTGATGGCCCCGCTTGTTGGCCATTAAGAGGTAGCTCAACTAATTCCGGCTCTTCAGTAGCTAAGGGGACTCTCTCATGAGATAACGAAGCTTCTGCAGTACTTTCGGCAGTTAAAGAAGCGTGAAAGCTTGTTTGTGATACTTGTTTTAAATTATCGGCAGAAGCTTCAGGCGAATTATACGAATTTTCCGTAGTTAATGATGGCTCAAAATCAAGCTCATGAAATACTTGAGAGTTTAATGCAACCAACCCAGTCGCTTTAAAACCTTGTACAGCATTATTGATTGTAGCAACCCTACTGTAAGCCACATTGAATATACCAGCTATATCCTTAATGTTTATAACATTTCCCGGATTTTGCCTTAGGTAGTCGTTACACGCCCGGCTATAAGCGGTTTTGAAAGGTCCATAAAATGCAACATCCAGTGGTTGCATTCTGTGACTAGTATGCGGGGGAAAACCTAGGACACTAATGTGATGGTCACGACATAAATTTACAGCTTGAAGTGTTACATGAGAAGAATGGTTATCCATTAATAGAAGAACTTGGTTATCCTCACTAGGTCTTACGTTTTTTATGAAGTGTTCTAACCATTTAATGAAAGTTTCTGCATTCATCCAACCAGATTCATTGCACACGCCTAAAGAACCAGGGGGTGCATTATTCATGAAATGTGGCTGCATTCGTACTCTCGGAAAAATGAAGAATGGTCGGACGTAATGGCCAACCGCACTAATACAGCATGCAACGCTGACATTGGAACCTCTTTCGGAAGATGACACTTTGATAACGCGTCGTTGTCCCGTTGGACTTAACACGTTAGGGGTTTTGGTGGGAACGGTCGAGCAGCCTGTCTCATCCACATTAAAAATTTGATGGGATTGGTAGTTTTTATCAGCTAAAATATTTTGATAAATATCAAAGAAACGTGCAACGTTTGTTTTATTGAAGGCAGATAATCTCGCTGCAGAAGTAGCTTCCGGTTTCCTGAATGAAAATTTAAATTTACTCATGAAGCTTTGAATAAAATCTTTACCCGCTTTCTTCTTATCGTTGTTAAATCGATGAGGAATATTAAGAACAGTAGCGTAATCAAAAGCAATTCTTGCGAACTGATCGCTCGTTACGCCGAAAGCTCTTTTGTCTAGGTTTTCTACATGATTTTTAAGGTTCGCCAGTTGCTCGTCAGAAAAGGTTGATTTGAACCGTCCCGCGCTGGTTGAAAAAGCCTAATAATTATTATTATTATTATTATTATTATTATCTTTATTTCAAATAAAATATATACATAATGAAAGCTAATTACAAGCAAAACAATTTAAAAATTTGAAATAGAGTAAAGCTCCTTTAGACATTACGTCTGTAGTGGAGCAATTAAAAACAAACTATTAATAAAATTAATATAATATTCTTTGGATATCAGTATAAAATAATAATAATTTTCTACAATATACAAGCTCAGTTATTATTACATTATATACATTTTTTACACGAAGACACATTGGAATATAGCATACTTCAATTCTAATGCTAAAAATATCGCTCAATATTATCCATGCCAAGCAGCCAAGTCCGAATTTCTCTGTTAAATTTGTGTTTCTGCATAGATGGAAGTATTTTCACGTGGTTAGGTAAAAGATGGAACCAAAACGGTGCCATATATAGATAAAATCTCCTAAACTTTTCATTATTACAACGAAGACCGATAAAATTGTTTGGATTTCTCATATTATGCGCATGATTTATTCGATTATGATAACTATTGCTGCGAAAAAAAAAACATTTTCAATACTTTAAATACATATAGATACCTCAGTGGCAACAAATTCAGCTCACGGAAAAGCGGAATTGTGGGTGTAGTTTTCGGACGAGCGTAAATTAATTTCACAATTCTTTTTTGCGCTATAAAAAGATCAACAATATTGGCAAAGTAAATTCCACCCAAACTAGTTATCCCATACATCATAATGGATTCCACAAGAGCATGATATAACCTTCTTAAAATATAAGATGGACATAAAGGTCGTAGATTATAAAATTTATGCACCGCAGTAATAACAATTTTCCTGATATTAGTTAGGTGGGAGGACCAATTTAGCCGTGAGTCAATTTTTACACCTAAGTATTTAAACTCGTTTACGCAGGGTAAATCAAAACACTGACCAAAACATGAATTCTTATCGCATGAGTATACATGATACTTGAAAAAGTTTTGATCAACTGTTGTGTCAGGTCGTCTAAAATGCAAAACTCTAGATTTGTCACTCGCAACTAGTCGGTGATAGAAAAACCATTTACTTAAAATGTGTAAGTCAATTTCAATAAATTGTTTAGTTTTTAGGTAATTATTAGACGCATATGTTAAAGCCAAATCATCTGCGAACGCTGTAGCACAGCCAGTGAGATTTATTTCAAAAACGGAATTAAAATAAATTAAAAATAACAAAGGTCCCAAAACTGAGCCTTGAGGAACACCACATCTCAAATTACCTGGAACACTGTTTGCGTTATTAACTTTAACAATTTGGCTACGATTACGAAGGTAACTGATAAACCAATCCAACACCATTCCTCTAACTCCAATACTTGACAATTTTGTAATGAGTATGCCATGGTTAACAGTATCAAAAGCTTTTGAAATATCCATAAATACGGCGGAGCATTTTTGAGAGTTGTTAATGGCTAGATAAATATTACTCAAAAAATCTAAGAGAGCTTCCTCCGTAGATTTTCCAGCTGTAAATCCAAATTGGTGATCATTAAAAAATTCAATTTTACCAAGGTATGAGATCAATCGTCGTTTAATTAATTTCTCAAATAATTTGGAAAATGTACTCAATAAGGAGATTGGTCTGTAATTATTCATATGCAGAGCATCACCCTTTTTCAAAATCGGAATAACAACAGCTATTTTCAAAGCGACTGGATCCACTCTTTAAGCTGAGATTAAATAAAAACCTTAATATGTCAACCAAATACCAAGCACAGTTTTTAACAACTACATTATCTACTCCATCGTATCCTTTAGAGTGTTTGTTTTTTAACTTCCGAATTTCAGATAGAATCTCTAAAGAATTGATTTCCTCAAAATAGCAAGAAGTACCATAATTTTCTCGGTTTCCAAGAATAAACCGTTTTTGCTCTTCGCTGTTATTAGTACTATTAAGAATAATTTCAGAAGTTGGCTCTGAAGATACATTTATAAAAAAATTATTAAACTCATTACATATATTTTGATTATCAGTAAGTAGAGTATTAGATTGATTTTTATAAATATGCGTTATCTGGGTTTTATATGTACCTCTACCCAAAATATCGTCAATTTCCTTCCACATAAGCTTAGGATTATTTCCAATTAATTCAAATTTATTTTTATAATATAATCTTTTAACCCGTTTAACATTAATATTTACGCGTTTAGAAAGTTTTTGAACATAATTTTTTAACCGAGCGCTATTAGGATATTTTCTTAGTTTTTTTGAAAAATGTTTTAGTTTATTAATTTGACATAAAAGGTAAGAATTCATCCAGGACTTTAACTTCTTATTATTGCGATTTGTAATTGTGTCTTTGGAAAAATCAATATGATAATTGAGAATTTTTAAGAAAATGTTGAATGCTGTATTGCAATCCTTTTCACAATAAACAAGGTTCCAGTTTTCCACTAGGAGACGATCTCTAAGTTTGTCATAATTTACTTTAGAAATACTTTCCGCATAACATGCAACAGGTCTTTTCGATGATGCAGAAATATTAAGTGTAATTAAATTATGATCCGAAAAATGAATAGGTAAGTTATCAATACTAAAATTGTAAGTATTATTGGATTTCACAAATACATGATCTAGACATGATAGTTTCCTAGTTGGATTGTTAGAGACACTGAGGAATCCATATGATGCAAGCATTGTTTGGTAGTTGAAACTACTTACGTTGTCTAATATATTGATATTAAGATCACCTAAGATAACTATATTATTATTGTTAATTGTATCCAGCAAATCATCCAAATCATTACAAAAAACATTAAGATCGCTATTACAAAAGCGGTAAAAACATAGAAAAGTCCAAAAATTTTTATCTAACTGAATGTTTAAACTAAGGACATCAGCTGAACTCCAATTACTAATATAACATGTTACAAATGTATACTTTTTATTAATAAATACACCAACTCCACCGGCGCGGTAATTATCATTACAGCAAGCTTTAAAATTGTAATTTGGCAAATTGAATTCTGTAATTTCGTGCGAATAAATCCAAACAAAAATCAAATCATGTTGAGTTTTTAGACTGGCTATAAACGTACTAAATATATCAAAATTTGCTCTTAAACTTCGAATATTTTGGTGTAATATACTATATTCACTACTCATAACGAATGCGAATCAATAATATTTACATACAATGAAAATGATAAAAAGAGCGAAAATAATTAAAATTTCAGTAATAATCGTAAAATAACCTGTTAAATATAGTATATTAGTACGTTTAATAATAGGATACTTAATGTAGACATAAAGATTAGAAATAGTTTTAGAAAAAATAAAAAACGAGTAAAGCGCTAAAAAATAATTTCTATTGTGCTTTACATGCAATGCATTAATATTCAATGTTGCCAACGTTACGGAAACCAAACACAAAATAATAATCAAAATTGAAACTGTAAAAGTAATGTAAATAAACAATAAAAGTGGTGGAATCGAAATAAAATGGAACAAAATCACAATAAAAGATAAAAATTGAGCTTGTACAGGCAAATAAATTATTATACTTAACAATTTAAAAAGCATAAGAATCCAGGATGATTTCTTGACTGTCATTTTCCCTAATTTTAGAATCGATAATGATATTCTAATCAGCATTTTCAATTGGATGATGACTACTTGCAACCCGAAAAATATCACTAAATGATTGTATTCGATGAGCATTTGATCCCTCGGAATTCCGTAAGTAAATTTGACCATTTTTGCACCATAAAAATTTGTAATTGTACTTCAATTTTATGTTTTTAGCTTCATGATATAGCTTGCTTTGGAACGGTGTCAAGTAGTGCATGACAAATATACGTTGCATCGGGTGGTTCACTGGCAAACTAACATCAAGATCTTTACAGGATAGTGTTTTGTGTTTTTTTGTTTGTGCCAATATATTGTTTTTTAGTTCCACAGTTTTAAGTTTAACAATAAAAAAACTTTTTAAAACTGGCTTTGACATGTTGCTCTTACTTCCTGGTTCCAGATTTGTATTTGATTTTTGTTTTCCCTGAATTGATACTATGTCATCAGTGTTGATTTCCACTCCAAGTTTCTTAATTGTATTAATGATTACACCACGAATATCGCCATGATTGATGGGAAGGCCTGTTATTGTTATGCTGCTAGCATTCTGCTGTTGGTTGGGTTTATCGTTTTCAGCTTCAAGAAGATTTAGTTTTGTGGTGTTGCTTAGTAGTTGTGATTCTAGATTGTCAACTCTGGTTTTCAGTTCTTTGTTTTCAGATACCAGTGACGTTACCATGGCTTTCAACGCTTCAAGAGCTGTAAGTTTCCTATCCATGCATTTTAGCTGGACCATGATATCAGATAAACTTGGAAGAACAATATTAGCATCGGAAACATCATCCTCACCCTCAATAATTGACTGGTTTGAGGTATCACGGCACTTTAAACACAACCAGCTTTCGGAACGATTTTTAATGCGTAGCATGAGATCATCGGAAATCTGGGCACACCTGATGTGAAATAATTTCTTGCATGGACCGGCACAATTTATGCCAGGGAATTTCGCCTTTGTGATGTTTGTAGAGCACATATTACATGACGACATTTTCATGACGATGATTTCTGTACCAGCTCACTATTTCAAATAACGTAGAACACAAACCACAATTAACAAAGCCTTATTACTATTAAATCTTGTTGTAATTAATAAATTTATATTAAATGAAAAAATAACTTTTTATCATTTAATATATCAAATTTTCAATTTTATGTATGACGTAACCTAAATTTCAACTTCGAGGATCCATCAGAGCATACTTACGTCCTCCAGATATTTTTTAGCATAACGCCGTAACGTAGCTTCGGGTAATTTAAATTGTTTTGCCATCGCATTAACTGCTGCACCTTCGTTCACTTTCTTTACGGCTTCGGTCATTGACTCACGAGACCATCCCTGCCTGTTGGACTTTCTTTCGTACACTTTAACCATGTTATACTGTAAATTTAATTAACAGGGAAAACATTAAAATAATTTATAAACAAAGCGGCTAAGACGACGAGTTCGTCATCTTACCCGCCACGTAAATTGAAAACACATTTAATTAAACTTTATTTCAAGTTTATTAATTAGTTAATAGACAAAAACAAAACACTCAATTCAAAATAAAATTAAATCAAAGCAATAGTACTTACCAAATTTTATTAAATTATTATTCAATTTCAGTTTAATTTTACAAAAAAATCGATGCAAACACTAAAACAGCTATAACTCAACTAAAAAATGGCAGTTCTTGGTGGTTTTTATTTCACAATGCGAATGACGCATGCGCAATACTAAGCAAAATAAGAAAAAAGTGCTTACTGTGCGGGATTTCATGAAACTAATGATTCGTCATCTTACCCCTCCTTCCCCTATGTTGTACACTACTTAGTTATGGTTTCTTAAATGGTAGGAATAAATAAGTTGAATTGTGAAACTGCAGAAACTGAATTTTGATTATATGCATTTATTCCATTATGTTTGAAATAGTAGAATATCTCAAATACAGTTAGAGTTAGGAAAAAATTTACTACATAATATATTTTCGATTTATTCCATTGGAACCATTTAGGGTATTCACTTTACAGAAATCCTGTATAATGGTAAACCTAAATTACGATTGGTCTCTTATTTGGACCAACCTTGTGTGTTTTCAGTAAACCATATAACCAAGCGGTCGTCCTATTATGGGTGTTTTGGTTTATTCATTCCATATATTGCTAACGTCCGAAAGTGACGTAAATCGCTATTTTATACCGAAGTAAAGCTCTTAGTAAATAGGATAAATGTAGATGTGTAAGTAAACAATGGAATTGACTAAATCTGTTCAACAAAACTCGAAAATCCCAAAGTCAAATGGTTTTTATCGATTGATCGTATAAAATGCGCCATATGTAGGAATTAGCAAATGGCCGATCCCAGAGACCGGTCATATATGTAAATAATGAGTAATATTTGCATTACTTTTTTTCTGAAAAGTCCCAAATTCATATAAATTTTTGAATTTTCATGGTATGGAATTAATTCAAAACTTATCAAATGGCCGGTGCCTGGGTACTATATAAATAACAAAGCAATTTTTACATCAAATGTTGTACGAAGTTCCTCCGACGGCGGAACTTCGTACAACGTTTGTGCAAAAATTGCTCGTTATTTATATGACCAATCCCAGGTATTGGCCATTTGATAATTTTTACATCAAATGTAATGTTCGGACTTCGAGAAAAATCATTTTGCTTCGGGACTTTTCATTTTTGTCGAATCAATTTCTTTCGCTCATTTCTATTTTTACATGGTGTTTTTTTGCACGACTATTACTGCAGCAATTTTGGATTACTAAAATGTACATTTTATAATCTTATCACAGTTCTCATCAAAATATTCATTCAAATCAAGTGTTCTCCTAGATTTTGGTTTGCGAATGTTTCTGAGTCGTCTGAGTCTGTGCTAAAAAGAATTTCTATGGTAAATTCCCATACTAAAATAGAGAAAATTGCTAGATTTGTATTTATATTGGATTTTACCGGTGTGAAGTTTTTGGACACTTTTTTTTTGGGACAAAAATTTAAGCGAGTGTACTGTGAAGTTTTTGGACAAAATTAAGATTTTAGAAAAATTAAGATTTTGGACATATATTTATGCGGGTGTACATCATTTAACAGTGTATTTAACAAAAATAACGTTATTAAAATAAAATAGGCCTCAAATAATTTCTAACAATCATTTCTAATTTACTTTTCAACAATTCAACGAATTAAGCCCCATAGGGCATTTGCAAAAAATTTTGAAAGTTGTTAATAAATCGACGAATTTCGTTTGGAATAAGGACGTTGTTCTCTATTATACCAAATAGCATAAATCTCAGAGATTGGCTCATATAGTGACTATATACGTTGTCAAGGGCATATCACCGGAATTGAAATCACTCGGTGCCATTTTGATAGTAGGGCTCTTGCAAAAAAATTTTGAATATTAATAAATCGCCGAATTTCGTTTGGAACAAGGACGTTGTTCTCTATTATACCAAAAAGCAAAAATCTCAGAGATTGGCTCATATAGTGACTATATAGGTTGTAAAGGGCATACATTGCGGAATTTAAATCACTCAGTGTCATTTTGATATGAGCCGTAGGGCTCTTTCAAAAAAATTTTGAAAGTTAATAAATCGCCGAATTTCGTTTGGAACAAGGACGTTGCTCTCTATTATACCAAATAGCACAAATCTCAGAGATTGGCTCATGTAGTGACTATATAGGTTGCAAAGGGCATACATTGCGGAATTGAAATCACTCAGTGCCATTTTGATATGAGCCGTAGGGCTCTTGCAAAAAAATTTTGAATTTTGTTAATAAATCGATGAATTTCGTTTGAAATAAGGACGTTGTTCTCTATTATACCAAATAGCACAAATCTCAGAGATTGCCTCATATAGTGACTATATAGGTTGTAAAGGGCATACATTGCGGCATTGAAAACACTCAGGGCCATTTTGGTATGAGCCGTAGAACTCTTGCAAAAAAATTTTGCATGTTGTTAATAAATCGACGAATTTCGTTTGGAATAAGGACGTTGTTCTCTATTATACCAAATAGCACAAATCTCAGAGATTGGCTCATATAGTGACTATATAGGTTGTAAAGGGCATACATTGCGGAATTGAAATCACTCGGGGTCATTTTGATATGAGCCGTAGGGCTCTTGAAAAAAAATTTTGAATGTTAATAAATGGACGAATTTCGTTTGAAATAAGGACGTTGTTCTCTATTATACCAAATAGCACAAATCTCAGAGATTGGCTCATATAGTGACTATATAGGTTGTAAAGGGCATACATTGCGGAATTGAAATCACTCAGTGCCATTTTGATATGAGCCGTAGGGCTCTTGCAAAAAAATTTTGAAAGTTAATAAATCGCCGAATTTCGTTTGGAACAAGGACTTTGTTCTCTATTATACCAAATAGCACGAATCTCAGAAATTGGCTCATATAGTGACTATATAGGTTGTAAAAGGCATACATTGCGGAATTGAAATCACTCAGTGCCATTTTGATATGAGCCGTAGGGCTCTTGCAAAAAAATTTTAAATGTTAATAAATCGCCGAATTGCGTTTGGAACAAGGACTTTGTTCTCTATTATACCAAATAGCACGAATCTCAGAGATTGGCTCATATAGTGACTATATAGGTTGTAAAGGGCATACATTGCGGAATTGAAATCACTCAGTGCCATTTTGATATGAGCCGTAGGGCTCTTGCAAAAAAATTTTGAATGTTAATAAATCGCCGAATTTCGTTTGGAACAAGGACTTTGTTCTCTATTATACCAAATAGCATAAATCTCAGAGATTGGCTTATATATTGACTATATAGGTTGTAAAGGGCATACATTGCGGAATTGAAATCACTCAGTGTCATTTTGATATGAGCCGTAGGGCTCTTGCAAAAAAATTTTGAATGTTGTTAATAAATCGATGAATTTTGTTTGGAATAAGGACGTTGTTCTCTATTATACCAAATAGCACAAATCTCAGAGATTGGCTCATATAGTGACTATATAGGTTGTAAAGGGCATACATTGCGGAATTGAAATCACTCAGGGTCATTTTGATATGAGCCGTAGGGCTCTTGCAAAAAAATTTTGAATGTTAATAAATCGCCGAATTTCGTTTGGAACAAGGACGTTGTTCTCTATTATACCAAATAGCACAAATCTCAGAGATTGGCTCATATAGTGACTATATAGGTTGTAAAGGGCATACATTGCGGAATTGAAATCACTCAGTGCCATTTTGATATGAGCCGTAGGGCTCTTGCAAAAAAATTTTGAAAGTTAATAAATCGCCGAATTTCGTTTGGAACAAGGACTTTGTTCTCTATTATACCAAATAGCACGAATCTCAGAGATTGGCTCATATAGTGACTATATAGGTTGTAAACGGCATACATTGCAGAATTGAAATCACTCAGTGCCATTTTAATATGAGGCGTAGGGCTCTTGCAAAAAAATTTTGAAAGTTAATAAATCGCCGAATTTCGTTTGGAACAAGGACGTTGCTCTCTATTATACCAAATAGCACAAATCTCAGAGATTGGCTCATATAGTGACTATACAGGTTGTAAAGGGCATACATTGCGGAATTGAAATCACTCAGTGCCATTTTGATATGAGCCGTAGGGCTCTTGCAAAAAAATTTTGAATGTTAATAAATCGCCGAATTTCGTTTGGAATAAGGACGTTGTTCTCTATTATACCAAATAGCACAAATCTCAGAGATTGGCTCATATAGTGACTATATAGGTTGTAAAGGGCATACATTGCGGCATTGAAAACACTCAGGGCCATTTTGATATGAGCCGTAGAACTCTTGCAAAAAAATTTTGAATGTTGTTAATAAATCGACGAATTTCGTTTGGAATAAGGACGTTGTTCTCTATTATACAAAATAGAGAACAACGTCCTTGTTCCAAACAAAATTCTGCGATTTATTAATTTATTTATTAATAAATCGACGAATTTCGCTTGGAATAAGGACGTTGTTCTCTATTATACAAAATAGAGAACAACGTCCTTGTTCCAAACGAAATTCTGTGATTTATTAACATTCAAATTTTTTTTGCGAGAGCCCTACGGCTCATATCAAAATGGCACTGAGTGATTTTAACTCCGCAATGTATGCCCTTTACAACCTATATAGTCGCTATATGAGCCAATCTCTGAGATTTTTGCTATTTGGTATAATAGAGAACAACGTCCTTATTCCAAACGAAATTCGTCGATTTATTAACAATTTTCAAAATTGTTTTGCAAGAGCCCTACGGCTCATATCAAAATGGCACTGAGTGATTTAAACTCCGCAATGTATGCCCTTTACAACCTATATAGTCGCTATATGAGCCAATCTCTGAGATTTTTGCTATTTGGTATAATAGAGAACAACGTCCTTATTCCAAACGAAATTCGTCGATTTATTAACAATTTTCAAAAATTTTTTTGCAAGAGCCCTACGGCTCATATCAAAATCGCACTGATTAAATTCTGCAATGTATGCCCTTTACAACCTATATAGTCACTATATGAGCCAATCTCTGAGATTTTTGCTATTTGGTATAATAGAGAACAACGTCCTTATTCCAAACGAAATTCGTTAATTTTCTAAATTTTTTTGCAAGAGCCCTACAACTCATATCAAAATATGAAAGTGGTGCTGGACTGATTTGTTGAAAATCGTTTTGGAAATGAGTGTTAGAACATATTTGAGGCTTGTTTTATTTGAATAGTTTTATTTTTGGTTAATACATTGTTAAAATAAGTATGTACACTCGTATAAACATTTGTCCAAAAACTAATTTTTAATTCTGTTCAAAAAATTCACAATGTATACTCGCATAAATTTGTGTCTAAAAAAGTGTCCAAAAACTTCACACCGGTTTGGATTTTCCATAAATCATATTTTTATTTACAATGTAGTACATATTTAATTATTTACTACTGAACAATGTGAAATTCAGAAGATCTGGATAGCGACTATCGAGATTTGTAAAAAACACGGCTTATTTTGATATCATGATGGTAAATATCAGTTGATTAGAAAAGTGTAGTAAATTTCCGAAACATAGACACAGCTGTACTTTATTTGATAATTTACAACAATAATTACACTATCCAATTCCTCAGCAAGAATTTTTCGAATTCCTATTTAGCTTAAAATTTTAAAGTTAGTATGTTCAACACCATGTTATACGTCCCATTTTGCTTGTCCTGTTAATCATGCTTAGTGAAAATTATTATTACTTTCACTAGTTTTTTGTCATTTACGAATAAACAAATATTTATCACATTGTGTGGATTTGAATAGAACAAAATCAATTCAATTTTTCACCAGCGAATTTATTTATTTCACACAAGAATTATTAAAACACAATTTATTAACGATAATTCACAAAATCACCTTTTTATAATTTTCACACAATTTTACTGATCGCTTTTACTTTTTATTTCGCACTAAAACACATTTTAAATCTCTTTTAATGCACCTTTTTAATCCTTATACTTTCGCTTACCAAAAACTAAAAATTTGCCATTTTATATACTCAAACCAAACTTATAGAAATTTCATGACTTTTCCAGTAAGAATAGTCTAGAAACATTTAGAACAGTTTTACTATGAAAAATTCCATTTTAGTACAGTAAAACATTAGTAAAACATTGAGCTATTAATTTAACTTATTCTATTACAACCTAGGTGTTACCGTAACAATACGTTAATGCGCTGTTAGTTCGACGATACTATACATATTTAACTACAATGATTTTTTTCTGGTATATGCCCATAAATTATTTCGATTGGGTTACTGTCCACCTTCCACCCAAAACATCAATTTTTTGATACGTAAACCAACGCGTCATTAAGGTTCCAGTGTGTTTAGGGCCGTTATCATGTTGCAAAATAAATTAAATCGGCGTGTTTTCGAAGGAATGTGGCTAGTGTATTGCGGAACGTGGCGAATCTATCTGGGATCCAATTTTTATCTATCTGGGATCCAATCAATTTTTTGATACGTAAACCAACGCGTCATTAAGGTTCCAGTGTGTTTAGGGCCGTTATCATGTTGCAAAATAAATTAAATCGGCGTGTTTTCGAAGGAATGTGGCGAATCTATCTGGGATCCAATTTTTTATTTTTTGGGCCACCCCGATGACGAACATCTTACCTTTAACTGAAACAGAGGGTTTTTTCCACGCCAACGATTTGTGTAGGTATTATTTTACGAAATTTATCGATTGTAACTCTTCGCAATTTGAGGTGGTTTGGCTACACATGGCTACCTAACCTTTTCGTTGTTTTTGGAGGTCGGTTTTAGCGGGTCCGTTTTTGAGATCCCCAGAACCATTATATGTTTTAATGGCAATATAAACCACTTTCCTTGAATCTGCTGAAAACTTGGTTTGCAATGTTTCCGAACAGCTTTTAAAAAACGTCATATTGATAAATTTAAAATATTAGTCTGTATATAGTATAAGCCAAGGCGGTCAAATATTTATTTCTAAGCTAAACTACAAACAAACTTGGTCTTTTGAGTGTAATTAAAGATTGCGATCGGGAGGGAATACCTGTCTCGAGAATTCTGGAGACATTAAAATAATTGTTAAACCTACCCTTTGTTGTTAAGAAATCATTTTTCGATTTAGTCGTTACTAAATTGAACGAAAAATCTGAAATTATACAAATCAAAGTCGCAATAATGAAAATATTAATTTCGTTTATAAGCCGATTTTTCACTAACCCTGAAAAGAGTAAAAGGGCGGCCTTCAATTCATTCATTTAAATATTAAGCTTGATTCGCAATTTTAAAAAACCGCACGTACGGTTTTTATCTCAACTTTCACAAACGATATCTTCTGAAAGCAAAATGGAACCAGACACTTTGCGTTCACAGTATGTGTACTCAAGAACAAGAATAACAAGAAAAACGTCGTAATGTATTTTTATTTTTATTTATGGATTTTTCCAGTTCTGAACAATATCAACCAGTCAGTTTTAAAATCTCGAAACGTACGCGGGTACAAAATAAAATCAGTGATGGTGAAACTTAATAAATAAAAATTAAATAAATTAACTTTAATAAAATTAAAATTAAATTTAAAAACTTATAAAACTGTTTTTGTGAACAGCACGCAGTGCTAAAGAAGGTTCCATTCCAGTCTGAAAAGAGTGAAGGCGATGCTTTCTTGCTCTAGATAAATCTGATAAATATCGATGTCGATGTTTTTTTTGGTCCAATTGTTCAGACCTTTTAAATTGTGAATTCTTGTGCAAGCCACGGATTTTCTTGGCTTGACAAATTAATCAAGGCCCGACAGCCAGGAAGCCTGAGTGAAACGCATTCACCATACCTTCTTGTCAGCGGTACTGAGAATGTACAGATGTGTTTTTACTGCAAAATAGTAAAGAGTCATTATTTTATAACTTTTGTGGATTCTGTCGTTTTCTTCCGGCCAGCATTTAAAATTATTCTTCAGTTTATTTTTATTCCCATTCTTTTCGTTTTAAATAAATTTTCCAATTCTCTTTCCTCTTCTCTGATCAGAATAGAAAACCAAAAATTCATGAATACTACTCTGTAACAAATGAATAATGAGCGAAGAATACAAAAAAGTGTGAGAATCGATCTATAGAATACAATAGAACTATATTTTTCTTCTGTTTTGTTCACTGCTGAATGAATAATTAGAAAATAATTTTTGAATAAGATTTTATTGTACAAGTTTTATTAAAGGCGGAAAATTGTGTTGATTTATTTGTGGGGATATATCGAGAATCGAGATTTATGATAATTTGGTGTAAAAAGACAATTTTTATTTTCCTTATGCACAACCCAAACACTCTTCCATTTGTTTGAATAACGGATAGAATATTTCGTTGTATTGAATTGACTGAGTAGAGAATACTTTTCTATTCTTCTTTATTCGATTCAAAATGAATAATCATAACAATGTGTGTTCAGAGAATAGCCCCTAACATCAAACCAGCATACTTACGTCACACATATCCCTTTTACCCAATTCTCAATACCTGAAAAAGAAGCATTGGCATCATTGTACTGACGTCAACCTGAAATAAATCGTCATCATTCATCATCATATTACCTAAAATAAAAATTATTAATTAATATTATATAAATCCACATAAAATTTAAATTACATACCTTACTACCTGATTCAATTCCTGTCCGAATACAATTTCAATGTAAATTCTTTTCATTCACATAAATCCCTTAAACGTAAATTGTATTAAACACACCGACACATATAGATACTATATGTATATTATTTACAATTATGCAGCTTGAAAACAATAACAATAGAATAATTGTATTTAATATTATGTATTTAAATTCAATATTGTATTATACTTATCTAATTTGGAATTTGTTTATAAACATTCCATTTGTCAAATGTCAATATTGTAATGGTATATGTATTAATTAACTATAGCAGACGGCGAATTATTTTTTATTCATGACACTGCAATGTAAATTTATTATAGCTGAAATTCAAACTTCCAGTTAAGTAATTTTCTTTCAATTTTGAGCTGTCATCGCAACAACATCAAAATTATAATTTATATTCCAAAATAAAATTTGTAATTTATCTTAAAATTAAATTAAATCCTTTTTTTATTAAATTAAAAAATAAATTTTATGTACATATTTTGAGAACCCATTTTAATTTATGTACAATGTGTTTTGTTTTTAACTCACTGTTCAAATTGATCAGTTGTAAAAATTATTATTCGATCAGTACATCAATTCCGGTTTTGGTGGATAATTTATTGTGACGGTGACACCTAGTGTGTAATAGAATAAGTAAAACTAATAGCTCAATGTTTTACTGTACTAAATGGAATTTTCCATGATAAAAATTGTTACGTAATGTTTCTACACTATTCCAACTGGAAAAATCGTGAACTTTCGAGAAGCTTGGTTTGTGTATATAAAAAGGCGAACAAGATCGAATTGGATTATTAGTATTTGGAACGCGATAGAGTAAACTTGTAAGATTATAAGTATTATTTGGTAAGCGATAGTATAAAAATTAAAAGGAATTAAAAAGTGATTTAAAAAAGTGTTATAGTGTGATAAATAAAGTAAAAGTGATCAGTAAAATTTAAGAATAATTTATATAAAGTGATTTTGTGAATTTTTATTGATAAACTGTGTTGTAATAAATTTTGTGAAATAAATAAATTCGTTGCTGATAAATTGAATTGAGTTTGTATTATTCACAATCCAGTGATACGAACCTTGATTGACAAGGCAAAAACGTAACAATTGGTGACAGCGGTGGGATTGTGAATAAAAAGAAAAAGAAAATGATTCTCAACGAATTAAAAGTTGCAGAATTAAAAAAAGAACTTGAGAAACGGGGTTTGGCCACTGATGGTGCTAAAGCAGCTTTACAAGCGCGACTACTTGAGGCCATGCAGAACGAAGGGCTGAACGCTGACCATTATGATTTTGGCGTGGAAGTAACGGATACGGCAACTGTAGAGAAGACAGGAGATAAACAACCGTCGGTCGAAACAACACAACTATCATCTGGATGTTTCGATTTGTCGCAGTTATTAGGTGCTATGAACCAGATGATGGGACAGATGAGTCTAATGAAACAACAAAACGAACGACAGCTAGGAGAAATTAAAAATCAAATGGTGCAACAAGGAGAGCAGTCGAATCAAGAAATGAAACGACAAATGGTGAAAATTGAGCAGTCCAATGAGCGACAGTTGGAGACTATAAACCAGTCAAACGAAGAAATAAAACACCAGATGGAACAACAAAATCAGTCTAACCAAGAAATTAAAGACCAAATTGCAGATGGTCATAAAAGAATGGACGATAAACTTCTCGAATTATCTACTAACATACAAGGCAAAGTAGAGAAGCTGCAAATGGAGATTCAAAAGGTTGACGAAAAATTAGAAACGAAGGTTCAACATGTTGAAGAGAAATTGCAAACGGAGATTCAACAAGTTGTGGAAAAATGTCAACGTCTCGAGAAAGATCTTACTGATGTCAAGGCAAGTGGAACAACGACGCAAGTGGTTCAGACCGTCCAATCAATCAAGTTAAAGCCACCAACATTCGACGGAACAACATCTTTCGGCATTTTCAAATTTCAATTTGAAACGGCAGCCAATCAAAACCGTTGGAATGATGAACATCTTGTCGCAGCGCTAATTGTGGCCCTAAAAGGTGAAGCAGCGGAGGCCTTACAAACAATTCCGGAAAAAGATCGCAACAGTTATCTCGAAATTATGAAGGCGCTGGATAGGAAGTACGGCAGTGATCACAAGCGGGAAATCTATCGAATGGAATTGAAAAGCCGCTACCAAAAGGGAGGAAAATCGCTACAGGAATTTTCATCGGCAATCGAGCGATTAGTACATCTAGCACATACCAGTACATCGGCCGATTATATGGAAAGGCTAAAAATTGACACATTTATTGACGGCATTCGAGATCCAGAGACACGCAGGGCGGTGATGTTGTCACCTAAAGCGACCTTCGCGGAAACGTTTGCGTTTGCGTTAACAATCGAGGCCGTGCAAAACTTCATTAGACCGTCATTAGTTAGGCGCCAAATGAACTCAGACAAGAACGGCAGCATGGAGCGAATGGTACCGACACTTGGAAGAGGCAGGCTTAGGTGTTGGAAATGTGACAAGTTGGGTCACATCTCAATGGACTGTCGGAAAGTAATACATGGAGAGAGAAGATCGCCACCTTTTATGCGGGCAAAAACGGAACGGTCGGAACAAAGGTCTAGAAGCAGCGAGCGAAGATGTTGGGTATGTAACAGGATTGGCCACATCTCGCGAGATTGTTTGGAAGTAAGGGGAAAGCGGCACGGATCAACAACTTCTGTGGAAAGAGCACTAAGAGGAGAGCAGGAATCGGATGAACGGATGGCAACAGTCGGTAAAATGGAAAGGTTAGAAGTCAGTTTGGAGGAACCGAAGCTGGCTTCGCCGTCTGGTTGCCCCATAACATCCATCCCTGTTACGAGTAAAGCACGAGGCGGAAGCAGCGTCACAGTTAGGGGCGGTGTTGATGGGAGGAGGTGTATTATTACGCTGGATACCGGAGCAACCCACACAATTTTTCGGAAAGATTTGATCGCAGGAGCAGTGCAGCTGGTTGATGGGTTAAAATTAAGAATGGCGAATGGGGAGAGTGCAATGATTGAAGGGAAAAGATCGTGAGCATAAGAATCGGCGAAACTCTTTTCCCACACGAAGTTCTGGTCGCCGTCATTGTGGATGAGGTCATTTTGGGAACGGACTTCATGAGGATGAATGGCTTTGTGTTGGATTTTGGCCGAGGAATATTGAGTAGCGATAACATCGAGCTGAAACTTAAATTTAATGGTACGGATGCGACAGTAAGGCGAGTAACAATCAGTCATTGCGAGGAGCTGCCATCGAAATCTGAAACAATTGTTGAGGAAACGAATGAACACCAAGTTAAACAGATATTGGATAAAAAGGGCCGAGTTGCGCGAAGAGGAGTGCTAGTGTTCGGTGGCTGGATGAGGGATCGTTATGACAAACAAGCCAACGGCGGAAGATTTGGAGAAAAGCAGCTGAAACGAAACCGCGTTCTACAGTGGAAGAAGGATTCGTCGTCGAAAGTGCAGCCTATATGGACGGCACCCTATAGGACAAAAAAAGGACAAGGAGATAAACCAATGGCGGTACATTTAGAGAGGCTGGCCCTCTACAGAGGAGGTAATTTCGATCCTGTTCGGGACGAACAGGCTTAGGTGAGGGGTAGTGTGACGGTGACACCTAGTGTGTAATAGAATAAGTAAAACTAATAGCTCAATGTTTTACTGTACTAAATGGAATTTTCCATGATAAAAATTGTTACGTAATGTTTCTACGCTATTCCAACTGGAAAAGTCGTGAACTTTCGAGAAGCTTGGTTTGTGTATATAAAAAGGCGAACAAGATCGAATTGGATTATTAGTATTTGGAACGCGATAGAGTAAACTTGTAAGATTATAAGTATTATTTGGTAAGCGATAGTATAAAGATTAAAAGGAATTAAAAAGTGATTTAAAAAAGTGTTATAGTGTGATAAATAAAGTAAAAGTGATCAGTAAAATTTAAGAATAATTTATATAAAGTGATTTTGTGAATTTTTATTGATAAACTGTGTTGTAATAAATTTTGTGAAATAAATAAATTCGTTGCTGATAAATTGAATTGAGTTTGTATTATTCACAATCCAGTGATACGAACCTTGATTGACAAGGCAAAAACGTAACAATATTATGGAATGAAATTTTTATTTATCTCACAATTCGTTTTCTTGCATCATAATTCCTTTCCATAAATTCGTATTCTTATTCACTTTGTGAGAAATCATTTTTAGTACCAGTTCTAAAACGTGAGAAAAAGTTAAGAGTGGAATAATTTTCTATCATTTTAATTTTTCGATTTTTGTGTTTACATTGAATTTTATTAAATCATAATTAAATTTCCAATATTTAAAGTGAAAAGTTTCACAAATATATTATATACATACATTTTCATATATCGTCGTGTCCAAATAAGAGTATTACATCTACAAATCGCTATTTTTTTGAAGAGGCTTTAAAGTTGTAAATGATAAATTTTTTTTTTTTTGTTTTTTTAGATATAGTTCTTTCCAGAAAGTGTGGCAAGAATTTTATTTAAAAAAAATCAAGCCAAATTTAACATTAAAAACTTGAGACGCCCCTTCAAAAAATGAATGGTTTGCAGATGTAATACTCTTATTTGGACGCGACGATATATACATATAATATTCATTGAAAATAAAAGTATAGAAATATAAATATTCTACAAAACATAGCCTTAAACAACAATTTAGTCATCACTGAGAATTCGTTTATCTGTTTGTCGGAAGAAAACAGGAAAGGCTGCAATTATTGAGGCGTCTGCATCAACTACGAGATGTCAGTAATCCATTTAGTATTTCGCATGCCAGATTTAAAAAATTATTTCGATTCCCAAAACATTTGGCAAACGATTTTTTGACGACTGGTAGAAAATAAATCTTTCTATTTTCTATGTATTCATAAAATACATAATCGTTTATTTTCATTTTAGGATTTTATCAACGAAGAGTAGGTGATGGTTTATCCCTTGCGCTTATTCAATCATCAGTGAGTCGTTGCATGAATGAATTTAGTTAGGCTATAAACGACCGCCTTATCTCACATAAGTGGAATTTATTTTCTTATTTCACTGAACCGGAATACAAAAATCTCGTTTAGTACAAAATCTCATTCTACGAAAAAATTTCACGAATAACAAATTTTACAGAGCGAGTTTTAAAACGCTGCTTCCGGTATACTTACAATATTCAAAAAAGGCGATAAAAAAATATTATTAATCATCCAAATTCATTGATCTCTGTATTTGGTAAAATTATTGAAAATCTAGTCCATTTAAGGGTTACTAGTTTTTTGATGAGTACTAGTTTCTTACATAATAACCAGTACATAATTAGGAAATTTAAAAGTACCGAAAACGATTTATTAGATTTTACAAATTTTTTTTTTCGAAGATCTGCATTAGAGAGAATCGATTAGCTCTATTTTTGTAGATTTGACAAAGACATTCGATATGGTAAATCATAAAGCCTTGTTTCGGTCCTATTTATCTGAACGATTGTTAAAAGTCAGGTTGTTAAAATAAATGATGCTTTGAGTAAAGATACAACCATTAATGATTGCGTTCCACAAGATTCAGATTCTATTCAAATTCTATTTTTTATATTAACTTTAATTCTGAGTTGATAACTTTTGCTGGCGACCTAGTGTTTCTCTACAAGCACCAGTGTTGTGCGCCTACGCCTATTAGACAATAGCGTAGACAATGTACAAAATTCGTAGACAAATAAAATATTATTGTTGTGGTTGTTATCTTTGTATACAGTTCCTTACTTATGGAAAAAACATCACGCTCATTTTTGAAATTCCAAAATCATAGATAAAGCCAGAATCAATAATTTAAAGCACGAAACTCTGAAATCAAAGGTATATTAGGTTTGCATTTAACAAAAGAAAAACATCAAGTATAAAATAAAACATGACATAATTTCTCAGGGATACGAAGAAACACTCAACATAAGTTGGCTTCTTTATCTTTTATTTATCGTTTATTTATAACCGACGTTTCGATGGCTTTATTCCATCACCATCAGTCCAGTAAAATAGAGAATGTAGCTGTTGACAGAAATTACTAATATTTTGAAATTTTACTTTTTTTCAGAGCTATGATGATGCTATGATAATGTCACTTCTAGTTACAATTTAAGAAATGTTCGGTTTATTGTCTTCAAAGATTTAAACTTCGACTTTTTCTAATTAAAAACCAAATCACATTTTTTGTTTTTTTTATTAATTTTATTTAATTTTTATTGGACTGTTTATTGTTTTTATTTTTATTTTTCCATTTTGGATTCCTTCACCGTGTTAGTGTTGTTTCGAGACTGTTCTTTTTTTCTCATATCATATTTTGAGTGGGGATAAAAAACTAAAGTTAGTATTACCAAATGCTAAATAATAATTCACCTGTCTGGTCGCCATCTATAGTCAAATATTCCAACCAAAACTATTGTTGGATGATAAAACCTCACAGATCATATTTTTCTAATCGAATTTTACTCATACACCCCACTTTGAAATGCCTATTTCAAACTTTCTTCTATTTCTTATTATAATATTTACATAATAGGTTCTTACATCTAAGTTTTATTATTATTTCATGTTTTTTTTTATTTTAGACCAGTGGTTATATAATTAAATTATAATTGACATAATTTATGCAACTCGTTTTCAAATTAAACGTAACTACTTAATAAACGTAACTATGACCTTGTGAGAATCCCATAACAACAAAAAATATTCCAGTGGTTCAAATCGTTACCAAATCTGTCAATTGAATTCATAAATGTATTCCCTCTTGCCAATTTACTCATTTTGAAATTTCAGCTGGATTATCCAATGGTAACATACATATTTTTGTAATACTACGTTTAAATATAGAGTTTAGGGATTTTAACTTGACCACTCTTACATGCCCATCGCTGCGGTGGAATATTATCCTCTTTGAGTATAACCATCGCCCCTACTTTAACATTTGAGGACGTCTAATTCCGTTTTCTACGCATTTCTAAATGGTTCAAATACTCCAACGACCAACGCTTCCAAAACTGACGCAACAAACGCTGCATTCTATGGAAACGCGACAACCGATTAAAATCGAAATGCTCTAACGACGGGTCGGGCAAAGAGGTTATTGCTGAGCCGATTAAAAAATGCCCCGGTGTTAATACGGAAAGATCAGATGGTTCCGCAGACATCGGCACAACTTTCGATTTGCGCAATAAGCGTTAATAATTTTTCGACAGTGTATGTCGTGACTCCGACAACACGCTTAAAACTGAACTTAGCACTTTTTACAGTGGCCTCCCAAAGACCTCCAAAGTGAGGTGATCTAGGAGGTATCGTGTGCCAATTAATATTCTCTTCCGCACAGAATCTCAAAATTTCACCTTTATGTGCCGCCGACTCACAAATCCTTTTTAATTTCAGCAATTCGTCTTGCAACCCAATAAAATGTATCCGAATAAAAATGAGTAGGGCATCTGCGACGTGAAACAAATCTTTGGAATGATAAATCGTGATCTGCTTTTGTGCTAAAACACACAAAAACTGTTATGTATACCTTCTTGTTTCTTTTTGCTCGAGTTTCCATTTTTGCATTGAACGGACCACAAAAGTCAATACCGATATTAAGGATGCCCTTGCAGGGTTCACTTGGTCTAAAGGTAATTGCCCATAATCTATTCTGGACTTGAGGGCCGAGTTCGAAAGCAGCGCATACCCTCATGAACAACGAAACCGGCATAAATTTCACCCACCAATTATCCAGAACCTTAATATTATGTTGTACAAAAGAGCTTGTGGACCAGCATGCAACAAACGATAATGCTAAGTCCGAACCAACAATTTTGAAAATGAATGATGCAAAGGAAGCACCATTTGGTGCATGGTCGAACGGTATAGGTACTCGCATTACCTAGTCGACCACCGACTCGCAGCATCCCTTCTGAATCTATGAACGGAGTAAGAGCTTTTAATTTGCTTCTTGTTGACATCTCTTTGCCTTTTTGAATCTCTGATATTTCAGCCTGATATTCTTTATGCTGAATCATTTTTACAAGTATCTTAAGAGACATCCCCGTTTCTTAGGACGTGATAGAACCACGTTCACAGAATCCTAATACTAACGTACTCGACTTGCGATTGTTTATCACTATCTTGACATTGTCAATAAATCGTTTTACATAGGCCGTTACTCGCAGTAACTTGTTTAAGTCAGAAAACTTATCTATTAAATCAAATGAAACGTTATTTCCAATAAAAGACAATTTTCTTTGCGAAGGAACTTTATCTTAGGTTAGGTTGGTTAGGTTGGAGTGGCTGTTTAGGCACACTTAGACCGATGACGGTCCATTGTGATACCACAGAATAAATCCCCTTTTATCCCTATTGGAACCATTTCGAGCTACTTATGTTGTGTAAGACGTCCCGCACTTTGATATTTTCGAGATCCGAGAGGCAGTCCATCCTGAACTAACCCAAATGTTTGTGCCTTCTGAGTGCCAATGCTGGACACGAGAAAAGGAAGTGGACCAACGTCTCCTCCTCCTCTTCGCCCAAGCAGCTTCTGCAGAAGGCATTTGCCTCCAGACCCAGCCTTCTTGCTTGTTCTCCAAAAAGGCAGTGTCCCTTGAGAATTCCTACGACCGTTCTTAATTCACGTGTGCGTAGGGATATTAATGGTGTAGTGCGCCCCAAGTCCAGCTTTGGCCAAACTTGTCTTGCAACTCTACAGGTGAGGGTGTTAGACCACCTTACCTTCGCTGAGTATAGCGCCTGCTTCCCAAGTGCTTGTCTCAGCGCTGTGATAGGCCTCCCCATACTTGACCTTTCCGGTTGCAGCTGGAGAGTCGTACCATGCCTAGCAGGTCACCCGCCCTGCAGTTTCCCATGACGCCCAAATGACCTGGGGCCCAGATTACCTGGATATTGAAATGCTCACCCAGCCCATTTAGAGATGAGTGACAACTCAACGCCACCCGTGACGCCAAAGACACCGATTCTAACGACCGGATCGCCGCTTGACTGTCCACATGGATTGCGATATCATCTGAGGATACCACATTATACTTCAACCACGTCATGAGCACCTCAATCGCTATGATTTCAGCTTGGTACACGCTGCAGTAATCAGGGAGACGAATAGAAATGTTTACATTTAATTTGTCACAGAATACTCCAGCTCCCACTTTGCCGTCTAGCTTGGAGCCATCTGTGAAGAATTGCAACGCTTCGGTTTCCGATAACGGTATATTCCTCTAGGATTCCCTTGAAGGGAAGGAGCTCCGAAATCGCTTCTCGAAGCGTAGAGTAGGTTTAATGTAGTCAAGATTCGCCAGCTCATCCTTCAACGATCTAACGATAGTAGAGTGTCCTGAACTAAGACACCTCCACTGAGAGACGGCTGCAAGTCGTACAGCCGTATTTGCCGCCATCTGTTTGCCAAAATTGTTGGACGGAAGAAGGTGCAACATAACCTCTAAGGCACTTGTCGGTCGTTCATTGCACCCTCTAAATCCTACTTTTATAAGTTACCTTGTCCAGAGCTGGCCACCAAGCACCCATCCCGTACATGAGTACAGGTTTCATACAGCAGTGTAAAGCCAGTGTACCAGCTCCGGCTTCAGACCCCATCTATGACCAATGACGTTACTACAGGAGTACAAAGCTATAGTAGCTTTGTTTATTCTCTCCAACATATTGGGCCTCCAACTAAGCTTACTGTCTAAGATAATGCCCAGTTATCTAGCACTATCAGTAAAAGCAAGTCTCGTGCCATTTAAGGTAGGAGGGACAACTACAGGGATTTTGTATTTCTTAGTGAAGAGTACCAGCTCTGTCTTGGACGGGTTAATACCAAGTCCACATTTGCCAGCCCATTTCGTAACGATGGTAAGCCATTCTGCATCACGTCTACAATCGTGCCCAGGAATTTCCCGGTAACAGCTAAAGCTACGTCGTCGCGATAATTTCAATACCCTTTCTCTCTCTCCAATACTAGTAGTAACCCGTTTACCACTATGTTCCAGAAACGAAGGGACAGAACCCCCCTTCCCTGCGGGGTTCCCTTAGTTACTCCCCTCTTGATGGTGGAGTCCCCCAACTTTGAGCTAACAATCCTGCTTCCCAGCATATAATTGATCAACCTTCTCAGAAGAACGTCCACCACCAAAAATGACAATCCCTCCTTGATTGCCTCCGCTTTCACATTATTAAAGGCGCCCTCTATATCCAGGAAGGCCACCAAACAGAATTCCTTCGAATTAATCGATTTCTCAATCGTACACACCAAGGCGTGTCGAGCAGTGACCACAGATCTACCCTTTGTGTACGGATGCTGAGACGGTGAACACTTCCTGGCACCTATTTGATCTCTAATGTATACCTGCAGCAGCTGAGATACCATTCTTTTGGTTCTTAAGTTAAACAACTGTGATATTATTGATGCAATTAACGCGTTAATGATGAATACAACATAGTGCAGACCGTGATGGTGGTTCGACGCAAGCCGCTCCGGATCGAATTTGGCCTTGGATCCAAAGATGACCTTGACGAAAGAAAATGGAAGTCGTACAGAAAGTAAGGGTTTTGAGCAACATTTTTCAATGGAATGATAGTACTTACAAGTGCTTCCTATTAAATCTTTTAAATGCTGGAGATTTTAGTTATTCTGCTTGTTGAAAAAATAAAGAAGAATCTGATCTCGGACTTACGACAAATATTTTTTTAACGTAGAAATTCACGTTAAAATGAATAATTTAACTTTAAATATTAAACAATATTTTTCTACTTAAATAGTTACCTATCGTTTGATAATTACAACTTAATATCATTAATAATTTTCTTGCAAAAAAAACACTTTTTAAAACCCTAAAATAGTTAAAATATAAAGGGCTGAAACCTCATAAGGTGGTCCGAATTTCGGTCTTGATTAGTTCAACTGCCAAATCAATCCTGAAATGAATCTCTTTAGTCAAACTTCAGCTCAACCTCCAACTCACCATACAAAACAAACCTTCATCCCAATTGCAACATAATTCTAAACTAAATCAAAAAACTACCCGCCAACAAAACCCTAAAATAAACACCACATCAACTTTCAAATCAACTCTTAACCTAATTCGAAATCGACTATTAAATAATTCCCCAACCGAACAACTCACTTAATAACACTGCGGGCTAACTAAATCCTAACTGAACTTCAACTCAACTTACCTCGAACCAAATCTCAACTTCTGCTCAACTAATACCATTATACCAACATATCATCATACCATCATCATCATACCATCATACCATCATCATCATCATACCACCATCACCATTACGATCACCATGACACAATTATTATATACAAACCATCACACAGTAATCAAAAATCAACTAAAATCTACCAGTTATAGAAATTCTTCTGTAGTAACTTTGGATCTGATTAAAATCTCTCAACAAGGAGATAAATATTTGAGATATTAAGAGCGACCTTTCTTAAACCTTAAACAATATTTGTGTAAAGTTTAATTCAAATCGTTCAATGCGTGTGAATTTGTTTAAATAGTGTAACAGTTCGTCACATCAATAACCTTTCCTATGGCAATCGTCTAGATTAAAAAAAGAAAAATCATTAATCACACAAACTGCCGCAGACTCCTTTTTGGTTTTCAAAAGAAATGATGATAGAGTTATTGGTCTTAGGTCCTTAGGAGAAACATGCGAGCTTTTCCCCGCTTTCAGTATAAACACCACATTGACCTCCGTCCAGTTCCTAGGAATATAGCCCAGCTTCAAACACCCTTTGAATATAGCTTCCAGGTAAGGAAGAATATTTACTGAGTTGTTTTGTAGTTCCGCTGGTATAATTTGATCCCGACCAGCCGATTTAAATGGTTTAAAACCCCTCAGTGCCCATAGGATCCGTTTCCTGGTTACGATATCCTCTGTGAACACTGACAGTGATTCCTGATGATTGTTACGCACCAACAGGTCCTTAAAGCTCCCTGGGAAGTGTGTCTCGAAGAGAAGCTCCAGAGATTCTCCACTAGAATCTGTCCAAGATCTGTCCGGTTTTATCAAAAATCTGGGACTAGCTGTACTTTTGGAAAGGATCTTCCTAAGGCGAGAGGTTTCGGATACCTCTTCCATTTTATCACAGACGATTCTCCAAGACCTCCTTTGTGCCTTTCTTAATTCTTTCTTATAAATTCCGAATTTCTCCTTAAATGAGTCCTATTCCTGAGCCTCCCTTCTACATTTGGCTCTATTAAAGGCTATCCTACAAGCCTTACGATAGGTTCCCAGTTCCCTGAAACACCATACTGGTTTTTGCCTACACCTAGGCTTAGCCATAGAGCAGGATGCATGATAGGATACTAGAACCTCCTGCCTGTTACTAGCAAAAAATATGGGTTCCCGCCAATATTACACACTGAAAGGTTAGTACTCATCAAATAATCAAAAAGTGACTCACCTCTTTCATTAATGTCCGTACTTCCCCAGACAGTGTGATGCGCATTAGCATCAACTCCCAGTACCATACCTACCTTTGTTTGTGCCGCTTCACGGATCAACTCCTTCAGGTTACCCAGAGGAACCTTCTTCTCCCGGTCCATGTAGGCTGAAACTAGCCAGAATCTACGAGTGCCTAATTCCAGGCTAAATGCAGTAGTGTCACCAATGCTGTATTGAGAGAGAAGGAAAAGATTAATATTATTTTTCCCAAGAATACAAGATCTGATCTTTGGAGACTTACTATAAGATATAATTTTGTACCCCTTGGTTCTGAGACCACAGATCCTGTTGTTGTTAATCCAAGGTTCTTGGATTAGTATCACATCCTGACCCAAACTAGTCAGCCTGAGGAGTAGAGTTGCCGAAGCACTCTAAGAACGGTAAAGGTTAATTTGAGTTATCTTAATCATAACATTTTAACGTTTACCTACCTCTATGGTATATTCCTGCTACCGCAGGAATATTATTTCTCGGTATTTTGGGATGCGCCGAATTCGCCTGTCTCGCTAACCCTGTTACCCTCTGTAGAGGAGTTGTCAGTGTCCCCCGTCTGGCCGGGCTGCCGACATCCTCCTCCATCAGTACACCAGCTCCTTCTCTTATGTGCCCCTCCTCATCTTCCAAGTGAATCCTTTCAGACCGAGGTCGCCGGATTCACTTTCCCCCATACCCTCAGCTTCTTCCCCATGCTGCTAGTACCCCTTCAGGCCTGGGCGGATTACCACCATCCTCCGGTTGGCCTCCCGTACGCGCTTCCGCCCCATCCTTTTTATAAACGTGGAGAGTAATTGACCCGAATCCGAAGTCAATTACTCCCTTCGTTTTGTGCAGGAGGGCAAGAAACTCCTTCTTTATTACCATAATTGATAATTTCGAGCCCCCCTCTCCTCCTCCTGCTTGACGATCTTCCAATTTCCGGTCGGATGATTCGGGTTACTGGCCTGAATAATTTTCAAAGCCTCGTCAGGGCTAGACGGTTCCGATGGCAGCCAGATACGTGCCCTCGGCCTGCTGGGAATTTTTTCCCGGCTAACTGCCGCAAGCTTTGCGCCTGGCCTCAGCTCCCCTACTTTGGATATAGCCTTTTTATATAGATCCACAGATCTAGAGTCCGAGCATGCAGTCATCTTCACACGCCCTTGATACCATCCCGCATCTCTGCAGGATGGGGGTGGTCCTGGATTTTCTCCCAGGACCTTTAAAAAGACGAGATTAAATCCGTCTTTCTGACTTTCGTCAATTACGGCTAGCATTAACACATGCTCCCTCAGGACATCGCTGAACAGCTTTGCCCCTAAGATAGAGCTCGGCCTTGTGTCAGTCAGCAACTTAGCCCGCTTGCTGTCGACTACTTTCACCTCGTCCGGGGACCGCTGTCTTTTCGACACATGGTCCCTTTCAGAGCCTCCGCAACCCACAGTGCTCCTTGCCCAAGCTACTGATGTTGTTTGTTCTTCCGTGACCTGCCCCTCGGGGGTCGCAGCCCACTTCTGGAGAATTCGAAATGCCGAGCGGCGATTTCTGTACCGCCTTTTCGCCGGAGGAATGTCTCCCGTCCCACTCCCCTGTGCTGCGTTGGTACCGCTAACACCCGGGACTGGTGCCCTAGAGTCAACTACCTTTGCAACCTTAGAGGCCCCACCCGTCTGGTTCGAGGTACTTCCCTTTGCTGATACCGGTTTTTGAGGAGAGCCGGTGGTGCCCTTAGTTTTCTTATTGTTTGATCTATCCATTATGATTCTCACGAGTATCGGAGAAATAAATGTTCTCCTGCGCAGAGATTCGTATACGCAGGTAAGGCTAATTACAACTGGAGGTCGCCAGGTATCCAGAGGGCTCCGTTCACGACTAGGCTTTGTTAAATGGGCTCCTAGCCTGGCAGATCGTCAGCAAGGGTCGCTTTACACATTAATCCGGCCCGTTTGGCATCATTTAGCGTGACCCGCCTTATACCTAGGTCACCTAATAACACCTGCTCAATGAGCGTGGCCGCGGAGGCGACGGCAATTATAAGGCAACTTTAACCTAAAATAAAACTAAAATTAACAACAACAAATTTACATATTTATTTGTTTTAAAAATTATACATTCGGGCGAATTAATATAAAATATTTTTCTATAATAATATCCGATTGAAATATATTTATTTAATACCTAAGAAAATCGATATTTCAAGATTTTCAACGATCAGCACACATGTCGTCTGTAGGCCTGTGTATCTACATTAATTATGCCAACCCGTTTATAAAGTTATTGGAGTTTACTTAGTTAATCCTAGATTATTCGAAAATGTGACCAATTTTTATTTTAACAGAATGTCTAAGAAAATCAATATCTACAGATTTTGAACGATCGGCTATGATATTTCGTTAGGCCTATGTGTGTGCTTTGATCATGCCAACCCGTTTAAATAGTTATTGGGGTTTACCTTGTTAATCTTCTGACGTATCCCCGAACGCGTGAAGTTCTGCGAATTCTGCTTGGGGAATTATTACACAACGTGGAATATTAAGATTTACTTCAGTGATTTCTACTTTAAATTTATGCCAATATCTTCGAGTCTGCCCATAATGATTGCATATACAATTTTGCTATCAAAATCACTGGCGTTCACACCCCTAATGGATCGTACAATAGCGCGATCTCAGATAGGACCGTACCTTTAGTACATTTATCAAAATTAATAAACTTCGGAAAATTTATTACTAATGAATTCAACTTGAAATTCCATTTCAACCCAAGAACTGAAACTGAAGTTATTTTTTCATTATCTTCATCAGATGATAATTGTAGAAAGTTTGAATGCCACTTTCTCAATTCAAAACCCCCGCTTTTGAGTAATTTTAAACTAATTAAATTAATGATCTCGTACATTCACATAGAAATTGGATAATAGAATCTTTGATGAAATGGGGTGCGATCCAGCTTCATCCATACCAAGTTGTTTTACATATAGCCAGGTATGGAGCACTTGCCGTCCCATACCTTACGGTTGGATGATGAAACCTCACAGATGGAACCCCAATTCACATTTTTGTAATCCAATTTTATTCAATTTACAACGACCAATTTTCAAAAGAAAATTTTTAACTTGCTCCGGCAGTCTTTAATAATCTTCCGATTGAATTAAGAGATTGTCGGAAACTAAATAAATTTTCATCTGGCTTACAAATATTTTTATTTAGTGATTCAAGTGTGAATTGTTTCATGAATTTTCAAGTATAGTTCAATTTTAATGTAAAGTAAAGTTTTTAGTCGTTTTCTTTTATATTTCAAAAGAATTTCAAAACACGTTTTTTTATTATTTAATATTTATTTATTTTTTATTTCTTCTTTTCTTCACTACACGTCCGTTTGCTTTTCGTATCTTTTTTCTATCTATCTCGTCTCTTCCACGAGAGCCCTCTACGTTTCGTTTCTATGTATTAATATAAAAATAGTGACATCTATATTGAAATTATAATAAGCTTTTGTGTTCGTTATTAACAATTTTTAAAAATTAAATTTTACGTTACTACAAATGAATTATCGCATTATAGCTGATTTACATTCAATGAGATTCGACGTCCGCAAAAAAATTGAAACACAACATAGGAAAAAGTACAAAGACAAATCTGTTTAAAAAATTCAATTAAAACCCGAGAAACAAACCCAAAAGTCGTCGTTTACTAATTTTTGCAGATGTAGAGTTTCATCTTTTTTCTGAAAATCTTCGATGCGTGAATAAATAACTATAATAAGGTTACATAAATAAGAAAACCAATCAATTGCATTGGTTTATGACATTTTTTGTTTAATTTTATTTTTTATGTTAAGGAAAACGAATTTTTGATTTGACATCTGCATCTGCGAAAATGTTTGAATATAAATCCGTCTTAATTGTATTGTACAATATTTTGTTTAAATTTTTAGTTTTATATAGTTACTAATCATCATTGCATTTTAACTATCCAAAGATTGTATAAACAATAAATAAAATAAATTTGTTATTAATAGCCGTGTTTTCCATGAGAACTGCACTAGAACTCGATAAACTTTAAATTCCTTTTATTCTATGTAAACCGAAAAAAAAAATTCATAAAGCGCGAAAGTGAAGTGTATTTGACATAAATACAAATTTTAAGTTTAAAAATTGTCCCCTTCAGTTATTTCATCAATATTTTCTTATTTCTTGCTGACGTCATTACACGCAACTACACTTGATAAATTCATGGGTTTATCAAGTGTAACTAAAAAAGAAGCTACAATTGTAACTATTTATTGCTGTAACAACTTAAAATGTGTATTTATGTGAAATGCACTATACATTAGCACTTTATGAATTAATTTTTTTTCACTGTTTACATAGAATAAAAGAAATTTAAAATTTAACGAGTTCTAGTGCAGTTCTCATGGAAAACACGACTAATAAATCCATAGCAAAAAATGTACAAACTTTTTTTAGCTTAATTAAAATAATTTAAATGACGGCCATTAACATTTGAAATTGATTTTATAATTAAAAACAATGGCCAACAAAGTAATTTAAATTCAATTTTCTACTTACAACTTAATTAAATTAATTTTTTCCTGATTTAAAAATCCTTAAAATAAAAAATATTTTAAATAAATAAAAAACCGTAAATAAAATTTTATCTTTTAATAAGGATACGAAAATACGGAAACAAAAATATAATTAAATTTTATTCCAATTTTTATAACAAAAAAAAAAAACTTAATTGAAGATGATGATAATTTTTTAATGACTTTTTAATATTTGCATACAAATCGTGCACATTTTTGTTGTAGATGGAAATTTTCCGATTGTAATTTAATTTATTTTGGAACCATTCTCATATGCATAGAATCCAACTGCCTTGAAATTTTACAACACAAAATAAAATGCAGACATACATCCATAAATTTGCACAAAACATATATGTATGTATATGTGTATACATAAAAATATAAATTTAATAGAAATAATTGATTCCAGTCACGGCGCAAATCCATTTCCAAAAATACATTATGTTTAAAAATCGATTGCATTTTCCATCATTATAATGTTGCTCTTCTTGTTGTAGTCTTTGTGATGCAGTTTGAATGCCAATCAACATTGGTAAATTATTTATGTTGAAACGAATAATAAATGTATTTTTATTGAGATGACGATAAATAATTTTGCTAGCATTCATTTCAAAATTATTGTCCTCATAACATAATTCCAACATATTTTGATGATATTTTTGTGTTGTGTCGAACTTTATCAGTTTCATATTTATGATACCATCTTATACAATAAAAAGAAGCTATTACAAAAATGTATTTTATGTTAGCTGTTTATAATAAAACTTACCATTGACATATTTTTGAAATTTATATATGAGCATAGTGCTGCTAGGCCAATTCACATCAAAATTCGATAGCTTCATAAAACTATTGGTTACATCGTATCCCATATCAAGCAATGCAATATTATTCACAAAATCATCATTCTCCAATAAGTTTGGATATGGGAAATATTTTGTCGTATTAATGCCGTAACGGGTGGGATAATAATCGGGCGATAATATTTCAAATAGCAAATATGGTGTATTATCCTCATAATATGAAGTCATGATAATCCATCGTTTAGATATGAAACCACCAAATTTTGTACATAACCATAATTCATTTTTGTAGATTTTTATTTCAGCCATAAATGGAAAATCACTTAATAAAAAATTATTTCCACTTTGCACAGTTTGTGTTGTTGCTGTCGATTCTGCTTCTTTTGTTACTGATGTTGCAGCACAAATCGATTGCAATGAAAATGGAATAATAAACGATAAAACCGTTATTAATTTCATTTTGATTGGAGTGGATGGCACTTGTTAACTAATTGTTTTGGCAAATTTTTTTTTCTTTGTTGTTGTTATTGTTGTGTAAATTGAAAATATATGTGTTAACATGTTATCATTATTATTATTATATTATCACAGACAATTTATAGATGTAATCGTAAATGTTTTGTATTATTGATCGATAAATATGTTGTTAAATTTTATTGTTCGACATGGGTAAAGTACACATATGCTCACAGTTCATACTTATGTAGGGGTATAATAATTTTAGTATTGTCGGCAATTTAATTTCAGACATTGTGATCAATCTTTAGCATACGTTTATTCAAGACTTTTGGTCCCTCCCAATATATATAAGTATCGTTTAATTGTACATACATACCTATAAAATATAGCTTGATGATTACTCTCTCTCCTTTCAGCAACAAGTACATAGTAAATGATTATTTTACTGTATATAGTATACCGTTTATATGTAATAATTTGTATTTACCTTATGTACTTTTTTATGTACTTGTGATGTAAATGACGAGGAGACGATTTATAGTATTTCTAAGTCAAATAAAACTTTATCTACTTCAATCGAAACTTTTTCCATATATAATAAAAACTTTTCTAACCCAATTCAAACTTTATCTAAAAACTATAAGGTAATTTCTAATTCAAATAAAACTTTTTAAAAAATGAATAAATATTTTTCCGAGGCAAATAGAACTTTTAAAAAAACTAATTCATCTTTTTCAAATTGATTTAAAACTAAAATTTTTTTCGGTCCGGTCCTATTTTATTATGAAATTTACAGGTTGGCATTTATTGTATAGCCAATTGTTGTTGAATATGGTTTCTAAAATTTAGGCAATAAAAGTAATAAATCTCGTATGGAGAAAAAAATTGCTGCAATAAATCCGTTATTAGAGTATATAAATTTCGAATTCGGTTGATATCTGTCTATTTCGTGCAATAAAAGGATACAAGTAAGTACCAAAAATGAGCTCAAGTGAAGAAGAGGTCGATCGTCATAGAGGAAGATACGCCACAATGCATCTGCAACAAAGGGAAATATTTATTAAGCAGTACGAAGAAGGTAAAACCATTGCGGAAAATATTAATAAAAACACGGCCAAAACTATTTTATATAATTATAAGGCAAATATTGAGAAACTAGTCGTAAGAGGCAGAGGAGGGGAAAAAATTAAAAAAATTACAAACGACATGCTAGAATTTATTGAGGAAATAGTCGAAATGAATCCATACTTAACACGCAAGCAAATCTCTGCAAAGGTCGCCGAGAGGTTTCAAATAACGGTGTGCATTCAGATGATTAACACGCACTCAGTCGTCTGAAAATTACATTAAAAAAAGCTAATGTGGAATTTGACCATTTAAACGATGAACGGACAATTAATTTACGGAGGGACTACGTGCTGTTTTTCACCCAAAATGCGCCGCAGAACAGACAAAAAATAGTTTTTATCGATGAAAGCGGGTTCAACCTACATTTGAGGCGGTCAAGAGCCAGATCAAAGGTTGGGACATCTGCAGCGGTAATAATACCCACTGTTCGCGGAAGAAACGCCACCTTAATTGCGGGAATTAGCGTAGAAGGTGTTGTCCACACAAATATTTTGGCGAACTCGAACTGCAATTCCAACAAATTTTGTGCGTTTTTAAGAGAGCTTATAAGCAAATTAGCAAGTGACAATGCGGACGAAACATGGTTGGTAATGGATAACGCAGCAATCCACAAGACACCTGAAGTAAAACTGATCACAGATGGTACAAACTACAAACTAATCTATCTTTCGCCTTACTCACCTATGCTCAACCCTATAGAACAGGTTTCTGCTAAGGTAAGTTACTGCATCGTTATGTTTAATTTACATTTAAATATTTTATTTCATTACACTTTAGGTCAAAGCTAGTGCAAGGCATATATTAAGCGAAACCCGTGACGAACATATCTTGGACGTTATTGCTCGGTCAGTTCAAACTGTGACCCAGAATGATTGTAATAACTACGTTACAAATATGTTGATGACGTTACCGAAAGCCGTCGATCGGCTATACTCTACATTGAAATCAAATTATACATGGATAATAAGAGATATGTATAGATACGAGTATATGGTAGATACCATATGAAAAAAAAAGTTTTAATTAAGTTGGAATAAGTTGAAGTTTATTTAGAAATATATTTATTTGAAATAAAAATGGTTTTAGTTGTTTTTGAAAAAGTTTTATTTGAATTAGAAATAGTTGCATTCGTTTTAGAAATAGTTTCGCTTCTCTATGAAAAAGTTTTAATACATTTGGAAAAATTTGTAATTGAACTGGATAAAGTTTTAATTGACTTAGAAATACTATATATTGTTTTTTCTGGAAAAATAGAAAAAGACCAGATACAATTTTGAGCGTGAACAGTGTAGTTGAATCGTCCTCGTGTTGAGATACAAAAATTATAATTATAATTTAAATAAATTAACAATTAAACAAAGTCAATTTTATTTGTGTTAATTTATTAATTGTGTTTGTTGGGATCAAGTGTTGTTAACTTGAGTGATTTGTGACTGCCGTGTTCTAAACAATTCGCTATACAGGGTGTCCGGGTTTGGGATGCTGATCCGTCATGGGGTGATTCCTTGGTTCATTCTGAGAAACAAATCGTATGTGGGAGGGGGGATCCATTTTTGATATCCTTTGAGATACAGGGTGTTTAAAAAATTTGGTTCAGAAAAAAAAGTATACCCAAATATTAAACTGTAACTTCCAAAATATTTATCGGAGAGCAACCAACTTAGTCTTATTTGGTTGGTAATCGTATAGGCTATTATTAAGGTTTAAGTGGTTATCTTGTATCTGAATCCGTTTGAGAGCTATGGTGATTTAAAGTAAAAAAAAAAATATTTGTTTTTTATAAAATCGAGTTTTTCTCAAAAAAAACCGTTATAATTTTTTCTTTTGTTTATTTAATTATAATTTGTCATGATCTCCTCTACAATCCCTCAATACAAAGTTTGGGTCGAGGAGTTATAAAAGGTGCTCAAAATGTCCTCCTTGTGATTGAATACATGCTAATATTCGTTTAAGTATGCCTTTGGTTATTTCAATTCTTGGTAATTCTTCCCTTATCTGTTGTGCTGCTGTGTGTATTCGTTGTATAAGTTCTTCTTTTGTTTCAATTTCTTTGGAGTATACAAGCGCCTTCATTCTTCCCCATACATAAAAATCCAATACCGTAAGATCGGGGGATCTTGCAGGCCAATGAATTGAACCATTTCTTCCAATCCAATTATTTGGATAATTTTCGTTAAAAAAATTCCTAACATTATTATGGTAGTGGCAAGGTGCACCATCATGTTGGTATGTAGGCGAGAATCTACTTAAAATGGGAACATCATCCATTGCCGAGTGGCAAATCGTTTTGTAAAAATTGTAAATAACGTTCACCATTTAATCTAGGTGGTAATATTAATAGTCCAATTAATTTATCGCCAATTACAACAGCCCATACGTTTACACTGAATCAGTGCTGAAATGATATTTGTTTTTTCGAATGAGGATTTTCAGCAGCCCACGTGTGTAGATTGTGAAAGTTTGTTATGGCATCTCTTGTGAATTGAGATTCATCCGTCCATAGGATACGTTTCACAAAACTTGCATTGTCCAAATTCCTTTCCATCAACAAATTACAAAACTCCAATCTTGTAGTGTGGTCTATCGGTCATAGTTGTTGAACGGGTGTTGTATGGTATGGATGAAGATTCTCCTTGTGCAATACTTGATGAATTCGATAGCGAGAGACGTTTAATTATAAAGCGAGCCTCCCTATGCTAATAGAAGGATTTGCTGTTACATTACGGATTATACCTTCGTCGACATCCAAATAGTTTGGTGAGACTGAATGGGGCTCCGCCCGGGTATTCGATCTTGTTACGATATTTGGCAGTCTCCTATGAATATTTATAAATACTCTTGCGTGAGGAATGCGACGTGTTGGAAATCTGAGTTGATATTCATTGCGAGCTCGTGCTGCATTACCATCGCAAAATCCGTAAACAAAATGGATATCAATGTACTCCTCACCTGAGAACTGTGCCATTATAATATTAATTTTATTAAATTAATTAAAATTTTGATTCACAACACTGATACAACACTAGATAATATCTCGAAACTAATGGCTGAATCTGAAAATATTTAGTTTTTGTTTTTTCAACATTTAAACAAATGAGTTGATAATCATCGCCTACTGTTTTACAGATCAAAATAAAATTGGTAAAATATTAACACTATAACATCTCTTAATTAGATTGAGAATAAACGGAATACGAAGAAAACTATGGCACGTGGGTACAAGTAATGTATTGGGGGATTGTTGAGGAGATCATGACAAATTAAAATTAAATAAACAAAAGAAAAAATTATAACGGTTTTTTTGAGAAAAACTCGATTTTATAAAACACAAATATTTTTTTTTTACTTTAAATCACCATAGCTCTCAAACAGATTCAGATACAAGATAACCACTTAAACCTTAATAATAGCCTATACGATTACCAACCAAATAAGATTAAGTTGGTTGCTCTCCGATTAATATTTTGGAAGTTACAGTTTAATATTTGGGTGTACTTTTTTTCTGAACCAAATTTTTTAAACACCCTGTATCTCAAAGGATATCAAAAATAGATCCCCCCTCCACAGACGATTTGTTTCTCAGAATGAACCAAGGAATCACCCCATGACGGATCAGCATCCCAAACCCGGACATTCTGTATGTACGCTATATATGAATAACGTACATATAAATAAAAACAAATAAGTTAGTTAGAACCTCCGCGTTTTTACATTGGTTATTCTTTCATAGAAAATCGTGCTAGAGTTATAAGAAACTGGCGGCGTTCGAAAAAACAAATCCATTTTTGAATTAGTAAATTTGCGTGGAGTCCAAAAATCAATAGTCAAAAGCATATGCTAAGTTCTTCTTAGGTGGCATAGCTCGTTTAATTTAATAGTGTAGTAATTCAGGTGTATAATTAGGGTCTCTAGAAGCTCGAAACTAAAATGGCTTTCTTTGCCAAATCTTCTCTTTGCATATTACCAAAACGAATAGAATACTAAAGATACACATAGACTGTATGTTTTTCTACTTACCCATTGTTAGTGTAAAATATTTCAACCGTGGATATGTATTAGAACAAATTTTAAACAATATGTACATATATGAAGAAAAATAAGTGAAATCACAAATTCTTTATTGGGGAGAGAAAGTCATGTTTTAATTTTATGACTTTTATGTTTTGACTGTATAATACTGAGTTGTTGGTTTTTAAGGAACAAAATGTCAAATTTTTAAAAATTTCACGCACGTTTTGTTGTATTTTTTCCTGTAGAAAAAAACTAATTATCCGAAAATTATTATTCTTTTAGACAAACTAAAAAATCAGCGCGTATAAGTATGACAAGAAAAATTATTGATATAAAATATTTTATTATAAACTAAAGACACAAATTTAAAAATATTCACATTTACAATTTATATTTTAAATAATTTTCTCTCCTTTTAAGGAATGACTGCGTGAAAATTACGAGTACCCTTTATTGTTTTAATTTCTCGAATCTACTAGTTTGTTGGATGAATTTAGATTTATATTCAGCATCTAAACAAAATTCAAAAAAAACCATTTAAATAATACTTCCGCATTGGTTATGATACCAACGTACTCGTTGGTAAGACATTGGCTCTGGACACCATTATTTTAATCTGGAACATTCTTTCCCTTTCAATGAACTGTTGCATAGAAATGCCTTAGATATATTGATTTAAAAAATGTTTTTTTTAAATAATTTTATAATGTGTTATGGCGCCATCATTTTATAATAGCAGTAAACTGCTATTGTGTCACGACGAAGACAATCTGATATCACAATAAAGCTAATGTAGTAGTGGTTCAATTTTTCTCCTACTTTTTTGTAAATTACAAACATTTAGCGCCGTTCCAATGAAACCCTTTTGGTACATTTTGCATTATAAATGCATAATTTTAAAGTGACAAGAATCAAGTGTACCTTTATAGGCAATGGCTTAAAACGCTTTTTAAAGCCACCCATTATTACTGAACTATCACTTATTAAAATAAACTTAAATTTTTGAGTTTGTTTAATTCAATCTCGCTCCAAAAATTACATTATACTTTTTATTATACTTGCTATTTATTATAACAATTTTTTAAATGAGTTCCAAAAATGTTTGTAAAGGTATAGGTTATCAGAGGGGTTGAACCTATTAAAATGCATAACTCATACCAACATTTTATTTTTATTTTATTAACTATTGTACTCATTGTTTTTTTTCAATTAAACGCTTACTTTATGAGGTTGGCCGGAAAAAAAGTTGTATACTCTAAAAGATGTAGATCAACATACTTAAACGTATTTTGCAAGCAAACGAAAGGAGAAGTTGTGCTGATTTTTTAGTATGTCTAATAGAACTAAATGGGGAAAACAATAAAAACATTAATAAAAAAAAGAGATGAAATGCGCAACAGAGAAAATTCAAAAAGAACGTTTCGGTGGCCATTTTAAAGAAGAAATGAAAGATGGTACCATTTGTATATCATTTTAAAATCCCTATTTATTTATCTTTAAAATGAGCTTACAACACCAAGTAGATGCAGTTTTTAAATAATCGACATTAAAAAACAATAACAAAACAAATCAATCATGTCCCAAATTTTTTTTTTTTTGTTTTTTGTAATTAGTGCTATATATTCAAAACATAAAAATCATAAAATTAAAACATGACTTCCAAAAAAATTTGATTTCACGTATTTTTTACATCATATATAGGCATACTGCTTTTTAACAGTACTGGGACTTTTTTATTTGGTCATATATGCGGAAGCTTCGCCAAATTGATTGGTTTTGTCAAGCAGCATTAAGTTCTTTGTTCCTGCTTACTTAAGTAAGACTTACTAAAGTAACATCTTGCCATTAATTTTAGGTCGCGTTGATCTAGTCAGGATTAAATCTGCCGTACTTTTCCTCAGTGAATGGAACTGAGGCGATTTTGTCTCCATCCTATCCTCGGAGGTAATTTTATCTCCATCCAATCCACAACCGGACTCTCTATTGGTAACGTCTCCATTACTTTTTCACGATTAAAACTGTCGAATTGAATGGTTTTGTTACCTTATATCGAAACTTGAAATTCTTGGGACCAAATTCGTTCCTATAGATAGATATAACCTTTTTCGTAGACACGTTTTTATGAACGCCATTCGTCAAATCTTCCTTCTTGGTGAATAGTCTTTTGCGTATACTGCATCATTTGCTTGGAATTTAGTTGACACTTCGAATTGTTCTCGCTCTGTCGTAGGTAAAATTGGAATTAACAACGTCCTAGGTTGGCGTCCATGGAGTAATTCGGCAGGCGATTTGTCTATACATGATAAAGGTGTTGCTTTGTTACTTGACACAAATTTTACGAGAGCAGTCGAGTTGTTAAAACCATTTTTCTTCATTCCACTTTTAAAAGTACGAACTAATAGTTCGGCTTCCCAAATTTACTCAGAGTGGAATGCAGCTGACATCACATATTCTATTGAATTTCGTTTACCGAATATCTGAAGTTCACGAATTGATTTGCGGTCCATTGTTACTAACAATGGTGATTGGCAACCCTTTTATTGCAAATATTTGTTCTAACCCACACATAATGTTCTATGACATAGTATTTGTCATAACAATGATAAACGAATATTTAGCGGGGGCATCAACACAAACTAACCAAATTTTCCCCATGTAAGGTCCTGCTTAATCGATAGGTAAACGTTCCCAAGGTCCATTTGGAGTTGGTTAACTGGTATATTCCTTTTTCGGTGTGCAGGCGTAAAATTTATAACTTTTACAATTTTTCACGCTTGTTTGAATGTCACGATCGAGCGATGGCCACCAACAGTAGTGACGTGCTATCTATGCTTCATTCTGGTTGTACCTCAATGTGCTTCGTAGATTAGTGATAGAACCTTGTTTTGCTTAATATTTGGAATGACAACTCGAGCATGTTATCCTGTCTGTAATAAAATAATATCGTTAAAATGGATTTAACTATCTCTGCGTCTAAAATTCGTTGATTAGGACATTTCATCGGACAAAGGTTACCTATCTGGCCAACCATTTTGTATAAGCCCATACATTTTGGAGAGAATTGTGTCATGTTTAGGTTTGTAGATGGTTTGCAATCATATTCAAATTTGCGTTCTTGCAAGTATTCATTAAATTTGGTCACTCCATAAATAATTGAGAGGGCCTCGTAAATTTCTTTGATCTATCTACTTGCAAATATGCACCCTGTATATCGTTTTTTCTGATGTAGACGCGACCCTGAAACTTGATAAAATAATTTTCTGATTTTGAGCATGGGATATCGATCTGCTTTAACTTGTGAATTAAGTGTAATTTTAAAACCAGCACATTTGCGAATATCCCTGTTTGGTTTGATTACCTTACAAAATATAAAATTGTCGAAGTCAGTTAGCAACAATTAGATTCCATTTTGAGATTTTTATTTTATTTTTTCCTTTATAGTCCATCCGAATTAGACAAAAATCGGGCTTATAACAGAAAGGAATACGATTTTAGTCGAAGTATTTTTGATGAGTTCCGTGGTCGGAAGAATGGGGAAGTTTATAAAAAAATAGGTTCACGCCTTTTAGGGGTCACGGTCACGCAAATTACTCGGTTATTTTACATTTTAGGAAAATATATCAAACTTCAAAGTATTCTAGGTAGTGTTGGTTATTTAATTCATGAGTTTTAAATAAAGAAATTCGAGTAAAACAGAGAAAATACAGCCGATTTAGTCAATAATCAGGCTTTTGAAAGAAAGAAGTTGGTCAGAAGCTCTTTTTTTTTTTGTTAAATCGATATATTTTTTCATGTAGATTGAGAATTTTGAGTCCTGATGTCGGCCGAATAGAGTGAGGGTCGAAAGTGGAGGTATTCACCCCTTTTAGGCTATTGCGGGTGCATTTTCACAAAAAACACGGCATTTTAAAAACAAATAATACACGGTAAAGTTGTTCTATGGAAAATTTCCTATAAGCAGCACTATTATTTAATTCTCTTTCGCAGTTCGCTTTTTATGACCACCTTACGCAGTAGCCAAATCGAGCAAGTACGGCTACAGACCCGTTTTTGTTTAAAACCACCTGCACCGCCCTAAGTGGCCCTAAATACCTGCTAAGCGCAAACGAATCTCTATAATTTTTATCATGAAAATATCGTTGGTAGTTGTTTCTATGAATAAATCCCAAGAAGAAAGTATTGCTATGGATAAGTTCTAAGATTGTCTTTGATTGGTTCAGTGCGCATCCACACCGCTGGCCAACCTTCATAGTCAATCGGACATCTCAAATCTCAACCTCAATCAGTCGATCGCATTGGAGACAAAGGACCTAATTGGTTGCATCATCCCGAGGAATTTTGGCCAAAAAATAACTACTACACCGTATGCCGTTCCTGAATGCAATATCTTTAAAACCGTATTACGTAAGTACTCATCGTTTCAAGCCAATAATAGCTTACATCCTGAGGTTTATCGCCAGCCGGGTTATCGAAATATAGCAGAAAACTCTCATTAGAAAACAAATATGTGAAGTTCTATTTAAAATTTGGGAGTACGATCGAGTTGTGAGAATTTATGTATATATGCACCAACATTTCGAGCAAGAAATGAAAGATTAACAATATACACAAAGCCCATCAGCAAATCACGTTTGTTAAAATCGTTCAGCCCCTTTATTGATCACGTTGGAGTCTTGAAGGTTGGTGATAGATTGGAGAACTGAGAAGTTCCATTCTCGATACTGCATGCTTACTACATGATATATCAGGACAACAATATTGGATTTCTTCCTGGATAGAGCAACCAATTTCGAAAGATTCTGGAGCTACAGGAGATTAATTCTCACAATTGGAGAAATGACTACTAAGATGACCTACTAAGTGTGCTATCTTCAGACGATATGGGCGCGTTTACTCCGTTGCACTTCCTCATTGGCCAACCTGTCACAATGCTGCAACAACATGACATCACACATCTGAAACCATCAACGACCACGTTAATTATTCGACGGCCAAAATTTGTGCAAATAAAACGTTGATGCATCAAGATCAACGAAATTCTCATACTAAAGGACAACAATTTACCGGGAAATCAATCAATGACTGCCAAAAGTTATTAAAACTCATCCTGGATGTGATGGAATAGTCCAGGTCATTAAAAATAAAACAACCAGTAAACCAGTTATGCATCCTGCCAGTCGCCAACCATGAATCGAGTGATGAAAACGTGAAGCGTTTCTCGTCCCATCAAATCCAATCTGGCTAATACAAGTAAAAAATTATTTTCTTTTTGAATAAGTTGTAATAGTAATAATGTTGTAATAATGAATAATGTACATACATTAAAATTACTTATCTTCGAACTAAGCCATTATTTGTGTACAGCTTCACTGTATAGCATTTATCATATTTATTTGTCGTTGTGATAATTCACTGTAATTTTTGTTTTTAGTACAAGCTCAACGAAAACATAAATAAAAAAAGTTAAAGGAGAATAGTGAGCGGAAATTTTTAATTTAATAAAATCAACACACACAATCATCTTGGGAAAAATCTCGCAATCTTGCTGATCATATCATTTGGTTGATCACAGCACATAATCAGGATTGTGCCTCAATAGTTGGATTTTAAATAGTTTTCATACGTCCAACACATATGTTGGTAACTCAAAAATTGCAACTTTTCAGGAGAGCAGTTTTAATGTTTATCGATTTATAACACCCTTAATTCATTGAGTAAAACAAAGGGATGAATAGAGAGTCTTCGAAAATCGTATTCGTACAAAAATGTTAAATGATCACTTGCTTTTACGAACACTTCTTTTATAATAAAATGATTTTATTGGTTTTTTAACTTAATTTATTTTTATTTTTTATTAATATTTTAATAAAAAAAAACCGACATTTCGACGCTACCTCCCGTGATTTTCCCGTCAGAGCATTCCATAGGAACATGAATGGTTTTCCCTTTTAATATTGGCATGAACACTGCCGCCTTCATTCTGAGTGTGATCCTTCTCAAGAAAGTAATGCTGGACATTAATGCTACGCTTATGTAAATGCTATCCATAATAAAAAAACATAACACGATTTTATTTCTATTTTGGCCGGGACAGTTATCCGACCAAAACCGAAAATCTTCAAATCCCTTTGGACGCTCTAAATTTATGAAATGATACCAGCAACTAGCCACTTCGTTTGCAGCACGCTTTGCGATTGATTTATTTCATGTGTAACACGTTGCTTCTTTTGCGCCCATGTTGAAAACATCTTTTATAATACAGCGTACTGACATCAACATTAAGACATGTAATCATTTTCTCGAAATCAAAACATGTGGCAAATATTTGGGCCATCTGCTTTCCATTTTAAGCGCCAAATGTTTCTCATGTTGCCACCTTCTCGTGTTCGTTTAAGTTGTTAAAAACTATGCAATCATTGCACTGGTCTGACTTCCAAACGAAAAATGAAATATTCAATTCCGAATTGAATATGTCACGAAATTGACGAATGTTAGCTCTTACTGACGCAGGTTTATCAGCATACAATTCAATGTATAAGCATAGACAACTATAGATGAACATTTTGTGTGGGGAAAAAATTCCCAAGAAATAAAAATTATTTTTTATGTATTTTGTTGCTGTAATTTTATGAAATATGTAGTATGATGAATTATTATAATTATCTCTTTGCCTTTATCCAACTTACATGTATTGTATAAACAGAAATTCGTTTGCACAAAAAACGTACAAAACTAAACAAAATTTACCGTAATAAGGCGTTCCAAAACTCATCAAAACCAAACAGTAAATGTTAGCCAATCACCCATTCCACACGAGTCGCGCTTACGCTGTTGCATATCTTCGTCACTTACCTCTTTGCACTGTTTTTGCCAATAAACTAAATTTTGTTTATAGCCAAAAACAGTGCAAAGAGGTAAGAGACGTAGAAATGCAACAGCGTAAGCGCGACTCGTGTGGAATGGGTGAATGGTTCGAATTCGATTATATCTGAGAATTTTATATTACCATTCTCCGTATTTCAATTAAATTAGCTATTTTGAAATTGAATATATTCTCAAGGTCATCATTTATGAATATGAAAATAAATATTTTGAGTGAGTGCGAAGTTGTCTATATTAATTGGATCAACCAATGAAGAACGAAATAAATTTAAAAAAAAATTGTCTATGGTATAGAAATTATCAATGAATAATGAGTTTGTTTCTCCCTCAGTTGGACATATTGATGGTGTTTAATAACAGCGGCTTAACTCATAAAAATGTTTGTTTGCAGTTACGTATCTACGCCCCCCCCCCATTTTCCCGCCTACCAAAAAAGCAGAATACATTTTTCACAATTTGATTCACACGTGATTAGTAAATCAAATTGTGAAAAATTTATTCTGATTTTTTTAGTGAGCGGGAAAGTATGAAACATACAGGTAATTGTAAATGAAAATTTTCATTTTTTGAGTTGGGCCGGTTCTCTTGTATGCCATCGATATGTATAATATTAACAAAACAAAATCAAAACAAAACTTAACTAATGTCTACGGTATGTATGGAAATTAGTGGTTAAATATTATCAAAACTTCACGATGGAATAAGCGAATGCGCTAAGTTGCATTTTTCAGTAAAATGTGAACAAGTATTTTCTTTTCTTTTTTGTTGGAGCAACAGAAATAGAGAAGATGTTTTTGGACAGACCGAAATTACAAGAAGTCAGATCCGCCAACAAAGCAGCTCTACGCCAGACGGTCACAAGTTTTTAATTTGCTGATCACATTTCGAACATTCAACTAAAACGAACTTTAGAACGAAGAAACAAAATGTATTTATGTATTTGGACATACACCAATTAAATGGTGTTTTTTGTTGTTTAAAATTTTTAAGTTTTTTGAAGCTTATGTTGGAGCTGACGTTAATGTGCCTTTATTTTTTATATTTGAAAATTGGCCTTTTAATAAGATACCATTTAGTGTGTTTTCTTATTAGAATAAGAATAAAAAACTTAATTAGGGATTCAAAGTGTTCGTAACATGATCCTTCTAAAGGCATAAACCCCGGAAAATATTTAACACATATGTATACAAATGTTTAAAAGGTCACATTCGTTTTTAAAATTTTGTTCAAATATTTTCAGGCAAATGTTAGCAACAGCAGTGTAAACCATTGTCGGCGCTTCTATGAAAATAATTTTTTTCTAGTATAATTGTTTTACGGGATATCGTTGGTATTTCATCATTTTCCTTAATTAATTTTTTTCGACACACACTACAATTAATTTTTTTAAATGCACAATAACCAGCATACATAGTACGAAATGGCATTTTTTTTTAATGATATGGTGATCGCAATTAAGTTGATGAAGATTTAAATATTCATCCTGAACTGAAACGTCTTCAGAGTTGCATTCTTGTTCTAAAACTTCTGTGTATATATGTTGAAAATTATCCGATTATAATTATATAATGTTGCCGTCATCCGCTAAGCAATTGGAATATTACGTGTTAAATATTAGTTTGGTCATTAAACTTTCTACTACATATATTATTATAAATGTAAATATATCGTTTCCTTGCTTTAATCGCTTTTCAAAGATCATTTTAGAGTCGAAGTTTCGGCAATTTAAACAATCAAAAATGTTGTTAAATCTTTAACCACGATGTTGATGATGCATTTTCCAAAGTTTTAGTCAACATTTCTGGACACGTTTGTGTCCAGATATTTGTTTGGGTGGCGGTCCACTAGGACCAGCCATAGACACAAAAATGGTTCGTAGCCATACCACGAATAATTGTTTCCTCCAACTCACTGGAACCATTTTAAGCTGTTAACAAGGCGCTGGATACTCCTGACGTCCATCCTACAGAGGTCCATTAGGTCCTTGAAGAGAAGTGACCCTAGAAACTTTAGTCTATTTCGTGCCAGACGAGGGCAGGTGCAAAGAATATGAAGTACTGTTTCTTCCCCCTCTTCGTCCTCGCAACTACGACAGTAGTCATGTGAGAAGACACCAAGTCTATTCGCATGCCTCCCTATGAGACAGTACACCGTAATCACTCAAACAACCACACTGATCTGACAAAAAGTGCCCGAGTTATAGCCCCTGTAAGCACATTGTTATAGGCCCCCTCAATATCCAAGAAGGTTACCATTGCGTAGTCTCTATATTCGAAAGATTTTTCAATGAAAAAATACAAGAGAATGAAGAGCAGTCTCTACAGATCTCCCCTTGCAATAGGCATGTTGAGATTTAGACAGCTTTTCCGACACAATCGTGCATCTAATATGAGCTTCTATTTTTTTTCCAGTGTTTTAAAACGGAAGGAAGACAAGCTAATCGGCCTAAGGTATGAAAACAACCTTCACTTCTGTCCATTTACTAGGAATGTGACATAGTTTTAGGCTGCCTTTGAAAATTACCTCTAACCAGGAAATTGTCAGATCCGTAGTTTGTTGAATATCCGCAGGGATAATACCATCGAGTTCAGGCGACTTATATGGTTTAAAACTGTTTATCGCCCACAGGATCTTTTTTCTGCTAATAATTTGGCCTATGAGGCAACTTGCCTTTCTACCTACTGATGTGCTAGGTACAGATTCGGAACAACCAGGAAAATGAGTCTCCATCAGAAGTTCCCGCGATTCCGCACTATTAGTAGTCCACATCCCATCCAGCCGTTGAAGATAGCTTGGGATGGAAGGACCAGTTGCTAGCACTTTGCGTAGCCTAGACATCTCCGAAGACTCCTGAATTTGACCACAGTATATTCTCCAAGATCTGTTGAATCTCCTTGGACCACCAGGGTGGCTGAGATCTACCCCTAGGCCTACTAAGGGGACTAGGGCCCAGTATCGCTTCATTAAAAGCGCTGCACAACTCGTCCACCAAGCCATCGAGCTTTTGCGCAGATTTTGGAGGTTTTGGCATCGGAACTGGTAGTGAATTTTAGTCCCAAAATAATTCTAAAGGTATCCCAGTTGGTTTTAGTCCATTTAAAATTGAAGATAACAATGATCACAAAAGGAGTGGTCTTCCGACATTCTTCAGTTTAATAAAACTAATCGCCAGAAAGCTTGAGACAAGAGTAATATCCAATACTTCCTGTCTATTACTAGTTATAAAGGTCGGCTTATTGCCCATGTTACATATATGAAGGTTAGTACTTAAAATGTAATCAAGGAGTAACTCACCTCGTTCATTTGTGTCCGTACTTCCCCAGATTGTGTGATGAGCATTTGCATCACTCCCAAGAATGACTCCAACCTTGCGCTTCTAAGTCTCCAAGATTACCTCACCTAGAATGATTGGTGGAGTATCCACTTCATCATAAACCAGGTAAGCTGATACTAGCCAGAGGTTTCGTTTATCGACCTCAATACTGACCGCTGCTACATCTCCGTTACTGAAATTTGATAACAGAAAGCAACTTAAGTTATTTTTAATGAGAACGACCGAACCTTACCTTATTTTTACGCATCCATTAATCTACAATAGAGAGTCTTGAGCCCAAGAACCCGGTCCTCAGTGACCCAAGGTTAATGGATCAAGAAGACATCTGTCGCTTCTTTCCCAATTTTTAAAATTAGAGCAGCTGATGATACCTTAGAGTGGTGGAGGTTGACTTTCAGAAATGTCAGTGTCATCTCTGCAGCTTCTTCTCCACCACAGTAACATCTGAGTCTTCCATGAAGAAACTACGCGAATCCAACGGGAACATCGCATACCGCTTTGGTAGGATAAAACTCCTTCTCAAGAAGGATTCCCCCTCTACCAACCCAACCACTGGAGTCAGCTCCAGTAAGGAGGGTACTTTACCAGCCCCAGTAGTAGGCACAATCACAGACGAGGAGGCATCCAGGAACAGCAGCGCTATTGAGCATTCTGTTCCTGCTGCCTCTTCGTCGGGAGCACGATCAACGGATCTCTCCGCAACTCCTACTGTGGGATCGAGTAAATCAGCACTCACCCCGAAAATTAAGCATATGGGCGCTCGGGGTGTTATTGGGAAAAGTGGCAGAAACAGGCCAAATCCCGCAAAGCAGACGGCTGGCAAGCAGCCAGGAGCGTAGAGCTCCTTTACCCTAATCATCCAGTATGGCTGGTACTATTAGGGTACTACAAGCGAATCTGCATCACGCAAAAGGAGCTTCGGATACCTTTTGCAACAGGTTCGCGAAACAACACTTAACCCTTGGCCTTATCCAGGAACCTTGGGTTAATGGAGGAAAAATCAGAGGCCTCCACCTCAAGTCATGTAAGTTGATTTACGATCGAAGGGAGGAAGTTCCCCGAGCAGCAATATTTGTTTCATCTAATATTAACGTTCTTCCAATTCCAGAGTTCACCACTAAGGATTTGGTTGCAGTAATCCTGGAGGTTCCGACTAGCAGGGGAATGCAGGAGACAATATGTGCCTCTGCGTACTTCCCTGGTGAGTCGGTTAGTGCTCCACCTGTAGTTGTACAGGATCTGGTGGATTACTGCAACCTAAAAAACAAGCATTTCATCATAGGCTGCGATGCTAATGCACACCATATCATTTGGGGCAGCAGTGATACAAATGGCAGAGGTGAGTCCCTTTTAAATTATCTTATGAGTAGTCACATAGACATTTTAAATAAAGGTTCGAATTCCACTTTCATAAACTCGACTCGGCGAGAGGTGTTGGACCTCACTTTGTCAAGTCAGTTTATTTCCAACTCTGTTGCAAACTGGCATGTTTCAAGCGAAGCTTCTCTGTCGGACCACATGCACATCAGGTTCGATATACCGGGAGTGATCATACAGGCAACAGAGCGTCGTATCCCTTGTTTTACAAATTGGAAAACATATAGGGATATTTTATTTATCAAAGCAGACATGCTGCCAACATCTTTAAATTCAATTAGTGACCTAGAAACCGCAGCTGGTCTGCTCAATGACGTGCTCCTATCTTCCTACGAAAGCAGCTGTGTGGTGCGTAACGTTGTGGTTAATCGCAAAGTTCCATGGTGGAACGAACAGCTGGCTAAACTTCGTAAGAAGGTTAGGAAATTATTTAATAGGGCAAAGCATTCCAATGAGTGGAATGAATATAGGCAAGCCCTAACCAGTTACAACACAGAACTAAGGCGTTCCAAACGCCTCACGTGGAGGAAAAACTGTGGAAATATCGAGGATATACCTACAGCTGCTCGACTCCATAAAGTTCTAGCTAAAGATCAGTCCAACGGGATTGGGCTTCTTCTGAAATCCGATGGTAGTTATACATCAGGTCGCAAGGAGTCGCTCGAAACCCTGCTTCAAGTGCACTTTCCGGGCTGCACTGTTTGCGACACAAATACAATCACTAACTCCATATCTGGTACACACATGGGTGTAAATATGGGTTGGGTTAATAGTTTATCCGGTAAGCTTTTTACTCCGGATAAAGTCAAATGGGCCATTAACTCTTTTCAGCCTTTCAAGGCTCCAGGAGGGGATGGAATCTTCCCAGCCCTCCTTCAAAGGGGCCTGGACTTGATTACCCCTGCTCTGGTGGCCTTGTTTAGAACTAGCTTCAATTGGGGTCACATACCACATGCTTGGAGTCAAGTAGACGTGGTTTTTATCCCAAAGCCTGGCAATCGGCCATGTGAACTTCCTAAGTCCTTTCGACCTATCAGTCTTACATCGTTTATTCTTAAAACCATGGAACGACTTATAGATCTTCATATCAGAGACTGGTTAACGGCAACCAGACCTCTAAATCCAAATCAATTCGCCTATAGGAAAGGCAAATCCACAGAGGGTGCGCTGCATCTACTTGTCACCAAGATTGAAGCAGCCTATCGCTCGAAAGAAATTGCTCTGTGTGCATTTCTGGATATTGAGGGAGCTTTTGACAATACTAGATACGACTCAATTGCTAGGGCAATCAAGCGTAGAGGTATTGACGATCCGACTAACCACTGGATTAGTTCCATGTTGGTTAGTAGGAAGATTACATCTAAATTAGGTAATGAGTCAGTCACGATTACGGCAGCAAGAGGGTGTCCGCAGGGCGGTGTCCTGTCCCCTTTGCTGTGGTCACTCGTGATCGACGAGTTGCTTGATAATTTACATCTACTTGGGTACGATGCCATTGGTTATGCGGACGATTTGGTTATCATAGTCTCTGGAGGGCATGAACGTACGATGTCCGCCAGCATGCAACAGGCTTTGCTTGTTATTTCGAATTGGTGCACTGGGGAGGGCCTTTCGATTAACCCTAGCAAAACAGTCCTGGTGCCCTTCACCAAAAGACGTAATTTGAACCTTGGTTCAATTAGTCTTAATAATATAAATATCGGATACTCCAATGAAGCCAAATATCTGGGTGTTGTCCTAGATAAGAAACTAACTTGGAACTCTCATATTACTTCAACTACCGAACGCGCGGCCAGGGCCATGTGGGCCTGCCGGCGTATGTTCGGCAGGACCTGGGGCCTGAACTCAAAAATGATTTACTGGATGTACATCATGATAGTGAGGCCAATTGTAACATATGGGGCAATAGTTTGGTGGCCTAAGGTACAGCAAAAAGTTATTATGAACAAGCTGACCTCATTACAGAGACTAGCATGTCTCGGAATTACAGGTGCTATGCGCACCTGCCCTACGGCGGCAATGGAAGCTCTCATCGGGCTCACTCCACTTCATATCCACGTCAAAAAATCAGCTGCTACCTGTGCAGCTAGATTGAAGCTCGCGAATCAATACAGTCATGATGACCATATGGGTCACCTGGACATTTTGAATGAACTTCCAGACCTGAATATGTTCTTTAGTGTCCCAGACGTTATGCCGAAAGAACTCTGCTTTGGCAGGAATTTCGTGGTAACAATCCCCGATAGAACAGACTGGGATACTGGGTTACCGCAGATGGAACCTAACAGCCTAGTCTGGTACACTGATGGATCAAAAATGGATAGTGGAGTCGGCATTGGTGTCTTTGGACCCAATCACAAAATATCGAAATCACTGGGTACTTACCCCAGTGTTTTTCTAGCCGAAATTCACGCCATCGAAATCTGCGCCTCTATTATTATGACCAAAGGTCTTAAAGGCGCATCCATCCACATTTTGTCTGACAGCCAAGCAGCACTGAAAGCATTGGCTTCTAACTGCTTGGTTTCCAAGTCGGTTCAAAGTTGTTATAAACTGCTACAATCTCTCTCTTGTCAAAACAAAGTAAGGTTGTGGTGGGTGCCTGGTCACATGGGCATCACTGGAAATGAGATAGCCGACGAACTTGCACGGGCAGGCTCGTCGACTACACTCATTGGCCCTGAGCCTTTTTGTGGTATCCCGTGGGCTTCTGCAACCTACACAATCAGTAAATGGGAAAAAATACAGTGCTTGACTTATTGGAACTGTATTCCCGGCCTTAGACAGGCCAAATCTTTGATCAGACCATTTCACCACAAAAATTTGGCGATTAATTTCAGCAAAGGAAATATTAGGAAACTTGTGAGTTTTCTCTCAGGTCACTGTAACCTGAGATATCATTTGAACAAAATGAACCTGTCCACAGAGACGGAGTGCCGACTCTGTTTGGAAGAGACAGAAACCGCAGAACACATACTATGTGAGTGTGTTGCTCTGTGCACACGGAGGTGGATTCATTTTGAAGAGAGGTATCTGACCCCGGAGAAATGTAAATTGGCCTCTATAAATAGCATTCTCGCCTTTATTAGAGAGGTGGAGAAGCTCCTGGAGTAACAGTACCCAACAGCACAAAAGATCTTTTAGGTCGTAGTGCTAGCCGCTTTTGGGCAGGGAGGAAAAAAAAAAAAAAAAAAAAAAAACATCTGAGTCATCCCCTGAAGAGAAGTCCTCTTAGAGCCTCTTTAAAGACTCCATGCGGAGTTTCCGCTTGGCTGACTACCTCCGTGCACGCAGATGAGCTATCAAGCACCGCGGTATTTTCTGAAGATGACTTCGGAGCCTCCGGCTTGTCCGCGTCCTTCTTGTAACCTTGAGTGTTACTGCACTGAAACCATAGTTGATTAAACCGTTGGTTTTTTCCAGTGCAGTCAGTAACTCCCTGTTTAAGATGATAACAGCTGACCTATATTCAGCCTGTGTCTTCTAGAGCTTGGCAACTTTCCAGTTGTGCGTTGGCAACTCCGGGTTGCCAACCTGCAAAACCTGGTGTATCACCTTCGGATCGCTAGGCGGTCTTGAGCTGAAAGGCCTTCCGACTTTTTCTCGGTGACTTTTTTTGCCTTTATCCGTCTTGTCTTCTGGCGATATGTTATTTATCTTATCCAGGGCCCTCCAGGCCTTCCTCCTAGTTTTATATGTTGGTTTTGAGGAACCAGCTGCATTCGTGCTTTGGTTCCGCTTTGTATTTGTATACTCAGATTTGGTGACCCGAGTGGAGGGACCAGCCTCGCTTGAGCTTATGTCCCGTCGTTTATTTGTAGACTTAGATTCAGGCCTACAGACCCGAGTCTCGTTGTCCACATTTTTCTGATTTTTTAGAGATCTAGACCCTTTTTCTTGTTGTTTGTTCTTATCAAGATCCATAATTGTTCCCATGAGTAGCGGAGAAACAAGTGTCCATCTGTGCAGAGATCCGCAGTATACAGATAAGGCTACTTAATTCGGAGGGCGCCAGGTATCCGGATCCATTGTTAGCGACTGAGCTAGTTTTAATGCTGGACCCCTATTCTGGTCGATTATCGGCACAATACGATTAAGAACTTAATCCAGCCCAGCGATTTGTTTAAGGTTCTTTAGCGTCGTGTTTTAGCCTATAAGCCAAAGAATCAGCAATCCAGTTACCAGCGGTCACCGCGTGGAGGTAACACGAGCACTTGTGGAAGTTTCAAGTTACGGAGGTGGCCGCCAGTGCCAACTTGAATGCTCCGAGCAACTTCATACCTGACCATCGCCACAAGGCCCATCTTGTCTAATAATTTACATTTGTTGTCTTCATCTCGTTCCACAAGTTTTCTCATGACGTTTATATCAGCTACTCCAATTTCGCTATGTGAAATTTTGTTACCAACAAATGCATTTCTAGTAGATTTAATGATTTGTTGAAGATGGTATACCTACTGGTTGTCCAAGAGGACATCTGTTTTATAAAGCTTAATAACTTTAATTAAATTAAATTTTAATAATTACCGAACATTATGAATTAATTCCTTTTGTATTTGTTATTTGTGATTTCCTATGATATGCAGTATTATAAATTATTATAACGTTATATTTTAATGTTTTATTAACCTCCGCATAAATATCTCCAGTGACGTTGAAGCGGAGCAGATTGAAGAGCGGAGCGAGAGTGAAGCGAGTTTCTAACCAAGCTGAGTAAGCGCGGATCTGGAGCGGTATTTCCTTCGCAATCCCTGGTTATAACCCTCGATGAATTAAGTTTTCCCAGCCGTGCCTCGAAAAGATTTTCGTTAATAGCTTTCTCGGCGTAAATTCCTTGAAGAGGATCAAGTGTGTTAAGGGTTTCACCCCCAAGCATTGGCTATAGTTGGAACATTTTCTTCTTTTTTTTTTGTGTTGGGCTGCTCCAAATAGTTGTTACGACTGGCATACGTCTCCACTTCATACAGAGGAAAAAGAAATTTTTTTTGCAAAAAAATTCCAAACGCTCAAATAATTTGAAATTTTTTTTATAATTATAAAATACCATGACCACCATAGTATTGTATATACATATGCTCTAATTTATGCTTTTCCAAATTCAAATTTAATATTCTCACCGATTGCTATGTAAACATATTTTATTTTTTTTTTCCTGCATTTACTTGTTTTCTATATTGTCATGTACAAGCATACATATCTCTTGCGAGTTGGTGTGTGTACATGTATTGTGTAGTATGAGATGGAATGTTTACGTTATTAAAATGTTCAATCTGGAATATTCTATTTTTCTTTCTGGTATCATTGGCTTAAATTAACGCGTGATATTTGCTCTGAGTGGGGATAGAACCGATCGGTGTATTAGACATGAATCCGATGCGGCCGTACAGATAAGTATGTACATGTGTTCGTCGTCGTTGTTTGTCTTATTCGTTGTATTTGTGTACATAAAAAAAAAACAATATACATGTCAATAAAGATTTTACAATAATAAAAAATAAATAAATAAATAAATGATGAACATGTGCACAAATACAACGAGTGGGACGAACAGCGATGCGAGGTAGAAAATAGGAGGGGGAAATTTTTCTGATTTTTTTGATGTAAAAATATTTTTTTGATTAAAGCAGTCTAGTTTTGAGTTGTTGACGATAAGTCAAATTTTTTTATATAAAAATTAAAAATAAAAAAAAGTCTAGTTTTGAGTTTTAGATAGAAAAGTTTAGTTTTTTTTTTCGAGAAGTTTTTTGTTGGACTACTCGAATAGTGAAAAGCAGTGTCAGTTGTAGGTGAATTAAAATATTATTGCTTGTATTTATGGACCAAATTAAATTAAATACAAATAAAAATTAATTATTTGTGAACTATTCAAAATAAATAAAGAACTAAAAATTGTAAACATTTTGTAGCAGTTATAAAATATAATTAGTTCTAATTTTGTCTGGAGTTTTTTTTTTTTGCTTATCGAACTGTTGATAATAAATAAAATAAAATAAAATGATCACGTTAATTCTGATTTTGGTTTTAATAAAATAAATAAATTACAAATAAAATAAAAAGAAAAAAAGAAAACCTGTAATTTTTTTTGGTTTTCTGTAGTGTAACAGTGATTTTGAGTAATGGATCCAATCCAATAAAACTTAGTGACAATAACTGAAAATATCATACGATATTCTCTATGCCCTTCATACATACGGCATTCGAAGTTTCGCTTGAAAAACAAAACGTTGATTTTTCTCGTTTTACACTCCTTTGAGTAGTAATGCTGGCGATAAGTACAAGTTGTTTTGATGATTGAAATTTTTTTTTCTCAACTTTGTTATGATCACGTGGGACTAAAATAAACTCGTGACGTTATTTTGGTATTATACAACATAAACATTCAATTTGTGTGGTGCATCATTTTTTTTTATAAAATGTTTACAAAGGCGTGAATTTGTGGCTCTTAAATTCATTAATAAATATGAATCTATCGTCTACCTAAGTGAGAAAAATAAAAATTTTAAACAAAAGCAAAACTTTCTGCGCAATATTGAAGCAGCATTCCCACTTGTGAGGGCAGTGCAGCCATTTCTTTGAGAGGGGGATCCTGCGTCGGCGCTGGTTGCGGTTGGTCGGACGGGCCTTTAAAAGAACAAGGTAAAACAATTAATGGATAAACAATCTGGCTAAGTAAATTTTAGTTGCTTAAGTTTGTAACAGGTTGTTTCTCCGTTCTATTTTCATTATATTGTACATATATTACTATTTTTACCGGTTGTTTTCGGCGTTTCGTGGTGGTGCACCGATTTGGTGAAAACCCCACTCAGAGCAATTATTGTCAGGTTATATTTTTTTCCGTCATTTCGATTGATTGCGTTTGGAATTTCTGTTTTTTTTCTTAACTTCTGCTCGGTTGTCCGTTTTTGGGTGTGGTTCGACCCCATAACGGTTCATTTATTTCAGGTATTTTTGTGTTTTCCTTAATTTTCTTAAAAACAGTGATAGTGAAAGTGAAAATTAACATTAACGTAGAATCAGTTTTAACGTAATTTATCTTGTTTAATTTTAAATTTTTTCTCTTTTATCATCACCTAAAATTTTTTCTTTGAATTTCTTACTGTAGTGTGCTACGCCGCACCATGTGCGTGTAAACAAATAATTGATCGGATGATGTGGGGTGTGGTCATGTGAAGGGTCGGCCCTTTTCCACCCTTTTCCGTGCGTGCCGTTCGTTCCTCCAGGACAGGCTGTGCTGGAGGGCGGCACGCCATATGAGTTGATCGCGTCGGGGTGACAGTCTCCGTTCCGGGGGATTGTCGCTGGGATTGTCATGCGGGCGTCCTTCCCTCATAAATGGCATCGGTAGCCGTCACGACTGGGAAACAGCATCCCAGTAGGCGGGCCGATGAGGGGAGGCCCGTGTGGCAGTCACGGCGGTGATCGCCTGGGATTGAGACGGTCACTCCGAAACGATCACTCCCAGCTTATCATTTTCTTTTTGCCGCTGAGGCCGTGGCAATATAATTTTAATTTCCATTTGCCCCTCCAATTTTATTGTGATGCGGTTATTCAAGCATGAGAAATATGTCTGAGAATCCCCACGCCGCACCGTGAGCTCTAGCCAGCTACTATACCGCATCAGACAGCTATTCTCATGTCTGTTAACGTAATCCCTTGGGGATTTCGTTACATAGTTAAAGGCCATCTGTAAAAGTTCATCCTGCTTTGATCTTACATTGAGGCGTTTATTTTGCTTTGGTGGTGGCGGTGAAAAAATACTTGAGTGCGATGAAATCTGTGCAGAACATCGCTTTCTGTAGTCTGAAAAAATGAAATAAATCAGAAAAAACTTATATTACAAACGCACGGTACTAACATCACTCAATTGTTTAGTTGTGGAATTTGCGGGTTTTTCGTATTTGCTTAAAAACTGTAATGCATAGAAAAGCCATGAAGTTGGCTGACACCATGTCCGGACTAATTCCCGATCTTTTTGAATCAAGAATTTTTTTTTTAATTCCTTTCTATAATTGGACCCAAGCGTATTTATTTTGCGTCGTTCATCGTCCTAGCAGCACCGCTCATAATTTTTGTATATGTTGGGAATAGCTTGTCCAATGCACTATTTCGAATATCTTTTTTCATACCACTGTTGTTTGGGGTCCTATAGTTGTGGTAGACTCTGATAAATATGAAAAAAAAAATCCAAATTTTCGAACTCGTTAATTGTTTCACTCAATTCGGGTGCATGTGATTGGCCAGGATCGGATATCAGGCTTAATTCCACATCATCCAACATGTAGAAATATTCATCATCATTCATTCTGATGTTTTATAGTAATTATTACACTTATTGCATAAAAATATTTTTTTAACACACATTATTAATAACACACTTATTCCACTTTGTCAATTTCGCAATAATTGCCGATTTTTAATTTGACAGATACTAAATTCTCCAATAAGCAAAACGTGTAGAGAGCTTAATGTTGTAAAAAGAGTAATGAGATGGACCCTACATGGTCAAAAATAATGACACTATCCCCACCATATACCAATAATGATGTCTCTAAATCAGAAAATCCGGATTTTCGTCATTACCAACCATCATTCGAGATTACTTTAAGTTACACGATCAGTATTAATGTCAGTATTAGTAAGTACTGACATTATTACTGACCGTGTAATGGGCGCTTAAGAAATTTGTAGAATTTAAAGAACTTACTGAATTTTAAACTTTATCCATAGAATCTATAGAATTAATTAAATCTATAAAACTGATAGAAATTATTGAATTTATAAAATGTGTAGAATTCAAAACAATTTATAAAATTTATAGAATTTATCGAAATTATGAAATTTTTAGAATAAGTAAAATTTGAATTTGTAGAATTTCTTAAACAGACACACTTGAAACCATCAATAGAACTCAAAGGATCTTTTAAAAAAATTATGTTATTCATAAAATTTGTAGAATTTATTGAATTGATAGTGTATAAATTTAGGTAATGTGGATTCGGTAACGTGGCGATGATTTTCAACCGCGAAATTTCCAAATTACCGGATGATAATTCTTGATGCAATTTATTAATAAATTGCAAGTAATAAGGCGGATTTTAACCTTATTGGATGTTTCCAAATTTCAGGAAAATATAAAACACTGTTGAGAGTATGGCTTTCAACTTTCAAACCAAAATGGTTTTTTGATAATGCTTTCCTTCTATGGTAGTTATTATAGCTATGACAGGTGGCCAGTATACAAATATGTGGCCACAAGGCAAAACTACTTAAGTCGACTTAAGACAAAAGTAATTTTCAGTGTGTAACGTTTTCTAGCTCTCTTCTAACTTCACTAAATTTGACTTAAGTGGTAATACACCTAGTGGCCGTAGTAGCTTTAGTCGGCATAAACGAAAATGAATTTAATATTCAACTTTTTCTACGTCTCTAGAAAAATTATCAAATTTGAATTAAACGGTTATACCTTGTGACTACAGAAATATTGAGTGCATAAAAATTGTTTCACTATTCTACAACAGATGGCAGTCAATTATATAATATTGTGACGGTGACACCTAGCGTGTGATAAAATAAGTTAAACTAATAGCTCAATGTTTTACTGTACTAAATGAAATTTTCCATGATAAAACAGTTCTAAATGTTTCTACACTATTAGTACTAGAAAAGTCATGAACTTTCGAGAAGTTTGGTTTGTGTTTATAAAAAGGCGAACAAGATCGAATTGGATTATTCGTATTTGGAACGCGATGGTGTAAACTTGTAAGATTATTAGTTGTATTTGGAAAGCGACAGTGTGAAGATTAAAAAGGAATTTAAAAGTGATTTAAAAGTGTTTTAGTGGAAATAAAAACTATAAGTGTACAGTAAAATTTGAGAATAATTTATGTAAAGTGATTTTTGTGAATTTTTATTAATACAACGTGTTGTAATAATTTTTGTGCTAAATAAATAAATTCGTTGGTGATAAATTGAATTGAGTTTTTTTTATTCACAATCCAGTGATACGAACCTTGTGTGACAAGGCAAAAACGTAACAATATTAATATTTTTCTTGAATGGGTTTCAATTGGAGGTTGTTTTTTTTAGTTGTCAAAATAAATGTAAACAAATCAAACAGGTGAGAAAATTATTCAATTATATAAATATAAATTATTTATGGTAGTTTAAACTATTGCAGACTAATTGGGGTTGAATGGCGTGCTAAGATAAGTATTACATATTACATAAATAAGGTACATTATTTAAATACATTTTTATATGATTTCAGGTTATCATTTCTGTGAACAAGAGAAGTAAAAATTGGCAAAGGGATCTGTAATCCCGGGTAACTTTAACAATTACATTAATTATAATTAATTCCAATTTAATATTTAATCTTCAGCTGGCCGGAATTGATCTGCATTTGAACATACTACCCGGGTTGAATCATCATCAGATTCAAGGATTGGAAGTCGGCATAATTTTTCGATTGATCGCTTTAGTGTGCCGTTTTTGGTCTTGACATTAGCCACTCGAACACAGTCGTTATCGCCGGGGTATAATTTTGTGACCCGTCCCATCAGCCATTGAGTGGGCGATAGATTATTATCGTGTATTAAAACGACATCATTTAACTTTAAATTTTTGTGTTGTGTTTTCCATCTACACCTTTGCTGAAGACTTGTCAAATACTCCAGTTGCCAGCGTTTCCAGAATTGCCTGTAAATCTGCTTTACGATGTCCCATCTTGCATGAGGATTTAATTTTTGCTCGGTTTATGCTTCTGGTAATTGATGATTAGAGCGCCCGATTAGAAAGTGGGCAGGTGTCAGAAATTCCAGGTCGTGATCATCGGTGGAACAAATTGGCCTGGAGTTTAGAATGCCTTCAATTTGCACTGTAAGCGTTGAAAATTCTTCAAGCGTAAGTATTGTATTGCCTATGGTTCGTGTGATCAGTGTTTTAGTTGATTTTACCGCACTTTCCCATAATCTTCCTTGATTAGGTTCTGCTGGCGGAATGAATCGCCAATTTACTCTATCCTTCAGAAGACTGGAAATAATAAAATCATTATTGCTTTTTATAAATGTGCATACTTCCTCTAGATGATTCCTTGTGCCAACAAAGTTTGTAGCATTGTCACAATATATGGTGTGGCAAAGCTCTCTTCTGCTTATAAACCGTCGCAATGCGCCCAGGAATGACTCTGTACTAAGGTTCATGCAAACCTCGATACGTATGGCGTGCGTACTGAAGCAGACAAAAATGGCCAAATATGCTTTAACAGGTATTGATACTACTTCGACTACATCATTTTAGGTTTTTGCCTCAAACAATTAATGCACCTCCGGAATACCTTCATCGCTACGTCCTTTCCCCTAATCACCCAAAAAATTTGTCGAACTAGGCTCATAAGTAAATGTATGCCTGGATGTTGATGTTGAATATGTACATATATCATGAATAATAGCTGTGGCTATAGGTGACTTCGAAGAAATGATTATCGGATGTTTACTATTGTATAGCAATGTTGATTTTTCTAATCTACCCCCTACTCTCACGACTCCCTCAGTATCTAGGAATGGATTTAGCTGCTGCAAACTGCTTTTAATATGTATAAGTTTTGACCCTTGTAAACACCGATATTCCTCAGAAAAATCTACTTTTTGCCAGTACACTACTATTTTACGGTTAGCTTCTTCAAGTTCTGCGGCTGTTAGCACACCCATTCGCTTCTCTTATTGACGTTTCTTGGCCCTCGAGTTGTTGACATATCTAAGAACAGATGCGAAAATTTTCTTCAGTTTAAAAAAGCTACAATATTTTTGGCTCAACCACAATATGATGTCGTTTTGTAGTTGCGGCTTGGATTCTGGCAGCGAACTGGTAAGATTATATACTTCTATCTGGCTATCTTCCTCCGTCTCTGGTATTTCCGGCTGATCGGGCCAATATTGCTCCTCCTTAAATAGACACGCTGGTCCATTCCACCAAAGGTTATTTCTCGAGATTTTAATAGCGGATTGCCCACGAGTTGCACGGTCTACTGGATTATGTCTTGATGGAATGTGCCGCCACCGATCTCTTTTATATAAGCCAATGATTTCTGAGGTGCGATTGGCGACAAATGTTATCCAGCATCTTGGTTTACTGGAAATCCAATCCAAGACGATTTTTTGAATCTGTCCACATTGTAACTGCGGCTGAGTCGATTGATACAATTTCAGTAACGTCTTTTACCAATCGACTGAGAAGTACTGCACCCATTAGCTCCAATCTCGGTATACTGACTTGTTTCAATAGTGATACTTTGGTTTTTTGCACAAATTAGATGTGTGACAAACCCTTCCTTGCTTCGTGATCGAGCATAGACAGCTGCTGCATAACCCCATTTGCTAGCATCGCAAAACCCGTGTAAGGTAATGGTATCCGAAGCAGTAATACATCTAGGAATTTTCAATTCTGGCGTTTAGCAAAGGTTGTTGTGCAGGCTAATCCACGATGATTGTACTTCTGGCGGTAACTGTGCATCCCATTCAATCCTTTGCAACCACAAACTTTGAAATAACATTTAATTCTTAATATATTGGCGATAATAGTCCGAGTGGATCGAATATTTGGCTTGCCTCTGACAAGAAGTTTCGTTTGGTGTTAACTTTCCTATCCTCTAAGTGCACTTCCCAACACTTTTAACGGTTCTGGATGATCGGAAAATACTTTTAAGGAATTACATCCTGGATTGTTGAGTAGTTCAAAACATCCTCTTTCAGCTTCAACAGCTCAGGTAGTGTTGGAGCGCCGGTCATCACGTCGTCTACATAAATATCCCCTTTCAATGGCTCGGCATGCTTCTGGATGTTTCTGAAGGTATAGTATGGCCAGTGTAACGGGCACCATTTTTTAATGTACCCGTTGCAACAGGCCGTATCCCAAAAATTCCTAAATTCAGTTAGTACGAAGTGAATTCATTACTTTGTAATTTGGGACAACCAATTTATTGCAACATAAATTGTTTGTTGTACTCAAACAAACTCAAAATAAAAAAAAAATAAAAAAAAAATGACACACTGAAAAGTGTCAATTTGCAACTAAGCAAGAAATTATACAAACTAATTTCATGATGCATTGGTGTAATTTGACATACATAAAGTGTGCCATCTTCATTTTTTTTTATGTAAATTTTTACAACAACAATCATTATGATGGTTGCGTGTAAACCCTATGCAGAAGTCTGACATAGTTTTTTTTTTTGGGCACATTATTTAATGCCCCAAATTTTTATGTGTTTTTTTTCGTATTGTATACCAAACGTTTTTTTTGGGAACAACCGACCCAAAAAGAAAAATGTATTTTGAGACTGTGGGGAGTCAAGTGGTAACAACCGAAAGAGTCGGACGTTTTTTTTTTGGATTTGCTCACGGTAAAGGCAAATTCAACGGAGTTTTTTTTTCGTGCGAGTTTTTTGGTGTTAAAGAGTGGTTCGTTGGGATTTTTCCTGTTTTTTGTTTTTTTTTCACGCGGTAATTCTTTTGTGGTGTTGTGTTTTTGTGTTTTTTTTGTGTATAATAGTGTATAATTAGTTATGATAGTAATAGTGTATAATTAGTTAAGTGAGACAATAAATGGTGTAGTTTTTAAGATATAGTGGAAAAAAAAATTAAATAAAAAAGATTCGAAAGTTCATAAATTTGGTTAAATTGGTTTAGTGTTTTTTTTGCCTACGTGTTTTACGAGTTAAACCGGAGCAGAAGTCAGGTAAGGAAATAAGATACAGGTACGTGGAATTTGTGCTGTTTTTTTTTCTTATTTTGTGTTAAATTACCAAGGAAAACATAGTAGGCTAGGGTAGCTAAATTTTCCTCCCTCCGTCCAAATCTCAACCCCTGAGTCGCATGGCAGACTCAGAGGGGTAGGTGCTTGCGCGAAACGTATTCTCCATGGTAGTTAGTAGTCCGTGAACCATTTCTTGTCCCGAATTTTGTAACCTAACAGGGTTATACCAGCCTCCTTTCCCCCTTTTTTATACGGCTAAAACAAGGTCCTATTCACCTCTCACCAAACCCCACGCCACCCTGCTGAGCTAGCAGGAGTAGATAGCCGTGGTGAGTAAGGTGATGGGACAATTCCTATGTAACGGTGAGGGCAGAGGTTACAACCCCTAACCTCCCCGATTACACCAGTTCCTTTAAGCTTCTGGTGGCCATGAAAGATGCAGACGCCATGCCATAGGATACGGTATTAAGTGCGTAGGGTCGTATTTGATTATCGTCGTCTCGCTACAGGATTATCTGATGTTTGGTATCTTCTTTGTCCACCAAAACCTGCCGATACATTTTTTCAATATCGCCTGCTAGCACATATGGATATTGACGGTATCGTGTAAGAATCTGGAACAAGGATGATTGCACATTCGGCCCTATCTTTAGTTTTCGAGGCAATGACGCACCTGTGGTTGATTTTGCAGATGCGTCAAACACAACGCGCGTGTAGGAGCATAAAGGTTTGTTGCAGTTTGGTGCCGTTTAACTTACGTGGCTGCATATGATTCCTTATATTCTGTCATAAACTGCTGATAAAGTTGGCGGAATTGATTGTTTGTCTGGAATCGTCTTTCGACTGCCAATAGTCTTCGATAAATTCTTAATACAGCTGATGTCAAATTCGAAAGCAAGTAGCGAGGACGTAATCTTCGGGATGATGAGTGCATCTAAATTTGACAATTCAACGGAATTGAATTGGGAAATTTGACAATTCAACGGAATTGAATTGGGAAGACAAGCGCAATGTGGTAATGCCATGAGATCTCCCGCTGTTTACTTGGCCAATTCCCGAAATTACACTTCGACAATTCCTCCTTGGTAATCCTAACTTCTGGACCAGTGAGTCGGTTATAAATGAAGATTGGAAAGCCGTGTCCAACAATGCGCGGCATAAACGTGGTGTACCAAGGTTATCCAAGACATTTATTATTGCTGTGGGTAATATCGTTTGCACTGTACACTTCGACACATTCACGGCCTTGATTAGCAATGCATTCGCCATTGCGTATATATGAAGAGTCGAAGTCTTATTTTCTTCAGGGCTATCGTTCGTTGCTTCTATGTTGGCGGTTAGCGCATTAATCCAAGTGGAATAAAGTGTGATGCTTCTTAAAGCACTGGCTGCTGTTCCGGATTTAGGCAATTAAAACATCGTTTGTTGGTGCCGACTAAGTTTCTCTGGTCGTCAACCAACAATTCCTTGAATCGAACAAAATCAATTAATCTGTGCTGTTCCTTGTTGCATGCTATGCAAGTGGCACCAATAGTAGTGGCAAAGCTATTCTTCGACTTGCCTGGAATGGTTGCTCTTGTGGTTGTTGATCGAATGGAATGCATCTTTACTGACTAAAGAGCATCAGTTCTCTTGTTTAAAAATTCTGCAAATTCGGTTACAGTTGGGAATTCTTTCTCGGTATTCTCTTGCGCCCATAAACTGCGGGTATCATCGTCTAGCTTTTGTAATAGCAGATATATGAGCCAAGGGTCCTGGGCTTCGGCCTTGTCTCCTAATGCTTTCAACAATTCCGTCTCTTCTGATTCTTCGTCGATGGCACTTGCAAAATTAGATAATTTGGTTAAAACGCCCTTAAATATGGAAGGTTGCTTTTTTAACCCCTCTATTGCACTCATTTCACTAACTTTTCACTATAATTAATTGTCTTTATTTTTATCCTTCACAGATTTATTCACTATTCTAGTATAAAATTATGTTTACTTATCTGTGAATCCGGCTATGTTTACTTATCTGTGAATCCGGCTATGTTTACTTATCTGTGAATCCGGCTCGAAGGATCATGTATAAATTTAGGTAATGTGGATTCGGTAACGTGGCGGTTATTTTCAACCGCGAAATTCCCAAATTACCGGATGATAATTCTTGATGCAATTTATTAATAAATTGCAAGAAATAAGGCGGATTTTAACCTTATTGGATGTTTCAAAAATTTCAGGAAAATATAAAATACTGTTGAGATTATGGCTTTTTAACTTCTTTTGATTTTTTTATTTTAGATTTTTATAATTTTTTTTATTTTTGGTGTTGTTGCTTTGCCGGCTGGTATACAAGAGGGCAAAAAAAAATGTTTTTGTTTTTACAAAATGGTTTTTTGATAATGCTTTCCTTTTATGGTAGTTATTATAGCTATGTAGGTCGCCAGTATACAAATATTGAATGCATAAAAATTGTTTTACTATGATGGTGACACCTAGTGTGTAATAGAATAAGTGGAATGGAAAATTCCGTTTAGTACAGTAAAATATTGAGCTATTAGTTTTACTTATTCTATTATACACTAGGTGTCACCGTCACAATATTAATATTGTGATGGTGACACCTAGTGTGTAATAGAAAAAGCAAAACTAATAGCTCAATGTTTACTGTACTAAATGGAATTTTCCATGATAAAAATTGTTACGTAATGTTTCTACGCTATTCCAACTGGAAAAGTCGTGAACTTTCGAGAAGCTTGGTTTGTGTATATAAAAAGGCGAACAAGATCGAATTGGATTATTCGTATTTGGAACGCGATAGAGTAAACTTGTAAGATTATTAGTAATATTTGGTAAGCGATAGCGTAAAGATTAAAAAGGAATTAAAAAGTGAATTAAAAAGTGTTTTTGTGGAAATAAAAATTATAAGTGAACAGTAAAATTTACGAATAATTTATATAAAGTGATTTTGTGAATTTTTATTGATAAACTGTGTTGTAATAAATTTTGTGAAATAAATAAATTCGTTGGAGATAAATTAAATTGATTTTGTATTATTCACAATCCAGTGATATAGACCTTATTTGACAAGGCAAAAACGTAACAATATTTTTCTTGGATGGGTTTACAATTGGAGGTTTTTTTTTTTTTAGTTGTCAAAATAAATGTAATCAAATCAAAGAGGTGAGAAAATTATTCAATTATATAAATTTAAATTATTTATGGAAGTTTAAACTATTGCAGACTAATTGGGGTTGAATGGCGTGCTAAGATAAGTATTACATATTACATAATTAAGATACATTTTTTAAATACATTTTTATATGATTTCAGGTTATCATTTCTGTGAACAAGAGAAGTAAAATTTGGCAAAGGTATCTATAATCCCGGGTAACTTTAACAATTACATTAATTATAATTAATTCTAATTTAATATTTAATCTTCAGCTGGCTAATCTAAGGCGGAACAGCATATGGCGATGGATGAATGGCTGATAGGTTAATCAGTCCAAAGTATGCGGACTCTGGATACCAGGCACCCTCCAGTTTTATTTAGCCTTCCTTAGTAGAGCTCGGTGACCAGCAGGCGATTTGCAATTCCCAGAAACTCGTAAGAGTAAAATCAAAAGGAAGACGGGGTAGGGGTAGTAATATTCGAGAGTAGGACAGGGTTCCAATGCTACCGTCTTTAGCGGAACTACATGCTGTAGTATTAGTCTGAATATTGACTGGACGGTAATTTAGCAGGGTCCAGCACAATAGATCTTTTAGGTCGCAGTGCGAGTTGGCTTATCGCCCACATGGCCCTTCAATAATAATAATAATAATAATAGATTTCCGTAACTGCGATTTATTATTGTTCTTACATCTTACAATTAATTATAAAAATATCTAATAATTTAAACGAAATCAAAGAAATTTGTTGTTTTTTGATTTTTAATTTTTAATCAGAGAATATTTTAAAAAAAATTTTAAATCCGGAATTGATTTAGGAATTCCGGAATCGGGGACACTCAAATTCGAAAATTCCGGAATTACTTTTTGGCCAAAAATTGGATGCCCTAGTAGCGACCTCTAAATCCGAATTTTCCCATTTTTTTGTCGTTTTTTTCAGATATTGACATTGTGGCTCATTTCCTAATCTCGGCTTCTACATCTAACTCCTACATCGATAAAATGGCGTTTTGGAATACCCGAATGTATGTGTTTAATATTGAAACAACTCTATCATCCCCCTGAACTATTTTTGAAATGGTCTTAACAGTCTAACCTAAATTCGACTACCTCTCCAAAACTGTTACTACTAAGTCTTAAAAGCATTGGTAAAACAAAAACGGTCTGCGAATATACATATGTATGTACATAAGTACGAGTAACTCTTGAAATTCGACAAAGCATTAAAAAATACACCAGAAAATCGAAAATAATAAAAATTCAATTTCTATGTAACCCAAAATCACCAAAAACATAAAAATAAATAAAAATGGAATATTACGGTTTATGTATGACTCCTACAGATGCTCAATTTGTAATTTAACCGCAAAACATTTACCACCAACATTTAATATTTAACAACTCGTACCCCAACCAATCTCAAATGATTTTATTCAGATATACTTTTATCAAACTCCCACACACATACACACACGGAAAAAGGCAATCACAAAAAAGAACACAACATTGATAACAATCGAATAGTTTATCATAAAATTGTCTCTCCCACCCTATCCCTCCCGAATATCTTGGCTTGTTGGCTTTTTTTTTTGCCATATTCTAGATACTATTGTATATTAGGTATGTATTGATTCTTATCGAATTTTCAAATTGGGGTTTAGAGGGAATAAAATATTTATTAAGTTAGTCGTAAAACAATCATACTGAAAGTTTTATTGTTATGTGATAAAAATATAAAAAAAAAAAAATTAAATTATGAAATAAATTTTATGAAATATTTTGGCTAGATAGGACTAAATTCAACTATAATACAAGAGAGCATAAAACATAAAACGAAATGTTGTTTAATTGATTTGGTTTGTGGAATACTACTCGTATAGTAAGGGTAATTCAACAGACAAAAATTTGTTACATATACATACATTGTATAGTATATCATCGGCAGGATGTAGCCAAATTAAAATAAAACCTATTATTTCCTTCCCGGCTCTGAATCACATGCCAAAAAATCAAAAGCCCGAAGAAAAATGTACACAACAGCTTTTTTATTTATACGTATTTTGACCTATAACTTAACGAACCACAAAATGAAGACATAAATTACAGAATTCAAGATTTTCGTATTTTATTTTTTTGGTTATGTAAGTAAAACTTTCGTATACCAAACTAAGCATTAATAAAGACAAACAAGTTGAACCACCCTAAAAATTTACTTAACAAATTTTTTTTTTTCATGTCTGTATGTCTGTATTTATGTAGGTAGATATGGTACGGTATTCAAAGAAAATATAATACTCTTATTATAAAAGAAATGGTCAGTCACACAAGACAAATAAATATTTGCTATTCTGTCATGTAAATTTATTGATTTGATTTTATTATTTAATATAATCAAGAGACGTAGACAAAATGTCCATAAATACCAGACAGTTTATTAAAAATGTATCGTTAATTAATTGAATTATGGTTCGGTGCTATGGAAATATAAGTCGAGACAAAATTCGTAGAATTCTGCGGCAATTTCGGTCCTTCTTTTTTTTTTTTTTTTTTTAACTTGTTTACACGTGGGCCTTCAATCAAAGTTACTTAAAGTTTTTGTTTCTCAGTATTTTGGTGAATTTACTTAGAGATTTTATATGAAATTGATTTAGACGTACATACTTCTATCCTAAATGACTTTAAAAATCTAACAAACTTTTTCTTTTCAATATTCCAGACTAATTGTCTTAAAAATGTAACAATGGAATTGAGAATTAGGCGAGTTAAGTGCGAGTTGACTTAAAAAACAAAATAACTTTATTTCTCAAGATCAAACTTAAAATTAAAAAACTACAAATTTTATTTTATCATTTTATACAATAAAAATAGTTGAAGTTGCATAAAATGTATGGGAAAATACTAAAAATCGTTCAACCGGACACAACAAACGTTGTGTTGATTCGACATTATTGGTGGTGTTAACTTCCCTCCTTAAAGATCCGCGTCTCGTGGGTCAGAAACTCAATTTCCTGATTCGCCGATATTTATTGTTTCATTATGACATTGAATAAAAAAATTGCCATCTAAATGTTTACTTCTATTACAATAAACGATGTCTCCTTTAAAGTTGCCTACGAAGGTAGTATTGTCGTTTAAGGGTTCGATGATTTGATTCTTATTGAACTAGTAATCACATCTAGCATTTAATACTTTTATAATTTAGCTGATACAGTTGTCCTTACTTAGTTCCTTCAGCTTACTCATTTCGCATATGGTAATATCTTAAAAGAGATTGCATCTCTGGGTGTTTCCAAATAATTCGTTTTTATTTGGCAAAAATACGTTGAACTCCAGATCTATTTTTTTGTTTTAATTAACCGTTGATTATATGATGACATGGTTGTAGTTCAGCTTACTCGTCTTAGGTATAGACATGACATATAGGATCGTAGAATCGGAATGATTTCTTCTTCGGATAGGTGGGAAATAAAATGCCACCCGCGGACAAAAACTAGCTAGTTGCGCCCCCCCCCCACGACTATAACAACCGTCATGTAAGACACGAAAAGAGAAAATATTACGGTGCAGGGAGTAGGATCCCCAGTACCGGCGGCGTTTAGGAGCGAGCAAGCGGGCCCCACGTCGTCGTCATCCAGCGTCCGCAATGACTTAGAGGTGGTCCACTTGGCCTCTAATTCAAATAAAGTCACAAGTGTTAAGAACGAGGTGAAAATTCGTGAGGATGTAACGTAGCAGCAGAAGTTCGATGACCTCATCCGGAAGTATAGAAATGAAGAGGAAGATAGACTCCGGAAAGAGAGAGGCATCAGAGACCACATTGGTCTGATGAAAGAGGAGGAGAAGAAGACACTGCACAAAGGACTGGCACTCCTGAAAAGAATTCAAGTAGAGGTAAAGTTGCAGCCAACTATAAAAAGGGCTGTGACGAATGGCCTGTGACGAAGGGAGAGGCGCAGCTCCAAGAATCAGGTCGGGGAGCGAGACCCAACCTTAAGCAAGAGAGGTTGGAGGTACAGTCGATCAACCTGAAGAGAGGAAGAGACACGGTCTTTAGCTTAGAGGATCCTGATCGAGGTACCAGATCCCGAAGAGTGACCGAGGAAGAAATGGCCACAATACCCCCTTGGAAAACGATGAATAAACGGCAGAAAACGGATCCACGAGGCGATGATAAAAGCACTATACTTTACCACCCCGACGGGGCGATGCTGTCATAATTGCATCCGGTGCACCTTTGGGAGAAGGAAGAGAACGCAAAATAACGTGGTGGTCGTCAAACCGGTCGGCGAGAAAACGTACGCTGAGGTCTTTGGTGCAATCCGACGAAACGTGTGTCCGGACGACCCTGAACTTGTAATTAGGCCCATAAGAAAGACCAACGATGGAGGAGTGCTCCTCGAGCTAGACCGCGTTGTAAATCACGGCTGAAAATTGAAGTCCTTGACTTGGATAGCCATACCACCGAACAAGAGGTGATGACGACAGTTAAGCGCGATTCTGGTGATGTGGCTACAGGTGACGTGAAAGTATCGCTATTAAAAACTGATAAGTGGGAGCAAACGAAAGCGGTCATTGAATCAGATGATCTAGCCGCTAAAAAACTGCTTGCTCGAGGGCATGGATGCCAAGGATATGGACATATCAGGATTAACTGCGCAGATCCTGACCGCAGCAATAAGTATTGGAAGTGTGGCGAAAGTGGGCATAAGGGCGCGGTGTGCGATTCGCAACCAAATACTATACATGCACTGGAAAACCTGGTGGTAACAACCATGTACAAGGATCAGGCAGCTGTGAGACCTTCCAAAGGTTCCTGCGGTGAGCGAAGAGAGGTAATAATCGCACATGAAAGTCCTTCAAGGAAACTTGAACGGATGTAGAGCTGCGCAAGGCCTATTGACGCAGCTTGTCTGTGAGGCAGAAGTCGAGTTAGCAGTCGTTTGCGAGCAATACCAGAACAGAGTTCGCACCAACTGGTTCTCAGATTTCTCGGGAACTGCAGCAATATGGGTGGAAGATGCCATATCGGTTGCCGGTGACTTATCTCCGAGGCAATATGGTTTTCGGAAGGGACGATCAACTATAAACGCAATAGAACAAGTAATTAACGCAGTTAAAAGAACCGAAAGTGCTTGTCACGCAGCGAGGCCTTTGACGCTTCATAACGTTGGTATCCGCACGACTAGCATCATTGGCGAAAGACTGGAGAGTGATGATCGCTAGCGATCATAATTATATCAGCAAAATTGCACGACGATTAGCGAGAAGTACAGCGAGCGATGTATCGAAATCCATTGAGCTGGAACACTACCAAGTTAGACGGCGAAAAGCTCGTTACATCTGTTGGGGTTTGCCTTGCGAGCAATCCACTGGCTTTGCAAGATACTCGTATTACGAATAGAGTCAAGATTGAGGCGGCTGTTTACAGCATTACACGGCTAGTTCAACAAGCTTGCGACTCTTCTATACCACGAAGAAAACAGTGGAACGGCAGGAAGCAGGCTTACTGATGGACGGACGAGATCGCAGAGTTGAGAAGTACGCACGTCGCGTTGGATGCAGAAACAATATCAAATATTGTTAATGCCCTCTTCCAAACATACTCACTGAGAGTAGAAGACGATAGTGAAAATGAAGTCGGAGAAATTCCCACATTTACCAAGGGGGAGTTGGCATATGCGGTGACCAGCCTGAAAAATAATAAGGCACCTGGGCATGACGGCATTCCAACGGAGGTGTTGAAAGTGGTTGCTGATAGATATCCGCAATTACTACTCAAATTGTACAATGGATGTTTAACAGCAGGAGTATTTCCTTCACGGTGGAAGATGGGCCGTCTGGCGCTGATAAACAAAGGAAAAGGTGGTGACCCCGCCTCCCCGTCATCATACAGACCTTTCTGTGTGCTGGACACAATGGGGAAGTTGTTGGAAAAGCTACTAAAGCCTAGGATAAGCGTTGTGGCTATTGTGATAACATCTAGAAGCGCAGTTTTGCCTCAGTACTGGTTAAATCAAGTGATGAGGAGGGTAAACGATTGGATGGATAAGCACGGGCTATAGTTGCCCATCTCGAAAACTGAGATCGTCATGCTCACTAGGCGGAGAATTCCAACCATTATCCCTATGTAGGTTGGGACAGAAGAGGTAATGTCGAAAGAAATGGCGAAATATCTGGGTATTACTTTAGATAATCGTCTAACTTACTGGGAGCATATCCGGAGAACTTGTGACCGAGCATCAAAAGTGACTGTATCTCTTGGCAGATTGATGGCAAACATAGGGGGGACCCCGTCCTAGCAAGCGAAGACTTATAATGTCAACGGTACAGTCAATCCTGTTGTATGGAGCTGGGATTTGGGCCGGTGCGATGGAGGTCGAAAAATACCGCACGAGGAAGATATCGATTCAAAGACGCGGGGCACTAAGAATCGCATGCGCTTATCACACAGTATCCGAAGCTGCATCCTTAGTTGTCGCCGGAGTCATCCCGATAGATTTGCTGGCGCTGGAGCGTCGGGAGATCTATCGGTTGAGCGCTGAATTTGGAAGGAAGGACTCTACGGTGAGAGCCCGTAGCATTACGCTTGTGGCATGGCAGGATCGAGGACGGCTCGCTTTAGTATTGGACGGGGTCACACCTGACACCATTGTTGAAGCGATTCTGCGGTCTGATGTAGCGTGGCGAGCTTTCGCAGACTACGTTGGGTCATTACTGCGGCAGAAGCGAAGCGATGGTTGTCTGGCGGACCCCTAACAAAGTAAGGTGTAGAATGTAAATAAGGACCCCAAAACGGGTAGCAGCGCGGATCAGACCGAAGTAATTCAAAAGCGCTTCCAGTCTGGGCTCTCCGTGGCATGTAGGAGACTTTTTGGTGAGTAAAAACCTCACAGTTTTGACTTTTTGAAAGTTTTAACTCCTACAAAAAAAAAAAAAAAAAAAGTCGGTTGTATAGCCTTTGCTGCATCTTATCGTCTTCGTCTTCATTTTAGTGTTCGACAATTTTGTTAAATTCGTTGAGCATTTATTGAGCTGTATTCATTAATACTCTATTGATTTTGAATTGTTGATTGTTACTGGTTATTATTAGGCTCTGGCTTTTTACTATCTGACCCCAATCTGTGGCGTCAGGTGAGCCTGCGATCTATTTCAACGTGCTTCCGATCCAATTTATTGCTCTTCTGCTTCTTGACCTTTGACCTTTAAGTTCTGAAATCCATTGCGAGATTTGCTTTGTTTGGTGAACCAATTGAGGTCGAATTTTGCTACCTTGATGAATGTTATTAATCGTTGTTGTACATCGTTCAATCAGTTCTTCGTAGTTGTCAAAATTGATAATGTGGATTAGTTTAAAACTTCCGTTAATAACTCGCCCATTTCCTTGTTTTACAGTTACTACTGGGGTATTGTATTAAGAGCGTGAGTAGGAGAGAGAAAGAGAGAGAGAGAGAGTGAGTTATTTTTTTAAAATGGCTTTATGAATTCGTTTCCCGGTTGTTGTTGTAATGGTAACATTATTGTTTCTTGCTACCGTTTCTTTTTTGAATTTTGGTTTATTCTTTGCTTGAATTTGTTTAATAGCTGTGAATATTGTTTCTCCAGGCGCGTACGTTTTCGGTTTTTCCCTCTTTGCCTTCTCTCTTTCAGTTTTGGTTTCTTGGCGTTTCCGGATCCTTTCGATTATATCTTCGATTCTGACTATTTTAAATATCGTAAAATGGACGGGACTGTCGAAAGGTCGCATTTGTCTCACTTCTTTGTTAATGTGTCAGGTAAATGTTAACTCCCATAATTATTAGATCGTTCATAATTATGGGATTTATAAAGCTTCTTTCATTGTCCATCACAAGTATTTTAGGTACAGAGAAGAAATGCTTTGCTTTAATTATTTTATCTCTCACATGTGGAATGGATTTAGTTTTTATGCGAAAAAATTTCACAAATTTTGTGAATTTGTCCACAACGAAATGAACTTCCCATCTTTGATTTCCATTATATCGATGTGGATATAACTATGTATAGCCAGCATCTCCTTCTCGTTAGCAGCATAATTCTCTTCGGTTTTATTTGGTGATCTAGAAATATAGATGATGGGCCGTCCTTGCCGATATCGCCCTGGGATAATACCGCACCAATTGCGGATGATGAAGCATCTGTTGTCAGAAGGAACGGTTTGTTGAAGTCCTGGAAGATTCGTTGATATGTAAAAATGCTTGGATTTCTTCCTTGTTCATGCTGATTTGTACCTTTTTGGACTGGGTTGCTTTTGTTTGTGCATTTTCTCCTCTTGTAAGGTTGATCATTGGCTTGCCTATCTTTGCGAAATCTTCTATCAAACGTCTGTAATAGGACGCTAACCCAAGAAATAACTTTAGATCCTTTAGATTTTGGGGCCTTTGGATGGTTTTAATGGCTGCAGCTTTTTTAGGATCAGGTTTGATACCCTGGTCAGTGATGAGGTAACACAAGAATTCTGTTTCTGGTTTCAAGAACTCTGTCTTTTCCAGATTGACCCTTAGGTTGGCTTTCTCCAATTTCGAGAAGATTTTGTCGATGTTCAAAAAATGTTTTTCTTCTGTTTTTCCCCAAAAGATTATGATCTCATCTATGAATACGTAACATATTTCGCCGATGAATTCTTTTAAGACGTCATCAAACATACTTTGAAAAATGGCTGGGGCGTTCTTTAAACTCGTACTTCCCGTTTATTGTAGAAAACGAGGTTTTTTCTATAGCAGCTTCTTTCATTTTTATCTGGTGGAACCCCGATGTTAGGTCTATGGTTGCAAAAAATATAGTCTATGTACTGGATATATTGGAAATCGGATATGAGTATCTGATATTGTGATAGCATTCAGCCTTTTGAAGTCTGTCATCTTATACTTCTTTGTTTGTGAGGCGTCCAACATCTTGTCGACAACCCAGATAGGGGAGTTACATGGGCTCTTAGAGGGTCTAATGATCCTGTCTGTTAAGAGCTGATTTATTTGTTTTTCCACCTTCTGTCTCATACTGTATGGGTAGGGATATGATTTGGTATATATTGGTTCAACCGTCTTTGTTTTGATTTCCGCTCTTACCCTAGTATCGATTGCTTCTATGTTGTTTACTGGTCCGAATAAATTTTTAAATGTTGATACTATTGTTTGGAGTTGCTTCTTTGTTCCTGATGAAAGATGGCTATCTCGGATTTCCATATTGTTGACTTGAAGTGATGGTTTTTCTCTTAATCGAATTCTAATGTCTGGTGTTTTATTACTCCAAGTTCCTTCAATGTGTTGCCTCCTATTAAGCCATCAAATGATTTTAATCCCGGTGAAAAGAATAATTCAATAGTATGAATTTCTTACTGATTCCGATCTCACCTCCAGCTGATCTGATTTTAAATTGAAGCTTAGTTGGGACGGCAATATTGGCTAATTCTGGTTTTATAAAGTTTTTATTTGATTCTGTGTCGATCAGGAATTTGAGGATATTGCCATTTTTTAGCCTATACTCTAAATATGGTACGCTAGAGAGGCTTCCGACACCTCACAATCATCTTCAGAATAATATTTCGCCCTCCGTATTGTCGTTGACTAATTGGTTATAATACAGTAGTCTTCTTCTGGTTGTGTTTTCATGTGGTTGATCATCTGTTGTCTAACTGGTTCGTAAGGGCGAGATCGTGATTTTTCATCTTTGAGTTCTGATGTGAACTGCTTGGTTTGGTTCGTTTGGTGAATCAATGGTGAGGTCGAAAACTGCTTCCTGGGTCAATGTTGTCAAATGACGTTGTAATTCTGTTAATTATTTCCTCATAGTCGGTCAAGTTGATGGCATGGATTAATTTGACGTTTCCATTGATGATTGGTCCAGTGTCTTGCTTGAGAGTTACTATTGGTGTGGTATATTTGTAGATTATAAGTGAGCTTGCCAAGCCCAATATTCAGAAACTGGACAGAACAAATTATTGCATTAAATTTTTTATTTGAGTTTTGTGAACTCGTTTCCCGAAGGTGGTTGGAATTGTGACTTGATTATCTTTGGCCACAGTTTCTTCTTTAAATCTGGGTTTCCCTTTTCCTTATATTTGTTTGATTGTAGTGTATATTGTTCCTCCAGGTTAATATTTCTCTTTGCATTTTCTTTGTTATGTTAGATTTTTTTCTGATTTACCACATCCTCGTTGACCTGATCTTTGAAGTCTACAAGACTTTGGTAATTGATTCTCGGCGTTCTCTCAAAACTATGTCGCTAGGTTTACGTTGAATAACTGAATGTAAAGAGTCGTTGTAGTGGTCTACTGCGATATTAACTAGTTCCTTATATTCTTTTTGAATGCATCTTATTATCTCAATGACAGTAGAGTGTACTCTCTCGATGACTCCATTTAGTTCACTTCGCTGGGATGGTGTTTAGTTAATTCCTATCCCTAAGCTTTTCAGGTAGTCTATTACAATTGTACTTATGAAACTCCCCTGGTTATCCATTAATAATAATCTGGTAATAGTGAAATAGTGCCATATTTATCCTCTATTTGTTTTTGTATTCTTCGGGTGTTTTTATTCAATTTGTGCGTGTTCACTGATTGTGAATTTATTTAAAGGCTTGTCGATTTTTGTGATGTCTCTCATGACACGTCGATAAATTATCCGGACGCTTTAGGTTCCGGATAGCTCAATTTTTTTTTAAATCTGGCTTGATTCGTTGGTTTGTTATGATGTATCCTAGAATTAAGTTTCTGTTTTCATGAATTTCGTTTTGTCAAGGTTGGCACGTAGGTTGGCTTTTCCAAGTAAATTATATATAATTAATAAATTATCCCAATGACTTTCAATGAACTGAACGTAGGACATTTTGTATTTTACTGTAATTACTATATTGTTTCAGATTACAGAATGTTTGTTACTATAACAATGATTTTACACACACATTTCCTTTGGACCTCTTGCGAAATTACGTACTGCCTTACAACAAATTTTCTATCCAAAATCAATAAGAAATGCTTTAGTAATTATTCGATGATTGTGTTGGATAAATGAAAATTATATGCATGAGTTTAGTGTCGGGCCCTAATTTCATGAAAAATTCATCAGTGAATTCATCGATTACCTTCTACTAGGGACAATGCAAAGCTTAACATGCAACTAACTAAAAAAATTTAAAAAAGCCGAGTGAATAAAAAAACGCGTTTTTTCAACATTGCCTTTCAAAGAAACGTTTTTCCCGATTTCTTAAAATCATTTGAACAAAGGTACTCGAAATTCCATTAAAAAATATAAAGGGCTAAAACGGTGATCAGAACCCAAATCAATCCCGAAATAAACCTCTTAAGTCAATCTTCAGCTAAACCTCCAACTTAATTTCCAAATCAACCTCTATCTCAAACGCAATACAATTCTCTTCTTACAAAATCCACCCTTAATCAACTTTCAAATCAATCCGTAACCTAACTCCAAATCAACACTTAAATAATTCCCCAACTGAACAACTCAGACGCCAATGTAAGATAACTAAATCCTAATTCTACGTCAACTCAACTTAGCTCGACCCTGATCTCAACCCTCTGTTCAAATCCACACTTATTTTCCAATCTAATCCCAAAATTAACTCGATTCGAAAGCTACATGCATGTATGAACTCAACTAAATTTAACCTCCCACTATACCCAAAACTCGACCTCGTCCAACGTTAAGCTATCATTTCATTATACTATTATTCCATTATACCATCATACCATCATCACTGTACAACGTCATACGGTCATATGATCGTAACTTAGTGACGTCGCACAATCCTACCGTAGCACCATGATGTATATCTTACGATCAATCCACCACACATTCATACCATCATACCACCATATCATCATAACATCGTACCATCGTACCGTCATACAACAATATAATCTTAACAACATACAATCATAACATCATACCAACATACCATCATACCCTCGTACTATCACATCATCATTCTAGAATAAATACCATCATACCATTGTAAGTTGTATCATATATACAACCATACATACGCACTATCAAACCATCACTATCACCATCACCATCACCATCACCATCACCATCACCATCACCATCACCATCACCATCACCATCACCATCACCATCACCATCACCATCACCATCACCATCACCATCACCATCACCATCACCATCACCATCACCATCACCATCACCATCACCATCACCATCACCATCACCATCACCATCACCATCACCATCACCATCACCATCACCATCACCATCACCATCACCATCACCATCACCATCACCATCACCATCACCATCACCATCACCATCACCATCACCATCACCATCACCATCACCATCACCATCACCATCACCATCACCATCACCATCACCATCACCATCACCATCACCATCACCATCACCATCACCATCACCATCACCATCACCATCACCATCACCATCACCATCACCATCACCATCACCATCACCATCACCATCACCATCACCATCACCATCACCATCACCATCACCATCACCATCACCATCACCATCACCATCACCATCACCATCACCATCACCATCACCATCACCATCACCATCACCATCACCATCACCATCACCATCACCATCACCATCACCATCACCATCACCATCACCATCACCATCACCATCACCATCACCATCACCATCACCATCACCATCACCATCACCATCACCATCACCATCACCATCACCATCACCATCACCATCACCATCACCATCACCATCACCATCACCATCACCATCACCATCACCATCACCATCACCATCACCATCACCATCACCATCACCATCATCATCACAATTACGGAGCTAGTAGTTTAATCTACTCAACTTTGGTCCCACAATAGACGCTAAACCACCAATCTTTTATGTAAGGTTTGAACATTTATTTGGGTATTTTTTGGATATTGAGTTTGGGGTTGAGTTGGAGGTTAAGTTAGGTTATAAATTTCATAATAATTGGTTTACCAGAACTTCCCCGAAAAATCATTTTGGAATGCGATTTCCAATGCACAAGCCGAATTTCATCATAATTTCTTGAGAAATAGGCAAGTTCCATCATACTTGGTCATTTTGCAGAACTTCATTCAAAAATCATTTAAGAATCCCATTTCAAATGCACAAGCCGAATTTCATTAAAATTAGTTGAGAAACAGGCAAATTCCACAGAATGGAAAAGTAGAATATCATTTCTAACGCCCATGTCAAATTTAATCATAATCGGTTGAGAAATAGGGAAGTTCCCTCATAATTTTCAATATTCCAGAACTTCATTCAAAAATCAATTCAGGATGCAAGCCAAATTTCATCATAGTTGATTAAAAAATAGACAAGTTACATAGAATGGATGAGTAGAAGATCATTTGATAAATATGCAAGTTCCATCCTAATTGGCCATTCATTTAATTTGCTAAAAGTGTAATTTGAAATATGAAAGGTTCAATTTGAGGTTTGAGATATTAACAGTGACGTTTCTTAAGTCTTAAACAATATTTGTGTAAGGTTTGTTTCAAATCGGTCAAGTCGTGTGGATTTCTTTAAATAGGATACGTACATACATAGAAACACTAACTTTATTTTATAGATTGCTCAACTGCTCACTAAACAGTAAACACTAGTCCACCATCTCAACCCTAATTCAACCCGCAAACGGCCCTCAACTCAACCCTCAACCCAACCGCAAAATCTTTTTCAACTCAATCCTCAAAACAGCATATATAAAAAATTGGTCAACTGCTCAATATATCTTAACCAAACCCCAACTCAACTCCAACTCAACTTGAATTCAACCCACAAATTGACCGCTTACTTAACCTTCAACTCAACCCCAAACTCAATACCCATATTCAAACCAACATATATAAAAATTGGTAAATATTTCAATAACCAGGTAATTTGGGTCAATTCGTATGACCGGTTTGGTCTGAAAAGACCAAAGTATTGAAATCCTGTCAAAAATGACCAAAAATTTGGTTGGTCTAAAACCATTTTTCTCGACGTTTTAAAAGACCCTGAGTCTGAAAAAGCCAAAAAAAAAATGTTCGTCCCTCTGTCTGGACGTCCGTATGTTTGGATGTCTGAAGGTCTGTACGGATGAGGATTGAGTTTGAAGTAGAGTTTGCGGTTGAGTTGAGGGTTAAGTCGGGTTCCGTTTGCGAGTTGTATTGGGTTGGATTGAGTTGCGGTTTAGTTGAGGTTGGGTTAGGGTTTAGTGAGCTGTTGAGCAATCTATATCGATGAGGCCAAAAATGTTGTCTGTTGTGGTGAGGTGTCCATTAAACTGAGGACTTGGCAAGCATTTTGAACGGAAATGGGATTCTCAAATGATTTTTGGATAAAGTTCTGGAATATGGCCAAATAGGATGAAACTTGCCTATTTCTCAACCAATTATGATGAAATTTACGTGTGCGTTGAACCAGGCAGTTTCTTAGCTGACGATGATGAAATTCGATGTGGTTGATGGAAATGGGATTCTAAAATGATTTTTGGATGAAGTTCTCGAATACGGCCAAGTAGATTATGAAGAAATTTTACATATCCGTTGAAAATGGGATTCTATAGTGAATTTTGGATAAAGTTCTGGAATAAGTAAGATGAAACTTGGCTATTTCTTAGCCGATTATGATGAAATTGGACTTGTGCGATTGGAATGTGGTTCTAAAATGAGTTTTAGGTAAAGTTGTTGGCATATTCCATAACTGCATCTAAAAATCATTTTATTTAATTTTTTTGGTCATATTCCAGAATTGTATACAAGAATTAGTTAAGAATCCCATTTTAATGATCGATGTCAAACTTCACTAAAACCGGCAAAGAATTAGCCAAGATCCATCCTAATTGAAACATATATTCCTTGATTCCATTGAAAATCACCTTACTATACATCAGTCGATTAAGAGCCATAAAAATCCAAAATCTGCAATTGTGCTCCGTATATAATTACCTATCGGTTCAACTTGAAATTTTCAAGGTTCAATTTTATATGTAAAAGGGCTAAATTGAAGTGCAAAAGTTTCAAATTGAAGTGTACTCGTGAAACCTGTATCATCGTAGAAATATCTGCCCGTGTCCGCTCTAATAAAGTGCCAGCTTATCTAAGAGAGGTTTTCATTGGAAAACTTCAGTTGCTTGGGACTTAAAAGTATTGAACGATTTTGAACCAAACTTTACACAAATATTGTTTAAGACTAAAGAAATATCATTTTTTATACCTCAAACATTCATCTCCTTATTGAGAGATGATAATCAGGTCCAAAGTTACTACAGAGGAATTTCTAAAACTTCAAAAAGTGAGTGGATTTTGATGACGGTATGATGGTACGATGTTATGATGGTATAATAGTATGATGGTTTGTATATAAGAATTGTGTGATGGTGATGGTAATGTTGATGGTGGTATGATGATGATGATGGTTTGATGGTATGATGGTGATGGTATGATGGTATGTTGGTATAATGGTATGAGTTGAGCAGATGGTTGAGATTTAGTTCGAGCTAAGTTGAGTTGAAGCTGAGTTAGGATTTAGTTAGCCCGCAGTGAGGTTAAGTGAGTTGTTCGATTGGGGGAATTATTTAAGAGTCGATTTGGAGTTAGATTAAGGGTTGATTTGGGGTTGATTTGGTGTTTGATTTGAGGGTTTTGTTGGCGGGTGGTTTTGTGATTGCGTTTAGAATTATGTTGCAATTGGGATGGAGGTTGATTTATATATTGAGTTGGAGGTTGAGCTGAAGTTTCACTAAAGAGATTCATTTCAGGATTGATTTGGGAATTGAACTAATCAAGACCGAAGTTCGGACCACCTCATGAGGTTTCAACCCTTTATATTTTAACTATTTTAGGGTTTTGGAAAGTTTTTTTTATTACAAGAAAAATATTAATGATTTTAAGTTGTAATTATAGGGTGGTTTGGCGTCTATTGGAGGGGGGGACCAAAGTTGAGTAGATTAATTTACCAGCTCCGTAACCTCCCAGTAGGGTGCGCTTCACTTGAGCTGTTCATAGTAGCTGTAGTAAAGCTGGGTGACCTACAGGCAATTTGCAATTCCCAGCAACTCGTTAGAGTAAAATCAAACGGAATAAGGGGCAGGAGTTGGAATATACGGGAGTGGGACAAAACTCTCGAAGTCCTTGGGCTCCAGTGCTACCGTCTTTCTAGCGGAACTACATACTGTAGTAAACATCTAGGAGGGAGAACAATAAGCCCAGATAGTACGTATCACGTACCGAGAGGCAGTATTGTCAGGTTCATTAAGAACCTGAATATTGACTGGACGGATAATTAAGCAGGGTCCAGCACAATAGATCTTTTAGGTCGCAGAGCGAGGTGGCTGATCGCCCGCATGGCCCTCCAATAATAATAATAATAATAATAAGTTGTAATTATCAAACGATAGGTAACTGTTTAAGTAGAAAAATATTGTTTAATAGTAAATGATTTTTGTATTTTAATAATTAAATATTATTAAGTTAAATTATTCATTTTTACGTGAATTTCTACGTTAAAAAAATATTTTTTTGTAAGTCCGAGATCAGATACTTCATTTTTTCAAGAAGCATAATAACTAAAGTCGTAAGTCCTATCTTCGAACTGAAAAATTTTGCTTAAAACCCATACTTTCTGTACGATTTGCGTGGCCTTTCATCAAGGTCACCTTTGGATCCAAGGGCAAATTCGATGCCTTCGCCCTGTTTGTGGTCACGCCCTTTCTTACCCTTCTTGGAACTACAGCGCCGAATCATCATTTCATATTGGAGCGCTTTAAAATCTCCGCCTTTTTACTTGAAATGGACGTACACTTTCTACTGATAACATTTTTAGCTCGACCTCCTCTGGATGACGATTCTTCATTTTTAAATGTGAAATGTTCTCGGGTTTGTGATATGATAGTGGTTGAATTAGTTCACGTTTACTCAAAATATTTTCAAAACTTGCCCTTTCGCTTTGTTCTGTGTACGTATAATCTGCAGAACGAAATAATAACAAAATGGTACAAGATTGGGGTCTGCTAAGTATTAAACATCACAAAAGTACTAATTGCCATTAATGTATTTTCAAACATTCGCTTGACGATGACAAATTTTTCTTTATTATCCCCAGGGAATACATTAATTTTTTCCAACCATACACTTTGGGTTATTGACACAATGAAATCCCACATTACTTGTGCAATTTTATTACGTCAATACATTATATTTGTAACTAGTAGATGTAATCAATTATTGAGACAATCCCATATTCTAATTTTATAATAATTAATCTCGATCATATCTAAATGTCCCAAAAATATAATTAGTCAAAGGTTTCGGATAAAAATAATTGAATGTAACATAATTTGATTTGTAACAGTACAGCCAACATACATAATATACATAATATAATTCGTATATGTGCAATAATTGTATGTCGGATTGAAACATACAAAGCCATGGAAAATTTTAATGACATTTTAATACCCTCTGGTATATATTCAAACGAAAATCAACAACAAAACCACAAAAAACCATTAATTTATCATCATCAAATCTTAAAAGAGACAATTGAATTATTTGAAATTTTCAAAAAAAGTCGAATATGTATATAAAAGATATGACAAGCATTAGACCTGACCTCACACCCAACCCCCACAAAACACATCATCCTTAATATTTTAACAAAAATCAATTTATGTATAATACAATTCTTTTTAATTTCGAAATTCTTTTGTTTTAATTTTGTTGTTGTTGTCCTGACTTACATTATTTAGGTTAAGATACAATTTTTGTATGTTTTTGTATACTTCCCCCTGCAAGCTTTAGAAAATGTATGATTTCATGCTGTTATAACTTTTATTCTATTAAGAAGGGGATGTATGTATGTAATGTAGTTGGTAGCACCAGGATATTGTTAATTTAAAAATGACATAAAAAGGGAACGGTACCCTATTCAAGACGTTTTAAGGGTACGCTTTATGTAATACATACATTTTTAATGCATTATTAATACAAAATATCTCCTCTCCCTTTTTCCTTCTTTTTTGTTCGGTATATCTCTTGGGATTTGCTTTATGCGCAATGGAAAATGTATTGCGGTTTTAGGAGAAAATGGAAAATTTATTACACCAAACAGAAAGTAACAAATTTTTTAATATTTTTTATTATCCATTTCTTGTTTGGTTTTGTTTTAGTCTCCTAGGTCAGTACAAGTAAATTCAAGGACATTATTTTTTGTGTACGTATACATTTGTAATACAATTACAGTGGTGAAGCATACCGAAATTAGGTTTATTACAGAATTCAAACTTGACCTGATTTTACGGGTTGTGTTCAAGCGATGTTTTATGCTTTACCAGCAAAAATACTTCACATTTTCTTTTAATTATAATTCAAGAGATTTTGATGGTTTTACTTTGACTTCACAGGTGTAAATAAAAGGCATTGTATGTTGTTTCACATATTATGTAGCTGGTTGACACAATATTTGTCTATATTTTAGTAACATTTGAATATGAAATTTAATAGAATTTTTGATGATTGGCGAATTTTCTTTTAAGAAAGGTTATATAGATATGTATGTATGCACACAAGAGCAAATATTTGAACAATATTTGAGATCTTTATGAACCATTTACAAATTTGACAACAAACTCCACGTTTAATTAGCCACGCCAAACTTCTTCTAATCTTTATCATCGTACTCGTCTCCATATGTAATTTTAAAGTATCTCGTTCGGATGTAACTTAAAGTAAAGACTATCACATATTATTGCATTACATTTCACAACGCCCAAAGCTTCAACCGGTAATGCACCTGTAGAACGATTCCATTCTACGGTAATAGAAATTTATAAAATTATTTATTCCACAGATCAAAGTAAGGATAGCCAAAACTTTATACTAGATACTCTTATAACATATGACAACTCTATTCATTCAACAATTCAAATGTCACTTATGGAACTTAAAACTGGATACTATGAAACACAAGAAATATTCCCATCCAATACCAACGTCAATATGATGAGATATTTTTGTTTTTATTGATTTCAATGTAGGGTAACAAACAGAGCTAGCTAGTTCATTTACTTGTTACCTCAATACAATCAAATTACATTATACATAATAAATGAAAAAATTATGTCAAATGAACATAAACCACAAACATATCGAATATACGATGCTGTTATTCAACTGAATGGATGGTTATTAAACTTTCATATCAACTTCATGACGCAAGTGAGTACTTACCCCACTTAAAACACCAAAGCACCATTACAACAAGGAAAGCACAACCACCCCCGACATCACATAAATGGGACAACATGGGAGGTGGCTCAGAGTCTCTTGCTGCTCCTCATCCATACAGCTTCTACAAAAGTCATTTGCCATTGACCCAAGTCTCCTTGCATGCTCCCCAATGAGGCAGTGTCCTGTGAACACCCCAACGACTACACTTAAGTCAGATCTACGTAGGGATAGTAGTGTTTTGGAGCGCTTCAAGTCCAGTTTCGGCCAGACTTGCCGCGCTACATAACATGTCATGGTGTTAGTCCACCTCTTCTGTGCCGAGGCTATCGCCTCATTTCTAAGCGCCCTATATAACGCTGCTATGGGCCTCCCCAGATTTGCCCTTTCTGGTTTCAATTGGAGAGTTGTACCTTGCCTTGCCAGTTCGTCCGCCCTGCAGTTCCCCAGTACGTCCGAGTGACCGGGGACCCAGACTATCTGGATATTGAAATGCTCACTCATCTCGTTAAAAGATGAGGGGTACTTCAATGCCACCATGGAGGTCAGAGAAACTGATTCCAGCGACTTGATTGCCGCCTGACTGTCCACAAATATTGTTATATCCCTTGTGGATATGACAATATGCTTCAACCAAGTCTGCGCTTCCTTAATCGCTACCACCTCCGCCTGGTACACACTGCAGTGATCAGGAAGACGAATGGATATATTCACATTTAATTTGTCACAATAGACTCCTGCTCCGACTTTGCCATCTAGCTTGGAGCCGTCAGTGTAGAATTGTATACTTACAGTTTCTGTTATTGACCTGTTCCCCCAGGATTCCCTTTAGGGGAGAAGAGTCCGGAAACCTTTTTCAAAGCATACAATCGGTATCGTGTAGTCACTATTCTTCACATCTGCATTTAGCGACCTGCCAATCATCGAGTGGCCCGTCTGAAGACATTTCCACTCAAACACTTGCCGCTCTCTGCTTACCAAAAATATTGACAGGAAGAAGGTACAACATAGCCTCCAAAGCATGTGTAGGGGTTGTCCTCAGTGCCCCGCTTATAAGCAAGCAGGCCGTTCTCTGTACCTTCTCTATCTTATTCTTATAAGTTTTCTTGTTTAGTGCTGGCCACCACACACTCACCCCGTACATCATAATCGGTCTGACTACAGCGGTGACGAGCCAGTGCACCAGCTCTGGTTTAAGACCCCATCTCCTACCGACGGCGTTTCTACATGAGTACAGAGCCATGGTGCACTTCTTTACTCTCTCTAAAATATTGGGCATCCTATTTAGCTTACTGTCCAAGATTATGCCCAGAAATCTTGCTTTATCAGTAAAGGCCAGTGCCGTGCCATTTAAGGTAGGAGGGGCGACTACCGGAATTTTATATTTCTTGGTGAAGAGTACCAGCTCTGTTTTGGATGGATTTATACCCAGCCCACATTTGCTGCCCCACTTTGTCATGACTACGAGCGCGTGTTGCATGACTTCCTCAATCGTGCCAAGGTACTTCCTCCAGATCGTGATTGTTACGTCATCTGCATACGCTATCGCCCCTATTCCCTTCCTCTCCAGTTCCAAAAGTAATCCATTGATGACTATGTTCCAGAGAAGAGGTGATAGGACACCACCTTGCGAAGTTCCTCTAACTACTCGCCTCCTAATTGTGGATTCCCCCATATCCGCCTTAATAATCATGCATTCTAGCATCTGATTTATCAACCTCCCTAAGGGGTAGTTCACATCGAAGAAAGACAGTCCTTCCCGAACTGCCTCTGCCCTGACATTGTTAAAGGCGCCCTCTATATCGAGGAAGGCTACCATACAGTACTCTTTCGAGTGGATAGATTTCTCAATTGTTCGCACCAGGGAATGCAGAGCCGTGTCCACAGATCTCCCTTTCCAGTACGCATGCTGAGAAGTCGCCCAATTACTGGGTTTTATTTTTGCACGTATGTACACGTCGATCAGTCTTTCCAATGTTTTCAACAGAAAGGATGGTAGAGTTATAGGTGTTAGGTCCTTTGGGTAGGCCTGTAAATTCTTCTCCGTTTTTGATATGAAAATCACCGTAACCTCCGTCCATTTCCTAGGAATATAATTCAGCTTTAGACACCCCCTGAAGATCACATCCAGCCCTGGGAGAATGATCGACGAGTGTTTTTGCAATTCCGCTGGGATGATACCGTTCGGGCCAGCCGATTTACAGGATTTAAAGCCGTTTATTGCCCATAGGATTCGGTTTTTGCACACGATTTCCTCCGGGCACCCCGACGATAATTTTTCCCCATTCCTACCAAGCTCCGTTGATACACCCAAACTTCCTGGGAAATGGGTATCTTACAGAAGCGCCAATAATTCCCCACTAGACGTTGTCCACCGCCGATCTGGTTTAATTAAGTAACTAAGGCTCGTTGGACTATTAGATAAGATTTTCCTGAGGCGCGAAGTCTCCGAAACACCTTCCATTTTATCACAGAATAGTCTCCAAGACCTCCTACGTGCCTTCCTTATTTCCTTTTTATACTTTTTAAGGTGCTCCTTAAAGGAGTACCAGTCCTGAGCTTCCCTAGAGCCATTTCCTCTATTGAATGCTTTCCTACATCCTGAACGAAGGATTCCCAACACCCTGGACCACTATACCGGTGTCTGCTTCGCTTTAGGTATTCTCTTGGGGCAAGCAGTGTCCAAGGGCAAGTTGCAGGCGCTTGTGATTTCTCCCACCAGGAAATCCAGCTCCTTCTCTGTGGCCGGGTACTTCGGAGCATCGGTCGGTAAGAGTCCTATTAACACTTCCCCGTATTTGTTCCAGTTAGTCCTTCTAGGATTCCTGAAGGCTTTCCGGGTAACAGGGTGAATGTCAATATTAAATGTCACGTACCGATGGTCCGAGAAGGAGTGTTCCTTCGCCACCCTCTATTCTTTGACCATATGTGTAATGGAGTCTGATGCAAAGGTAACATCCAGTACCTTCTGCCTGTTACTAATAATAAAAGTGGGTTCTTGCCCCAGATTGCACACTGCAAGGTTAGTACCCAATAAGTAATCAAATAAGTACTCACCCCTATCATTGATGTCGGTGCTACCCCAGATTGTATGATGCGCATTTGCATCAAAAACCAGTATTACTACGATCTTTTCCCGTTCCGCTTCGAGTGTCAGTTCCCCAAGGTTATCCGGCGGAACCTACTTCTCTCGGTCCATATAGGCTGAAACCGGCCATAGTAAGCAGCCTCCCGTCTCCAGACGACTGGCGTTACTTCTCCACTACTATATTGTGGAAGAAGAAAAATACTCAAGTTATTTTTAGCGAGAACACTGGAGGTCGCCTTCCACCGTGACTTGGGGATTTGTGTAAGGTTTACTCCTTCAGCGCTGTACATTAGCCCAGGAAAAATTCCTAGTTACCAGTAGCCACCACGTGGAGGTCGTACATGCACTTGCGAGTCTCTCCTGGATACATCTGATATACATCCGTTCGTGACCACCTACCTCCTACTTCTACCTAAAACATGACCATCACAGCGGACAGAAAGTGGGTGGGCCTCCCACCACATTAGCCAGACTACTCACGAACGAAGTTATTCCCCATGAGTTTTTTTCCATATTGTATTTAAATTTAACATTATGCAACCTCACTCACTCCACACCATACGCAAAACATAATACCACATTTTACACCGAACATCTATTCCAGGACATTCTATCTATTCGCATAGACAAATAGTCACAAATAGCAAACTATCGGGAGCAAAATGACATTTCTTCAAAATAAAAAATCAGAAGAATAAAAATACATAAAAGAAGAGGCAAAACGATTTAAAACAAAACGATACTGTGCGTATTCTACGTATACGTGAAGACACAGCTTAATATCTCAGAAATTTTGACCCCAATTCGGCGTTATATGATCAAAAAATCCGTTCTATGAGGGATAATCTTGTTCCAAAATCATCCTGAAGAGTATAATGATTTTTTGTTCACTTAGTTTATAATTAAATAAATAAATTAATTTTATTATTTTAGAGTTGAGTTGGGTGCCGGAGGACACGCAAAAATATTCTAAGGCAGAACTATTTGCTTGGGAAGCCTATGATAAAGATGTTGATGTACACTATTGTTAGCTGAGCCAACTAAATTGGAATTGCTACAACAAGAATATGACAAAAAGAAAGAAGAATTTAAATCTCAAGTGAAAGATACAATTTTAGAAAAATATGGTGGCGAGGGCGCTTCCAAGTTCCATTGGAAATTGGATATATTGATTGCAAATTATGTTGGAGCTGCCACTGATCTCATTTATGTAAGATTAAAAAATGTAGCTACATAAACTGCCTACATAATTAATTCATCTCCAAGCTTATCTCGAGTAGTATCGGAAAACCACTTCTTTAACGAAATACTCAAAAAATCATAAAAAGATCGAAAACTCCATAAAGTATCGATAAACCCAGTATATCGTTAACTCTGTAAAAGCAAGAAAAGTCCTGCACTTTGCGAACTTAAGGTAATATTGAGAAACTCGAATAGACGAAGCAATTCAAAACAGGTTTAAAATCACATTTTATTTAAAACATTTCCAATATATCGTATAAAACAAAACTTTATTTTCAAAACATGTTTAAAACTACCAAATCCGAAAATCGTGACGCCTGGAGGTCGGTTTTATAAACCGTATAAAATAAGCTTAATTGCATGCTTGAAAATTTAAATTAGCAGCCGCTACTGCTAGAGACGACCGTCAAGCCCGGCTAAGTGGATCGCACAAATCTCATATCGAAAAAAAATTTCGGCGGCCGCTTTAGGAGCATAACTCTGTGAGATATCAACTAATTCGGAAGTTACAGATGCCGTTTGATCGAGCCTAATGCAATATAACCAATTAAGGTAAAACAATAAATAAAACGGGGTAAATTAGACCACTAATTATCAAAAAATAATCGGTTTTTCCCCAAAACTTTTTAATTGCTCCGACCAAAAAGAGTACTCAAAAGTAGAGGTAAGAGATAAGACGAACAACTTAAGCCTTAGAGCACTGCTACGGTGTAAAAAACATGATAGAGAGAGCTCAGGGACTTCTAAAAAAGTTTTCCATTAGATCCCCTTTTGAACAGGTAAACGAAGCGCAACATGACACATATACTCGCATAATCGTGTAGTCAAAGAAGTCCAATTACTATAAATATCCACATTTAACCGGTATAGGATTGTCAAGGCTGGCAGAGTCCGGTAAAATATGCCCCGAAAAAAGTGTTTCGGGGGTCATTTCATATGGAATACTTTATGTGATCGCGACAAGATCTAACTAAATATACAGAGCAAATAGTGATTTCCAGACCGATATTGAATTTAGCAAGGAAACAAATCATTAAATTCTCCAGAACAAATTCTTTATCCCTAATTGTCAACTTCAATTGTCAGTGGCAGCTCAGGAAGGCATCAAAGATATCGAATTTATTGAATTCGGGTACTCAAATCGCCTTTATTTGAGATGCTTGCTCACAAAAACTGAAGCCGAAGTAAAAAAAACTATTAGTTAAAAGCTAACTTCACGCTATTGTTAATCGCTGTTTTTTAAATCTGAAATCGCAGACATCTGTTTTTTAACAAACAGGAATTCCGACTAATAATACCTTTATATTGAATAAACTTCCTAATCGATTATCAAAGAATCAATTCAATATCAACACAGTTAGCCAACAGAACTCGAAATCATTCTGCGACAACAAACACAACCGTTATTGGTGTACATTACTTCGGGTTGGTTCTTCTTCGACTGACAATCTATTAAATTGTTTTAATACAGAATTCCAAGTTAAACCGAGTTGAATGATTTTTCTGGTCCTCGTTAGTCTGCCAAATCCCATATTCGGTATCCTAGTGAAGCTTGTTGTGTTGGGTTAACTTGAAATTTTACGTTGCATACCGAGAACTTTACATTCGAGTTTTCTTCAATTTAAAGCAACCTAGATTATACAGAGCCATAGTTTAAAAATCGAAGCTTTTATAAGAGAATTTGAAATGAGGAAAAAACCAAACTTTTCATAGTAAAACGCACAAAACGCACCTTTTTTCCTTAAGACAAATTTTTAAATGAAAACGTTACAAATTCTTAATTATGATTTCTAAAATGATTTTTTTAACCAAAATTTAAAAAAAAATTCATAACAACAGCATTCTGATCACATTAAAATAAAAGCTTACTACAAACCGTGTGGTCATTAAGTCAATATACATTACATAGATGGCAGTGATGGCAGTAAAAATATGTTAAAATCCTACCAAAAATTACCATCTGGGGTAATTTCAAGTTCAAAAATTGTAGGAAAAGCAAAACAAATTCACAAAATACGTATTAAGAACGTGTGACAATTTTGTGAATAAATAAGTTTGTTTCGTATTTTTGTGTAAACATCTTAGACATCTGACGTATACTAGTAAAACTAAAGGTTAATTTAGCTAATACTAATAAAGGCTGTTTGTATATTGTTGTTAAAGATATGTAGAAAGCTTTTATATAAATATTTTATAATATTTTTGTTTTTTCATTAAAAAACTTGCAGCTAAAAAACGTCATTTTTACTATGGATTCCTATGGAAATCAGTGAAAAGTTATATCACTAAAATTGTGGCTCTTTACTCTAGGCTCTGGTTAAATACAATAAAAATTTAAATTGTTAGTTGCTATAGCCTGATAAAATGATTGAAAAGTGATTTATTTTTCAAAATTCTCACAGATCGAAACTGAATTGCAGACTCTTAACAATCCTCCTCTTCGTAAAGCGCTTTCTACATTCAACTATTTTTACGAATATATTCAGCGTATCTTTGTATAAAATTTGAAATTTCGTAATCAGATTTCCATTTTGATATCATTTCAACCAATTCGTTTTAATAAAACGTTTTAAAATTATTTACAAAAAGGGATTCCAAAATAATAAATTAACCCTTTAGCCTATGACCAAATTCTGCAGGTTTTATTTGTTAACGAACTTTCAATACAATTTAAACGAACAATGAAAATTCATCAACTCGTAACATAGAGATGAAAACTGATTTCAAAAAATAAAATTGTTTACGATATGAATTAAAAATTAATTAAAGAAATAATAAAATATTGAAAGATAATTTAATTTTTTTATTATGTGCTTTAAGCACTTTTAATATTGGTTTTCTCGAAATAATTTTTCTATAACAAAATGTTTTTTTTGGATCCATGTACCGTATAGACTCAATTTATGTACCTTTATGTCCAAATATTGCAGTTTAATGTACTGGAAATTATTTGTGTTTGGATTATTGACGGTCTAGTAAATTGAAAGTTTATTGCTGTTTACGATAATTACTTATTGTTACATTGTATTTTCATTCCAAACAATACAACATTTATTATGTGTTAGAATTTCAGAGGTTTTAGAAAACATATGCAATTTACATTAAATACTAACTAGTTACAATTACACTAATTCCTATTGTTAATATTTCATCACAATTAAATTAAGGACGCAAGGACAAAGAGCAAAGATCTCCCTTAAAATGATTGTAACCAACAATAACCCAACTGGCCGAGATGACCTTGGCTGGCCGAATGACTGGCCGCCAATCTTCAATAGTTATAAAAAAATAAAACTGCAACTCAACCTTGAAGATGTTATATATTCACCAAAAATCTAATAGCAATGTCCTGCGTCTAAATCATTTAGTTGTTGTCAAGTTTGTTTGTATATGTTACAAGCATGGGAAGCATGGGAAATTACAAGAATTAATTAACATTCAACAAAAATTAAAAAAAGTAAAATTAGCGTTCACAGCTTATGTGATTGTCGTGAAGAAGAAAAAATTGTAATTGAATTTATCTGTATTAGTACGATTCGCTAGTACATAAAGCACAGGACATTCTGTATATATAGAATGTAAATTGTGGTATAGTCAGTCCAGTCGCCGCGGCCTGATGAGAGGATTGATTTTTTCATAATCATAAGCTCATCAGTTCGAAACTGGATTGAATTCTCTTACAATCTTCGGAACATATTAAAAATTAAAAAAATATTAAGGACCAATTACCAATAACGACTACGTCTTGTGATCAGTATTAACACCCAAAACTTAGGGTATCCATGATATCCTAGGCCAAAAATACTGTTTTCACCTCCATTCCCCATATCGAGTTGCAATTGGAAATTCACGTTTCGTGTGCTTTGGCTTCCATCCAAAGATCGTAGTAGATTAGAGCAACGAGCTCACATTTCTTGTATTCAATCCAAATGCGGCTAATACCAACGCAACGCTTTCAAAATTGCTCGTGAATACGCTTAACGATGAACAAATCGGTCTGGAATTAAGGACCCCTTCAATTTGTGTAGCCAATGTCGAGAACTCCTCCAGCGTCAGTATGTGTTCTCCAACAGTTTTTTGTAGGTGTACCTTGGTGAATTTTACTGGACTCTCCCATAGACCACCTTGATGTGAAGCTGCTGGTGGAATAAATAGGAATTCAATTTCAAGCCTTAGAAATTCTTCAACTTCTTGTAAGCTGTTGTAGCCCCTCCCCCCCCCTCCCCCCGCAAAATTGGTGTTACCTTGTCACAATAAAATGTATTGCAAAGTCCTCGTCGACTTACGAATCGCTTGAGAGCACCTATGAACGAATCCGATGTTAGATTCATGCATATTTCCGTGTGTCACGCATGAGTGGTAAAGCAAACGAATAATCATAGGTATGATTTGCTGGGAACTGCTCTACGCTTGCGAACCGCATGAATCTAAAATGGGCCGCAAAAATCTACTTCTACCCCAGCGAATGGAAAGGTGGGCAGGCTGCACACGATCTTGGGTAGGGAGCCCATTATTTGTTGGGCCATTTTTGGTTGACGCGACGATGTTGATTCTCATGGTGTATGTAGTAAATAATTAATGTCGATAAACGGGTTTTCCTTGTTAAAATTACCGGATGCTTTCCGGTATACGATGCCCTCATTTTTCTACGGTTTGGGATCGGCTTACTGTTCAATAATGCAGTATACTTCCCTCTGGGAAGTCCATCATTTGTACGTTCCTGCATACTTGATTGTATTTCTTGATTGGCTAACTCAATCTCCGATTTCGTCAATGATCCAAATTGGCGTTTGGTTTGAGTTGATCTACAATTTTTAAAAAATCGGATAATATAAGCAATGGTTTTTTGTAATTTACAAAAATTGGAGAATATTTTTATCAGATCGAATACTGTATGTGGTTGGCTATCTTTCTGGATTGCAGTAGTATATGTCAATAATGAAGAGGTGCGCTTTTCGGTGATATGTGGGATGACCGGCTGGGTCGGCCACATCTCTTCGTTTTGAGACAACCAATTTGGACCTTTCCACTAAGATTGGTTTATCGAAAGTTCACGATATGTTTTACCGCGCGTCGCATATTACGCAGGATTATCCTTTGAAGAAACGAGTCTCCAATTGCTTTATATGTACTTGCTTCTAATTTCAGACTTAAAATTAGCTATAAATGTCGTCCATCATCGTGGCTGACCGGACAGCCAGTCTAGGACGACTCTTGAGTCCATTCACAGTTTAATGGAAGATATTTCTAGATTCAGTACGCCTGCAATCTCAGTCTCAACTCTAAATGGGTTCCGACTCCGTAGTCGGTTTGAGTTCTTGGATAAAGAACCGTTGCGTAGGCCCACTAACTTGCGTCACAGAACCCATGTAAACTGACGGTGATTATGGTGGCTATCCATCTTGTATTTCAATTTTTGACGTACCGCTTAAATCATGCCGAATTTTAAACCATTCTGCTTTCGTCTCAACTGGCAATTCGTTGCCGAAATCGTAATACAATATCGAATAAATTCGATTGTACGGAAGGCCGAATCATTAGGTTATATATCAGAGCACATAACCGTGACATTTTTCCGACGCGTCGAATACTATTTGAGCCATGATGAGGTTACATGTGCATTCGTTGCAGATCCAATGTATGTATGTCGACTTCGGTCATGTGGCCCAGTTGCTGGTATTCCTTCATAAATTCGCCGTACAATCGTTTGAAGTTGTCATCGACCTGAATTTTTTTTTTCATGGCAAGCAATCTGGATCATACGTTTGACTTATTTTCTTCTGCTTGGTTTTGAATGGCAGCTTGGTAATAAATATTCCTTCCTTTGTTTTTGGTAGTGGTAGATCGGAGCCACTGCTCACATGCTTCCACCTCCACTGTGTAACTCTCCTTAGATGGCGGCAGCCTTTTGATTTTCCCAAATCTACGGAGGGTTTTGTTGATATTCAATGAAGTAGTGAATGATTTAATTGGTTTGGTTGTATTATTATCTCGAGGAACACTACCAACCACCCTGCCTAGCTTCGTGTTCTGCGCTACAAGATTGGTATTTCCAATGTTTTGATGGCCATCGTCCCAAAAATCAAAGATGATATCAGCGCCTAATATGATGTCCATTATCGCGGGTTTGTGGAAAGATGGATCAGCTAATTTGATTCCCTTTAGTTCATTGAGCTGGTTGATATTCAATGGATTAGCAGGTAATAAATATGTTATCTTGGAGATAATAAACGCTTTAATTATTGCGTTGGTTTGGCGCAGAATCGTGATGTTAAACGGATTTGAGCTACGCCACACGTAGTACAGCTACTTATACAAGGTACAATAAGCTGCCTGCTCAGTATCCCCAGAAATGTCAGGTGTTCAAACTGCTACTGCACTGGATTTAGGTGACAGATTATCATTAGTATGCAATAATGAGTGATGTTTACGTGAGCAATGACGGCACCTGGTTTTGGATCGGCACTCATAAACAGTATAATTCGAATTAAAACAATTATATCGTCTTTTGTTTTTCCCCGACAAGCATCTACGTTCATCTATGGACAATTGTTTAAATTTATCTCACTCGATTAGTCGATGGTCGCTTTTATTGCAGGCAATATTTGTTGGATTGGTTATTACTGTAAAGGCTCTCCTTTGTTTAGAGGTTTTCTAATGCTGTCGGAACTAGGTGTTGTTACGATGGGCAACTCGACGAATTTTCTTATAAACACATTTATTGTATGTCGCTTGCGATTATACCTTTTCGTTAATTTGTGTAATGCCTCACAGTAATTCGCTTCGGTGATCTTAAAATCTCTGTCGAGCGAATAAGCCTCTCCTTTAAGTAGGCTGACCAAAAGCTTTGCTAGTTTTATAGCGGGTACAGCACTTCCTACGGTTGTATTCATAGAGTTATTGAGCATAACTGTCTTATTTTGGACACCTCGTAACCGTACGTTTTTGTTGAGCCTTGCCACTGCGGAGAAATATTGTTTTTCGGGTTCCATTAAGCGAGACTCCTCTTCGTGGTTAATCGGAAATATTTTAGCTTCGATTCGTCCAAATTGAGTCAGTAATTCGTGAGCTTGAATTTATTCTTAATTCCTCTATGCTTTCCGTGGAATCTGCTGTCAATTTCCTTGCAAATTTAGCCAGTCTGCTTAAGGCTAATTCATACAAAGCACGTTGTTTTTTCAAAGATTCCATTGTGGAATTGAAATTATGATTATACTAAATTTGTATCACTGATCACTAAATAGTTCACATAATTATTCACTTAATAGTTCGCTTGATTGTTTTATTGTTACACTGTACCGCACTGTACCGGTAAACAAATTAATTATGAAAATCGAGATCAGCAAAAACAGCCGCGTTAACTTGGATTAATAATCTCAATATTTACACAAGTTTAGCAACAAGTAATTTAGGTTTATCAATATAAAATATTATGGCGTTTACTTATCCGTGCTTACATGTGGTGTGCAAATTATAACTAAGCTCCGGAACGTTATATTATGCTGGTTTTTGATAGTTGCTATACGTCTAGCAATCCGGCTCGAAGGCCCATGTGCAAATTCGAAACAACGCTCCAAATATCCAAAAAAAAGTCAAAATTAATTTTATGATTTCTTTATTTAATTTAAACTTAACAAATTTATTAATTCAAAGGAAATTGTGAACTTCAATTGTTGTTGTCTTAATGCTCGCAAAAAAGTAAGGGAACGAGGCAAAGAAAATAATTTAGTAACTTAATCCAAAAAAAGAGCGGAAATAAATTGAAATTAGGGACAATTGATATCTTGTACTAAACGCTGAATGAAATTACTTAGATCTATTGTAAAGCAGATGGAGTTAGTTATACAGAATATTGTTACGTTTTTGCCTTGTCACTCAAGGTTTGTATTACTGAATTGTGAATAATACAAAATCAATTTAATTTATCCCATTCACATAATTTATTACAACACAGTTTATCAATTAAAATTCACAAAATCACTTTATATAAATTATTCTCAAACTTTACTGATCACTTTTACTTTTTATTTCTCACAAAAACACTTTTTAAATCACTTTTTAATTCCTTTTTAATCTTCACACTGTCGCTTACTAAATATTACTAATCCAATTCGACTTCGTTCGCCTTTTTATATGCAAAAACCAAACTTCTAGAAAGCTCATGATTTTTCTAGTTAGAATAGTGTAGAACAATTTTATCATGGAAAATTCCATTTTAGTACAGTTTAACATTGAGCTATTAATTTAACTTATTCTATTACATACTAGGTGCCACTGTCACACTACCCCTACCTAAGCCTGTTCGTCCCGAATAGGACCCAAATCACCTCCACTGTATAGGGCCAGCCTCTCCAAATGCACCACCTTTGGTTTACCTCGATGTCCCTTCCGTATCCGATAAACCACGTCGTTCATCCTTGTGATGACAGTGTACGGTCCTTCCCATGCTGGTTGCAGCTTCGGTAATATTCGCTTTTTCCGTTGCGGATTGTGAATCCATACTAATTGCCCTTCCTGGAAGCCCTGGTTATTTGCTCGTATGTCATATCGAGCTTTCATCCGGTTACTTGACATCTGTGTTTTTCCCCGTACAAATTGATGAATCTCATTAAGTTCCTCTTTCATTCGGTCTACGTAATCCTGTCCACATAAAGCCGCCGATGGTACAGCCCCAAACTTTAGATCTCCAGGTAATCGTAGGTTATCCCCAAATAACGTTTTAGCTGGTGTCATTCCGGCTGTGTCATGTTTTGCAGATCAATAGGCCATCAGAAACATCGGTATATGCCGATCCCAGTTGCGTTGGTTTTTCTCAATGACCTTTGCTAGATATTCCTCCAATGTACCATTGAATCTTTCCACCATACCTTCAGACTGTGGATGCAAAGGCGTTGTTCTCGTTTTATTTATACCGAGCATCTGGCATATTTCTTGAAATACCACCATTCAAAATTCCTTCCTTGATCGGTATGAATCTCCAACGGCACTCCAAATCTGCTAATCCAGTTGTTTACCACGGCATCAGCTATTGTTGTCGTCTCCTGATTGGGAATGGGGTACACCACCGGCCATTTGCTAAAATAATCCATGAAATGGCCCCGCTACATCCATTGCAATTCTTTCGAATGGTGCTCCGACGTTATATTGTTTCATGGTTCCACGACTTTTGCGTGCGGGTCCCTTCACCGCCGCACATTGGTCACATTTTTGGCACCATTCTATCACTGACTGCCTGCATCCTGCCCAGTAGAATCGTTGACGTATCTTTGCTAGTGTTTTATTAATTCCTAGGTGGCCCCCACTTGCTCCTCCATGATATTAATTCAGGATTTCCGCAATCCCGCTTTTTTGTATCACCAGCAACAATTGCTTCACTTTGCCATCCGTGCTTTCCCACAATCGTTTTAAACAGCTATTCTCAAGACGGAGGCTATCCCATTGAGCCCAATAAGCCTTGACAATAGGAGTTTTGTCCGCGATCTCGTTCCAAGTTGGCCGGTGTTCCTTTTCCTTCCATTCCATTATAACTGATAAGTCCGTATCATCCAATTGGTCTTTCCTGATCATTTCGTCGGTCCACTCCTCATCAGGCAGCACTTGCGTAAGCCTAACGTCGATGATGTCTTCCTTTGCTTCAACAAGGCCACAATGTTTACATTCTACTGGACACGACCGTCTTGATAATGCGTCGGCATTTCCATGTGCACTTCCCTTCCGATGTTCAATTTGGAAATAGTAGCTTTGAAGAGCTACACAGCGTGCTACCTTTCCCTCTGGATTCTTGAATTGCAACAGCCACCGTAAAGCGCCGTGATCTGTCCGTAAATTGTATTTTTGGCCATAAAGATACTTATGGAAATGCTTTACACACTCCAATATAGCCAACAATTCTTGTCGCGTCATGCAGTAATTACGCTCCGGTTTTGATAATGTTTTGGAGAAGTACGCAATAACTCGTTCTTGGCCATTAGCTTCCTGTGATAACACACCTCATATACCGTCATTACTTGCATCGGTGTCCAAAATAAATTTCACGTTGGGTATAGGGTACGCAAGGATTGGCGCAACACATAACCGTCTCCTAAGTTCCATGAATGCTTCCTCCTGGCCATCCTTCCATTCCTTGATAAATGCCTTGTTCTTCCTGGTCAACTTATGTAAGCTCTTGGCGATGTTGGCGAATCCTGGCATGAAGCGTCTATAATAGGTGCACAATCCCAGAAAGATTCGTAATTCGTGTAAATTTTTAGGTCTTGGCCAATCCTTTACCGCTGCGATCTTTTCTTCGTCGGTGTGAATTCCATTAGTCGTTACCAGATGACCCAAATATTTTACTTCAGTTCTAAACAGCTTACACTTCTTTGGGCTTAAATTCAATCCGGCGGCGTGTATCCAATCTAAAACTTCTGCCAAGTTCCTTAGATGCTCGTCGAAATCAATCCCCATAACGATGATGTCGTCCAGATATATTAGGCAAGTCTTCCAATGTAATCCCTTTAATACGCGCTCCATTAATCGTTCAAAAGTCGCAGGGGCATTACATAATCCGAACGGCGTAACATTAAATTGCCAAAGTCCGTTACCCACACTGAAAGCCGTTTTCGCGCGATCTTCCTCATGGACTTCCACCTGCCAATAGCCGCTTTGTAGATCTAATGTAGAAAATATTCGAGCACCCGATAATGTGTCTAATGTATCGTCGATCCTTGGCAATGGGTAGCTATCTTTTTCAGTCACAGCACTGAGTTTTCGGTAATCAACGCAGAATCTCATGCTACCGTCCTTCTTCTCGACCAATACTACCTGTGAGCTCCATGGGCTATTAGATGGTTCGATTACTCCTGCCGCCTGCATATCTGTTACCATTCGATTGGCTTCTTCTTGTTTTGCCAAAGGTAGCCTCCTGGGTGCTTGACGAATCGGCATCTCCGTTCCCGTATCAATTCGATGCTTTACCATTGAAGTCCTTCCGTTATTATCCGATGTACTGCAGAATATGGACGTGTACTGTTTGAGTAGTTGATGTGCAGAATTTTTCTGTGCCTTAGTAAGATCTTCGGTCCATTTCTGCATGAGTTGTTCTACCATTTCTTTCTGCCCTTGCATGTCGGCTTTTTCAATCGGACTTTTCTGTTCACACTTTACTATAGTTGAAACTTCGTTACATTTGCCGATGAATGTCCCTTTCTTGATGGTTTTCGTCTTATCCGAGAGATTTAGAGTCCTAATTGGTACTCTATAGTCGTTGTCTGGTTTAACTAGGGCTTTTCCGATTATAATTTCCATGGCTCCGTTCTCCTCTTTGTTAGTTTCCACAACCCACAACCTGGGTGACCCAGAACCTCCCTCCAATTTTCCGCATAGGATCGTCTCCAAATTTGGTGGCAGCTTCTCCCGATGATCAATAATAATTCGCCTTATAGTTGCTCCGGCACTGCTAGATTGAAGTGGCAACTCAATGTTATCGTAACTTAAAACTCCTCGTCCAACATCCACCACGAAGCCATTTTCCCTCATGAAGTCCATAACCATTATGACTTCATCCACAATATCTGCAATCAGCACTTCGTGTTGGAAAAGAGTTCTCCCGATTTTTATTTTCACGATCTTTTTGCCTTTTATTATTGAACTATCTCCAGTTGCTGTTTGTAACTTCAATCCATTAGCTGGTTGTATACTTCCATCGATCAGATCTTTACGAACAATCGTGCGATTTGCTCCCGTATCGAGGGTGATGATGCAATCCGTGCCATCAATGTTGCCTTTGATTGTTAAGCTGTCACCGCCTCTTGCTACTTTCGAAACGCGGATGGGGGCCCTGGGGCAATCGGTTGTGGGAGTCAGCTTCTTCCCCTTTAAGCTGACTCGTTCAAGTTTAACGACTCTTTCGTCATTTGGCCTTCTTGCCTGGCCACTGCCTGCTCCCCGCTTGGCCGTCGCTGCATAGGAGATAGTGATCTTCCCCTGTTTCTTCTTAATTCCCAGCAGTCCCGTGAGATGTGACCGATTTTATCGCATGCCCAACATTTGATTTTGCCGCTTCCGTCTCGGTGTCTTGCTGTTGACCGTTCTGTGTTTATGCTCTCGGCGTAATTTTCATTGACGGTTTGGTGATGGCTTGTGCAGTTTCATTTGTTAACGCACAAGCGATGGTTTCCGCTAAGGTGGTTATAGGTGCAACATCACCGCCTTGCGTGTCTCTCGATCTCGAATGTCGTCAATGAATGCGTCAATTTTTAGCCTTTCGATATAATCGGCCGATGTACTGGTATGCGCTAGATGTACTAATCGCTCGATTGCCGATGAAAATTCCTGAAGTTATTCTGCTCCCTTTTGGTAGCGGCTTTTCAGTTCCATGCGTTAATTTCACGCTTGTGGTCACTGCCGTACTTCCGATCCAGTGCCTTGATAATTTCGAGATAACTGTTGCGATCTTTTTCCGGAATTGTTTGTAAGGTCTCCGCTGCTTCACCTTTAAGGGCCACTATTAACGCTGCAACAAGATTTTCTTCATTCCAACGGTTTTGATTGGCCGCCGTTTCAAATTGAAATTTAAAATGCCGAAAGATGTTGTACCGTTGAACGTTGGTGGCTTTAATTTGATTGATTGGACGGTTTGAACTACTTGCGTCGTTGTTCCACTTGCCTTGACATCATTTAGTTCTTTTTCGAGACGTTGAAATTTTGCTTCAATCTGCTGAACCTCCGTTTTGACAAGTTGAACTTCAAATTTTTAACTAACAAATCAAATTTTTAAATTTTTAACTAATTTTGAACTAACTAATTTTTCGTCAACCTGTTGAATCTCCATTTACAGCTTCTCCACTTCGCCGTGTATGTTAGTAGATAATTCGAGAAGTTTCTCGTCCATTCTCTATTGACCATCTATAATTTGGTCTTTAATTTCCTCTCCTTGTTGTTTAATTTCGTGTTTAATTTCTTGGTTTGACTGGTTTATAGTCTCCAACTGTCGTTCATTTGATTGCTCAATTTTCTCCATTTGTCGCTTGTTTTGATGTTCCATCATTTGGTTCATAGCAGCCATTAATTGTGACAAATCGAAATTTCCAGATGGTGTTTGTGTTGTTTCGGCTGACGGCTGTTTATCTCCTTCTTTCTGCTCTACGGTTGCCGCATCCGTTACTTTCTCTCCAAAATCATGTTGATCTGCGTTTAACCCTTCTTTCTCCATGGCGTCACGTAGTCGCGCTTGTAAAGCTCCTTTGCTACCATCAGCAGCCAAACCCCGTTTCTCAAGTTCCCTCTTTAATTTTGGAACTTTTAATTCGTTGAGAATTATTTTCTTTATCTTTTTTATTCACAATCCCACCGCTGTCACCAATTTGTTACGTTTTTGCCTTGTCACTAAAGGTTCGTATCACTGGATTGTGAATAATACAAAATCAATTTAATTTATCACCAACGAATTTATTTATTTCACACAAAAATTATTACAACTCAGTTTATTAATAAAAATTCACAAAATCACTTTATATAAATTATTCTCAAATTTTACTGTTCACTTATAATTTTTATTTCGCACAATTTTACTATTCACTTTTATTTTTTTATTTCCACAAAAACACTTTTTAAATCACTTTTTAATTCCTTTTTAATCTTTACTCTATCGCTTACCAAATACTACTAATCCAATTCGACTTCGTTCTCCTTTTTATATACAAAAACCAAACTTCTAGAAAGCTCAAGACTTTTCCAGTACTAATAGCATAGAAACATTACGTAACAATTTTTATCATGGAAAATTCCATTTTAGTACAGTTAAACATTGAGCTATTAATTTAACTTCTTTTATTACACACTAGGTGTCACAGTCACATTATCGATAATATAGATTGCTAAATGAAACCATCGAAATGTCAACTCACAGTCAAATAGATTACTTACGTATTTTTATTGTTTACATAATATGCTTAAGTTTTTTATATAATTTCAGAAATAAGGAATTAAATTTTTGCAGTAAATTTCAGAATATTAAGTTAAGTATAAAGTTTATTTATAATTTAAGAAAATAATTATTTGTATGTTTTGTTTTACGATTTGTTTTCCATGGACAATGTTTCTGGACAGCACCATTTTATAGTAAATTCGATCCACCAGTAGTAATTACAAAGTATCCAGTCCGACTGAAGTATTTCTTAAATCACAGCATACCATTGCATATGTTCATTTTTTATGTTGATGGTCTGAAGATTTTGAATGCTGTGTTCCAATGATTATATGCAATCTTTCTTTTGCTTAACAATGAGATAATTATAGGTATGGGCGTAGAGATATGCTTAAGGATAACCAATTTAAGTTCCAATAGCAAAATTACAATCATATTTAAAGATGAATCAAGACGTTTTATTTAATCTTTGTGACAGCAACATATTTTGCCGCTTTAATTTCCTTTCCATTTAATGTACGAGCAAACATAAGCTATAGCAAATGCTCACACAAAACTAAACTTTTCATTTCCTTCTTGATAAATTTACAAATAATTCTCGCATATATCTCGGAAAAATAGTGCAACAAAAATCTAAATCGAAAAATTAGCTTTTCATTTCCCGTAAACACCCCTTTCTGACTACTTGCTAACAGCAAAATAAATAGCAAAAAAAAAAAATCGTTAACACATAAAACATTCCACATGCAATTTCATTTTTTTTAATTTGTTTGAAATTTTTCCAAAAAGTAAAATGGCAAAACAGTTATTTTATATAATAAAATTATTTAAAAAGTCATTAATTTCTGTCGTAAAATCAGTTTTCTACTGCACAACACCAACGAGTTACATGAACAAACAGCAATAAAAAAAAATGTGCAAAGTGAAATAATAAAAAAAATTGATAATCTTTTGACAATGACGAATGTGTCTTTATATAAATAAAGTTTTCCGATTTATAATTTTTTTTTTTAAGCTCGCTATTTTCCATTTGCACGAACTTAAAAACTCAACGAAAGAAATTATTAGGAGAAAATGAGAAACCAGATCAATCGCTTGATTTATTATTTTATTCTTAAAAATTGTTTTGTCGCTTTATAATTTGTTTGTTAATAGATGAAAAAAGCACGAATAAATTAATTGAGAAGAGGAGGAATTTTACTTTTCTTATATATAACCACCTTTTGACCATAAATATATTTTATTTTTGGTCCCCAGACTAATAACCGCAATATTTACAAGTCACTGAAGCGTTAGTGTATTAGCTCATAAACATAAACGTGGCAACAATCAAGGCGTAAAACAGGAATTACGAATTCCGGTACACATAAATATGGTCCGCCATTCTATATTTTGTTCAAAACGAAAAATAATTATTTTCAAATCAAAACTTATTAATCCGCGATTATTATTTTTCTCCCATACACAAGCACTAACAAATTTTAGTAACAGTGAACGTTTGGGCGAAAAATGTAAATCCACCAAAATGGGAGATGAAAATTCTACACCAAAAAATAATAAAAGTTATATCCTATAAATATGTTTTATGCGAGAACAGTTATATGTTTAAAACCTTTCTTTCAAGTCATCAAGGTAACTTAAAACGAACTAATACTAAAGGTAAATGTTATCATCGAGAAAAACTTAAATATTTTTAATTTAGTGCAACGGGAAGCGGTGAGTAACAAAGAAATCGGCTAAAATCCAATACTTGCAAAAGTTCTAAAGAATATAGACAACATCCTAGATGCTTACAATAAACAGTTTAATAAGCAAGAAACAGTGAATGTACTAATCTATGAATGTTGTACTAATATATAAATATGAATACTAATCCAATTGGATTGCAAATTGGCAGTTGCAACATATTGCAGAGCTAGAAATGTTCCTAAATTTTTCAGAATCATGGTTTTAATTGTTTGACTAAATCTCCCTTTCAAAAAGAATTTCACTCACAAATCCTAGAAGAATCCCAGTCAAAAAGTTGTGACTTGAATGCCTTTTTAGTTGTTTGAATGATCTTTCTTCTGAAAAAGCATTTTAGTCCAAACCTATTTTGAGTGAACCTTTTAACTTTTGACTAAAATTCCTTTCTGGAAGAAACCTGACAGAAGAATCGAACACCACAAAACAAATCACGACTTAATCATATAAGCAATAAATTGAAAATGCTAATCAAAGAAATCAAGAATAATTATTTTAGCGAATACCTAGTGTGATGGGATGTAATTGTTAATATATGCGTTAGTGAGTGGTCATAGAACAATTTCAAATTTACCAGAAAGACTGTTACACAAGACATTTGGAAATCAACTAAAGGACTTAAAGGTCTAAAGTACAAAGAGAGAGACGCGTTCAGACTCAAATACGTTCCGTACCAGGGGAAGGTGGCAGAGGTGATAATGATTCTAAAACAAAACAAGCCGCCGAACAAGAAAACATCATTACAGGCCGATTTCCCTATCTCCAACAATTTCAAAACTATTTGAAACCAACCCTACTGCTCAAGAGAATTAAATCAATAATAGAAGTAAGAAAACTTATTCCTCCTCCTGCCCAGAGTATCATAGTGCTCTAATTTCTTCTTGGTCATATCTCAAGCATACGACAAGGTATGATACCGAGGCCTGGAACATAAATTGGACAGAGCTGATCTAGCTGATTGAATTTTCGTGATACGTGTTTATAATTTATTTATTTTAAACCTTTTTATTTTTTTTATTTCTCAATGGAATATTAGAGTATTTATTTATTTTCCCGTGGCGTATTGCAGCTATCGGGGGTTCACAGGTGGTGGATATTGGACGGCCTATCGATAGGTAGGTTAGCGGTAAATTAAATAAGCCACCCCCAACCGCAGTCCAGCTAATGGGAGAGTCTCAGGAAACTGGGGAGTGGTTAACCTCAGTTCATTAAATTCTGAGTGCCTATGATGCCCAGCATGGAAAGGCGAACAGTTGGGGCCAGAAAACCATCGCCCAATAACCACGGCGGACTGGGCGTCACGTCCTCTCTGCACCTCCGCAATACCTGCGTAAACGGATCTCTGCGCAGGCGGACCTTTATTTCATAATGGAAGGATCTAACGACCAAAAAACCAAGGGCACCGGCTCTCCTCAAAAGCCGGTATCAGCGAAGGGAGGTACTTCGAACCAGACGGGTTGGGCCTTTAAGGTTGCAAAGGTGGTTGACTCTATGGCACCAGCCCCGGGAGTTAGCGGTACTGACGCAGCACAGAGGAGTGGGACGAGAGACATTCCTCCCGCGAAAAGGCTATACAGAAATCGCCGCTCGGCATTCCAAATTCTCGAGAAGTGGGCTGCGACCCCCGAGGGGCAGCTCACGGAAGAGCAAAGAACATCAGTAGCTTGGGCAAGGAGCACTGTGGGCTGCGGGAGCTCGGAAAGGGACCATGTGTCGAAAATATAGCGGTCCCAGGACGAAGTGGAAGTAGTCAACAGCAAGCGGGCCAAGTTGCTGACTGACAAGAAGCCGAGCTCCAACTCAGGGACAAAGCTCTTCAGCGATGTCCTGAGGGAGCATGTGTTGATGCTAGCCGTTATTGACGAAAGTCAAGAAGATGGTAGCATCACGGCGGAAAAATGGAGGTTAGTGTATAATGCACTCAACCTCGTATTTTAAAGGTCCAGGGAGAAAATCCGGGACCACCTTCATCCTGCAGAGATGCGGGATGGTATCAAGGGCGTGTGAAGATGACTGCATGCGTGGACTCTAAAATTATCAAATTATCAATTATGGTAATAAATAAAGTCCCTTGCCCTCCTTCACAAAACGAAGGGAGTAATTGACTTCGGTTTCGGGTCAATTACTCTCAACGTTTATAAAACAAATGGGGCGGAAGCGCGACGGGAGGCCAACCGGAGGATGGTGGCAACCCGCCCAGGCCTGAAGGGGCTACCAGCAGCATGGGGGGAGAAGCTGAGAGTAGGGGGGAGAGTGAATCCGGCGACCACGGTCTGACAAGGATTCACTTGGAGGATGATGAGGGGCACATAAGCGAAGGAGCTGGTGTACCGATGGAGGAGGATGTCGGCAGCCCGGACACTGACAACTCCTCTACAGAGGGTATGAGGGTTGGCGAGACGGGCGCATCCCAAAATACCGGGAACTAATATTACTGCGGTAGCAGGAATATACCATAGAGGTAGGTAGAGGTTAAATGGTTATGGTTAAGATAACGCAAATTAACCTTCACCATTCTAAGGCTGCTTCGGCAGCTCTACTCCTTAGGCTGACTAATTTGGGTGAGGATGTGATACTAATCCAAGAACCTTGGATTAACAACAACAGGATCTATAACCTCAGAGCCAAGGGGTACAAAATTATATCCTCTAGTAAGTCTGGGAAGATCAGATCTTCTATTCTTGGGAAAAATAAAATTAATCTTTTCCTTCTCTCTCAATACAGCAATGGTGACACTACTGCAGTTAGCCTGGAAGTAGGCACTTGTAGATTCTGGCTAGTTTCAGCCTACATGGACCGGGAGAAGGAGGTTCCTCCAGATAACCTGGAGGAGCTGATCCGTGAAGCGGAACAATTAAAGGTAGGTATGGTGCTGGGAGTTGATGCTAATGCGCGTCACACTATCTGGGGAAGCCCAGTCATTATTGAAAGGGGTGAATCGCTTTTTGATTATTTGATGAGTACTAACCATTCAGTGTGTAATATTGGGCGGGAACCCACATTTATTATTAGTAACAGGCAGGAGGTTCTAGACGTGACCCTTGCCTCAAATAATATTCTTCATATGGTTAAAAATTGGAGGGTGGATAAGGAACACTCCTTTTCCGATCATCGATATTTAACCTATAGCCTCGATATTCACCCTGCTACCCGGTAAGCCTTCAGGAATCCTAGAAGGACCAACTGAAGCAAATATGGGAAATTATTGGAGGAAATGTTACCGACGAGGGCTATGGCTGAGAGTTATGGCCCCGACGACAGTTGGGGAGCTGGAGGACATGGTGGCTATCGTTACTAGCGCATGCAACTGATCCTTTCGCGCTGCCTGCGCGCTACCTAGGGGTAGGCAAAAACCAGCATGGTGGTCCAGGGAACTGGGAACCTATCGTTAGGCTTGTAGGACAGCCTTTAATAGAGCCAAAAATACAAGGGAGGAGGTACTCAGGATTGGGACTCCTATAAGGAGAAATTTGGAATTTATAAGAAAGAATTAAGAAAGGCACAAAGGAGGTCTTGGAGAATCTTCTGTGATAAAATGGAAGAGGTATCCGAAACCTCCCGCCTTAGGAAGATTCTTTCCAAAAGTACAGCTAGTCCCAGTGTTTTGATAAAACCGGACGGATCTTGGACAGCTTGTATTGGAGAATCTCTGGAGCTTCTCTTCGAGACACACTTCGCAGGGAGCTTTGAAGGCCTGTTAGTGCGTAGCAATCATCAGGAATCTCTGTCAATATTCACAGAGGATATCGTAACCAGGAAACGGATCCTATGGGCACTGAGGGGTTTTAAACCATTTAAATCGGCTGGTCCGGATCAAATCATACCAGCGGAACTTCAAAACAACTCAGTAATTATTCTTCCGCACCTGGGAGCTATATTTAAAAGGTGTTTGAAGCTGGGCTATATTCCTAGGTACTGGACGGAGGTCAATGTGGTGTTCATACCGAAAGCGGGGAAAAGCTCACATGTCTATCCTAAGGACCTAAGACCAATAACTCTATCATCCCTTTTGAAAACCTTGGAAAGGCTGCTGGATGTATACATCAGAGATAAAATAGGTGCCAGGAAGTGGGCATTGTCTCAGCATGCGTACACAAATGGTAGATCTGTGGACACTGCTCTGCACGCCTTGGTGTGTACGATTGAGAAATCGATTAATTCGAAGGAATTCTGTTTGGTGGCCTTCCTGGATATAGAAGGCGCCTTTAATAATGTGAAAGCGGAGGCAATCAAGGAGGGATTGTCATTTTTGGAGGTGGACGTTCCTCTGATAGAGTTAATCAATTATATGCTGGGAAGCAGGATTGTTAGCTCGAAGTTGGGGGACTCCACCATCAAGTGGCGAGTCACTAGGGGAACCCCGCAGGGGGGGGGGGTTCTGTCCCCTCTTCTCTGGAATATAGTGGTAAACGGGTTACTACTAGAAGTGGAGAAAGAGGTTATTGAAGTTATCGCTTACGCAGATGACGTAGCTTTAGCTGTTACCGGGAAATTCCTGGGCACGATTGTAGACGTAATGCAGAATGCGCTTACCATCGTTACGAAATGGGCTGGCAAATGTGGACTTGGTATTAACCCGTCCAAGACAGAGCTGGTACTCTTCACTAAGAAATGCAAAATCCTGGTAGTTGTTCCTCCTACCTTAAATGGCACGAGAATTGCTTTAACTGATAGAGCTAGATATCTGAGCATTATCTTGGATAGTAAGCTTAGTTGGAAGCCCAACATGTTGGAGAGAATAAACAAAGCTACTATTGCTTTGTACTTCTGTAGGAACGCCATTGGTCATAGATGGGGTCTGAAGCCGGAGCTGGTACACTGGCTCTACACCGCTATAGTGAGACCTGTACTCATGTACGGGGTGGGTGTTTTGTGGCCAGCTCTAGACAAGGTAACTTTTAAAAGTAAGATTGAGAGAGTGCAAAGAACAGCTTGTATGCTTGTTAGCGGGGCATTGAGGTCGACACCGACAAGTGCCTTAGAGGTTATGTTGCACCTTCTTCCGGTCGACATTTTTGGCAAACAGATGGGGTCAAACACGGCTGTACGACTTGCAGCCGCCTCTCAGTGGAGGTGCCTTTGTATAGGACACTACTATTGTTAGATCGTTGAAGGATGAGCTGGCGAATCTTGACTACATTAAACCTACTCTACGCTTCAAGAAACGATTTCGGACCTCCTTCCCTTCAAGGGAATCCTAAAGGGATAGACCGTTATCAGAAACCGAAGTGTTGCAATTCTTCACAGATGGCTCCAAGCTAGACGGCAAAGTAGGAGCTGGAGTATTCTGTGAAAAATTAAATGTAAACATTTCTGTTCGTCTCCCTGATTACTGCAGCGTGTACCAAGCTGAAGTCGTAGCGATTGAGGTGATCATGACGTGGTTGAAGCATAATGTGTCATCCTCAGACGATATCAGAATCTATGTGGACAGTCAGGCGGCGATCCGGTCGTTAGAATCGGTGTCTTTGGCGTCACGGGTGGCGTTGAGTTGTCACTCATCTCTAAATGAGATGGGTGAGCTTTTCAATATCCAGGTAATCTGGGTCCCAGGTTACTCGGGCGTCATGGGAAACTGTATGGCGGATGAACTTGCTAGGCATGGTACGACTCTCCAGCTGCAACCGGAAAGGGCAAGTCAGGGGAGGCCTATCACAGCGCTGAGACAAGCACTTGGGAAACAGGCGCTATCCTCAGCGGGGGAAAGGTGGTCGAACACCCTCACCTGTAGAGTTGCAAGACATGTTTAGCCAAAGCTGGACTTGGGGCGCACTAGGGCATTAATATCCCTACGCAGACGTGAATTAACAACGGTCGTAGGAATTCTCACGGGACACTGCCTTTTTGGAGAACATGCAAGAAGGCTGGGTCTGGAGGCAAATGACTTCTGCAGAAGCTGCTTGGACGAAGAGGAGGAAGAGACGTTGGTCCACATTTTTTGCTCATGTCCAGCAGTGGCTCTCAGAAGGCACAAACACTTAGGTAAGTTCAGAATGAACTGCCTCTCGGATCTCGAAAACAGTAAAGTGCGGGACGTCTTACTCTACATAAGTAGCTCGAAATGATTCCAATAGGGGTAAAAGGGGATATATTCTGTGGTATCACAATGGACCGTCCCGGCCTAAGTGTGCATAAGCAGCCACTCCAACCTAACCTAACCAATTTATTAATTTTAATTATGGTTTAGATCTGTAATTAAAATTAACTTAGGAACGTATTTAAATTAAAATTAAATTAAAGTAAAGTAAATTAAAATTATTGATTAATTGCGTGGGTAGTGTCGTTGTCTGGAAAAGTTGGTGAAATACAATTTTTGACAAAATATTATATATATATAGTAAAACTATATAGTGAAAAGTGTATGTGTATATTTTTCGGATGAATAAATATTTGTGTTGTGGAATAAACAAATTTCATTTATCGATTTAAGTGAAGTGGCTTAATTTATGATTTCGTACTATAAAATAGGATTTTCAACATATAATGGGAAAAACATGTTCAAAACTAAATAACGGTACTGGTCGGGAACCATTGGACAGGTATTTTCACATCTCGAGCATTGTTTTACAAGTGATTGTGAATCAGTAAACAAAATTTGTTGTATTTTATTATTTTTTGTCTTTAACGGCGTATTGCTTCGGTAAACAGAATTTTGGTTATTTTGGCTGTTTTAGAGGTGCCCTTGACAACACGAAAAAAGTTTTGTTTGGTTGTTCCTGTGGGTTGTACGGTTCTGTAGATATTTGGTTTGCTGTATAAAAAATAAAAAAATCCGTGTTTTGCTAAAACATACAGTAATAATTTATTAATGTAATAAAATTATAGGAATTGTAGTGATGGCGGTTTCTGTATGAAAACTGTGTTGTTTCTCCTTTTTTATGCTACCTAGTCATAATACAAAACGTAAAAAAAATATTGTACAGAGAAATATCACTACAACGGACATCGACGGGACCAAAAAAGTGGTCCGTTGTAGTGAGATGTCCTTTGTACTAAGGATTTGTTATAAATCTCGATTATAAAAATCCCACGACAACATTCCTTCACTGCACATAATAAAACATTAAATTGCCAGTTGCTCTTATAATGGTCTTCCATGCTCTCACCCTTGCATTGATATTTTTGAAATCAGGATCCCTCTTACTAAATATGTAAGTTTGGTTCTTAATAGCTTCTATAAGCGAATCCTGAAAAACGAAATATCCATGATAAATATGTTTATTAATATGTAGCATTGCTCATCATTTATAATCACACGTAAACCAAAGAATTTCCCCAAACGGGGGACAAGTAAACAAGAAACAAGAGATGGACCAACTTCAACAACAACGTCATGCAACACTTGCCATAGTTAGTACAAATTTGGGTGACCGCATGGGATGATGAAACGAAATCTGGCCCTTTCACCCCCCCCCCCCCTACCCGCCGATGAAAGAAATAGTGAAATTACTAAAAAAAAAAATATGCCTTACAGTTTTTCAGAATACTTGCGGCACTAATGGATAAAGCTGATTCGGAGAATGTGTTGTCTTGCGATTAACAATTGTCAAAAAAAAAAAAAAAAAAGGAGCATTTTGAGGGCCCGGCGTCATCCAGGAGTCCAGCTTCGGTTTGGTCATTCTGATCAAAACCTTTGTTTTAAACAAACATTATTTGACTCGTAAACCAAAGAACCCCCCATTTTGTGTTGTAAAGGGTTTTCCAATAACATTTTTCATTTTGAATAGCCTGCTATTTGGGCAGCTGTCAATTTTGAAGATGTCATCTTTTGACATTTAACAAGTAAAAACTACGCCATTACTAAAAATAGTACGATACCTTCAAATGCATCAAGGGTCCTTCAAATGCATCAAAATGATCCGGATTTTCATCGAAAAATCATCTACAGTGATGAGGCCCATTTTCACCTCGGAGGCTACGTTAATAAGCAGAATTGTCGCATTTGGGGCTTAGAAAATCCAAGAATGATCGTTGAAAAGCCTCTCCATCCTCAACATGTCACTGTTTGGTGTGGTTTTTGAGCTGGCGGTGTGATTGAACCTTACTTTTTCGAAAATGAGGTCGGTGCAAATGTTACAGTGAATAGATTGCGCTACCGAGCTATGATTAATGAGTTTATGGCCGGAATTGGAATATAGTATGTTGATGTGGACGACGTTTGTTTTCAGCAAGACGGCGCTACCAACAACTGAATATTTTTGTAACATTTATATTTAAAATAATAAAATTAAAATGAATAAATATAAATAAAAATCTACAAAATAGAACATTTTGCAGCTACCTCATTTGTATGGGTCTGACAGACATTTCTTAAGCTTCGACGCAAAAAATCGCATTAATATTTTTTTTAAGTAAGAGATCAAATTTAACGAAGCTTTGTTGGATTTTTTAAGTAAAGTTAATTTTTCGCTGGGCGAGAATACAGCAAAACTATCTATCGCACTGCTTAAGTTTTCTTAATTCTTAATTTTTAAGTTTATAATTTTTCGCTGGTTCCCGCTTAAGAAACATTACATTGAAGAAACAAATTTCAAATGCCTATTTCAAATTATGAGGTCAGAATAGGAACTTGTATTTGTACTCGTAATATGTTTAACAATTTTTTTTTTTAATTTTAATTTTTAGTATTAAACATACAATTTTATCAAATTTAACTAACTTTCAAAATTTGAAAGGAGTTTACAAAAAATACAATTTCAATGGAAATTTGGCTGATAAATTGGCAATACATAATTTCAAAGAAAAAGTTCAAAAATTGAAGGTCGATGCATTGAATTTTTGAATTTATCTAAATGTTTGAAGTTAGCATTTGATAATTCCGAAAATCTAGGTTGTATTCTTAAATTTTAGATATTTTGGGAAATTAAGAAAAAAAATCTAATCTTTAAATTTCTAAATTCTAAAGTTGAAAATATAGAGAATAATATTTTAGTACGCATTTCATATCTCGTACATCTTAAAATTGAAAATTTCAGATCTGAAATTGAATTATTCTACAATATTTCACCTGGTTTCCTCATGTTAAAATAAAGGTTTTATTTTTTACAAATTTTTATTTTTCATTTGCGTTTTATTTGTGGATTTGCTTGAAAGTTTTATGGATGTTAAATGGAAAAAAAATTGAAATGGAATTTTTATGCAGATTTTATTCGGAATATTAGAGATTATTTATATTTTGTTTGCATGCTGAGATGATTTTGAAAGATTTACAATCGGTCGAATGCAATAAAAGGTGTACATCTATTATGACTATATAATAAATATCACAATAATTTCTTTATCATCCGGACGAGTTTTCATTTTTAAAACGTACCTTTTGATATTACAATTCCTCACGAAGTTAATTAAACAAATAATTTGTAAATTAAATTTGTATATGTACTTTGAAGCTAATGCTTTAAGTATTTATAACAATGAATTTATAGACTAATCCAATTTATTGTTTATCACAACAACTAATCCATTCGTATACACAATAAAAATAACAAATTAAGTTTAGTCTAAAACTAATTTCAATTCCTACTGGAATTTTCGAAAACTGTATGTACGATATATACGATAATTCCTTTGTATCTGCAATACACAAAAATTTTATGTTATCACACTACAGATGTACTCCTATAATTTGTTTACTGTTTGTAGTACCAATCTCGTATATACATAATTGTAATGCGTCTAATGAGTAATTTAAATGGTAATAGGATTTAAATGTTTGTTTATTAAATTTGGTGAGTTTGCCAGCTAAAATAACTAATAGTAATTAACTGTAGTTCATGTTAACTGTACATATTTTTGATACAGACGCATATTTTCGACCACATGAAAGTAAATCTTTCGTTGTTTGCACTCAACAAGCATTTCGATCGAAATATGTTTACCAGTTTTAACTTTATACTATATTGACTAAAATGTAGAGGTGAAAAATAATGATTAAAAATAGAGTGGTGGTATTGGAGTGAATAATCGACCAAAAGAAACATTCGTATAATTTAGAAAATAAATATTTCTGTACTAAAAACCATTATTTAAAAAAATAAAATTCTGATCTAATTGTAACAAAGTAAAACAAAAATCTTTAATAAAAACCAAACACAATTTTATTGAAATATTGTAAATTGTCAGATATTGGATATTGCAAAAGAATTTGAAACTTCTGGTGAATACTAAGCTACCAGGCCATTTAGGCCATTTGTTCGTGAAGGCGTATTTTGTATTAAACCATTATGTTTCACGCATTTAGAATTCTAAGGCGGAGGTAGGATATAGAATGCATGAACCATAATTGGCCTAAAAAATCTTAGTGGCCTTTAGTGTCTACAACAGTTTAGTATTCACCAGAAGTTCCAAATTCCCATATAATAATCAATATCTGACATTTTTGAAATTTTCAATATGCGATCCACGGCTAACAGATAGGTCAGCGAAAGGGCCACTCAAATTAGAATATTGATATAGTGCATAAAGATTTCAGTGAAAACGTGAAAATATCAACAAGAAAGCTTACATTCGCAATTGGGGTATAGCAAAACAACCTTGATTATACCAGAACCATCTTGATGTAAATAGAGCCGGCATGTGAAAAATGAACTTAAAATAAGGGATATAGAAACACCAAAAAATCATTCATTTTCATAGAGTTTGTATGAAAAAACGCGATTTCGATTGACTAAAAAACATGAATTAAAAGTTTAACCCAATTAAATAATTTTTTCTAACATCGCTCTAAAACCACTCAATACTCTTACTCATTTAAAACATAGGTTCTCAAACTTCCTGATTTTCCAGCAATAATCAAAAGAAAATAAGGGAATTTAAATTAAAAAACATTCTACAACAATAACAATATGTACTAAAAAAATTCAATTTAATGACGTCATGTTTTGTCCACATCTAAAACCAATAAATCAAAAAGAGCCAAACAGAAAAACTTGAATCAATACCATGAGCGTGAAGAAAACAAAAAATCGAAACAATCTAGCATGCTTCGCAAATTAAAAATAACAACAGAACGATATTCAAATTCAAATTTGAATAGAGGCAATGAAAGAGATGATTATTGTATTGTTTGTAAATTTTGAATTATTAGTTTATGATGTACACTGCAGTTCACTTGAATAGGAACGATAGTTTTTTTTTTGGAATATTTCGAAATCGATCCAACTTTTTCAAGATTGTCTTTTACAGGATTATAAGTTCTGATTAAGCAGTAAATATTAAAGGAAAAACAAATTTATTTTTTCATGATTCATTTTGCTTTCTTGTTTTTTCTAAGAAAATGGTAAATTTGAATGTTCACTTGAATAAGAACGATTAACTAATCTTAATAAAAAGTTATTTTGTTGACTATAAATACAATTGAGTTCGATTTATTATTAAAAATTAATTTAGTTTACATGGTTTTAGTAATGCGTACTACTTCCCTTATTAAAAATAACTTCATACAACCTGCTGGAGATGGAGTCATACAAAGATTGATATTCGACTATGGTTTCTTGAACTTAAAATATCACATGGTCAATCCTAGGGGTCAGCGATGTAAATAACAGGCAATATATATACAGCATGTTGCGTCAAATTTCAATGACGAAATCTGTTCAACAAAAATCAAAAGATTTATATTCGACTATAGTTTCTGGGATCTCCATTGAATAATATCCATTGTATACTTTTTATAAAATGTCACGAATTATTTCTACCCCCCTGATTATTCTCGAAATCTACGTATAGCGATAAAAATATTTGTGGGTGCTGTCCACTGCTGATTCCCTTCTTTCTCAAGTACGTTGAATTGTGTAGGAATATTTCGAGTTTCCGCTGGTTGAGGTAGGCAAAACTTAGCACCCTGATACCACGTTGACGCAGCGCATTAAATTACATGTCGCTTCACTGTCATAATCTCGCAAAAAAGTTAAAGCCAAATCCAACTTGAATTTATCCCAGAATTAGTTGAAGATACTAAAGAGTGAAACTTTCGGAATGGAGCCGGAGGCCAGATTAAGATCCCTGAAACATGGACATATGACCAAACTACAGAATTATGTAGTCGGTGCAGTCGACAAAAAGGATATCAAGGGATTCCAATCCAAGCTGGCACGTGCAAAGGTTTTGTTAAAGCAGTTCGAGGATGTAGAAAACCTAATTTTTGATGTAGCTCCTGATCAGGAAAGTGGCATTATCGATGTTTCGGAGCAGTATTACGTGGTGGAATCACGGCTCACTCGGTTCATAAGAGAGTACAACGTGCAGAACCCAGACGAAACCCTCAACCCAGGCAATAACAGTATGAATGCAACGATGACGCATCCAATTGAGGTCCGATTGCCGAAAATAAACATCGAACCATTTTCAGGTGACTATACGGAATGGCAGTCATTTTATGACTTATACGTGAAAACAATACACGAGAACAATAATTGGTCGCCGGCACAATAATGTCAGTACCTGAAGGGGCTTTTGAAGAACGACGCATTCAACCTTTTGAGACGTATTTCCATCACCGAATCGAATTATTTTGAAGCATTCCGCAAGCTGTGTGCTAGATACGACAGGAAAAAGCATACAATCAAGTCATTCATCCGAGGGTTTATGGATCAGCCAGCTATTCATCACGCCAACGCTACTAACGTCAGGAAACTATTGGACACGTCTGATGAAGTAATAAGAGGGTTAAGGGCACTGGGAAAAGAAGCTGAGTCCAGAGATGTATGGTTAGTTTATATTCTGGAAGACTATGGGCGCAAGTATCGTGTGAGGAAGACCTGCCCAGCCTGGAACGTTTCTTCAAATTTTTACTGAACCGTTCAGATGCGTTAGAGTCGCTGAGACCAGTTACCACTAAACGTCCATCATTTCCCAAAGTGACAAAGGTTCATGTGGCTACAGAAGCGAAATCAAGTCCCAAGGATACAAAGGTACAAGCAACCACGGAGGCGAATATCTGTCCAATATGAAAAGGTAATCATCCGTTGTCGGATTGTGACAAGTTCAAAGGATTCGCGGTAATCGAGCGCCGGCAATGCATCAAGTCAGACAATCGGTGCTTCAATTGCTTACGTGTCAATCACCCAGTATTCCGATGCATGTCCAGATTGAGATGTCAAAGTTGTGGGAAAAAGCATCATACTCGTACGTTACTTCACCAAGATGATCCAAAGTCAGCTGATTCAGCAGTTGTAGGGAATCCAACAGCAACAGTTGCCCACGCTAACACGTTACGCAACTGTGTACTACCAACAGCGGTTGTGATGGCTATTGATGAAAATGGGTTTGAACACGAATGCCGTCTGCTATTGGATTCAGGCTCAATGTCGACTTTGGTGATAGAGAAATTTTGTAAGAGATTAAAGATACCCAGGCAGCATGATCGTACGGTGGTCGCAGGTATTAGTGGCTCGGGCACTCAAGTTTCAAAGGGAATGGTCACTCTGGTTTTAAGGTCTCGGCAAAATAAACGCCAACAAATGAAGGTCGAAGCGTTGGTTATGGCCAAATTGTGTTCGAAATTACCGGCTCAGTCAACCTGACCGAGTATGACATATTCTTAGATGATCCTAATTTTAATGCTTCCCAAGATGTCGATATAATTTTAGGCGTGCAACATGTTTTTAATGTAATGTTGGAGGGAAGAATCAGACAACGAAACAACATCATTGCCATGGAGACAATATTTGGATGGGTACTTGGCGGCCAGCTAGATACAGTCAAAACGAACACAACATCAAGTAATACAGCACACATAGAGACAGATCAAGTTAGAGTTGACGAGATGCTAAAGCTGTTTTGGGAAATTGAAGAGGTTCCAAACACTATGAGGATGTCAAGCGAGCATACAGCGTGTGAGAAATTATTCGTCGAAACCACTCGCAGAACAACAGAAGGAAGATTCGTGGTGCAGTTACCGTGGAAGCAGAGCCCGTTCAAACTTGGAAAGTCGCTAAACTTGGCAGTCAGCCGGCAAAAGTCAATGGAGAGGAAATTCCAGAAGGATGCGATATTTAAACAACGCTACGTCCAGTTCATGCGGGAGTACTTGGATTATGGTCACATGGTGCCAGTTGAGGACACCGAACAGCAAGATTTGAACTTTCTACCGCATCACGGCATCCTGAGATCGTCGAAATTTCGTGTCCTTTTTGACGCTTCCGCGAAAACATTAACCGGCGTGTCCTTAAACGAGCTGCTCATGGTCGGCCCTACTGTTCAACCAACACTATTCGCAATCCTTAAATAGCTATCAGTGCCGATATTGAAAAGATGTACCGGCAGATTTTAGTCAGCAAGGAAGACCGGAAATTACAGGCAATAGTTTGGAGATCGAGTGATGCGGAACCGATGAAATTCTTTACATTAACAACATTGACGTATGGGACCGCAGCGGCGCCGTATCTAGCGACCCGGGTATTAAACGAGTTGGCAAATAAGCATAGTCGACAACTCCCCGCAGCGTCAGCAGTGTTTCTTAAAAGTACTTATGTGGATGATTTAATGACTGGCGCAGCTACAGTCGAAGAAGCAGTCGAATTAAAGGCCAATCGAGTCCAAATTATGGTCGGGCGGGAATGAAACTTCGAAAATGGATTTCGAACTCGAACGGGTTCTTACGCACTACACCATCAGAAGACAGAGCGGAGCTCATAAAAGATTTCAACCAGGAAGATGTAACGGTAAAGGTAGTGGGACTACAGTGGAATCCGAAACTAGACATGTTTTCCTACCACGTCAATATGGCCGAACCAGTTTTTACGAAGAGAAAACTACTGTCGGAGAGTAGCCAAATTTTTGATCCGTTGGGGTGGCTCTCGCCGGTGATAATCAAAATAAAATTCTTATTTCAGACGCTCTGGTTGACGGCAATAAATTGGGATGATGAACTGCCGCATGAAATCAAGAAGAAATGGTTGGCAATTAGAGATCAGCTGCCACTATTAGAAGAAGTCCGTATACCCAGATGGTTGCATACACCTAGTCAGATCGTGGAACTGCACGGATTCTGTGACGCCAGTGAAAGGGCGTACGCTGCGGTTGTGTACATGCGGCACAAAAATAGTCCAGAAGGGTACCACTGCAGTTTGTTGGCCGCGAAATCCAAGATGGCTCCGGTAAAGAAATTATCAATATCAAGGTTGGAACTTTGTGCAGCCTATCTTCTAACACAACTCGTGAAATCAGTCGCAGAAATACTAGAGTTGAAAATATCATCGATCATTTGCTGGACCGATTCAACCATCGTTTTAGACTGGTTATCTGATGTTCTTATGCGATGGGAGACGTTCGTAGGAAATAGGACGTCTCAAATACTAGACATCGTGAAAAGAGACAGCTGGCGTCACATTCCTACACGGTTTAATCCAGGTGATTGCGCTTCCCGAGGAATTCTACCATCTGAAATGTTCAAGCACGAGATATGGTGGAATTCTCCTAGCTGGTTGCAGTTTTGGTCAGAAGCTTGGCCAGAGTAGAAAGGGAATTATGGGACTAAAGACGAAGAGCGTCCTAAATACTGTATGACAACATCTGCAAAAAGTCAACATTTGTCATGGTCCACGGACTTAAGTGAAAGAATGTCATCCTATCAGAAAGTCTGGGACATTATAGTCGCGGAAATCGTCCCAGTAAAATACATGGTAGGCACGCATTGTCCACGGAAGTATGTAAGGTGCTTGAGAATGAAATATTTAAAGTCTATTCAGTGCCTGAGACCATAATTTCGGACAATGGCTCCCAGTATAATTCGAGGAATATTCAGATGCTTTTGGAAAAATATGGAATTACCCACATGCAAACACCGAAGTATTCTCCGTAGTCGAATTCATCCGAAAGGGTGAATTGCTCAATAATATACGCCATATGAGCTTACATCTTCGACGACCATCAAAATTGGGACCTCCATATTCCGGATATAACCTGCGCCCTTCGTAATGTCGTGCACTCCTCGACTAGGTTTTCTCCTCATTTTATCATGTTTAGCCAGCATATGGTGACTCACGGCGACGATTATAAGCTGGCTCCGAAATTTGTCGAGGCAAAAATTGTTAGAAAAGTTGGTACAGTCGCATACGAGTTGGTTCTTAAAAACGGTAAGAATATTGGTATATTCCATGCAAAAGATATTCGTCTTGATAAGTCATCGTTCTATACAAAATAAATATTTCATTCATCAATCATGATAGGTTTCCCTTAAAATCTAAGAAGTTCAGGTGACTAGCACTATGTTTTAAAATCAAAGATTGCTTTATACCTTTAGTAGCCTGGCCTATTGAGACACTCAGGGAGTCGATGGGTACGTCCCCACGATTGTAACAATCATTAAATTAATTGTTATTTTTGTGGCCAACTGACCATGCCCACCAATGGGTGCAGCTCGATTCGTGTTTGTTTCTCAAAACGTGTGAGTGCAATATAAGAAGAAAGGACCGTCCATGAAAAAATAAAATAAAACCATTAAAATGTATTGTTGTTAATGAAAATGAAATTGTATTTGATTTTGTGTTAAAATAATAAAATAATAATTACGAATATTTGTGTTAACTAAAAACTGTATTATTGCTATAAAAAATCAAATTAATTACATAAATAAACACAAAATAAAAAGCAACTAAAACTAGAATAAAATATTAAAAGAAAATTGTGAAAATTTTACAAAGTTTGTAATAATAAAAGATTAGACATTGTTATATAGACGTAGTGCATTTTATTTGTCTATCTGTTCCTGTTGTTTTTTGCTGGTCGAGTGAATTATCAAAGGCCTTCACCCGTTATATTATCTGCGGCTCAAGTGAATTTAGCAGAAAATGTGCTAAAATTAAAAGTTTACGTACGGCTCAATTATTGCCATTCCAATTTGAATCTGCATACAGTGAAACATTTGCAGTAATTGATCTAAACAAACGAGTGTATATGAGATTTAAACATATAAAATAACTGTGTAGAGTTGGGCGTGAATATTGATTACGTTTCGAAGATCGGTTGCAGTCAGTGAAGTGGAAGTCAGCAGTTGGCAGCCGGGAGAAAACAAATCCGTTAGTAATATATTTATTTTTATTTTCATTTTTTTTATATTTAGTATTTTCCTTTTGAGTTCATTGATTTTCATGTTCAATTTTTATATCCCTATAGTGTTTCTTTTTAGTTTTTTATATAACGTAGTTTTCAAATTAAATTGATATGAATTTTGTGATTTCTTTAAATTATCGTACATTTTCTTATTCTGGTAAATTTTTTTTTCTTCTGCTCCCACTGTTCGTGGTTTTTCGCAGTTTTTCTTACAGTGCGTTCGATTTGTCGTTATCAATTAAAAAGCATGCTTATATATTTTTTTTCTTTTCAATTATAGTTATACTAGTAATTACCCGTCAAAACTGACGGAAGTTTCTGAAAACTCAATATATAGTAGTTCACATATTTATTTGCTTTTTATACCCCTTACTTCCCCTTCCTAAAAGATCGTAACATATTTCAAAACCCCTCCCTCTCCCAGGCGTAACATAAAAATATTCACATTTTTAAATTATTTTAATCACGTGAAAGTGAATTTTGCAATTGAGAAAACGGGCTATCAATGATATGATCTATGTTCACTCCTCCCTATCTTTAACAAATCGTAACAAATCATGAAGCCACCCCCATGAAGCGTTACGTAATATGGCCCCATAGCCTGAAAAGTAAAATGTTTTTTTTCCTAAAATAATACGAAATAAGACAATTTAATATTAATTCAATAATTCTTTTATCACAACGTTTCTTGTAAATGTACAGTTATCATTTATTATTGCGCCTTGGTATGAGAAATTGTTGATCAGCACTCTAAGGTTTTCATGATTTCGTACTCGCGTTAAAGCTACATAAAGCTGGCCATGAGCAAAAACAGGTTCTGGTAAAAACACCCCAACCTTATCGAATGATTGTCCCTGAGCCTTGTTAATCGTCATTGCAAAAGCCAAAATGATGGGAAATTGTCGTCGCTTCATTTGAAATCCTAAGCTGCTCTCGCTTGGTTCCAGGTCGATTCGGGACATGCAAACTTCCGCTCCCTTATTGCTGCCTGCGATTATTTCCGCCTTGATACAATTCCTGAACAGCTTTTTCACGATCAATCGAGTTCCATTCAGAAGTCCCTTCTTTGGATCCAAATTCCTTAGCAACATGATGAACGCACCAACTTTCAATTTCAGTGAATGAGGAGGCATGCCAGAAGGGGTCTGAGAATTCAAAAATTCGACTGGAAAATCGATTGCATCGTTCGGGTCGTCGGAGATCATTGAGTCAATGCTCAGAAAGGTTGTTGCATCTCCCGGTAAAAGATCGAGAATGGCATTGTTGAGCTTTGTGACATGAACATTCTTTGGACTGAGAATGATCTTGTTGGCGACATCGGCGATTTCATCAGCAGCTGTTGTTCGAATTTCAACTCCAAAAATTGATCGAATGATGTTTTCACGCTCTATCATTTCCTCAGGAATTTCGACTAAATCGGGATCGGCTTCTTCCAGATCATTTCGCAATCTGCCATCGCCCAATTGCAAAACCCATTCGTTGAACTCTCGTTGTCCAAATGCTCGCATGTTGGTGATGAGAGTTCGCTGCTTCACATGCCGCCACAAAAGAGAATTTTTCACGCACATTTCGATGATATCAGCATTTTTTCCTCTGGGAACAACATTTGAGGTTTGTCGAAAGTCACCGCCAAGGATGAGAAGCTTGCCACCGAAAGGACGAATATTATTCATGATTCCTCGCAGAAGCAGATCAATCACTCGAAGAGAATGCGAAGAAAGCATTGAAGCCTCATCGATAATGAGCATTGCAGCTTCTCGTAATTTAATGGATTCCTGCAAGGGGATTTTCATGGATGACTCCGATGTTTCGTTAGCAGAAAGCGGGATTTTGAAACCACTGTGGGCAGTTCTACCACCAACTAATAAATCCGCTGCAATTCCTGTCGTGGCGAAAGCATGAACAACTTTACTCTGGCCTCTTACATAACTCATCAAAGTGTTGCAAAGGTAAGTTTTTCCCGAAAATGGCACGCTGCATTGGGTTAAGGGTGGCGATCAAGTTTATGGCCATTTAAGCTTGCTCTTTGACATCGAAAACATGTTCGACGTTTTGAATCGGGCCCGGTTCAGGAAGGCGAAAATCTGTGCATTTCATGCCATTCATGCGCAAAATAACCTGAATGTCTTGAAGCAGTTTCTTTTCAGCGGTTATGTGATCGAAATACATGATGTAGTCGGCGATTAAATACTCCTTGAATTGCTCGAAAAGCGCAAGAGGATTTTTTGGCGAATTGAAGACACAAATCTAAGCAAATGTTAGGCGAATTTGATGCGGCATGCACACATGACTTGCTTCACTTAAACATCGTTCCCATTCGCTATCATCCTCAAGAAGGTTCATGGCTCGTGCTGCATCATTGAAGGTGTCAAAAATCACTGAATCGACGGTCTTAAGATCGGTAAAACTTTGAGCTCCACGAATGTGTTGTAATAGCAGTCTCAAATAAAAGCGCTCGCGATCTTTCGGACTGACAGCATACATTCGAGTGATAATCCTATCTCCTCTCTGCTTGCGAACTTTCCAAATGCAAAAAGTTTTGTCAAATACGTAATGCTCAGGAATTTCGGAATACAAATATTTTCGAGCATTCTCGTCTTCGTGCTTATTAAGCTCAAATCATGCAGTCAGATGTGTGCATCGGTGTTGAGCTCGATCAGCTGCAGCATCTTCTTGGCCGTCTTGAAAATAAACCATTTGTTCGTCAGGAAGATGGATGGCAAGGCGATAAACAACATGCGATCGATCGTTCATTGGATTTTCGAGCAGTCGCCAAATTGCTTCAGGAGCACAAACATAATGCGCATCGAGAAATTGCTTAATTTCATCATGAACAATCGGTCCTTGTGCACTTAATTCAACAGAAGCACAATCATATCCTTTGTATATATATTTGAAAATGTACTTGATTGCTTGAACGGTTTGGCAGGATTCGACATTAATGTGACAATTGAATTTGCGTGTTAAAAATTTGTTGTATGGAACGACTTGACGATTATCAATTTTCTTTCTCCTATTTGAATACATTAACTTCGGTTAACGTTTCCTTGCAAAAGGATTTCGGAAATCTTTTTGCACATTCACCTTTTTCCATGCAAGGCGCAAGTGGGTTCTCATTACCGCAAGGTCCATGTATCATCGAGCGAACAACGATTTCATGCAATATGGGTTCCAGTTGCTGTTCAGGAATCTCAGCGCACACAAATCGATCAATCTTCTTGGCTGTGTCGATTTTTGAGTCATTGGCCAGAATGAAGAGCATGTGAGCATGGGGAAGTCCTCTTTTTTGAAACTCAATCGTGTAAACGTATGCAATGACATTTCCAAAAACCTTGTTCTTTAATATGTCATCGAGTAGTGCTTTCAACTTAATGCTGAACACTCGAGCAACCAAATCTGGTCTGTCACCGGGCTGTTGTACAGGAAAAAGGTTCTCTCGAATCTCTGGCCAATTGGGATTGCATGTCATAGTAATGAAAAGATCAGGCTTGCCGTACTTTGCCACAATTGCCATAGAGTCGTGATACTTTTCGCGCATGTTGCGAGGGGAACCTTGAAATGAAGATGGCAAGATGACAGATCGACCAACTGTAGTTCCATGACGAATTGCCACATTATTCAAAACGTCCATTAGACCTCGATATTGCTCGACTCGTAAGCGTCCCTGCTGATTGCGCACAAAGTTCAAATTGTTGGCTTCAACTTGCAGATGAGGATCAACAACCCACTGCTGAAACAATTTTCCGCCATGGAAAACTGGATTGAAGCGACCGACTCGAATGGCAATTTGTGCAACTTTCCATTGCAGAGGAGTGATTTTAGTTCGCTTTCTCTCGGGACAATGAGCGGTATTCATTTGCATGTTTGGTTGCCAGCCAGCTTCTCCAAAAGGATAGAATAGTACGTATGTCATCGGATCCAAATGTAAACTTAAAATGTTGAGGTTGATGAGAGGTTGTTCATCATTACGTGGGTAAACTCGAAAATCACGTTCAAATGATGGCTGTCCGTCGGCAGAGCGAAAAATCATTGCCACCTCGTTAACTGTTGGAAGATCGTAACGACGTCTATCGTCATTACGATCGCCCCGAAATGCCATGTTCACAACGGGAAGCGTTCGATTGTCGGCTGCCGCTGCTTGTTCTTCCTCCCGCTCAACCTCACCAAGATTTCGGTAGGCTTTCGCATAAATATTTTGCTCTCGAATCATTTCATCCAAAGCGCTGACAATAGTTGCGTTCAATCGCGAATTAACAGGATGATTCATGCGATCTTGATTCGCCATAGCTGAGTCGATAACATATAGCTGAGCATATTGTCGTTGCTCACCTTCAGCTGGATGCATGTGGCCAGTACGATGATAGATCTGACCGTGAACGCGAAAAACATAAGGGCCTCGTCCTTGAAACTGATGAATTTGCGCACCCATTGAAGCAAATGCAAGCATAGAGTTGTACGATCGAATGTTATCATGAAAGGCTCGAAAATGTGGTTGATGAGGATTACTGAGAAGCTCATGAAGAAGAAACGAAAATTGTCGCATTTGCTGGCAGCTAGTTTCAAGCAATACAGTTCCTTTGTGGCAACAAAATTTGAAGTTTCCATCCGACGATTTTTCAGCACTAAAATTGAGAGAATGGCAATGTCGACATTCAACATTCATCACACCACAACTGTGAGCATTAATTTCATTGTCTCGAAAGGTTTCATGATCAAAAATCGATGAATTCCCAGCGGCTCTCGATCTTCGCATCCGATTTGCATTTTGAGCTCTGCGAATTATGCCTTCTCCCGGCATTTTATTTAAAAGTCGTTGGCGTTTTTGCTCTTTATTGCGTTGACGACCTTCTTGCGACTGTCGATTTCTCCACCTTAGTTGTCGTTCACAATTCAAACGCAATTTCCGTCCTTCCGGAGTTTCTCGTTCCATTCTAGTTAAAAAGTTTAAAATTTTGATTTCTCATATAAAGTAAAATTTAAATAATTTAATCTTTTTCGGGAACATTGACATTTCAAAAGTTTTAATATTGCTTACATTTATTAAGGTCTATATAACAAATCTATTTACACAACGTCTGTGTAAATTCGTTAAAAATTGAGCGAAAATTTCGCTCTAATTTTTCACACGTTAGTGCAATAATAAAAACCTATCTTTAAATTCAATAAAATGACACAATTTTAACACTTTATTCACACGTAAAACATAAGAACTAAACAAAACAATTGAAGAAATAAAATAAATTTCACTTTCTTATTTTTATAAACACACCCGATACCTATATGAGTATTTGAAACTAATTTTACAATGGTTCCTATGGTCATGATTGCATCGAAAGGGCTCCACGAATTAAAAAAGGCTCACTTAGCTGAAATTTACAGCGGGCCGTATTAAGGTCGATTTATATTATCAGTTCCTTTCAGTTCCTACTCGTATCGTGTCAGACAAAAAAAACATTGTTACATGTACTTTCTATATGAGTATTTATATTATCCGTTCCTTTCCGTTCCTACTCGTACCGACACAGACACATATTGTTGAAAAGAATGTTTTGTATGATATCTGAAGGCGAAAAAATACGAAAGAATAGCGAAACAAACAAAAATTGCAAATTGCTACTAAAATATTTTTGTATTTTTCTGTGTTTTACTCTATACATAACCAAAAGATACAAATTTGTGTATACGATAATCATACGAAGAAAATGCCTGAATTGAAAGGTACGGATAATATAAATTGATGATGTCTGACACGATACGAGTAGGAACTGAAAGGAACTGATAATATAAATCAACCTTTATACGCGAAATATTGATACAATGAGGTGTTGGTGCATTTAGTTTGTAGTAGTGTTAGTGTGTGGGGTGTATAATTATACATATAGCGTCTCGCTCCACACTGGGTATATTATTTAATAAAGAGGATATAGTTTTCAATTCGTTATGTTGTAATGAAATGCCGTTATTAAATGAAAAAAAAAAAAAAAATAATGCAAAACGTTCTTGGTGAGGATCGAACTTATTGGAAAAAATTGAATATCGAAAAATAATTTTCGGTACCAACCTAAATGTACATTACAGTTTTAAAAAATGTATTATTACATATTACATTATAATCATTGTCTTACAATATAAAATTTTATGTTTTTCAATTCGTATTGAAAAAATGAAATACCGTTATAGGCAAAAAAATTATTAAAATTAATAAGTACTTCGATGAGCATCGAACCCGAAACATTTTCTATTCGAAGTTCCTTGTTAAAAACTCACCACCTATATCACTCGGACTACTCAGTTATAAAATTCAAGCATCTAAATTCGAAATATAAGAAAAGCGTTACGGCCGCACACTGTGAATTATATATTAGTAGATTATTTTTTTTAGCTAATAAATTTTATTTCAGCTTCTCTCTCTCTCTCTCTCTCTCTCTCTCTCTCTCTCTCTCTCTCTCTCTCTCTCTCTCTCTCTCTCTCTCTCTCTCTCTCTCTCTCTTTCCATTCTCTTTCTGCTATTCACAATTATGTACATTAAAGTCGGGATATTTTCTTTTGATTTTCGTTTTGAGTGTAATTAATCATGGATAGATGAGTGAACTCCAAGGAGGATAGTTCGTGAGAATGTAGGTAGGTCGAAGGCAAATGTGATATTTTGTTTTAAGTTTTTTTATTCATTTCCGTATCGAGTGGTTCAGAGCAATACATCCACGACTAACGACCTCTCTAGACTGAGCTCAGGCTAAGACCATTTTTTTGTTGTGTTGTTCCGAACCATTCAAAACACGCAAGTGTTTTATGTTTGCGGTTGCGGCGAGATTTTTTTTTCTCTTGCCAACCGTAACAAGGGTCCCAATAAAATAAAGGCCGATTGGAAGAAGGTTTTGAAATAAAAATAAATGCTCAAAATTTAATAATTATGTATTCCTTGTTTTAGGTATTCGACAATTGGAGGTGTGTTACCAATTTTAAGGCACACGCGTTTACAGCGGCGATTAATAAAACTGGTGGTACCATAAACAAATGTAAGCCGCTCTCCGAATTAAAAAATCGGGCTCTTGTTTGCTGGGTGAAAATTGCTTACATATGTACTAATTTACAACTATGTATACTATTTAAGATTTTCAGTTCCATCAATTTGCAGAGCAAGTTGAGCAGGAGAGGTCCAGAGCCAGCACCGCACTTAATGCCACTTTGAATGATATTAGCGGTTCATTAAAAGAAATTTGCGGGTACCTAAAATCTATTGCCGAAAAAGCATAGGCATTAGTGACGATGAGACTGACAATTTGTGATGAAATGAAATTACCCTTATTATTAATTATTGAAATGAAATGAAGTGATGAAATGAAATTACGCTTATTATTAGTAAAATTGAAATACTTTATTTTTATAAATGAATATTTGAATATATTTATTTTAATGAAATTCTAATTATTTATTACAAATTTTATAAATTACTCGCATATTGGTCTCGAATTTGATACCCTAAATTGCGCCATTGATTTTTATTAATAGAGGTGTCAATTTCAGATGTTTCATTTGAAAATTCCTCGTTTGCGAATTCTAAGCCGTCGAATTCAATTAATTCTTCAGCATCTATTGCTGTATCATTCAAAAATTTGTTGTGTAATGCAAATATAGCATATATGATTTGGGTTGCTTTCTTACGGGAATAATGCAGAACTCGATGGCGAAACAAACATCGAAATCTACCTTTCAATACCCCCAAACAAGCGCTCGATACAGTTTCTTGCAGTGTTAAACTTCGAATTACACCGAAATTCATTATCGCTGGATGGATTGGCGTACGGAGTGCAAAGCCATGGCTCCAATGGAAATCCAGAATCACCTAAAATTGAATATATGTACTACAATTTAGCCTACATATTTGTTTAATTTATTCTTGACCAATGATAAATTCCGTTTGAGTGTCAATTGAGGAATATCTATTTGAGAAATGGTTTCTCAGTTGTGACGTTTTCCAAATCACTGAATCATGCACTGATCCTGGAAATGATGCGTCAGCATATAAAATTTTCATGTCGGCATTACAACACTAAAAAATAAAATTATTTTTATACTTCAAACAAAAAAATTTAAATTGAATATTTTACCACCAGCGAATTTATGCTATGATATAATTTTCTGCAAATATATAAATTGCCAGGTGTCTCAACTGAATTTTCCGGTGGGGCGATAATAGATATTTGGACACCGTCAATAGCACCGATTATACCCCTCATTCCATATTTAACCTGAAATCTATTAATAGATCATTATGAAATTTTAAAAATGATTAAATCCTGTAAATTTTTTTCTTACCTTATTTTGTATCTAGTTTTTTTCAAAATAGTTGTCGGAAATGTTATGTGCTTTGGCACCAAATATTTGTTTATTAGGCAAGTTACATTTTCTATACACCTAGTAACACTAGGTTGTGTGATAAGCCCAATCCATTGTTTCTACCGATGGAAGCTTGATAGCTTCCTTGCCCATAAAAATGCAAAGTAGCTAGCACCTAAGAAATAAGACTCACATATGTACCTTCTATTTTCATTTTAAAATAATTCATACAAACTTGCCATTTAAATGGTATTGAGTAGAAGCGATATTTTGCTGCTAACTCAGATATCAATGTCACAACATTTCCCTTTTGCAAACGAAAATATTTGTGGAATAAACTATCAGGAAGCTCAAAAGGATCCTCGTTCATTCTTATGTTCTTCAGTCTCATTTCAAGTTTTTGTCTAAAAAAACATATTTAATTAAATTTTTGTAAACAATTAATAAATTTCCTTACGTAGCAATGCGCTTTTGGCGGTTGCTTACCCTTAGCATTAATCAGAAAAGACGGAAATGAAAACACAATCATATAAGAACACAACCCGCTTTTGATAAAAATCGAACAAAAAATATTTCTTCTTATCATAAAAGTCGCATTTGTATGTCTTCTATTTTTAGTAAAAGACTTCTAAGCGAAAAAATCAAAAAATTTGCTTTTTTTAAGTGTGGAATAGCAATTCTTCTATTTTTTCCTTCTATTTTGACATTTAATAATTTTCATACAAAAGTATAGAAGAATAGAAGATAATGAGATTAGAAGATGTACATTGAATCGACGTGAATTACTTTGAAATTATTTAATTGGGAGGTTTTGTTTTTGCTTGTTGTTTATATCGCCGACCCCTAGGATTGACCATGTGTTATTTTACGTTCAAGGCCTGTACCATAGAGATCGCAAAACTATAGAGGAATATCAATCTTTTGATTTTTGTGGAATAGATTTCGTCGTTGAAATTTGATGCAACATGCCGTATTTTTATTGCCTGTTATTCATATCGCCAACCCCTAGGATTGGCAAAGATAGAAGAGAAGAGAAGATCGCAGAAAATAGACAAATATCAATCTTTTAATTTTTGTTGAACAGATTTCATCGTTGACATTTGAATGCCGTACCTATAAATTGCCTGTTACTTATATCCCTAGGATTGATTATGTGATCGACTTTGTGACATTTAGCGTACTCCATGTACATAGCTAGTAGTCTAATATACAGTATTTGATACTACTGATTTCAAGTTCAACTTTTTGGGGATTTATGTGCAATATTTCATGCACAAAATATCGCCTGAATGAATGCAATTTGTACAAACGAATACTTACAAATTTTTTGTTATTTGGGAAGAATTTCACTTCGGTCAGTTTTGACGTTTGTTCTTCCATACCTAATTTATGAAAGAATTGATGGGGAATAGATTTTTTAACGAAAATGTTTGTCTATCGTTAGTTGATATTAATAATTAATAATATTAATATTGTTTGTAATGGAAGAAGCATTAATTACGCTTTGGTAAGATGAGAGCAATAATCCGTTTCTGTGGATATTTCATAGAGGACCGCATCAGGCTACCGAGCATTGTACGCCAACATCAAAATATTCAAGTTTTTTTCATATGATCTTAATAAAACTTGACATTATGGGATTCATAAAATCGTCAAGGCTAAGATGTCTTGCGTACATACTTCGTTCACAAAATCGGACCACTTAAAAGGCTTGAAGACCTGTTAGGAGACAACCTACCCGATGGATGAGCGTCGTTGAAAGGGAGCTAATCACACTCTGACATCGTGTCTGGCGTCCTCCTGAGGCATATCGAACTTTGTGGAGGAACACGGTTGAGCTGGCCAAATACTTTCATGGGATGTAGTGTTAACAGAAGAAAGAGGAAGAAGAAATTATTGAAAATTTATTGAACTAAATCACTAAATTCCGTGCAGCGGGTTATTTCAGCTAGTTTTTTTTAAACTTTAGTCACCATAGATTCCAGCCCAATTTGAGCCCCAAGCCACTAGTACATCACTCAATAATTATTCTTCATTAACATTTAACATTCTTTACCATCATAGAAAAAATTGGATTTAACACACTTGCGGAGAGAATTCCGTCACAAAACTCGTAATTTTCTTATACGTTTGTAATGTTTCAACCTGTACCATTGCTGTATCAAATTTGGAAAATTATGTGCTGTCCCACATTCGTTTTTTTTGTAAATCGTATTTTTATTTTTTTTATTTTTAATCGGTTAATCTAACAGTTAATAATTTTGTCGATGAACATAACACATGCGTGTGTATATTATATGGAACAATGCTAACAGCAGTGATTTAAAAAAATGTTTTCATGACATAAACATTGTATTTGTCTGATCATTTGTCCTATTTCGACGAATATTCATTGTACATATCATCTGCAATCAACTGAATAAATATTTGTAATCTACTGGGCGATTTGAGTTTAATCCTGTCGGTACAGTATATTTATTTATAACTAAATTTAAACATGGAAAATGATTTAACTATTTAAAACGTATTGCTAAAACCCAGTATGATGATTTGGGAGAATAAATTATATTTTGCGGGTGCAAATTCTTAGCTCATCTGATCTGGAGTATTTATATAGAGAAATCATTGGTATTATAACAGTTTAACAGTTTAGGTATATTTGTACTTACATATAACACATTCGACATTCCTGTAAACGATACACTCAAGCACTATATACACACACGTAGATCCATACAAACTTACTTTCAATATAAAAATAATAATTTCAATTTAAAAACTTTATCTTTTCTTGTTCCAAACTTAACGAAAAACTAAAAAAAAAAAAACTTTAATACGTTTTCTTCTCCGTCTTTATAATTTCGTATCTTTCGTGTGTATAGTTTCTTCCAAATTTATACAGTTTCTAGTTTTTCCCATCTAAAAAATATTAATATCTTGGGATTTTCTATCAATCTTCAAAATTATTTTATTTAAAATGAAACGAACACACAAAAAAATAAAATAAAAATTCGAACTTTAAAATTTATTGAAATCATATTTAATGAATTAAATTATAGCATCTAACGTCTTTCTATCTATCCTGCAGGGATTTTAAATTATGATTGGATTTTTAATGCTTGTGCTTTATTTTCTTGTGTGCGCGCTGGAATTTCAAATTTCGGTTCTGGTTTTTTGATATCATTGTTGCAATATCTTATTTGCATAAGATGAAAAATTGTTCTATCTTTATTTTTACGTTGTTTGCATTTAATGAGTAGTTTGAAAATGTGGGTTGGAAACAGGAGTTGCTTAATTTAAAACTTAATGAATAATTTCATGGTTTTAAATTATTAATTTGGTTATAGTTTTAGATGGATATCTTCCGTATCTCATTTGTTTAGAAAGTTTTAAAACTAATATTTCTTTCTAGTCTATTATAAAATATTCTGCTGAATGTATTGAAAAACATTCATAAGTAAACCAGGTGCATACAAAACTGTATAGTTATTCGATGAAAATAATTTTTCTAAACTGCCTTACCTACTTAATTGAAGAAATTGATCAGCTTATTAAAAGAATATTAATAAATATCAAGGGCTTTCAGAAATGAAAGCACCCCAAATAATGACGCTAAAAAGAGAGAGTTGTCCATTCCATCAAATTCGAAACCCTAATAATTGGTCAGCTAAAAGGAAAATTTGGTCAGGTTTGTTCAATAAAATAAAAATTAAACGGTTTAAAAATAATTTAAAAAAATATATTTCGCTTACAAATTACCGGAACTAAGTACCCAATTTTGATTAAAAGCGGATTAATTCTGAATTTCCGTTTTTATCAATCGGCACACCATCTCATAATTTCGGCGTAAAAACTATAGCGTGCCAAAATTAAGCCAATTATTTGATTCAGTTAAGAAATATCACATTCCACAAAAAAATGAGATTATTTACAAACAAATAATTTGAAGTAATTTTAATACAATAAATAACCAACATTGGAAAATGAAATTAAGTATAGAAAATATGTGATATTAAATTAATCATCAAGAAGAACTTTTAATTAAAAAAATTATTTTTACATAAAATTTACAACAACCACGCAGCTAATTTTGGCCCTAATATGTTTCCCGTAAAATTCCATTGCTATACGCTGAATAAATAAAAATGAAAGCAACAATCAACTAACATCAATAACCAGGAATAAAGGTTGATGTACATATGCGACGTGCGACAAGTGGGAATAAACGTGACGGTTTCTTGGCAAGGACTTACATTTGTGACGGGTTTGTGACGGGATTATTTTTGTATTGTGTAGTGCGTTGTAATAAAAAGAGAACTAAAAATGTGACAAAACAATCAGGAATCAAGGAAAACAAAAAATTGTACTAATATTGGCTTTGCTAAATAATGAATCTCCCAAAAGATGTTGGGTGAATCAACTGCTTTTAAAGCGCTCAAATAACAAGGTCATCATCATTATTATCATCATCATCATTATCATCATCATCATCATCATTATATTAATAGAAAAACATGAATTTAGTCCTCCGTTTTACGCCGAAACTATCCAACCGATTTTCATAAAAATTACACCATTCAAAAGGTATTCTTCTGTAGGTGTGCACAATCTGTGTCTTAAATAAATCGGATATCAGATGGCTGAGTTATAACGGTTTAAAAATAACACATTACAACAACAATATTTGTATATTTTCATATAGGAATCAAATCAAATAGGAATCATATTAAATCCGTTTTGATTTTTATATTGTCAGCTCTTTCATTGTTCATATTGTCAGGTCTTTCATTGTTTTGATTGATGATTTTATATTGTCAGTTAAACAACGTAATTCAATTACAACAACAATATGTGTATTTTTTAATTTTTTTTTATTTGTTCGACATAAATAGAAAGAGAGAAGCTGTGTTTTTCGGTTGCTAATTGGGCTTTCATTTTCCATAAAATGACTCGCCGTGCTACTATTACTGGTAGCGTGGAGCGGCGTCGTGACAGAATTAATAAGAGATTACAAAGAAGTGCATTACACGACAATGGTCCTATAGATAATTTAGATGGTTATTTTAAATGTGCTTCAAATTTAATCCCGCGTAATTTTAATTCTTATAGTTGTGGTTCAATGAGTTTGCGTTGTGCATTTTGTAGTGCCAAACATTTTCAGGGAGAAGTCACTTTACGAAACACACAGTCGTTTACCTTATGTTGCCATAAAGGCAAAATTGATTTACCTCCTCTTGGTCAGGATACATCTGAATATGGTCGTCAACCGTGCTTTAACATCTGAATATGGTCGTCAACCGTGCTATGCACAGTTATACTTTTATGATGTTGATACTGCTAATCAGTATAGAATGCGTGAGAGAGTAAATATTGACTGTAATATTAATTTAATGCGTGCATTGGCTGTAGAATTAGATCGCGTGAATGATTTTGTTCGATCATTCAGATCAATGGCAGAATATTGTAAACAGCTTGAAAACATTGCTTCTGATGTTTGTATGGTGATAAAAGTTAATCGAAATGCAGATTTACGTTGTTTCAATGATGTTGTTCAGACCGATGTCGCAGCAATTTTTAAAAATGACGATGGTGAACCTCCTTTTGAGAGAAATAAATATGGTTGTTTTTTCAAAATTGTCAAACGCAGTTCGTAGTATTTCTGTTTTAGATTCTTCGTTAGATCCCTTAGCTTATCCGTTATTATTCACAAACGGTGATACTGGTTAGCATGTCAATATAGCACATAACATAGCTACTACTTATTTTTCTACAGTACCTCGAAACAAACTTACAATGCTTCAATATGCCTCTTATAGACTTGCAATTCGTGATGGGTTTAGCCTTTTACATCATTCGCAATTATTTCTTCAATGGGTGGTTGATATGTAGGCACAAGGTTGCATTTTGTTCGTCAAAATCAGGCAAATTACGTGCAGAAGTGTATAATAATTTAACTGACTTTGTAAATAATTGTCCAAACGGTGCTGATGAAGTTCATACTGTGGGCCGTAAAATCATTTTAACCGTCATCTTTTATTGGTTCTCATGCAATGTCAATCGGGCAACATTTCGGAAAACATTATTCATAACTATGACATGCAATCCATAATGGCTAGAAATTATTGAAGCTCTTGATGGTTGTAGTGCAAATTTTCGTACTGATATTGTCGTTCGTGTATTTAAAGGTAGGCTTAAGGAACTTATCGATTTAATTTCCAAAAGAGAAATTTTCGGTAAAGTAAATGCCTTAATTTATACTATTGAGTTCCAAAAACGTGGTCTACCTCATGCGCATATTTTGATCACTTTGGATAAGGATGATAGAATAGGTGGGGTTGTTGATATTGATAAGACTGTGTGTGCTGAAATACCTGATATTCAAGTACATCCACAACTACATGAAATTGTTAGGCGTCATATGATTCATGGACCATGCGGTCTACTTAATCCAAACTCTGTCTGCACGAGAGAAGGAAAATGCAGCAAACATTTTCCAAAAGATTTCTGTGATTATGCGAGTGATAGCGTGAATGGATATCCTGTTTATAGACGACGAGATAATGAGGTGAATGTTGATGTTCGTGGGGATTCTGTTGATAATCGATTCGTCGTTCCATACAATCCATATCTTTTAGCCAAATTTAATTGTCATTTAAACGTAGAAGTGTGCACAGCCGTTAAAAGTGTGAAATACATTTACAAGTAAGTGTATAAAGGATATGATTGTGCGTCGTTAGAATTTGGGGAATTAAATGACGAAATTCAAGTAGATGTGATACAAAATTTCTTAAATGGGCGGTATGTTGGTTCCACTGAGGCTTCATGGCGTTTATTTCAGTACTCTATGCACTTTCAATCGCATACGATTATTCGCCTTGATTTTCACCTGCCCAATCGTCAAAATGTGGTTTTTCGGGAAGGTTCTGAGAATGAAGCTGTTGCAAATCCATCAACGACAAAATTATTGGCATTTTTTAACTTGAGTGAAATACCATTGCATTATGTTTAGAATTATAGAGAGCAAAATTGGACTAAGAGAAAACGTGGAAGTGAAAAAGTGATATCTCGATTGTATGTTGTGTCTCCCAAAGAAATTGAATTGTTTCATTTGCGGTTGCTTTTGTTGCATGTCCGGGGCCAAAAGTCATTTGGAGATTTACAAACGTATTTAGATGTTCAATATCCTACATTTATCGAACTATGTCAAGCGCGAGGTATTGCATCCGATGATAATGAATGGCGTAAGTGTTTGAATGAAGCAAAAGAAACTAAATCTCCTCGGCAATTACGTGAATTATTTGGATTTATTTGTGGTTTGAATGTTCCAACAAATGCCTTACTTCTATGAGAAGAGTTTAAAATATTCATGAGTGAAGATTTTCTTAAGTATTATAATGAAAACATTTCATGTAATAGATCCTTTTTGATTATTGATGATATTCTTCAAACACACAATCTTTCCTGTCAACAACTTGGGCTTCCAATTCCAGTGTATGTGGATGAAAATGTTGATTTCGATTTTGTTGATCCTATTGAAGAAGAAACCATTTTTCATGAGATATATAGAAGCGCCAATGATGAACAACGCAATGTTATAAACTTGGTTTTGCGTGAATTATTAGATCATAATACTGGTAGCAATGTATTTTGTTTGACAGCTCATGCAGGTTGTGGAAAAACGTATGTCCTAGAAGCAATCATTCATAAATTATATTCTTTACAAATACCATGCATACCAACTGCTTTCAGTGGTATAGCTTCTACTCTTTTGATTGGTGGCCCAACTTTGCATAATGTTTTCAAGTTACCTATTCCAATTATAGAAAACTCAGTATCAAGCATTACTGCCAAATGTGCTCAAGGTCGATACATTAAATTAGCTTCATTGATAATTATTGATGAAGTATCAATGTGTCCACTACATGCCTTAAAAACGATTGATAGATTATTTAGAGATTTGACTGTGAATGAAAGTAGAGAAAAATGATTTGGGGGTAAAACAATTCTGTTGTGCGGTGACTTTCGGCAAATTTTGCCAGTAATATCTCAGGGATCAGGTGTCACCCTAATTGAGCATTGTATTATATCTTGGTCTGAATTTTCAACTTTTCACTGTGTTACTTTAACACAAAATATGATACCTCTACCTCATCAAATTGGGTTTGTTAAATTCCTTAAATCTATTGGTAATGGTGATATGCAAACTTTAACTCAATACGGTCAAGATGTCATTGAAATTCCAACACATCTACTGTCTGATTCTTCAAATATCATACAAGATATGTTTGGCAATATTTCAGAAACCTTTCTATCTTCGGATATTTTAAATATTGTTATTTTGGCCCCAAAAAATGTTGATTGTCATTTTATCAATTCCGAAATTATGAATCGTATACCAGGCGATGAAAAAGTATACTATAGTTTTGATACGATTATTAGCGATAATATTCGAAAACAAAGCAATTATCCGGTTGAATTTTTAAACTCTTTGACTGTTACCGGTTTACCGCCACAGCGGTGTCTTTAAACTTACCGTTTTTGGGAAAGCATTAGTCGAAGGCAGCTCATTTTCGAAAATCCCTCCTGATCAATACTTACCGAACAGCAACATAAGTGCTCCTTATGTAGTTGTCGCAGACGAGGCTTTCCCATTGGTAAGGCATATTATGAGGCCATTTCCGGGAAGAAATTCATCTGCTGGGCTACCCGTACCGGAGTCAGTTTTTAATTATCGTTTGTCGAGAGCAAGGCGGGTCATTGAAAATACTTTTGGCATTTTATCCGCTAAATAGCGAATTTTTCGAAGGCACATAAATGCAAAGCGAGAAAACGTTCTAAAATTAATAAAGGCAACTGTTTGCTTACATAATTGGATCAAAAGAAAACTGCTTTTTATTGCCCAGCTGGTTATACAGATGTTTAACGTGAGAATGGAGAAACTGTTGAAGGACGATGGCGTCGAGAAACGGGAGAAGACAGCAATGGAGCTCTGCAACGTATTGGCCGAGCAGGTAGCAACAATTTTTCGACGAATGCTATGACTATTAGAAATAATTTTAAAAATTATTTGAATGATACAGATATTCTTCCTTGGCAGAATAATAGAGTTTATAGGTCTTAAATGAAAACTTTATTGTTTGCGCAAATAATTGAGCTGAAAACGAACTAAAATAGTAAAAAATTTAAATTTACTTATCGAAACTTTTGTTTATTAGGTTAAGTTGTAATATATCAATTATGTCACTTTAACTTTATATCTACCATTGTCGCTTAATTGTATGTCGTTATCAAATTTAAATTACTAGAAAATAAGTCATTTAAAGAATGCATCCAAATGTTTATGGATATGCAATAAACTTTTATAGTAGCATTAATTTCAAAACAGATGTAAATTGAATGTAGACAGTAGAGAAAAAGTATTTGGGTTATAAAGAGTTTATCATTGTGATTGTAAAGAATTTAAATATTATAAAATTATAAATTAAATCAGATCAATTTCTTTTTTTTTTTTTGTTTGCTTTTAAACCTAAAGATCATTGACCTCATTCTTCCGTACATTGTAAAAATCATTTATTCTTGATTATATATAATATAAAATTATTAAAAATTATTACTATATATTGTCTTTTTATTATTTTATTAAATAGTTTAAAAAGCCAAAGGAACAAAAAAGTAAAATTAATAAAACTTTGATGGCTCAGATTCGCCCAAGGATCGTATGATTTCGTTCGTAAATGTTGTATAAGAAGTTTGTCGTTTGTCACGTAATATGAGACCTGCAAACGGTTCATGGCTCAATCAATCAAATGCTGTGACGGCGTGGCTATACCTGGTTATTCCGATTTGATTTCTGACAACTCGAAAGTATGTTCAAGTATATTAAACTACACGGCTAGATTTTCTGTTTATATAGTACCAGTGGTGGCTTGGAAGTGATATGTTCAATGTGATTAGTTGGTATTCCGGTGGCTTGTGCTATGCTGTCGAACGAAATTGCTGCTGCTGAACTACTGGGAGCTGTTTCAGGTAGTTTAAGTCGTCGCTGTTTGCAGACTTTTCGTTGTAGTTGGTCGGCCGTCAAGGTTACTGTTAGAGGTGAACCCTCAGTGGGACTCCCCAGAGGTGGAGTAATCTCAGCGTTGTCTGCCATTATAATTAATATTTATAAACTTAACTTTAAAAAAAAAAAAATGGAGGTGTGGCCAACACACGATTTTCTTTTGCGAACAGAGAATTTTGAGAAATTTAATTTTTTTTTTTAATTTTTAAATTTTTAAATTTTTTTTTTTTAATTTTTTATTTTTTATTGTTATTTGTTTTTAATTTTTGGAAACATTTTGTTTTTGGCAGTTTTTTGTAAACCTTATACTTTTTAAGATATTTACAAAATAAACTTTCTGGACCAAGGGAGTGGCCACTTCCGGTTAGCCGATTTGAAGTAAAATTCACTGGGACCTCCCAATTTATCAAAAAAGCTTAAATCTGAAGTTTCAGTTCGATTGGTTAAACCATCTGGGCTGTAGAGAGGACACAGACAGACTGACAGACTGACAGACTGACAGACTGACAGACTGACAGACTGACAGACTGACAGACTGACAGACTGACAGACTGACAGACTGACAGACTGACAGACTGACAGACTGACAGACTGACAGACAGACAGACAGACACCATTTCGAAACCCACTTTTTTGGACTCAGGGGACCTCAAAACAAATAAATCTCTAAAAATCTCAAGGTCCAAAATTTTCATGATTACTATACTTTATTTTACTAGAGTAAAAGAAAGTAAAAATTATACCAAATACCAAAAGTTAGGCTTCTTTATTGCAATCTGAGCGCCTACCACTGGTGGGAGCCCAACAATTTTGAAAATAAAACAACAGAAAATGAATCCTTGGTAGATGATTTGCCCCGTAGTGACTCGACAAAAATATTCAAAAATAAAAATATTTTGAAAAAAAATTAAATGTCGAAATTAATTTTGTGTTTTTTTATTTTTTTTTATTAAAATAGAAAGACCTCAGGTTGGAATACAATTTTTTTGATAAACACAGAAAATTAAAATTTCTTAAAGCTAAATGACGTTGTGGTTTCTGAATCCGAATATTTGTTAGACCTTAAAAAATTCACCAAAGGCTCTTCTGTGGCCTCTTTACAAGAAATTGTGATGACTGCCTGTATTATGTTTGCTTCATTGTGCAAAAATTAATGGCTGTTGTAGTTGTGATGACCGCCTGTTACCCGAATCACGTCAGGGTTACCAATCGAGGAGGTAATCTTTGGATTGAAAATAATTACTACTTCCAAATTTGATTTATTAGGAGGGTAACTTTGGAGCCCTTTATAACTCACTTTTAACTTTGTCAAACATTTTTATTTTTTAATAATAAATAGTTCGGTATTTAATTAAATTTTATAAACTGACTCGATAATTTCAGTTATATAATAACAGTATTATTTACTGGTATCAATTAGTCTGATACATATATTTTTGTTACAAACTGGTGTATGATTTTTTACTAACTGAATTTTTATATACATAATGCTATATTTTTTCAAGGAAAAAAACAAAACTTCATGGAAAAATATTGGATCTCCCTGGCACACCGAGTCCGTGAATGCTTTTTTTGCTCTTCCATAACTCTTTGAGCTTTCACTAAAAATAATTTGGCGCAAACAAACGAATTGTCGTCAATTATGACGCCGGATTCGATGTATTGGAATTTTTAGATGAGAAACTGGGCGCGGCTTCGTTGCTTATATATTATTGTTCATTGCTTTAGTTATCTATTATAGGATTTTCAGAGTGAAGAAACCGGGCGCGGCCTTTATTTATTTATTATTCATTTTCATTTTAACAACTAGCCCATGAGGATTTCAGACCTTTAATAATTTTTAGTTTATTTTTCAAAAGTAGTTGGTGAAACCCAACGCAGATTTCCAGAAACTTTAAGCTCCAGCTGCTCAGTACTTTCAGAAATTGTGTTGTCTTGATTTTTATCCTCTTAATTTATAGGAACTTCAGTTCGGAATTCATACTTCAGAAACTAATTAGTGTCTTATCATTTCAATTTTGGTTGCTGGTAACATTAATTGTAATTCTTTACAGGAAAGAGTTCATCACAGATCAAACTACTATAATCTTAGTGGCAGGTTCGTGGTAAGGCTCCATTTTTATAGTAGTTGAGCTTGGTGTTATTTATTTAGTGTAACTATTAAATTATTTAACTAATTAATATTGACTTTAGTAGGCCAAGGATTGAAAGCACTAACAAAAGTAATGTTTTAAAGTAAGTGTATTGTCTTAAGCATAAACTAAACTAGAAACTATTGACCGTCAAGGTGTCTGTAACCGGGTCGATCTCAGTCCTATTCTAACCATCCTATCCAATCCTTCCAAGTTAATGTAAAGAAGGGTGTACGGTGGACCCGGCGTCATATTCAATTAGCAGGAGATCCTGCTTAATGCTTGGTCGTACACTCAAAATCAATCAAAAATCAATCATTCAATTTATTTTATTTATTTATTTAATTGTATGGTTTTTACTATTAAATAACATTATTAGAATTTTTTTTGATATCAAGGTAGGACGTGTCATTATTTTCCATTTTAGGTTTAGCTCCTTGGTGCAAGCCTGGAAATGGATAGATCATGGGAACTGTAACAACAAAATAATTTATGTTTCTATAAAATTGATATTCAATTGAAATCAATAGATCAGAGTAGTGAAAAGTCTAACACGGACTTAGTGGTGAGCTCTCCTATATATGGCAACGACCTTGAGGAATTGGAGTTCGAGGAGACGGCAAGGAGGAGAACACGCCTCAGTGGGCCGCGAGGAGACATCTGTCCCATCTAATTCGGTTAGGGGTCCCCCGCGACGCTGCCTTGCATCAATGTAAGGAGAAAATCAGGGACAGAATTATCCAAACAAATAAGAGGAATAGGTCGGATGACGACTCTACCCCCAAAGGCATCGCGGCAAAAAGAGGGAAAGTTTCCAGTTCTTCACCGAATGCAATGGAAGCCGCCCCAAAAGCTACAACTGAGAGCGACAACAAAGAGAGTAGCCCCGAAAATAGGACCGACACGGCCACAAGGTATAGCAATGCAGTAAAGGCTATTAGGTTGGAGATTACCGACCAAGGCATCCCTGAAATGAAACTGGGCAATACCCAGATTCTGCCAAAACAGGATGCGATAATGGATACAGTGGCGGAGCTGCCGTTAAATGGCGTTAGCCCAAACTTCCTGGGATGACGCACCAGAAACGGTTGGCTCACGGACAACTGTGCCAATGAAAACACGGCAGAGTGGCTTAGGGCTACAGTGCCCTCACTTAAACCATGGGACGAAGCATCCCTGAAGGCAGTCGAGGAGGAGGAGTTGCCTCGCCCGAAAATCATGTTGGTCTACCTGCCACGAGGTGGTAAGGAGACAAACGATAAGATACTGCGTCGTCTAGCGGTACAGAATAAGGACCTAAGAGGCGCAGACTGGAGGATTGTTGCAAGGAAGGAGCGAGAAGGCGACCACCTTCAAATTACGGTGTCCGTTTCACATAAAACGGCGGATATACTCAAGGGCTCCAACTATAGAGTCAACTGAATGTTTGACTCTGTACACTTCCGCCCAAAGAAGGAGAGTGCGGTGAATGCAGTCAAGAGGAGAGTGGCGGACCCGAATCTGCCCGGCACGTGAAGCGCAGCTTTGGCTGAGAACTCTAGCCGCGGTGGTATTGTCACTGGGCCGGGGGAGGCCACGAGACCTGGCACCTCCGGAACAGGGAGACCGGCGAAACCGGGCCGAGGTAGGAGCGCAAAAAGCTATGGGGTCAGCTAGAGGAAGGGTGACATAACAGCAACCTACAAGTAAACCAGGCTCTCCGGAGCCTAAGAAATGAGAAAAAACGCATGCACACCAAACCAACAACAACAATGAAACTGAGATTCGTGCAGATTAATCTGCATAGATCGAAGACGGCTACAAACAAACTAAACCAACTTTTTATGATTAATGACTGGGATATAGCGCTCATACAGGAGCCTTAGACCAACAATGGGAAGATTACAGCCAATACGGATAAGCTAGTAATACGACACGGCTGCAGATAGGCCGAGGACCGCAATTCTCTGTAGCTCAAGGCACAATATCTTCTCTATTAACAATTTATTTCTAAGGACATCACGGCGTTTTCAGTAGAAATGCCCTTACCCAAAGGAGGCAGGAGTGTGATTAACATCACTTCTGCATATTTTCCCGAGGATAAAAATGACCCCTCTCCAGAATTGGTACAGAGCTTCGCGAATTATTGTACGACTCAACACCAAAAAATCATCATTGGTTGCGATGCTAATGCATCAAAACTTAGGGATAACAGGACGAACGATTGGACTACCTATCAGAATTCACTTACCCAATACAACATTGCTCTTAGCCAGAGAAATAGACTAAGCTGGAGACACTTCTGTAAAAAAATAGACAAATTACATATGGCGTGTCGACTCTAGAAGGCACTCTCGAGATAACCACAACCAGGGAGGAGAAGTGGCGAGATAACCACAACCAGGGAGGAGACTCTGGAATGTCTAGTGAGAGGTCACTTCCCAGAATGTGTAGTACTGAGGGATCAGGAAGAATCCAATGCAAGTTGCGTACAGCCGTACCTGGTTCCAAAGGGGCTCACAAGTTCTCGTGACAGTTTTTCACGTCGGAACGGATAAGTTGGGTCTTTTTACAATAAGGCCTGCAGACTTTGCTGTCTTATCTTGCTATACTCTTCAGAGCCAGCTACAGCTTGAAATATGTTCCAAAATGCTGGAGAGAGGTTGGGGTGATTTTTATCCCAAAAGCAGGAAAAAGATTCCCAGAGGAGAATAGGTGTTATAGGCATATTAGCCTAGCATCATTGTTACTGAAAACCATGGAGAAAATTCTGGGACTTTGTATTAGATCCAACACTCTCCAAAGATACCCTCTGGACTCTAGGCAGCACGCCTACCAAGTCACGAAATCAACAGAAACAGCTCTACAAGAGCTGATATCGGAAATCGAAAATACGCTCCGGAATAAAAAATTATTACTATGCTCCTTCATTGATATCCAGGGAGCTTTTGATAATACTAGTTTCGAGGTAATTCAGGAACAAGCACTAACAAGAGGTATAGACTCCTCCGCCGTAAGGTGGATAGTAAACATGCTAAAACACAGGAGGATTACGGCGTCTTTTGGAGAGTTGCCCCCAGGAAGGTGTTCTCTCTCCCTTTTTGTGGCTGATCGTAATTGATCATTTACTTACCATATTGAAGAATTTAAACTTCTCAAACATTACCTATGCGGACGACCTAGTTTTGATGGTTAGGGGCAGATCCGAAAATACAGTAGGGGAAAGAATGCAAAAAGGCCTAGAGGTAGTAAATGATTGGTGCACGGAGGTGGGCCTTACGGTAAATCCTAACAACGTTAAGTGTACTTAAACTCTCCAACTGTCGGCGGAGGTTGAATATCTGACACAAGGCGAAATAAGGCGAATAACAAAGCGAATAACAAGGCGAATAAGGCCTACTTCACCTGCAAAAGAATGATTGGCATGGGTTGGCTTTACCGGACCCGTTATAAGACCTATGGTCTCTTACGCGGCGTCTGTGTGGTGACCAAAGACAGAGCAGACTGGTGCACGGAGAATACTGGACAATATCCAAAGGTTAACTTTGTGGGTGCAACTAGAGCAATGAGAACTTGTCCTACAACTGCCCTTAAGAGAATACTGGGGCTCTCACCAATGCACCTACACATTAAAAAAGTAGCTTGTGTCCTACTGTGTGTAGTGTCCTACCAAAATGAAATTTTAAGGAGGAATTGATCCAACTATCAGATATGATGGTAAGGATAATCGACTGTCGGAGGAATTTTACCATTAGCTTGCCGGATAGGGCACTGGTAGAGAATATTATTTTCTGTCTCCCCGCCATGCTTCTGTATGGTATACGGATGGATCAAAAACAAATGGGGCTGACGGTGCAGGGATAGTCGCGCCCGACCTAGAACTATGCACACCACTGGGCAGCACCCCGCACAGTTTTTCAGGCAGAGACCATTGATATTGAGGTATGTGTGCTTCAATATATCAAAAAGAAATATAAGAAGACCGAGATCTATATAATCTCAGACAGCCCAGCAGCTCTGCTAGCCTTAGGAGCTTCAGTGTTCAGCTCGAAATTGATCTGGAGTTGCTACTGTAATGTATAAGAACTGGGTAAAGCAAATAAAGTCACACTTTTGTGGTCTCCTGGCCACTCCACCGTTAAACGAAATGAGGTCGCAGACCGATGTGCAAAAAAAGGACCAAGCCGAGATTTCCTGGCTCCTAGTCCTAGTATTACTTTTTCCAAAGCCCACTTGGCAGATAGTATAAGGGACTGGGAGCAAAATTATTGGAAATTTCTCTGAGAATCCTCCATTGGGATGAGACAGGCGAAGAAATTATGCAGTTATAATATTATACGTCTGGGAGAGGCACCGAGGATGGACCGCCAATCCCTAAGATTCCTTACCTGGTTTTTAACAGGGCACGGCCCTTTTAACGGCCATCTACATAAAATGGGAAGGTCCCTTACGGGCCAATACAGATTCTGTAACTGCGGTAAGGAGACATCTGGGTTCAGAATATTAATATTAATTTAATTGCAGTACATAAAAATTTATTTATAATTTATGTCAGAGAATTAAATGAGGGTTTCACAGTTTAAATAATTCTTTAGTTTATTTTTAAAGTAGTTGATGGCGAACCAACCTCGCTCACCTTCCAGAAACTTCAAGCACCCAGCGAACATGTAGTTTAGAAGTTGTATTGCCTTGTGCTAACTATATTATCGTATATATTACCAACAAAAATATACTAACTATCGACTACATAGTGTCTGGAACCGGGTCGATTTTTTGTTACTAACATCCTTCGGTTTTGTTATATGTGAAAAGGGTGTACGGTGGACCCGGCGTCTTACCGGGAACCTTGCTTAGACTTGATTGTACAATCAATCAATGAATCATGCTATCAATAAAAACAAGGAATTTAGTTTGGCAACTTTAACCTGTTAGTATTTTATGTGTTCTTGATTATACCATTATTTTTAATTATTGTCCAGTGGGATTTAAACGGAATAGAGTAATAAGCAATTAATTATTTATTAATTTGATTTTAGAGGTATGTCTGGAATTAGTTAATTAAGTTATAAACAAAAATAAACAATTAATTTTTAATTTTGATTTTGGTGATATTCCTGGAATTAATTAAATAATTTCTTTAATTTCTGAAGTTAATAGCTAGTTAAGCTAAAGAATTAGAAATTAAATTTTATAGGATTTAAGATTTTTGGTTTTTGATTTAAGAATTTAGTTTAAAATAAAGAATAGAAAGAATTAAAATTTTTATGCGTCTCGAATTTCAGGTTATTTAGTTAATGATTAATTTGCTTTCCTTCAATTTAGATGCTGAATTGAATTTATTTTATTTAAGGATGTTAAGTGATGATTTTAAATAAAGAATTAATGCGTTTTGGGTTTAACTGAATGTAATGGAATTAAATTAATTTGTATTTAAATTAAATTGAATTAAATTTAGTGAAATTAATTTTTCTATGTAATCGAAATCGTTTTAGTATCACTATTTATATTGGCTAGTTAAAATGGTTTTTATTTAGAAAACTCCTGAGAAATTCAACCAAGATGGCATTGGTTGTGGTGATAGCACGCTGGCCGGGTGGTTGTTGGTTTTAATTATAATTTATTTTAGAGAATTAAATTTATACTTAATTAATTTTAGAATAGTTATTATAAAGAATTAATGCATATTTTAAATTTAGGAAATTCTTGAAAAATCTGAAACAACTTTACAGGAATTTGAGCAGTAGATGAACTATAAATTGTATTGTCTTGTGCTAAATAATTAATTAAAATATTAAAATATATTACTAACAAATTGACTAACTATCAACTATTTAAGTGTCTGGAATTGGGTTGATTATTTGTTGCTAACATACCTTGCCTTTCCTTCGGTTTTGTTATATGTAAAAGAGGTACGGAGGGCCCGGCGGCATCCGGGGTTCTTGCTTAGGCTTGGTCGTACATCATGATCAATCAATCAATCAATCAAAATCATTACTAAAACAAGAAAGCTCTGAAAAGGTGTTAAACAATTAAATTGTAAACCAATTATTTCAATATTTCGTACTACTAAATTTCTTAGGTACAAACCACAGAATACACAGTTAAATGTACAAAAGAACAAAAAACAGTTGAAATCTAATTTTGCAAAAATATTCGGTAAAAGAATTAAAAAAGTTTTGGTTTAAAAATTCCCCTCCCCCCGACCATCAGTTTATCGGATTTACAAAATGATATGCTCAATCCGCGTTTCTCATTTTCATTTGGAATACGAATTTGAAATTAAAAAAGAAAATCTTTAACTGATTTTGAATTGTTTTTTTTTTTTGTTCTAAATTCTAATCCACCGAAGTAGGAAAATTAACTTTTTTTCTTTTTGTTTTGGTATTTTGCACATTTTACCAAGCTCTCTGCGTACACATTTTCTGTAATCTGTTGTGTATTCCTTTATAAAACTTATGTCTTCCTATTTCATTTAAAAATTAAGTAAAAAAAAGAAAACAAAAGCATCCGCTATCACTGTGCTTTTTATTTGCCATTTTTTGCTGTTAAAGATAAAAGAAGATGTGGAGAAAAGAAGGAAGAATAATAATAATAAAAACAGGATATTATCGACATAAGAATTTAATGAGTTTCAACGTTGAATTTTTTCTGCTTGCTTCATTCTCTACATTTGGAATCTTAAGGGAAAAAACACACAAAAAATACTGAAAACCAATGATTTTGTGTGTTGTATGAAAAAAAAAAATGTAAACTTAAAATGAAAAATATTCGTAATAATAATAAGTACGTAATGAACTTAATTTGTTGTTAGATATTTATTTTTTTTGGTTTTAATTTAAAATATTTTCTTAAACAAAACAATACAAAAAATTAAATTAAATAGGAAATGATTTATTTGTTTTAATTAATTTTCTGCAGACCAAAAACAACATAAAAAAAGGGTTAGACTTTCTGAGTAGTATGCGATTCAGATAATTAAATACACATTTTGTATAAATAGCAATTAAATTAAATTGATGTGTAGTTAAGATGTTTAATAGATATACAAGACAATACTCATCCTCCTTCCGGCGTACGATTCATCCATTTATAAACATGGATACGTACTTGTGTATTTTTATTTTATATTATTAACAACGTTGATTATCGTTAAGGATAATTGGCTTTAAAAAGACCAACAAAATAAAAAAAAATAAAAAAAAATCGGAGATACATTTGAGAATACAAAAGGAAACGTATTATTGTTACATAATAACATCACAAAGATTTTCAGACTACCCAGAGATATAACCGAGCAGCAATAAAAAAAAAAACAGAATTTCCGAAATATGAACTAAAATTTCCAAATCACGTATCGACAAACAATCATGATATATTCCAGAGTTCTTAAAAATTTATTTTTTTTTTGATTTCTTCTAACAAGCAACAAATTATTATAGAGAAATTTATTATAAATCCCCTCAAATGAAAGAAAAACTTAAATGTGCAAAAAACTTGATTTTTGATTGGGAATCCATTATACATTTTAATTTTTTGCTTGTAATAACTACATATATATAGGAAAAAAAAAATGAGTGCAGTGAAGTTGTTAAATCTGGCTATAGCAAAGCGGTGAGCTATTTTACAGACAACTGGATTACGATCGGACTCCGACTCATGTTCCGTGAAAACGAAAAAATGACGTCAAAATCTTATCATGTGAAAAAAACTTTCTCACCGAGTATTTTGGTCGAGAAAATACAAATGAATATGGAAATTCAGTTGTATAAGACGTACATATATTTGCAATTTTAATTTTAAATGCACAACCAAACTATAACATAATTCACATTTAAATTAATTTATAAGTATAAATTTATAAATTAAATTTCAATTCATTTAAAAAAACTGGTTTAAATCTCTATTTACCTCTCTTTGAGAGTGATTACCTAGCGGAAATATATATTAAACTTGATAAAATATGTTTTGCTATGTAGCATATTATGAAAAAAAAATATTCAGCATTTTTTTCAGTGTTCTATTTCATTTGGGCAACGAGAATCGTATATTTTTGTTGCATGAAAAGATGTCCATATTATGTTTGTCTATTTGTATGTCTTAGCAACAAGGCGGTGTCGTGATCTCACGACCGATACATACAATGCCGCCCTTAGCAGATTTGTAAATACATAGCAATAACGTATCGAATTTTGTTGGAGCAAAATACCAAAATTATATTTCTGATTTCTTTACTGACCGTATAAGTTTTTATTTCATACCTCCAAGGTCACCACATTTTCGCGTTTTGTGGGAAGCTGCGATTAAGACAAGCAAGTGTCACTTGAAAAGGTCAATATGTTGCCATATACTCTCCTTAGAAGAGCTGACGACATTGCTTGCTGAAATCGAGACACTTTTAAATTCACGTCCCCTATGTGTTACACCTAATGAAGATTTAGATGTACTAACACCAGTAGACTTTTGAGATGATTCAAAAAATTTATCAGCCATTCTGGAAGAGATGTAGTCTGGAATATTTAACTAACCTTCAACAAAGAAATAAATGGAATCAGGGTCAATCAAATATTAACATAGACAATATATTTTTATTCAAGGAAGACAAATTCCCCCCCCCCCCCCTCTCCAAAGTGACTCTTGGGAAGAGCCGTACTATTGCACCTAGGTCTAGGAAAAAGGGTTAAAATTACTAACTTAAAATCGATAATGTGACTTACTAAACGATCAATAGAAAAATTATGTCTGTCTGCAGATTATGGATTTTTTGGCTCAGAATTTGCTGATTTATAGTAAGGTGGTTTTCAAAATAACGAATATTCTATGAAATGTATGGAAATAACCAAGTAATCTTAATACTGATTTTGCAATTTACTTTTTTATTTTATAATTTTTTTCCAAAACAATGCAAAATTATTTTGATCTTTCGGACATTTAGCTCTAGTAAATTAATTTTCACCAAATACCAGAAACTTTAAGTTTAAAGGCGAAAATAATTATATTACATATTCCACCGACGCGCAATCTACAATTGGTTGGCGAAATCATAACAACTCTCGACCGCATCATTATTTACGGTTGACGCAATGCAAAACTAAACTGGAAACAATGCAACCAACAAATAAAAAAATTAATCAAAGTAAAGTGATATTTAACAGTTTACATTATGGAAGATGCGATTTGAAAATTCGCTCTTTATCAATTCCAAGATTAATAAAATTCATGATAATTTGGGGCAGAATTTATATGATTTGGTGGCCGATTTTTTATTGAGCAAGTATTTTATTTATTTTTCTCCATAATCAGTTCGTATACTTTATTTGGCTTGATGTTCACTTTATCATTCAGGAGAAGCGGGTTATTACTTTGTTTATAAATCTCATCCACTGCAATTTTATTTAATAAATCCCTTTGCTAATTCTGTGTAGAATTTGCAGGGCTCTTTGTAAATCCTTGTACGTGAGGTAAATTGACCAAATGCTGCGCATAATTTGGTTCTTATGTTGACTTTATGCGTGTATTGCTAATGAGATCTACGTGTTCATTAAATCGTAATAAAAATGACCTGCTCGTCTAACCTAAATATAATTTTGAACAATCACTGCAAAATATGTTACCCATTTTACATTTTACATTTTACATTTTACATTTTACATTTTACATTTTACATTTTACATTTTACATTTTACATTTTACATTTTACATTTTACATTTTACATTTTACATTTTACATTTTACATTTTACATTTTACATTTTACATTTTACATTTTACATTTTACATTTTACATTTTACATTTTACATTTTACATTTTACATTTTACATTTTACATTTTACATTTTACATTTTACATTTTACATTTTACATTTTACATTTTACATTTTACATTTTACATTTTACATTTTACATTTTACATTTTACATTTTACATTTTACATTTTACATTTTACATTTTACATTTTACATTTTACATTTTACATTTTACATTTTACATTTTACATTTTACATTTTACATTTTACATTTTACATTTTACATTTTACATTTTACATTTTACATTTTACATTTTACATTTTACATTTTACATTTTACATTTTACATTTTACATTTTACATTTTACATTTTACATTTTACATTTTACATTTTACATTTTACATTTTACATTTTACATTTTACATTTTACATTTTACATTTTACATTTTACATTTTACATTTTACATTTTACATTTTACATTTTACATTTTACATTTTACATTTTACATTTTACATTTTACATTTTACATTTTACATTTTACATTTTACATTTTACATTTTACATTTTACATTTTACATTTTACATTTTACATTTTACATTTTACATTTTACATTTTACATTTTACATTTTACATTTTACATTTCACATTTTACATTTTACATTTTACATTTTACATTTATTTTATTCTCGACTGTGGATACATGATAAATACCACCGCTCGCTAATGTTGATTTTTACTACAATTTCATCACTGAACGCCGTAGAGCAATACTGGTCGTGGCAGCCAGCCACACGAATCTTGTATTTAGCATTGCTACGTAACCGTTTTAAATTTATAAAATTGTTTCGAGTCATAAGTCCGTCGAAAATTTGACTCGATGTTGGTCGCATAATAGATATTATGACATTTCAATTAATTGGTGGTTTTTCAGTGTATTATTACGGAACTGTTCATAATACTATAGTATTTATTTCAAGTAACTTTTGATCCGTTAAATTAAAATTTATTGGCGCAATTTCTAAGAAAAAATGTTAAAATTTAATGAAATTTGAGGTATTAAGCCTTAAATAATTGTTGCGTTAAAATTGCTTAAGAGTAAGTAAATTTATTTCTGAATTATTTATGTTACACATTTTTATTAGTAAATTAAATAAAACTTTACGTTTCAACACCAAACAACATCTGCAGCAAAACTATACTAATAACACCGAAACACGAAATGTGTTGTGCCTATCGATTTCTAAATAAAAATTTTCAAGATAAGATTCTTATTGTAAATTATGTACATATTTATTAAATTTTGGTAGAGGCCAAATGCAAATATGAATTGCTTACGTTATTGTTGTTCAATAAATTGAAAAATAAATATTTGTACATATGTTCAAAAATAGTCGAATTAATTACTTAGGTGTTTGCTCAACAGGAAGTTGGAGCTCCTTTTCACTTTTACTTTTATAATTAATTTTATTTGAATATAATCAAAATGGTTGTTAATTGTAGAACTGAATAAATTGGGAAGTAGTTTATTTTTAATTTTCAGCTGGGATAATACAATCTGCATTACCATTTTTTTAATATTCCAGATTTCCAACCGGAAACTTACACTGAATTTTTTTCCCGTGAATGAATTGACAACAAACATCAACATTAATAATACTCTGGAGGCTGCTTTTATAGATATAGATTCTACTAAATTTTGGAAAATCGAATTTTCGCAGATTTCCCGCGAGAACCTTGAACATTTTTTCCAACAATGGCTATTTACAAATCACATCATTGCAGTCCATCTTCAAACGTAACACTCTAGAGTAATGATTTTTGGAAAATTGAATTTTCCCAGATTTCCTACGGGAAACTTGAACTAAATTTATTTCCATTGATAGCTATTTAGAAATCATATAAAGGCAATCCAACTAAAGAAGTACACTCTAGAGAACGATTTTATTCCAATTTTAAATATTTTTTTTAAATTTTTCTGATTTTCCGATATTTTCCATGAGTAGGTGGAACAAAGTCTTCCACGTAAGGCTAACAACAAACGTTGTTATTATGTTCTCATATCCTGTTAAATATCGGCTGATAACCACTACATTTTTTATTTTTGGCTGGAATATAAATTCCGTAATCTGTATTATCGATTATTTACTTGCGCCATTTGAGTTTCGGCTAACTTTAATGATATTTAAGGTAGCAGAAATGTTTCAGCATAAAAAATGTTCTGTATTACCGACATATATTATATGTAATTACGTAAAATTTCTTGAATAGATTCTACCGAAAACGACGGCGGAATAAGTGACCTCGAACGAACCAGAGAATCCGTGTAGCGGAAATTTCTCATTTTCGGTTAATAACCAGCGAGGAATCGATATTTGGTCTAACTGGCGCTATTCTTGGCTGAGTTCCTGTTTCATTGCATTGTAATGTGTTCATTACCATAATAATCGATCGTGATAGCCACCCGAGTGGATTGAAGATTTTGGATGCTTCGGATAAAATGTTATGCCTGGAAATGGTATTTTCAGATTTGACGACCACTTTGAACGGGTTTAACGGGTATCCTTGGAAATCGCAAATGGTGATAGCTCTTTCTTGTTCGTCGGTATCCCAATATTTTGGGTTAATGTTGTTGACGGAATTGGTGCTGTTAACTTCAGTAAAATAAGTGCGTGTAATATTAAATTTGCTTTTCATCGAAATCTGAACATAAGCTGTAGACTTGTTGATCTCCTCGTGGTCCCCGCTGTAGATGAACCAACTCCACCGATCGTAATGGTTGCCGTATATCGAGGCAATGCCAAACGGGAAACACATTTCTCACTTGTCAACAAAACATGGCATGGTTGTATATGCCCATGGATGGGTAATATGACCAACTGCGGTCGGTAGCAGTGACTAAAGTTAACGCTACTTGGTGTTACCTTGGTTTGTTACTTTAGTACTTATGGGTTTCCTTAGGGTTTCCTTTGGGTGTCGATTTAATATCTCACGAATTATGAGGTACAAGTTTTGAAATTAGAAATTATTCGAGTTTCTCAAATTTTGTCGCAGATTATTCAAGCTCTTCAGAAATATTCAAAATTTTTTGTGAATCTGATCAATCTAAAATTTTAGGATTACTCGGACTTCTCAAGATTTTCGAGTTAAGAGACCCGGTGCTGTTGAGATGGCTCTTCGATAATATTGAAAATTGTTCGAAGATAAACTGAAATAAATAAGATACCAGGCCTGCTTTATTGTCCCATGGGCAATTTTTTTTGTTGTCCGTTTGATAATATGCCTTCGAAACAATGATTTTTTAAATAAAGTGAAAGACTTCTAAAACTGTCCTGATGAAAGTATCTAGCTGATCGATTCTAGATTCCGCCCGCTCCTCAAAAATGAATGAATCAGGAAACCCAAATTGTTGTTGGAATAAAAATTTTAAAAATATTATTTTTTTTCAACACTTCGTTATTTAAAATGTTATCGACACAGAAGAGCGGTATGAGCCAATTAAAATGTTTACCAGTTATTTCAAAGTGTTTGAAAAATACCATCTCTTAAATCTAAAACATTTTTTTCTTAAGGAGTTATTTCAATGGTCCTATGGTCGGTGGAAGTTGGACAACCCACAGAATTATGAGCTCATCATTGCGCATATTCCAGGACTTGATTTAAACATCATTTTAGAATCCCATTCCCAACGCACATGTCAAATTTCATCATAATCGTTTGAGAAATAGGCAAGTTCCATCACACATATCCATATTCCAGAAATGCATCTAAAAATTATTTTAGAATCCCACTCCCAATGCACAAGCCGAATTTCATCATAATTGGTTGAGAAATATGAAAGCTCCATCTCACTTGGCCAGATTCCAGAACTTCATCCAAAAATCATTTTAGAATCCCATCTCCAACGTACATATCAAAATTCATCATAATCGGTTGAGAAAAATGCAAGTTCCATCATACTTGGTCATACTCCAGAATTTCATCCAAAAAACATTCTAGAATCCCAATTATATCGCTGAAGTCAAATTTCACTCAAATCAGTTAAGTTATAGATAAGTTCCATCCTAATTGGCCATTCATTTAATTTGCTAAAGGTTCAATTTGAGGTTTGAGATATTAACAGTGACCTTTCTTAAGTCTTAAACAATATTTGTGTAAGGTTTGGTTCAAACAGGTCAAGTCGTGTGGATTTATATAAATATCATACACATATGCTATACATACATTAAACACTCACTTTATTTTATAGGTTTCTCAACTGCTCACTAAAAACTGGTCCAACACCATCTCAGCAACAATTCAACGAGTAAACGGCCCCCAGCTCAATCCTCAACCCAACCGGAAACTCTCTCTTTCAACTCAACCCTCATATACTCAACCAAAAAAATTTGTCTACTGCTCATTATATCTTAACCCAACCCCAACTCAATTCCAACTCAATGTTTAAACCAACATATAGGGTGGGCCATCTAACTTTTTTTTTTAACTAGCGGTTATTTTGAGTATGGTAAGGAGTTGCCTTAGACTTTCACGTAGTCGGTTGTATATATTTTTTTTCTCTAATTTTTTTTTTTAATTTAAATTTTCAAATTTGACGAAATAAAATTCCCAGGGTGTGACGGCATGGAAATATTAATATTACCTTATATTATTTGTTGTATGGCAAAATGGGTTAAATATTGGCAGTGGAGGTTTCAGCAAGAAATAATAGCAGCAGCCACAGCTCCATGCAGTGAAAAATACTGTTTACAACCCGGCAGAAGGTATAAAATGTACCGTAACTTATAGTTTGGATTAGCTAGTTCCTCCATCGGAAGCCTCTCCAGATGGCAGATTGCGTAACGCCCGCCAGGCCCAAGGAAATTAAATACTCGAGTTGGACCAAAACTAACCAGCAAAATTCAGAAGCGTCTGATTTTGTATAGGTTATTCGCAAATATTTTGGTATGTTCTATTGAAAATGAGCAAAAGCTCAAAATGGAGTGTACCTAAAGTTTAGTAAATTTTTAAGTGTATATAATTAAATAAATAAATAAAAGTAAGGGTTATGTTACTTTTGATTTGACAGAAAGTTAGTTTTATCCTTCCGCTGTGTCCGCGCCATGATAAACGATTTTTTGTTCCCGGCACTTGAAGAGGAGGACATAGGCAACATTTGGTTTCAACAAGACGGCGCTCCGTGCCACACAGCACACGTTTCAATTGATCTTTTGCGCACTGTCTTCGAAGATCGAATTATCAGCCGAAATGCTAATGTGATTTGGCCGCCTCGGAGCTGTGATTTGACGCCGTTGGACTATTATCTTTGGGATGCCGTCAAAGATAAGTGTTGCGCCGATAAACCAGGAACGATTGACGCTCTCAAGAACAACATTCGCATTGCCATTGAAGACATAATGCCGCATACCATCGAAAATGTGCTCAAAAATTGGACCGACCGTATGGGGTACGTCAAGGCCAGCCGAGGCAGTCATATGAATGAAATAGTATTCCATAATTAATCGGAAGGATTCTTCTTTACAATGAAAAAATAAATTTGAAAAAATAGGCAGGTATTTTGGGTCAATTCGTATGGCATGTACCCGACCGTCTTAACGCACAGGTTCCAAAAGATTTTCAAATCTCGGCCTTGACCATAGAAACATATTGACAAAAAAAAACTAAATCGAATAAACCGTTCTCGAGATATCATGGGTACAGACATACAGACATCCGGACAGACGGACGAACACTTTTTTTTTTTTTTGCTTTTTTAGACTCAGGGGCTTTCACAACGTGCGAAAAGTATTTTTGGACCACCTTTCAGTCTTTTTAGACCGAAATAATTTCCAAAACTTAAATGGTTGCGTTTTGATTTCCTGAAAATAAATCTAATCGCGTTTTATTTCGGAACACGAATTATTTATAGGGTGTTTTTATAGAGCTTTTTTCGAATTGACAACACTTTTCCTAGCGACTACCTATTTGACAGCTAACAGCTTATTTGTGGTCGGCCAGAACAACGTTTGGAAATTGTACAAATTTATTTCGAAAATCGTAGCTCAATTCGCCAAACTTACCGTGCGTATTTTATACAGTGCTGGTCCCATTTTTGGTTGCATGGCTACATCAACAAGCAAAACTCTCGCATTTGGAGTGAAGAAAATCTACAAGCCATTATTGATACGCCACGGGCTTTACGGGCTAGTGGAATTATTGACCCATATTTTTCCAAAAATGATGCTAGCCAAAAAGTTCCAGTCAATGGATACCGCTATAGAGCCATGATTACTCACTTTTCGTTCCTGATTGAATGGCATTAATGTGGGAGAGCGGTGATTTCAAAAAGACGGTGCAACATGTTACACAGTCCCTCAATCCATTTATTGAAGGAAAACCTGTGAATTTGCCTCCAAGACCTTTGGTCTTAGAAATTACTAGTCTACACCTATAAACCAGAGATGATGGATGAATTCAGGGCATTGTTGCCAATATACAACCCCAGTTGCCCCAAAAAGTGGTCGAAAATTCATATATTGGGCTATATTCGAGGCTGCCATAATATTTAAACACTTGTGGCATAAAATTATCTTTAAAATAAAGCCAATTCCCAAGATTTTTATGTGGCGTAAGTCACCCTTTGGGCCTGTTGCCTTAATACTCCTAATAATTTCTTCATTGGTATAGGATTAATTGTCTAATGGTTGCTTACAGAAGGTTTCGATGTGGTTATTAATAATTAATTGATCAGCTTCTTCTTATCATACCTTTGACCAGGATTTGTTAAGCTTCGATATAATTTCCATCCGTAATTCTCAAATGTTTAATGAGGCCTAACGGTATACCTATGAGAAAAACCTTTAGATAGTTCAGCTTTTGTTCAGAGGCCAACATCACTTTTTCGTGCACTGAATGGTTGAATAAATCAAAAAATTTTGCCATTTTTAAAGGTTATCTTGGAAAGTTGGAATTTGTATACGATGATGTTGTCGCAGTGCAGCATTTAAAACAGCCATCGCGTGGCTAATAATTCCGTCCACAAGTCGCCTGTTTTCTGTTCTTTCTTGTCAAGTGTCATTTTCCAACAGAACTTCATATTTTAAGAGCTTCCATTTCGACACCAATTAACCTATTTCACAACACACGACACAATACCGCTAAGCAAGAAATATTTAGTGAATATCGCAGAAACTTCACTTAAACATGGTGACCATACGACAAAAAATTATTTGAAAACCCGTTATGATTAATAAATGTTTATATTACAAAATATTTAATAAAAAATCAATTTAATAATATTCACTTTCATTATTTAAATCAAAATTAAAAATAAAAATAAATATTATACGTAAGATTTCTCCTGTCTCCAAAATGGAAGACCCACGCATGTCTTAGCAAAAAATGGTTGACTTTTTATAGAAACAAATCACAAGTGTACTGCAATAATTTGTGCAATTGTGAATTCGTCAGTTACAGCAATTTTCCAATTGTTACCAACTTTGTTGCAATTCACCTGTCATGGAATGGTGATATGATTTATCAGATATCTTCGAGTGAGTTTAAGGTAAGTAAAATTTAAATGAATTGAATTAATCTGACAAATTTCTTTTAGGTTAAATTATGGTTTCTGGTGGTGTAGAGAATGATTTTTGGGTAAAGTTCTGGAATATTGCGAAATATATGATGGAACAGATAACAGATTAAGATGAAATTTGAAATGTGCGTTGGAACTGGGATTCTAAAATGATTTTTAGATGATGTTCTAAAATATGGCATATTATGACCTAACCTAGCTATTTCTTAAATGAGTTTACAGAAATTTTACATTTGAGATGGAAATTGTCATTTGCGGGAAGTTTTGTTGTATTTTTTGCCGTGATGAACCAGCTTCACCAGGCTTTACCCTAGCTTTTTTACGTTTAGGATTCTCGTAGTAAATCCATTTTTCATCTCTAGTCACAAGTCGATGCCGAAAACCGTTTCTTTGTCTGTCTTTGAAGAAGTATTTCAGAAGTGATTTTTCGACATTCCATCTGACTTTCTGTTAATTCATGTGGTATCCAATTCCCAAATTTTCCTCCATTTTAAATCGAATAAAAAACTATGTTGTGTATATTTTAAGTGTGTTGTTATGAACTGTCTTTTCACGACTACATTTTTAAACGCTATCCAATTTTCATTCACTTATTGACCAAGAAAAGCTGATTTCTTTGTCGTGTGAGATTATTAACGGCAATCGACATTCTGTTTAGCTTGTTCTATTCAGTGAGAGGGTGTCGTACCAATACTCCACATAGCTGGTTGACATGTAATGAGTTTCTCTGATAATTCTCGCGTTGTTTGGCGGGAGTTTTGTTCTACCAATTTGTTACTTATAAAATTTTTTGACTGAATTTTTTGGTTCAGAAATTAATTGGAGGTAAAACACTGTAACTTTCCTTTATCACACAATTTCCCATTCCTTTTTTTTTTTTTGGTGACAGAAACACACCCAGTCTATAGCGATGTAAAAAAAATATTTGCTTTCTACATTTCTACATGATCGATGCTCTCATTTTATTATGCGTGCACATATTCTTTGAACACAATTTTTTGTACATTTCAATGTATCATTGTGTCCCATATAGCTAGATCCTGATTTATCATCCATCGCATCATTTTGTCATCGTCATTGGCTATGTATACAGAACAATGGCACTAAAATTAGAAAAAAATAATAACAATCAACTGGAATAGCATAGAATAGAGAATACCTGAAAAATTCTTACTTTCATGTTAGGTAGTTGTCATTTCATTCCAATTAAAAGTTTTGCTGTTATTGTTTTGTACTATTTTTTGTTCGACATTTGATTTTTTTTTTTTGCTGCTGCTGTTTTTTTTATTCAACGAAATAATTAAATTAACAAGAATTTTTATTTTTTCCATTTTCATCTTGTGTTATACTGTATATACAATTGTGATTGTGATATCTCCTATGGTTATATTTTCTAGACCAATTAAATACGATTTACTATTGCTGAAATGTACTACATGTTATACTAATTGTAGTGTATGTCAGTGGAACGTAAAAAGCAAATCCGGGCTTCATGGCCACTCATCAATTTTTATTAGTTACACTGGAGGAAGCAATAAAGTAAATAAAACATTTAATTAAAATTGAATGTTTATACGAGATTTCAAAATATGTAAATTAAAATTTGTGTGAGTCAACAAATAAATTAATTTTTACTAAAACAAATTGTAAAATATTTTTTTTTTTTAATTTTTTTCAAAATTAAATATTTAATTATATAAATGGTTAATAAATATTTATTTAGTTTATTATTAAATAAACCCTTTACTCTATTTTGTTAATTGGTAAAATTGCAGGATGGTAGAATGATTTTGCTAATGCAGCAAAATAAATACAAATTGTATTTAATATTTTAACACGATTGATCTCTTCAGAGAAATAGGTTCTCTGCATGAATCCGACCCAAAAGTTCAATGACCAATTCAGTTCAGGTGGCGATGTTGAGTAAAATATTTGTAGAGGGCTATGAGTCGTAGTAATTTTTGAAGGATTAAACAGCGGGTTAAAAATTGAAAGGGATTCATCGTGGCATAACTGTGTGTTATCGGATCCAATTAGGTTATCCTATCACTGATGTTTTATGGTTTCGGAGTATTGGTATTTTCTGACAGCCATGCGGAACCTTGCCAGTAGATGTGATGATCGATTAGCAGCAAAGGTTCGACACTAACAACATTTTGATTTTCGATAATAAATGATTTCAATGGGTTGTCGATGTTGTTGTAGTTTTCGATGACCATCGAGTTGTTCTCTCCTCTTTCCTGAATAAAATGTATCCCATAGTTTCTTTCTCACATTATTTTTCGCTAAAATTTCTAACTTTTGAAACAATTTAGTTCCGATTTCTAATTACAAAATCTCGCATAAAATTTTCCCCGTAAATATATGAAATCGCGCGATTTCATATATTTACGCAAAAAATTTTATGCGAGATTTTGTAATTAGGAGAGTTTCTAATTAAGAAATTTTGTAATGCGAAATTTCGTACCCAACCCATAGAATTATCAAACTTAATTTTGAAAAATTTAACTTTAATATTGATAATTTTTTAAAACTTCTGGTTTACTTTTTTCTAAATAATGTTGTCATAGAATATACAATTAGTTATGGGTTTCACGTAGGTATCAGTCTTGATCGTCATTAATACACATAACAAATTTATTTTAAGATAACTTTTTAAGTGTTTTATTCTTGAATAATTATAACAAATGCTGCTGTTTTAGTATTTTACATCGTTTATATACTCAAACAGCATGTAACGGATCTTTTTGGCGGCCAACACGCTCTTTTTTCCGGGTATGCTGAAGTCGACAAGGGAGGTCCTTTGCCGCCAAACGCTCTATTAGATCATTACACATATTCACGTGTTGAATTTTTTTAATATAAACTATTCCCAGAATCCGAACTCATTGGAGCTCCCATCCCTCAACATCATCATCATAAAGAAAAAAATTTAGGTCTCCATATTTTTTACAAAAATTTATTTAATAGATTTATTTAATTCCATAATCTTAATAAAAAAACCCGTTAACCTAATTTTAATAAAATTCACATAAGGTGATTAAATAATTATAAAAATAAAATTTCGAGACAAAAATGTGTGCATAAAAAAAATCAATGATTGCACAAAATTGTGCTGGGAGCACATATAGGCACAAACCACAAAAAAAAAATTAAAAAAAATAAGGAAAAACTCACCACATATATCGCCAAAGAGTACTCTCCGCAAATATGGAAGCTGCAAAATAAATTTGGTTATATGCTCCTAACACACTTTCGACACTACAACAATTACTTTTTCTCTTTTTTTTTGTTTTCTACTTTAAGAAAATCTAGGCACATTTAAGAAAATGAATAAAAGGTAATTTCCTTTTTTTTTTTGTTTTACTTTAAATTAATTTAAAAGAATGTGAATTATGACAAAAAAACTGTGTGAATTATAATTTATAGCAGGCAACATTTAACAACACTATATAGCTATTGCAACGTAACAAAACAGTTTAATTTTTATTTTTTTTTTAAATTTTAATCTCCGTTTTTTTATCTTATCGATCACTGTGGTCGTCAAAATGAATAGCGGTTGTGTCACGAAACACGAATGGTGTTTGTTGAAGAACACTGCTCACAAGAAAATGATGATTCCTCAAATAAAAAAATTGAGGCCCCGCTGCCTTCGCCGCGCATTCAGCGACCGAAGCTCTAAGAATAACCAGATGGCAGAAAAATTTTGGTAACCTTTCTCTATATTTCCACTATGGATTACCGATTAATACCTAAGTAAATCCAAATAACTCACATAATAAAATGCATCACAAATAATTATAGGCACAATATTAAAGAGCTTACCGATAGCAAATAGATTTAAAGGAATTTTTTTTTCTTTTAATTCCGCTACACTGATTTCAAATTTTATACTATAATTTGAGTGAGATATATTCCCATCACTCGTTTAAACACTTTTTTAATTTTTTTTAATAATTTAAAAAAATTTATTAAAATTAATTTTTAATTTTTTATTTGTAGCTTCTACAATCACAGTAGCCTCAATAATGATTTGGGATTTTTTTTTGTTCATAAAAAAAAAATAATGGTACTGCTTCTTCTAGAGTTTTCCATGGACGTGAATTAGAATATTATATACTATCACAAATACATGTCTTGAACTCAGTTTTTTTTTGTTGTTATTCGTTTACGCTTATGTACTTAAATTAAACTGCCTAAAATTTGTAATCATTCTGTATATTAACGCAGTAAATAATAAAAAGCAAATCAAGTATACCTATAGCTTCATCTACTTTTTAGACATAGTATGTATTTGTAAATGCTATATCATTTCACGTTTAAGTGTATTTTATATACTATATGTAAATCCAAAAAAAAAAATTGCATTTTACTCAACCTGCACCAATACAATAATCCTCCATAAATACGTATAATTAATAAGTATATAGGCCAGAAATTACGTAATGACAAAATTCAAGTTCATTGACCTACATAAAAAGAAATATCAAATACGTGATGGTTGATCCTATACTATACTATATAGATATGGATACTATCGAGCTATTGGATATTGAAATTTACAAATTATTTCCATTTAAAGATTGAGGCAAAAAAAATTAACGGCCGTAACAAGCATATGGCATGATATTTAATGTAAACAACTTTGGTTATGAAATACTATATATGGGTTAGCAACTTAAATTTATAGTTCTTTATTTCTTAATTCTTTATTTCTCTCGTGTAATGGTGATGTGATGGTACGTGTATCTCTTGAAATTTTTGCATTTCTTTCATATTATTTATTGTTAAATTTGACATTTCAATGAGTTTGATTGGTTTATACGTGTTTTCAATTTTTACATCATGAAATGGTATTGTATGAAACATGTGCGTGAATGAGACTTCTTTGTTGTTATATGTAATTCCTGCTGTTGTGACTGAGCAATTATAGAATTTTATTAGTGATTGAGCTGGGAGCTCTTTAGTGGTCTGTATTCCGCAGGTTGTTGTATATTCTTGGTTGTTTTCGGTGTTGATTATTATGTATTGTTTATGTATTATTTCTATTATTTCTGGAACTGGTTCTTCGACTACACTGCAGCAACAGCTGGGATGTTTGTAAGTATGTTCCTTATGCAGTTTTCATTTATTTTTTTTTAATTCAAATTGTTCGCAATAATAACTGTCTTTTATGTTATTGCATGGTTTATGCAAAAATTTAATTTTTTCTCTGGAAAGGATAGCGAAAGGTTCTGGTATATTTATATGGGATGTTTTGTTAATGGTTATTGGAATAATTTGAAATAGTTTATAATTTTCTTTTGGAAAATTTGGTACTGAAAATGAAAATATCAATAATGGGGGTTTGAATAATAAATTTACTGATAAAAATTGAAATAATTCGTATTCCGAGTCTATTGTTATTCCTTGCTGTTCTAACATCTGGGTTACTAGATGTATTTCGTCATTTGATAAAAGGTAGTGTGATATGTGGTTTTGTTTAGCTAATGTTATTGCATCAAGTATGTTGTCTAGATGATTTTGAAGTGCGTAGATATTATATTCTATTTGATGTACACTTTGTTCGAGTAAAAGTTTGAGATTGATATCATCTTGATCTTTTGCTATTTTGTTTATTCCATTTGTTATTGCTTTATTTTCACTTGTTATTTTATCTTCGATTTCTCTAAATCTATTGATCATCTTGTTGTTTATTTGTATTTGTTCGTTTATTTAGCTAACTAACATGTTTTCATTGGCGTGTACTCGTATCATGGCAGATTGTATTTCTGAAAGGTCTGTTTGTTGTATGTCTCCGAACATTATATGTATAACTCGTTTAGGTCTATTATTTTGTATGGGTTTCACGTATTCATAAGTTCGCTTTAGATTCTCTAGATTTTTGGTAATTATGCGTATTCGTGTGAAAAATAATTTGTTTAATTGAGTATTATTATTTAACATTTTTTGATGTTTTACTAAATTGTGTGTGCTTTGATCTATTATCGGGGGGTATGATGATGTATTTATTGCATGAAGAAAATATTTATTGTTGATTATTATTTTCGCTTTTCCCATATCTATAGGAATTATTCCTTTATTGTTCGTATAATCAATGATTTCCAATTGTTGCCCGTACATTGTGTAAGATATATTAATTTTTAATTCGTGCTTTGTGTACATTGCGTTTATCTGTGGTAACATTTATTTTATTGTCGGTGACTATTGTGTGTTTGATATATTTAGGGGCTAGTTTATCTCTAGTTGTGGTTTTTTCAGAGATAGTTTCACCTGTTTTAAACGATTTAGGTTCTTGTCTGTCTTTGTTTCTTATAGCAATTATTTTTTCTTTAAGTTTCTCATTTTGTTTGGAAATTAATTGTTTTACTTCGTTGTATTTTTGCCTAATGTTTTCTAAGTATTCGTGTGTGTTTTCGGTTGTTTTTGAAATATTGTTTGTTGTAATGTGACCTCTGTGAAGTTCAAACGGTGTTAAGTTTGTTGTGGCATGAATAGAGTTATTATAGGCCAGGACAGCTTCGTCCATTACGTCAATAATAGAAATGCTTTTATTTTTTGAATAAATTATTCGGGTTAGTTCTGTCAATGTCGAGTGTAGACGTTCAATGGGACTATTTCCAGTGGATGATTTCGCGGTGGTTATATGCAGTTTGATATCAAACATTTCTGTGAATTTTTGGAATACTATAGTTCTGAAGTAGATTCTGTTGCATTATCTATTACTATTTGTTTTGGGATACCTTCGGTTGCAAAAAATTTTTTAAATTTTGTAATGATGGTCGTTGTTTTTCTGTCTGTGATTTCAAAAATTGTGGCAAACTTTGAAAATTTATCAATTATTGTGAGGAATGTTTTGCTACGGAGTGCGAATGTATCACAATGGATAATTTCCATTGGACCTGTCGGTGTTGGAGATATTTGAAAGTTTATTTTTACTGGGGTTCTCTCATACTTTGAGATGTTACATGTTTCACATTGTTTCACATAGCTTGTTATTATGTCTTTCATGTTAGAGAAGTAATAGTTTCTTTTTATTTTTGCATAGTTTTCTGATATGCCTCTATGATTTAGGTTATGAGTCTTTATGATTAATTCTGCTTGTTTTATTGGGTCTCCAACGTCTTGTCGTATGATTTTAGTTAGAACTATTTTTAGTCCTGAGTCCTGGAAGTGATTTGCAAATACTCTTTGTATTTGTGAAAAAATGCTATCTTCGGCGTATAGTGCCGTTATGGTTTTTCTTTTTAGATATTTTTGTAGTAATTCTACAATTTCGTCGTCCGTGTAGGAACTTTTCCGTATTATAAATTGTTTATTTACACTGTGTTTAATCATTAGTGTCTCCTTAATGGTATCTTAATTGGTATCGATTATCACTAATAGTTGATTTCTAAATTCGTTTAAAGGCGTATTACTTTCATGGATTTGATTTTGTCTTAGTCGTGATGGTTGATCCATCAAATTATTTGTGTCAATAATTGTATTTATTTCTGTCGTTTTTATTTCATCATTGTCGTCTTTTAGCATTCTAGATAATGCATCTACGTTGCTATTTGCTATGCCTTTTTTATAATGTATTTTGTAATCAAATTCGGATAGCTTGTAACGAATTGCTTGGGTCTGCGTTTAGACAACACCTGCAAACAACACGTTATCAGAAAAATACTAAGCCAGGGACTTCAGGGCGGTCAGATTTTTGCCGACTAAAGCTCAGGGAGTGGGGTGGGGTTTCCTGAAGTATGACCTAGCCTGTTTAGACCGCATAGATGAGAAGGAATTTAAAACAGGGAAGGAGACAATCACGTATCACTTACCATACATGGGCAAACTTACCACCTCATTCTCCAATCGTCAACACTATTCAGAACAAACAGCCATTATCAAATTAAAAAAATCAAAAAAAAAATGTAAATAAATAAAAAGAATAGATTAAACCCATCACAAAGAAAGTTGAATGTATTTAAACAATAAAAATAATTATATAATTACATTAATGGATGAAAAATTTTAGAAGAAAAAAACTTAAAAATACCCATATCTAAGCTATCTAAAACCTGCCATATATGCCTAGATGCTAATTATAATAAAAAAAAATAAATCATCCTATCATTCTTATTGATATAAACTATATTTGAACTACAATAAAATACGCGAAAATTCAAAATGTCAAAAGATAATTGACAGTTATAATAAAAAGCGGTCCTAAACGGTAATGAAGATTCAATCTTAAGAATGATCTGAAGATTTTAAGACATGAGATATAAAGATATATAGTGATATAAAGTAATAATAATAGAAAAATTGTTAAATAAGTAATAATAAATGAAACCAAATAAATCTTATCTTTTAAATACTCGTTCGTTGTTGCTTGATGCCCTGTTGATGGTCGTTCTTGGCGAATATAATTTTTTTTTTTTTTTTCGTTTTATAGGATACAGTTTGTTAACAGAATTTTGACTTTTGTTAACTTATCGAACCACTGAGATAAACGGTTTTTTTTTTTTGTATTTTTTTTTTTTTTCAACAAAATCACTTATAGTTTTTTTTTTGGTTTCGTACCATAATATATAATTATTTTAACTTAATTCACGAGTATGTGCGAATGCATTCCAACGTTCGAAATAAACTTAATTTTTTTTTTCTAATAAGTCCGCACAATTCAGTTTATACTTAACAGACTGTTCAATTCAGTTTATCTTTCTCACTGTAATTTAACGTAACACACAGATATTATTTTGATTAATAAACATTTTGTTACCAAAAGAACCACAACATTTTTGTTTTAATTTTTCTCGTACAGTTTGTACGGTAATCACACTATTTTATTAAATCCACGATGTTTTTATTTTATTTGAACTGACTTATGACGTTATTCTTATTAATTTTAACTTGTCTAAATTACTTATAACTTATTATTATAATTGTTTTTATTTATTTCGTTAGTGTAATTCATTTTAACTTAACTATATATTAGGAACTCGTTTTTTTTTAGAATTATTTTTACACAAAAAAAAAATACCACTCAACGACACAAAGTTTATTGTTTTATTTTCATCAGGTTATAAAATTTCACTGACCATAGGTATTGTTCTTTTCGTTCTCGAAATAATTTTTATTTTCGAATCACAAAATATTTAAATTACATGCAATATAGGTGTAATTATTTTTTTTTTATGATTTTAACTGAATATAATTACAATTTGTAAAGGCAATTGATAACAGAACAAAAAAAAAAAATATTATTAAACTAAAAAGTACCAAAGACTTTCAACTTTCTTTATTTTAGATTCAAATTAATAATTGTCGAAAAAATAAAATAATTAAGAATAGCTTTGCAGATCGAAATTCTAAACTCAGCATTCGACTCAAAATCTAGCTATCAACTGTCCCATCTCGGGTTTTTTTTTCCATTTTTAAGATTCCGATATTTTCATAATACCATTACAATAATTTAGCCCCCCTTAATCCAATTTCCCCGGAATTAATATTATTATTATTATTATTGTTTGGGTGTATGTACTCGTACAATACATTGTTTTTTTATTACAACCAGAAATATTTTTTTGTATCTGATCCCTCAATTGGAACGGTGTAAACGTTACAAGCTTTAGTCGCCATCTAACGAGTTTTGAATTTGGTTCTTTTACATTCATTAACCATTCTAATGGTTTATGATCCGTGAATATGTCGAATTTTGTACCATAAAGGTACGGGCGAAAATGTTTCGTTGCCCAAACGATTGCTAGTAGTTATTTATGTGTAGCGTCGTAATTCTGTTCTGCTTTATTTAATGTACGGTTGGTATATGCTATTGGGAGGTCATTATTACCTTGTGATAATATGGCACCAAGTGCTACATTTGAAGCATCTGTTGTCAATCTAAATTTTTCATTGAAATTAGGATATTGCAGAATTGGTTTGTTAATTAACGCATTTTAGCATTTATTGAAACTTGCTTGATATTCGGGATCATTAATGTTTATTTTACTGTTTTTTCAGACATTTGGTTAAAGGTTTTGTATGGTGGGCGAAATTTTGTGTAAATTTTCTGTAGTATCCTACTAATCCTAAAAACTTTTTTATTTGTTTTGGTGTTTTTGGGATTGGGTAATTTTTGATTATGTTGATTTTTTCGGGATTTGGTTGTATACCTTTATTATTTATTATATGACCTAGGAAAGGAATTTCTTCGTGAAAAAATTCACATTTGTCTAATTGGATTTTTAGGTTTGCTTGTTCCAATTTTATAAATACTAGTTCAATATGTTTTAGGTGTTCATGTGCTATTTTGCTATAGACGATAATATCATCCATATATCAGAGACAACATGTTTCTAATAGTTCATTTAATATCCTGTTCATGAGCCTTAGGAACGTTGATGGGGCGTTTTTGAGCCCAAACGGCATTCTTATGAATTCGTAATGGTTTCCTTCGACCGAGAAAGCAGTTTTTTCTCTATCATCTGAATTCATCATTACTTGGTGAAAACCGCTTTTAAGATCTAATATAGTGAAATATTTGAAACCATTTAATTGATCTAATATTTCCTCGATATTTGGTACAGGGTACCTATCGTCAATTGTTTTGTTATTTAGTTCCCTAAATTTCTGTTGACCTGATGCATCCAGTTTCTTATTTACTATAATAATGGGACTATTCCATGGACTTTATGATTCCTGTATAATTTTGTTATTTAATAACTCTAAAATTTGCTTTTTAATTTCAGGTTTTTGGGCATTAGGATATCGATACTGTTTTTTATGGATGGGTGTCAGGTTTGTTAGTTCTATGTGGTGGGTTATGTTACTAGTTGCGGACAATTGAGAATCTTCGGTTTGAAAGATGTCGGAATGTTTTTGGCATAGTTTTTGTAGTTTGTCTTGTTGTATTCCTAATAAGAAGTGAATTTGAATAATTTTTCTGGAGATATTTATTGTTTTATCATTCACAGCATTAAATTTTAGTTCTATCGAATGAGTGAGAAAAATTAATTTTTTATTAGATAAGTCAATTCCTACTTTAAGTTCTGTTAATATATAGTATTAATTCCTATTAGTCCATCGAATTTTTCATAGAAATTATATAAATGAAATTTTAGTTTCTGGGTGGTTTTAAATTCTGTAATACCGTTAAGGTATATAATTTTGTTGACAGGGGTTGATCCTGTTAATGGTTTGATCTGGGCTGTTGGAATATTTATAGCCTTGTTTGGTTTAATTAGATTTGGATGTATGTAAGATTGATCCGAACCAGTGTCTATTAAAAAATGTAAATTTTTGTCTTTTATGGTTATTGTAATGTATGGAAGTTTGCCTTCAGCTTTGTATGTGTTTATGTTAATTATTCCGAGGCTTGTAGGTGAAAAAAATCTTCATTATCGTCATAATAATCTTGTTGGTTTCCTTCTGTATCTTCAGGTGTATCATAGTTTTGATCTTCGGGTTCAATTTTAAGTTCTGCTTCGTTAGTAATTTCTGTAATTTCAGTGTTGTATAGTTTTGTGTTTTTTTGTTTTATTTGTTTGGGTAGATAATTTTTTTTTGCGTAAAAGTTTGGTTTTCCCTGTTTGAGCTAGTTATGATTGGGGGGTTGTTAGTTATTTGTTTCAGGTTTTGTGAATTAGCTTGTTTTATATAATTTGGTTGTGTGAGTTGGTATCTTTGAGGCATGTATTGCCAATTGTTTTGTGGACTAATAGGAGTTTGAATTGCGGGTCTAACAAAATAATTTTGCCTAAATTGATAGTTTTGTCTAAATTGTGGAATATTAGGATTATTTGAAAAATTATGCTGTGGTCTTGCGGGTAATCTATATTTTTGGTAATACATGTATTCTTCGTTTGTGTATGATTCGAAAGCTTCTGGTAATGTTTTAGGATCCCTAGATCTTATAGTTGATCCTAGTGGTTCACGGAGGTTCGCGATAAATTGTGACAAACACATTTCTTTATAAAGACGTTCTTTTACCTTTACATCTGTATCTTTTAATCTAACTTGATTTATTAAAGCAGTTTGGATTTTTAGGACGTTCGTGTAATAATGTTCCGTCGAATTTACCCCTTGTAGGGTTGAATGTAAATCCCTAATTAGTGATATTTCACTTCTTTTATCACTGTAATGGATTATTAAATCATTTTTTGATTTATCCCAAGTTGTAAATGTACCGTAATTGAATATATCTTTATTTGCTTGACCTTTAGTTTTATTCCTGATGGCTCGCAAGAACGCTGTTGGGATTTTTTGATCTTCTGTTAGCAATTCTTGGCAAAGTTTTATTATTTCATCTACGTTTGAAATGAACTCGTGAAGAGTATCTTTGTCGCCGTGAAATTCGGGTAGATCTTTGATCACGTCAGGAATTTTTAGAGATGCGAATAGTTTATTCATTTGTTTTAATTGTAATTCTAACTGTTCTGTCATGTCGACGGTTATGCTTAAACTACTGTCTAATGATGATTCGTCCGTAACTTTGAATCTTAAAAGGTTAAACGTATCACTTGGTATTGTGTCGATTGTACTGTTTAAATCAAATGAATCGTTTTCTATCATAAATTTCTTATTTCAATTTTTACTCCGATTATTATTTTTAATTAGATCCTCAGCTTGCCACAGGTGGGGGCTATTACAAGGATTTGCAGTTTATTGATTTATTAATATTTTCACTTCACTTAAATTCTTAATTTTTAATTTTCAAATTATTCTTAATTAAGGTGAGCAATTTGTTTAGTAGTGAGAAGGGATAATTAAATGTTCTACACTTACCACGTGATGATAATAACAACTACTCTAGTGATCTTCATGTAGATTGATGCGTTATCTTCGTTTGGAAAATTTTTGATTTTTCTATTTTTAGAAGAATATTTTTTTTTTTTTTTTTTTGCTTTAATTGCTACTTTTAACTTTTTTTTTTATCACAATAATTATTATATATTTTTTTTTTTTTAACACTTTTCCTGTACTAATATACAGTTACTATCGGCTGCGCCAGTTATGGGTTTCACGTAGGTATCAGTCTTGATCGTCATTAATACACATAACAAATTTATTTTAAGATAACTTTTTAAGTGTTTTATTCTTGAATAATTATAACAAATGCTGCTGTTTTAGTATTTTACATCGTTTATATACTCAAACAGCATATGGCATGATATTTAATGTAAACAACTTTGGTTATGAAATACTATACATATATGGGTTAGCAAGTTAAATTTATAGTTCTTTATTTCTTTATTTTGATAATATGCAATGCAAGCAGAATGGTTAGTATTGATCTTTATTCTAATAATATGTGATATAAGCAAAATATTGGTTAGTATCGTATTTCCTAAATCTTAGTGAAATACATTGTTGTTTTATTGATTAGGGTTAGTATTAATAATGTATGTATAATTATGATTCGATATACAATACCGGATATAATGGTTTTGTGATTTGTGGTGCGGTATGCAATGGCGTGGCGCATAAATAATTGTTTGTTTCAATCAAATTAGATCGACTATTTAGTATAATCTGAAATATATATTGATTTATTAAACAACATCCCAATTATGTATAAAGTTAGATTCAGTTATATCTCAATATGATTTACCGTTAGTCAATGGATTCAACGTTATTTGAGGAAATTTTTAGAAAATTCGCTTGGATTTTACAACCCCTGGGATACTTGAAGTGGAAATTACTAATTTTAGTTGAATATCAAATAACTTAATTTAATTTAATGTTTTCTTCAAGTTATATGATATTCAACTAAAGTTAGTAATTTTCACTTCAAGTATCCCAGTAATTACAGCACAATAGATCTTTTAGGTCGCAGTGCGAGGTGGCTTATCGCCCACATGTCCCTTCAATCAATCAATCAATCCCAATCGTTGTAAAATCCCAGCGAATTTTCTAAAAATTTCCACAAATAATGTTGAACCCATTGACTAACGGTATATCGTAATGAGATTGATATTTTTGTAACAGGCATGTCTGCTTCGACATATATTAACCGTATCCAATGAAAAAGCGAGATTAGCAAGAATTGTTGAATTATAGTAAAATTATAACCTTCAAAATTAATGGCTGGCAATAAAGCGGCACACAAATAATTAATATTTGAGATCCAAAAAAATTAATAAAGCGGCACAAATTTATGAGCGACAAAAAAAAAATTTCTTGGCATCATAAACAAAATTTGGAACAAAATATAATAATTTGGCAATATTTATTATTTTTTGGCACTATTGGAAGGGAACACAAAAAATTATTTTTGGGCATTGAATTAAAGGTTTTGAGAGTCAACCATTAGAAACGAAAATAATAAATAGGCATCAAATAAAATATTTTGCTGATTCCAAATGTCTATACAAAAAATGTTCTTTAAGGAAAAAAATAAAGTGGGGACAATAATTATCATCAAAATTAATTTATTATCAACAAATTAATATATGGGGCAACAAATTTATGGGCATACAATTTTTTTTTTTTTTTTTTTTGTAAAGCAAATTTTATGAGGTTTTCGGAAAAATTAAGCAATACGACCTCGTTTTGCGTTATATAAAATTGGTTATTTTAAATTTTCGAATCTCTTTCTCCAATTTGTTACTGAAATGAAACTTTTCTAAATGTGCTACGAAATTTTAGGTTTGATTTATTTGTTAGACTGGATTAATTCCTACTTTCATTTTTTCAATTTTATTCTTTAAAGTTGATTACATTAAACATACATTTAAAAGTCTTTAGCTGTGAATTTGTCATACTTGTAGTCTTACTTTGGGAATTTTACAACAATAATGCCGTGTATATTCATCCCGGAATGAATAGTTTCAAACCAACTTTTTTTGGTATAGAATTTATTCTAGAAATAATTTTGAATTTTTTTTTTTTTGTTTTTTTATTTAATTTTTAATGTCAACTGATAAAAGTAAAAGAAATTTTTTTTCGGTTTTTATTTTGAGCGTAATTTGCATTTGTATTTTTATACCAATAACTGTTCAAGTGACCAAAGTAAGGCTTCATGTGATTCTTGAGTTTAGTTGTTTATTACCCTTTAAATAAAGCGGCTCGTTTACAATATAAAATTATGATTGTTCTTTGTAGTTTATTTGCGATTTTCATCAACAAGGGGTGAAACATAAGCGTGAAGGTGGGCGCATGCCAAAAGACTTCAGGTTTCTCGACACGCATTCTACACTTAGGCCCTTAGGTAATTTCTTTTGTATTAAGTTAGGTTACACCAAATAAGTAAATAATTGGAAAAGGGCCTTGGGCCCTTCCCGAAAGTTATACTTATTTGTGAAACCTAATTTATTACATAAGAAATTACATTGAATAAGTTAGGTTCCATAAATAAGTATAACTTTCGGAAAGGGCCTACTAAGGTTGTTTTCGAAACCGATACTTATTTCATACTTATTTACTTATTCGACACCATCTTAAATAAGTAAGTAAAATCATTCCAATTGATTTTACTTACTTATTTTGACAGCAACAACAAAAATTCATTTGTTGTCAATTTTTTTAAGTTAAGGACAATGATATTCGTAAAATCGCGACATAATACGCTTATAACACTAACGCTTGATAAAACAATGAGAGTATCGAATTTTGATGACCTATAAATAATTAATTATCTGGAATTTCATTTTTTACTTCAGTGTTCGTCAAAAGCAAATTTTCAATTTTTCAGTATCACGCTACCTTACCACAATATTCATAGAGAAAATGACAAGCAATTAACCGTGCGATTCTAACGTACAGTCATAGAGGTCTTAACTAAGAGATTTCTCTTAGTTAAGAGAATTCTTTTATGTAAGACTATTTTGCGATTCGGTTGATGGTCTTAGCTAAGAGATTCTCTTATAAAATCTCTTAGCTAACACATACGAAATAGGTGGTCATAAGCATCACAACTTTGACGTTTCTCGTAGTCATATTAAAGAAAAACAATTTTACCGTAGTAAGTTTCAAAATAATATTTAATGTTGAAATAAAATATTATATTTATTGTTTCTTTTAGAAATAAACATATCCTAAAATTTGATAAAAGAAAAATTATGAAATATTTTATTCATATAAATTATTAATTTTTATAAACCTTTAATTATAAACCTAAGATAAATTTTCTTGACTTTCCAGTGATTTTTTTTTTTATTAGAAACGGCGTGTTGTTGGACGCTCATATTTCGTGTAAATTTTCCAGATATTTATGTACTTCATAAAAAATACGCCTATTTAAATAAAAATTACTAGAATTGTTTTTATTTATTTATCAACGACCAAAAATGTATCTAAAAAAAATGTAAAAATTCAAATTGACAGTTTTTAAGAGATATTTTAGGAGTACTACCAACAGAATAACAATTAAGAGATTCTCTTAAAAAAACCTCTTAACAAAATTTCACTTAGCTGTGATACTCTTAACGGTCTTAACGTCAGAATCGCACGGTTAGATTTTTTCGTAAGAAAGGGATATAAAATAAGTCACCTCGTTAGAAGGCTGTTTTCGAAACGAATACTTATTTGTGGAATCTAACTTATTCAAATAAGTATATTATCGAGGTCTCTCCGATATAATCGCTAATATGAAACTAGGTACTCGTACATGTATTTTAATTTCAGTGGCGCTTCGAACGGCGTCTATGTGTTTGGGGCATTAAGCTTGAAAAACACCGAGCAACGGCAGCGAGCAGCAAATTTAAATTCATGTTGATTTGCTTATGTATTCATAGATAGTCGTATGTTAAGCCAAAGTATAAGCAATTTTTATAAAAACATTTAAATTGTTGATAATTTTAATAGGTAAATGTTGATTAAAAGAAAATCTATCACAAGTGGAATATGTGGGACATATCGCGCGCTGCTCTTGGTGTGTTTCGAAAACATAGAATCACTTTCGGAAAGAGCCTAAAAGACATTAGAATAAAAAAATACAGAAAATTAAATTTTGTGTTTTTTTATTGTCGGCAAAATTTTTTGTTTGATGCCGAAATATATTTTTTTGTATAACCTTAATAATTTAACCACATTGCTTATTTCTAATTTTTCATGCTACTCTTTGTCGCTAAACTATTTTTTTTGACGCTGAAAATTATTTGTTTGTATTTTCATTGTTTTGTGCCAAAATATTATATTTGTTGCCAATTTATTAATTTTGATGCCAATGTTTGTCGTCACAGTATTTAATTATGTCCTTCAAACATATTTGTTTGTTTTTTCATATGTTGTTCCCAAATATTATTTGTGATGCCAATTTATAATTTTTGATGCAAATGTTTGCCGCCAAATTTTTTTTCTTGTATGCCCGTTTAAATTCTCCCAAAATTAATTAGCAAACAAAATATCAATCGTTATTTCCAGGTCTTTACGACAATTGTGAAATGCGAAGAAATTGAAAAAAAAACTGGGCCCCTATTTCTGAATACGAATACGAACAAAAAATCTACGAATTCGTATCATTGATATTTCTGAATACGTATAAAGGTGGATTTATATTATCCGTTCCTTTCAGTTCCTACAAGTATCATATCAGACATCATTAATTTATACTATCCGTCAGACATCATCAATTTATACATTTTTTCAACAATATTTGCCTGTGTCAGTACGAGTAGGAACGGAAAGGGACGGATAATATAAATACTCATATACAAAGTACAAGTAGCAATGTTTTTTTTTGTGTGATACGATACGTGTAGGAACTGAAAGGAACGGAGAATATTTTTTTTTCCTTTATCTCTATTTAGGAGCATAGGGCTTCTACTAGACCGGACCATCGAACTCTTTTTGGGGCTGTTGTCTTTAGCTCCCCAGTATGTCCTATCCATCTCCATTTCCGTTTCCTGATCTCATTTTCAATGTCCGCTTGGTTAGTTTGTTGCAGCAGTTCTTTTTTTGTGATGGTATTCGGCTAGAAGCATTTGATTAATCATCTAAGGCATTTATTCACAAATACTTGGAGCCTTCTTGTTATTATCTCCGTATGTTTCCACGTTTCACAGCCATACAGCAGTACTGATTTTACACAGGCATTGAACATTCGTATCTTGGTGTTTCTTGACAGGACGGATGAATTCCAGATATTATAGAGTATGTTGAACGTGTTTCTCTTCACTTGATCTTGACACATTACAGCCGAGGTTGATGCGAAGTGGTGTACTAATGCTTGTGTTCAGTCTCAGGGCCTTTGTCTTTCTTATATTTATCTTAAACATAAATAAATGCACAAATTTTGGTTTACTTTAAATCTTAATTATTTTAGTTCGAAACAAAATATTTATCAAACATTGGCCATACTCGATTTTATCCATAAAGAAAATTAGAAACATTGATGTCAAAATGTTGACATATTTACGTATATTTTTAGATTTACACTGTCATTTTAAGGATATTTCACGTAAAACCAAAATTTCCCTTTGCCTACACTACAAAAATTAAAATATACTATACGTTCCTATTCAGAAATACCAAAGTATTTACGGATCGAATAGAACTTTCATTTCGTACACAGATTCGTATCGTATTCAGAAATAGGGACCCTGGTCTCCCATAATTTATTGAAATGGGTACTATTTTTTTCCGTGCAATTGAACAGAAAGACAAAAAATGACTATGCTTCATTTAAGTTTTATCAAAACACAGAAGTACCCCATTCATAAAAAAAGCTGTTAGTCTAATTTTATTCTTTGTAAAGATATGTATATTTCATTATCACTATATAAAACACTATTATTGAAAAGTATGAAAAGGAGCGAGCTGTTTGTTCTTTTATGCTTTTTACGAAATTTCAAAAAAGGAGGTTTTTTGTTCAATCTGCATAATAAAATGCGCATCGAATGATACAAAAATAGTAAATTCTGATTTTCGTTTTTTTATTTAAGTTTTATTTTATTAATGCAGCTGAATTATAAATTTAAAAAATAATAATATTATTATTAGAAATAGAACAAACAAACGGAGAATGCAGAACAACATATTTTAGCATTTTTTTTTTTTATTGATAATTAAATGTTGATGGTACTATTGAACAAACAAAAAAGAAAAATGGGGAAATGAGTACAGACGAAATTTTATAGATATGTACTTCAAGGAAGATAAATAGATTCTGGTTTTCTTTTGTTTACTTAAATTTGCAGAACATTTTTTTTTTGTTTTAACTTGCATTTTATACCAAATTAAATACATACAATCAATCTTGTATGATGTATAAAGTCGTATATAGTAGTATTTATTTAAAAGCTATCGTACACATAATATTAAAATTTATTTTGCAACTGCAGAGAATTTTCAATGCCTTTTATTAGCAAAAACTAATAATTGCAATAAAAATATTTATGTGAATAAACTTTTTTTAAAAACTGATTATAGTACAGTCTGTAAAATTATAACTTTTTCGCAATTGGTATGTTTCGAAAGGTTATTTCACGACCAAAAAGTGTTTTTTGGTGAAACACAATTTATATTTAGGTCAATGCACAATAAGAACGAGTGAGGGGAAAGATGATATATTTCATGCACCAATTAATTGCTCTAATTCCTCGGTAAATCCAAAAAGATTTTAAAACAACTAGCTGGTCTGGTCAATTTGAAATATTTAAACAAATTTTTTTATTGGTTTTGGGCTCTTTATTTAAATTTATTTTATAGCTTTAACTTTCGAATCCTATTCGGATTCATTCTCAAAAGCAAAATGAATTTTTTTTTTCATACATACAACCAAAAACTATGGCAATCAAAAATTATTTTTTTAAAAAACCGACTTTTCGAAAAGGTTGTACATTTGAATAAAAATAAATTTGATGAGACAAAACCAAATTAGACGAACAAATCATATGAGTTTCCGATATACGCGTATTCTTTTACAATGTTTATTAAATATATAGGTTTTCAATTTCAAATTAAACCTTTCAAAGTTCAATTGAAACCTTTTCCAAAATCAAACAAACTTTTTTCAAACTGAATTAATCCTTGCCTAAAATAAAAAAAACTTTTCGAAATTCAAAACAAAACTTTTTGAACCATAACCATTAGTTTTAGGGAAAAATTAATGAAGTGGCTGATTGTCGACTGCTTGAGGTAGTTTCATTAACATATTTGTTTTGTAATTATTACAGTCATTTTGGCATACAGTTTGTAAACCTTCACTAATAACATTTACCAAGTCGATATTTGCTCTGTTTTCAAAAAGAATTCTTCGTACAGCTATTTTGACCTGTAATAAATTATACATTTGTTTAATATTATTATTCTCATACAAAATCGCATTATAATAACATAAATAATTGTAACTTTTGAGAATACTTCCTCTATTGCATAGAGATAGCAGCGTTATCCATAACCAGCCAAACATTTAACAGATACTGAGATTATATTTTGGCAAGGAGCTCCGTCTTAAGTGTAAGGTAAAACCACTTTCATCTAAATAAAATATATTTTCTCGGTTTTCGGGTGAATTTTGTGTGAAATACAAGGCATAGTCCTTCCGTAACTTCAGCGTCGTTTACCCTGTCCAACTCAATCGATGCTTTCTTTAACGTTATTTTTAATTTTTTTAATGAATTAGCGATCGTTTGTGTACTTAAATTTATTTGTTTTGTTTCAAATACTAAGTCCTTCATTCCTCTCAGGGTTAGACAAGGGTTCCGCTCTATCTGCTCCTCAATAAAATTTAAAATGTCCTCTGTAACCTTTGCCTGCCTATTACCACCTCTTTCTTTGATTATTAATTCTTCGCCCGTCTGCTTGTACTTGTACAAAAATCGTTTTTGGCTGTATTTACTTTTATATTAGCGTTAGCTGCCGACTCAGAAAATAGTTTTTCCTTCGTTGTACAGTTTTATAAATATTTCTTTTTGTTGGCAAGTGCTGTCGTTCTGAAAATTTTAAACGAAGTACGTTCAAATTTTCATGGGAGTATTTCTAGACAGAAGGGAGTGTACGCGAAATAAGATAACTAGACCTTAGCCATAAATTTTATTAGCTCTTTATCTATTTTACTATTAAAGCGTTAAGCTCTGTATACTGCTCGAGCTAAACAGTTTTTAACTCGGCCACAACCTTCACGAGATCACAGATATTTTTAGATTATCGTTTTGGGAGTTTTAAGTTTTTATCGTAGAGAAGAGTACCGACCAGCGAAACCGTAAGTGAAATTTTTAATTTTTAACTATTTTTAACTAAATTTTACGTAGTAAACGGAAAATTTATCTTAAAGCAACTTTAGTTCCAAACCTTTTCACTTTCACCATCGGAATTTTGGCAGATATTCCAAATTCAGACACGTTAAATATGGGAACATGTTTGTTATAATGGGAAGATATTTTGGTGCAATTTAAAGAAATGTCATTGACAGACAATACCTCAGTAGGTACCTAGGGTAACCAGGTCATAAATGACTAAAGCTGGACGAAGTCTGAAAAAAACGCCTTAAAAAAAGAAGGACCGTTATTAAATCTCGAATTATGTTTGTATTTGATTTAAAAAAAATTGCTACCTAAAATTGGTTTAGAGGCGACGACTGGTTACAAAACATGGACGTGGTGGAATCTCATCTAGAAAAGTTTTTAACCTGCCAATTTGATTAATAATTTGAAGGTGTTACAACTAATTCATTGATCATTAAATATATTGGTTAAGTCAGAAAATATATTTCAATGGAACTTGTGCGTAATCACAGCAGTTCCATTCAGGTCAAAGATAAAGTTTCTTAATTGAAACATGGCCAGAATTCAACAAATATTGCAAGACAATATAATGATTCTGTGGTTTTTAGAAAAAAATTTGGGGAAATTAGATTTCCCTAAGAAAAATTTGTTTTTACTTTCATAACCACTCCAGGCCCTTACAACATTCCCGGGTTCCAGCACCAGATGGAGCACGTTTGACAATGGTTTTTAGTGAAATATTAATAAAATCTAATATAAAACAGAATTATTGACGCTCTGAAAATTTCTTGGGTCACCTTATTTGGGGTCGCATTTGTTTTAATAAAATAAGAGCCAAATTTAATAAATATTGCGGAACTAATGATACTTTGGTTGATGCCATTTATCAGAAACATTGTTTCCCTAATTTTCTTTTTTTTAGGTGGCACGTTTGTGGATGGATTTTAATATAATATATATCTGAGATTTGAGATTCTTTAAGTAGTTAATAATATAACATTTATTAATTCCGGCTCTGGAAAATTCTTTGACCATATCATCTGAAGTCGGACTTCTTGATTAAACCATGGCTCAAATACAGGATATTTTTGAGTTGAAACTTTAAATTAAAAAAAGATATTCACCAAATTTATTTGTATATACTTAGCTAATTCAGACTAGTTTCCAGCATCAAATGGATGGAACAAACACATTTGTTGATGGATTTTAGAGTAATCTATTATCTGCGATATTTTGTAAATTCTATAAATAATTCCTATTATAAAACCTATTATTTCATGGCCTGAAAAAATTTTCTGCCATAAGGTATAGGGGATCAGAATTTTTTTAATAAAACGTGGCCCAACTGCAAGAAATATTTTGGAACACTAAGTAGTTGAAAACAATTTCAATTGTTATTTGTTATATATGCCTCTAAAATTTTACAGTAAAATTTATAATTCTTTGCAAAACTAATTTAAAACAAAAAATTCAAATGATTAGTCGTTTTTTTAAAAATATGTACATGTATTATCCCATGCTGTCTGAGATAATGGGATTTTGACAAGATACATCAAACTCTGATAGTAATATAAAATTCTGACAGTATCTGACGAATTCTGAGCTGATTTAAAGAATTCTGATGAAATATTGTGAATTCCGACATAATACGTGGAATTCTGACATGATAGGTTTACCAAATTCTAAAACATTTATCGAATTGTATAAAGCGAATTTTGAAATGATATATCGAATTCTGACATATGATATTTCGAATTCCTACATGATGTAAAGAATCCGGATATTAAGTCGAATTCTGAGACGACATAATTAATTTTGACATCATGTGTCGAATTTCGACTTAATTCTGACAGATATATTGAATTCTGATAGTATATAGCGAATTCTGAGATGATATAACGAATTTTGATATGTTACGTCGAATTCTGAGATAATATATCCGAATTCTGAAATATTATACAGAATACTGATATGATAGGTATACCAAATTCTAAAAGATTTATCGTACATAATGAATTTTGAGATAGTATATCGAATTCTGACATATGATGTTTCGAATTCTTACTTGATGTAAAGAAACCGGATATTAAATCAAATTCTAAGACAACATAATGAATTTTGACATCATGGGTCGAATTTCGACATAATTCTGACAAAAACATTGAATTCTGATAGAATATAGTAAATTCTGAGATGAAATATCGAATTACGACATTATGTTTCGAACTCTTACATGATATATAGAATTCTGATATGGTATGTCGAATTCTGAGATGATATATCCGAATTCTGACATATATGTCATATTATATAGAACTGACATGATAGGTACTCGTATATCAAATTCTAAAAGATTTATAGAATTCTTACAGTATACAACGAATTTTGAGATGGTATGTCGAATTCTGACATATCGAACATGACATAAGAAAGTGTCACAACTCAAAAAATTGAGTTTTTAAGATATTTCGTCAAAAAGATGCGCAATAATCGATTTCATAACCTGACGTAGTGGGGATAGTGACCATAGTGGTCATAGTTATTTTACAAAGCAAGAGACGGCTTAGTTTTCCGATCTTCCTTTTTTTGACGCCCATAGAGAATAGTACAGTATAATCGAAATTAGCATGTTTTATTTTGCTCTCCTGAAAAATTTGAAATTTTGAGTTGTCAATATTCTTTGTCACGTGCGATGTATATCGAATTCAGACGTATTGTATGGAATACTGACATGATAGGTATACCAACTTCTAAAATATTTATCGAATTCTGACAATATATAACGAATTTTGAGATGGAATATCGAATTCTGACATAATTTGTAGAATCCTTACATTACATATGAAATATAATGAATCTTACAGTTTGTATCGAATTCTGAGATGATATATCGAACTCTGACATGTGTTTCGAATTCTTACATGATGTATAGAAAATGGATATTGAGTCGAATTCTGAGACGACATAACGTATTTTGACATCATGTGTCGTATTTTGATGTAATTCCGACAAAAATATTGAATTCTGATAGTACATATGTATAACGCGAATTCTGAGATGATATATCGAATTATGACATTATATTTTGAATTTTTACGTGATATCATAAAGAAACCAAACAATAAGAGGAACCCTGTAGAATAACTACTCGCTGCAAAAACGATTAGAGCGGCAGACCATATATATTAAAATTGCGAACCTACTTTAACCTCGCATTTACTTGAGTATTTCAGTATCCTCAACATCGCTTACGCATACTAAGCCATGCAAATACGACCCTAATGAAATAAAAAAAAATTACTTGAGAATATTGGTGTAAGTAGATTAAGTTTTGTATGAAACAAAAATAAAATATTTTTATTTTTTGTCCCGCCTATTAAAAAACAAAATATTGAATGTCATAAACACAAACTACGAAAACCCAAACGAAAAATAAAATTCTTATTCTCCTAATTAATACTACCACAAATTTCTCTGCCATGGTTTGTTATGTAGTGATATTGCTACAAAATATGCAACAAAAGAATAATAAAATGTTTTTTTATAAATAAAAAAAATTGTTTATCCTATTCTATCTGCTACGTTTTAGAGTCTGACTTTGTTCTACGTAGGATAATATAATCTCAAGTCTCTTCAATAACACAAAAAAATGTCATTCGAAATTTCAAAACGTGTTATTTTATAATGGTTGTAAGGAAGCGAGAAATATAAATATGCACAATACATACATATTTCTTTCCTTTTTCGCATTCTTACATAAAATAACCAAATTGCTGTAAACGTATTTAGTATAAAAAATGATGAATGAATGAAACACGAAAAAAAGTATATGTACTTGTATTTATTTTCGAGTATAATAGAATGTGTCCATCTGTATACATATTGTATTGTAAAATATACATACTGTTATATTTGAAATTTCCTGTATGAAAACTAAAAAAAATTTTGGAAGATGTATATTTCTGAAAAATAACGATTTGGTTGATGCGGTTTGTTTTTGCAAAAGGTCATTCACCTTTTCTATTTGGATGTTATTTTTCTTGCTTTTGAAATGCTTTCTGATGCGTTTTCGTAGGTGCAAGAAACAAATACAATAATAAAAGGGCGAAATAAATTTGATTAAAATTTGAATTGATAACAATTTGAGAAGGCATATCATTTTTAATGACGTGCCGTAAAACATTCTTTGCTTTTTTGCTATTTGAAGAAATAAAAAGTTAGAATAATTATTAGCGGTTTTCTGTTATGAATGTGTTTTTACCGACTTGAGGACAACAGATAATACATAATTATTTATATTGAATATGATCAGATCACTCACACGACAATCATTTATCAAAATAAACCTTTTGAATAAAATGAATTATTATAATCTCGAATGTGTGCAAACTGCAAAGTTCTTTATAAAATTGAATCAACTTTTACATTGTACATAATAATTTTTATTAAAATGTTATAGTAATAATTATAAATTCTATGGCAATAATCCTAAGCAAGGTAACTCGTGTTATGTAGTTTTTCAAATTTATTCAAAATCAGAACAATTGTTTGAAAGGAGCATTTTCCTACCAAATCCAAATGATGATTGCTATGAACATATTCGGAAATTAGTTAATTTTTTTATTCTTGTTTTGATGAGAAAGAACTGCAAATGGTCCACAATAAATAATAAATTTTCAAAAATTAAAACTCGTTTCACTTTCAAAACAAGCATCAAGAAAGCTTAAAATATTAAAAAATTGTAAATACATTTTTTTGAAATATTTTATGCAACTTTATTACACTTGTTCGTCCATTAACACGATAACTTGCTACCACCGAGTAAACATTTAAATAATTTACTTATTACTTGTGTGAAAAGTTGAATCAGCAGTTTAAATCTATTTTTATTTTTTTTTTTAAATATTGTGATGTGAAAAATAAGTGAAATCGTGATGTTCTCACCTCCGCCTCAAGTAAAAAAGGCTGGGCCAAATCAGCAGACAGCGATGTCCACAAGCGATTTGCCACCGAACTTCACGACCTCAGATATTTTTAATAAAAATACAAAAGTGCAGCATAGTCCAAAGCCACAACAAATTTTAAATGTTCAAAAAATTACCTTAGCAGGCAATTTAAATCAAAGTGAAATTATTAATTTAAATAACATTGGTGTGTTGAACCATAACGAAACTAAAAGTGCATCGTCGCCAAATATTGACGATAAAACAAACAATGACAGTGCATCGACATCAGATGACAATAAAATAAACAGAAATGCAGCTCAGTGTTTAGGGCTAACGGGAATAGACCGGTAATGTCCCCCTGCCATGGAGGTGTCTATAATTGTATCATTGAGAGAGATGGTTGGTTCCATTCTTGAACGTAGTGATTTAAACCTACCTGCTACTATTAGCAGCTTATTATTATAGTAGTTGTCTTCGAAATCGACATCTATTTCTTCGTTATTGTCTAGCAAAATTATCTTGCTTTCAATTTCACTGAACGCATTTCTATATCTTTCAACGTTAGTTAAACGCACTTTTATGTCTTCCACGTTGGTGGAAACCGCTGGATATACCATTAATGTAATTCACAAGTTTGGTCATGTTTCCCTTTAGCGCGTCTTTTCCATTTAGCGCGTATTTTCTTAAGCATTACTAAGTCAGCCATTTTTATGAGCTTCACTTGCACTAATTTTATTCTAGTTCAAAATGAATTCACCGAAAACCAACAGGATTCTTAGGACTTTGCGGATTATTATATGATCAACAAACCAACTTAAATTTAGTAATAATATAAATTAAAAACTTTATACTTGTGGTTTGCTTGGTTTTTATAGCAGGTTAACTTTCCATGCGGTTTTCCTCATAAATGTATTCAGCTTTCCGGTTTGGTTGTATGCGTTCAAATTGAGTCGCGTGTCTTTATTCGGTGAATTTACTTCGCTGGTTTAGGTTTGGTGCCGGGATCCGGCTCGAAGGACCAATGATCTGTACGAAAAGGTCGGGTTCCACAATTTAATTTCAAAACTTGGTACAGATTGACGGTTAACTTTAAATGTTTACTTTATGTGTTTTCACAATATAATTTTTATTTTAGGTTTCTTTCTCTTCGATGTGAATGCTTTGGCTGTTCATTGAAAAAAGGGAAGAATTTTTCTTTATTTTAACCAAGTTACTCTTATTATAGTAGCATTAAATAGCATTATCTTAATTTTTGTGGTTGTTGGCAGATAGTCAAAAATCTACACAACATTTTAAAATTTTGGAAGCTTCATACAAATTAACATTTGTAATGTTCTATGTGTACAAGTATACATTTAGGTAATTTAATTTTAGCTGGCACAAAACCAACACTAATGTAATACTACAAGCCTGATTCAGTGATGAAGCACGCAGATACCCTCTTACATTTAATACCTTATAGTTAAAAGTGTTAGTGGGAAAATAGAATAAAAATACTCTCATCTAACCAATGACAATTAGTTTTTTTCATTATTAACATACCCAATTCTCCCTCCACACTTCGTTTGTTTTGGTTTATCTACAATTTGTATGTTTTTCCAAAACCAACAAAAATGTTTATACAAGCAAAATCTTCTATAATAAAAGTCATGAAAATTCCATACATATGAAATAAAAAAAATCAGGTTCTATGTGTATTGGTGTATGTGTTAGTTAACTAAGTATAAAGGTGTTGGTGTAGAAACAAGAAAAAAAATTCAAATTTACGTTGAATTGTTAGTGTAACTAATACAGATAAATCTAGTGGAATCAATAAATGTATATGTCTGTAAAAGAGAGTTTCATGACTTTTATTATAGAAGATTTTGATACAAGCCAAACAGTGCAAACACTTAAGATATAAAAAGTACGTTAAGGCGTAGTATTAGTGATGCATATAAATAAATCAGAAAGTATATATACCAAAACCTTTGTTTTGTATAGGTGATAAATTCATAATAAATATAGCATACATTTTTTTGATAGGATCTGTGTAGGGAGCGAAAGAGACGGCTTGTATAAACATTTTTGCTGGTTTTGGTTTTTCTCACTCCTTTATATAATCTGTCGATCACTAATACTTTCATGTATAAGCGCAAAATAAATTTATAATATTATTGGTGACAATCAGGCTTGTAGTACATTAATGTTGATTTTGGCTGGCACCATTGAGGAAGGACTTTAAATAGAGAGAGATTTTGTATGGCTAAAATATGCAATGAAAAATAATTTCTGTTTCGTTTGAAGATTTTAGTTGTGATATTATGAAAGGAATATATAAATTTTAATTGCCTCTTTCTATTCCTCATGTTTCCTATCCCCATATTATTATAAATGAACACAATGGAAAATTGAAAGGCGGTGCTTAATATTTCATTCTTTCTTCTTTGTATATGTAACAAACAAAAAATCGAACACAAATGCTAGATCAATACCAACAAAAATGTTCAAAGCATTACCAAAATTTTAATGCCTTAACAAAATTCGAAAAAAAGGAAGTTAACACAAACACAATAATATTTTGTAAACAATGATTTTGGGTTAGTATGTATTTTTTTTATGCATGCGATATTTTTAGACTAGAAAGGAAAGAGGAAAATAGTTGATTTTAATGCCATCGTTTATAAATCGTATATGTATTGTTTTAGTGTTGGTTAGATAGTATTTCGTTTTTTCTATTTTTGTGTTTCGTTTTGCATTATACATGTATTATGAACGAAGACCAAAATTTAAATACTTTACAGAATGAATTAACAATCCACATATTCAAAAATTTTTGTATTATGATTTTACTTAATCGCAACGTGATGAATTTGGAATTTTTCGATTCATGAATTTCAAAATCCTAAGCACTGTATTTCAAAGATCGAATATTCAGTATAATAAACGTACGAAGAATGCGGTGAAGCTAAAATAAAAGTACGAACTCCATCGTTATCTTAGTCATTTATATTTTTATAATATTTACGTGCGTAAGTACATCTTTTGGGGTAAGGTGGGTTTAATGGCCATGGTGATAATTAAATGACTCTGTTCATTTATCTTCGCTCCCAAAACCATCTAATTTACAATATATGTATATTAATTTGTTTTTACTGCCAGAACTTTAAATATGGCCGAGTATGATGAATTTCATGGTAATCGGATAAGGAATAGGCAAGTCAAATAATGAAATTCATGAATCTAAAAATTCCAAATTCATCACGTTGCGAATAAGTAAAATCATAATACATAAATTTTTGAATATGTGGATTGTTAATTCGTTCTGTAAAGTATTTAAATTTTGTTCTTTGTTCATAATAGATGTATAATGCAAATCGAAATAGAAGAATAGAAAAAACGAAATACTGTATTTAAAAATAATAAAAACGCGAAACTCAAATAAGAACATTTAGTATAGTGACATTCAAAATTCGTCACGTTGCGAATAGGTATATTCATAATACAAAATTTTTTGTATTTTGTGTTTTTTCAATTTCGTTATACGAATATTCGTCCATTTTTGAATATAAGGATTATTAATACATTCTGTATAGTATTTAAATTCGTTCTCTGCCAAAACAATACAATCAATGATGACACGAAATTATCTTAATTACTATTAATTACTATATTACCAGTAAGAAAAAAAAATTCGAGGCGGCTAAAATAACAACTAAAAAACTACCGAATAAAAACCATACGAGTATATACATATGAATTTCTTCTGTTTTTTGTTTTTTTTTAGATTTTATCCGTATTGGTGGGCAACATTTTTTTCCGTTTTAATATTTTTTGTATGGCTTTTGTTAACCCAGTGAATGCCATTTATGTAATGTGCAAGTTAGTTTAAAATTGCGCTGGCAAGTTAGCTGTTAACGTGGTAATAAAAAGATTATAAAAAATCGGTTTTACTGAAATATTAGGATTACTTTGTACGAAAAATTATTTTACCACGATAGTTTCTATCTAATGTGATGTTCTATTGACCCAACACTTTTCGCAGAAAATCCTGGGAAATACGCATTTTATTTTTGCAATAATTCTTTATTAAAATTAACACAAAAGAAATCCAACACTCATTTCGAAAGTAATAACAAATAAAACTAAACATGTTTTCTTTTAATAAAAGTTAATATTTTATTGTTAGTTATACAGTTAAAATTCTAAGCTTTTTGGAAGTATGGGTAGATGCTTGGTGCCTAGGTTTATTTTTTAATTTTTGAAATTCACCTTTTACTAAAGACCATTTTGAATTTTTTCTGATCAACACAAGAATAAAAAAGTGTATTAAAATTTTAAAATGGTCATAACAAGGCCCTTCATCTTTTAAAGGCAAAAATCCTGGAAAATCCTGGGCCACAATACTCATACATTTTTCAGAAATGTTTGCTACGATATTTGGCAAATGACAGTTTTTTCTAACGTTTGCTCAAATACAGCTTCTAAAACATATGCTACTTCACCATACTCCGTCTGCGGTGCTTTAAGTGACCCAAAGTTTGACGATTTATTAATTTTTTTTTCTGTTATAAATGTTTCACTCGTTGATGTTATGTTGTGATTTTGTTTTAATAATTTTTGACTACATTCATTGCAGTTTACTTTTTTAAAAGCGCAATATCCAGCATAGTACAGTATTGCATTTCTTTTTAAAATGTTTTTATTTGTGTTAATGTTATCTAACTCACACTCTTCAGGCAAAGGTTCGTCTTTGGCTTGCATTAAACTTATTTTAAAATCATTTTGGAAAGTATTTCATTCGAGCTCTATCATACTTCCATCGTCTGCAAGGCAATTGGAATATTCACTATTGAATAGTAATTTAATAGCAATAATGTTAGCGAAATGAACTCCTATTTCGTGGCTGGTTGGTGTATAGTTAAATCCTCCGTTTCCTCGAAGTCTGGAAAAGAAATTTTCCAATCCACCTTGGTTTGTTTTTCCGACGAGAATGTAATCCACATCAAAAGCTGAATTTATGTAAATAGTCTATAAGCATTAGTTGTGCTTTGATAGTTATTTGAAGGCCTTTGATAAATTTAAAATAATTTTGATTTTTTGATAATATTTTGGTATGTTCCAAAAATTTTAAACTGTCTTTTAGATATGCATACATTTTATTATCCACTTTTAGAGGTTAAGGTGAATGACCACACAAAAGGTGAATGACCGTTCTGTGACACAAAATAAAATACATTAGTATAATTTTTCATCTACATTTTTATGTGCACGTGTATTATCAACCAATGCCACTACATGGCATTGTATTATCAACCTAACTTTATTACGATCATTTATTTCTTACGTTTCCCAAACAAACAGATTCGGATCATTTATATTATTTTTTTTTTTTGTTTTGCTTATAAATAGAGAAAAAAAAATGACGAAAGATGCAAATCGAAATTAAGTTATATATTTACAAGTGCTGTGTCAGTGTGTATGTTGCATGTTTATTCAATGTGTTTCATTTCGCTCATTTAACCTTGTTTGGCACGATTATAAAACTACTTCTCGTCAACGCTTACAAATCGGGAAGTGGAACAATTTTATCACGAGTTTTCCATAAAAGGAGGTAAATTCGAATAATATAAATATGATATCATAATTTAAATGTCGTTTTAATTTATTATAAAAAAAAACTTCATTCTAGTTTTTAAAAAAATCAAATTAAGGATGTGTACTGTTAACAAAAGGGTTCACAAATACACACGCTGAATCGACTCTTTATTTTGTTTTTTTATTTTTTGTTTTACTTATACAAAACCAAAATACATATAGGTAAAATGATAAAAATTATTAGGACAAAACCAACAAAAATGCTTGTAAAAATGTATAAACATTTTTGTTGGGTTTGGTGAGGGGTGTGGTTTCCAGTATTTGTATTTCGTAAATATTTCATTTATTTTAAAAACATTTCGTTCTGTTTATTTAAAACATGAATGATAGAAGGAGAGGCATATAGAAATTATCCTCGTCTCATAAAATCACAAAAACAGAACTTAAAATATTTGAAATTATTTTATTTGGGTATATTTCCCTCATACAAAATATGCTTCTATAGTAGTTATTCTATGCTGGCACTATAGAATATAAACAAATTCAAAAAAGGTAAATATTTACAAAAATCATATTAAATTTAAATAAATTAATTAATTTAAATTACATATTTCAGATTGGATAATTCAGAAAATCATAATTTTGATGCTATTAAGATAAGTATATAATTAAATAATTATATAAGTTTTTAAATGGAATTCAATTTGAATACAATTCGGTTAGTTTTGGATTTTCATACACCAACAAATACAATTTTGATGATGGCTTTAACTTGGCTTAGAAATGGGTGATCATCATATCTCGAACAAATATTGTCCATTTAAATTCACATTTCGGGTGCGCCCATAATGAAACAAGCACGCGCCAAGCATAACTTTACATCAATTGTGAAACTCTTTTAAATAGCTTCTGCCGAATGATTCAATAAGAGCACCTCGAGTGGTTAATAGTCTTGTAACGGTGCATTGGGGAATGAAATGCCAATTTTAATACCGAAAACCAATCAAAAAAGTATAACACTAATTTCGCGTAAGAGAGACACCAATGCTCATATTGTGTTCTTTTATTATTCTTTTTTTATGACAGAGACAAACCCAGTTTATTTGTTACTTTTAACTGTAAGTTGTTTTCTTATATGTAGTGGAGCTACTTTTTTTTATAAAAGAAATAGATAAGAATATTTTTTTTTCTACTGGAAAGGTTTAAGGTGAAAACATACACATATGTTGTTAAATTGCATATAATAAAAAATTTATAAAGTTTGATTTTGTAAAAAAAAAATCTGAGTCGATTATTTTATTCAAAAGTGTACGGTTTGTTTTGGATTTTGAGTGTTCAGCGGTGAAAAAACCAATATAAACTAGTACGCGTTTAATTACCTACCAAACTATCAATTCAAAGTTATCGGTAAAGCCTAAAATCTTGATTGTGTGAATTATATTGTTTATATAAAACTGCTTGTTTCGAACAGTGTGCGCATTGGACACTTTCAGGTTCAGCAACATGTTAGCATTGCAAATTTAGTGACGGAAAAAAATCATTTCCTTTCACTTAACAAGTTGCCAAACGTTGGCGGACCTACTTAGAAGTGACATGTCTGCTCATCATCGGATTACTTTTAACAGTTATTGCTCTAAGATATTTAAATTAAATAAATAATAAAATTACAGTTATCTGTAAGAAAACACATAAATTGATTTTTTTTTTTTAAATATAGAAATATTTATTTTATTATAGAGTTTATCAAATACAATTGGGATTAACGAAAAAAATATTGAATATACAGTAAATGTTCTTATCTTATCTTGAGGGATTTAAACCACAAAAACGATAGATGCGAAATTTGTTCCTCGGCGTCCGTATGACATGGTTTGCCTGCAGTTATCTTTAAACTATCGACGGTATAGGCCTCGTATAGTTAAAATTAATTTAACAATAAAAATGAAGAACATAAAAAGTGTAGAAATTCAATTTGTATTGTTATTTTTAACCCATTTGGACGTAACGGATAAAAATTGTACTGGCAGTAAGTGTTAACGCATAATTTTTGAAGGTTATAAATTAAATTTCAATAAAAATTAAGTTTTTTTTTGTAAGGAATTCTACGAAAGAATTTTAATTTAACTAACGAACAGTTACTCGAAATAACTGTAAATACACCTCTAACATTGGAATGCCAATTGGATGATAAGGCAATTGAACGTGGATGTAGGTCAACAAAGTTATCGTTTCTTTATGATAATGCAATGGTGAGGGACCGAATTCAATATCGCAACAGTTCGTTACAATTAAAAGTGGATACAAGTACACCAACCTCATTAAATGTTACCTGCACGTACGGTGGTGCAGGATTATATAATGAAGTAATTTTTCTAAATATCGGAGTAAGCCCGCAGCTAATTAATCTAGAATGTGTGAATATTCTATTAAAAGTATTAGTTTGCTATTATCGTGTAATAAAAAAAACAGTCAAAGAAATCGTTACGGTCGAAATGCAGAATCAGACGTCCGGTTCATATCAAATTGTACCATTTGAAGATTTTGATAGAAATAATATTCTGGAAAGAAATTCTATAATAAGTGACGGTTTTAACCCGTTCGATCGAGTCATTTTTCGAGTAACGGTGAGCAATTCAATTGGCCCTTCCGTGCACGATCATGTTTTATTTGAAACAGAGGAAATTAGTATGTACATTTCAAACTGTTGTTGTCGTAATATTAAAACTATATTGCTTTTTCTTAATGCAGTCGCCCTTCCAAATACATTTTCCATCAAATTAACAAATTTAACAACAAATAACATGATAGTGACGTGGAAATTGCCAGAAATATATAATAAGTATGGTAAATATTTAGCACCGTTTATATTTTGATTAAAAAATTAATCGTTAAATTTCAGAATTCAATCACACCAGATACTGCGGCCCAAACTGTTTAAAAATTCTCAATACCGATCAAATCAAAACAAGGAATTCCAGCGATGGGAACATTATATTTGAATTGGATTTAAATGTCCCATATGCAAACACCGAATATGATTTAATTATATTCACGGCTGTTAAAAATGCACGCGATTGGTTAGAGCAACGTGCAATGGGGCATTTAAAAATAAAAACTCTGAAACGAATACCGGATAATCCACCCCAAATTACACCAGATTCTTTCGAATATATCGAGTTTAGCAATGATATAAAATTTTACTGGAAACCGATTACTACAGATTTAAAAAATGGAGACAATTATCGTATTAAATTGCAAATACGGGAAAATGGGAAAGTCAGTGAAACGATTAATGTGACCTTGTCGGAAACGTGGGCTATTTTACACAAAATAAATCAAACAAATCAATATGAAATCCAATTATTTGCAGAAAACTCGGAAGGAAAATCGAAAAAATTTTCCACCATAACAATTCCAACAAAACGAAACTGTAAGTAAGTATAAACTATCAGAACATATTCCCAAATTTTGGAGAATAATGAAAAAATTTATAAAATTTCAGTATTGCTCCCGCCACAAAATTTAAAAATTGTCCGCAACGAAAGTATATATCAACTGTCATGGACAGGTTTTAATAGCAGAATGATTGATAACTTCACCATATTTTGGTGTACGCCTCTGGGTGGACAAAAAACTAACTGCCAAATATTCCTTAATACCAAAACAATTCCTGGAAATCAAACTAGTTTTAATTCTACAAATAAAGCAAACCAGATCCAATCGCCGAGAATATACGCAATATCGTCCAATTTCGAGGGAAAGACAAGCGGCATGAAATGGTTTACCTGTATTACATCGACTAATATTGGAATGGCTAAAATTGAAAAAGCATCCATCAGTCAACTAAATGCAACGTCAATAAAACTAAACTGGACATTAGCATGCGAGACGAGCCCATACTTAAAAGCAATTAATATTACTTATTGTCAATGGGAGCAGTTCAAAAACGTTACGTGTAAAACTGTTTTTGATTATTCAATAGATAATCAACCGTCAGAAGCGACAATCGATAAGCTCGTGCCGTACACTGAATATATTTTAGAGTTGTCAATGTTTGACGGCAATAAAAGTGGACCCTTAAATCGGACACAGTTTAAAACGGGCGTCACTGATCCCGATGCACCAACCGAATTGAAATACTTTAGTAGTACGAACAGTTCCGTTAAAATATATTGGACACCACCAATTAAGTGGAATGGCAAAGCACACGATTACAAAATCCATTATGCGACCAATATCGAGTCAAATTTTCTACTTACTACAACCTTAAACAATTTCACAACTTTAGAACGATTACGTAGCAACACTAAATACACAATTCGTGTGGCTGCCTGCCACGACCAGTATTGCTCTGCGGCATTCAGTGATGAAATTGTAATAAAAACCAATATTACGAAACCAGAAAAAATCACATGTCGTGAGCGAGATGGTACGTATGAATGGACACAGCCATCAGTCGAGAGTGAAGATTTTAAAGTATATGAACTGAAATTTGTCCTAATTGAGGGAATAATTAAAACGAGCAACAGTTTAACTTCCGAAACCATATGTACATTGCCTAATGATGTATGCAACTATGACACTTATATTCGTGCAATAAACCTAAACGAGGCATTAAGTCCAAATATTTTTATCGATAACAACTTGAATATTTTGCATTGTAAAGAGGCATTAGATATTAATTACACCAAATTATGCTCAATCTATGAATGTATGCCCGGTGATTGGGAAATAGTGGCTAAAATAAAATGTGGTCCTCCATATAATACAATACAAACTTTATTTTATATATTTGTACCACTAACAATATTTGTAGTAGTATTAGTAATTTATAAAATCATTCATATTGGGATACGGCGGTATAAAATCATCACCGATTTACATGTCAGCGTCCCCTCGGGATTAGACAAGATATTTGAACTTCAGCCACAAGATAAATGCTATAAACAATCTAAAACTATTGTTGATGTAAGTGATCACAAGCTACATGTTGATGAGTCACAAACCATCACGTATGATGAATTGCAGAACGAATGGATGGAACTTCAAGAAAATAAAATTAATATTCGGACAAGTGGAAATTATTTGCAATCACATATACAAAATGTCGGGTATGTGCAAATCTCAGATTTAAAATAATTAGAATATTATGTGTATAGCATAGTGATTAGAATAATAAAGATTTTTTACGAGTTTTTATATGATTGCGGTATCCTTGATGACTAGATCCCCCTCCACTCCTAATCCAATAAAATTGTCTTTATTAAATCAACCAAAAGATTAGAAAATGGGAAATTAAGAAACTGATATCTATAACACCGACCACCGACCATACACTCTCGTTATGTGTGGTTAACAGAACAATGGTGGCATATACTTTAAAGATAAATATCAAAAATATTAACATGTCCATTAATATTCAAGCAGCCACATATCGAAGAGCAAACGTGCCGATGCTTTAATTTTTGGTTGAATACATTAAGACAAAATGAATTATTTTTGATTATATCCCTGAGCCACCTCGGCACAGCAGTTACTTCACAACTGAGAAAAAGATCATCACAGAGAAGATCACATGTCTACATTTGCTGAATTTAATTCGTCAATAGACAAGTTTGAATTATTGTATATTATTTCAACCTTAAATCACAGCTACGCTTATTTTAAAGAAAATTGAATGGGTTCAAAACAAATGTTACAGGGTTGCAGCTCTCGCATAACAACAAAGGTCGTTTATATTGCAGTGGAAGTATCGAAAATCAATAAACACAATCATGACATCCATTTACCAAAACTAAAACTCGATTCATTTTCTGGTAACTATGGCAAATCAAATGCAATTTAGTTACAGACTATGACGGATACAGCTGATGAAACTATTCGGGGTATTCAAGCGCTTGGTGAAGATGCAGAAAGCACGGAACACTTTCTGATTTATATAATCCTTCAAAAGCTTGATACTGACACTCGTGATGCTTGGGCAAGGAATTTCACTCCCAGAAACGATCTGCCAACCAGGAGTTCACAAAATTTCTGGAAAATCGTTATGATGTATCTGAGTAACTGTTAGGCAAACCTCAGCTGCTAGGCAACCTTCTAGTATTTCAACGCAAGCAGTTTTTTTACAGCAAAACCCTATGTATTTGGTGTTTGAAAACTAAACATTCACCTAGAACTGTTAAGATCAACGGAACTTTCTAATTTGTAAAAAAATGGTATGGAGATGGAAAATATCATAGTCTTCTTCCTTATTCCAATAATCGTTCTGAAAATAACTTAAATCAACCAACTGCTGCGTTAAATACAAGCTCACGTTACAACAGATTCGTTCAATGCAATTTTTCTGACTTTATAAAATGAGAATTTAGAAGGTAACTGGAATTTTAAATTCTTTCTTAATTAGCTATCTATAGATCAGGGAAGAAATGTTGGCTTGTAAAGCTTTGAACAAAACGGAAATTTGAAAAGTTGACCTAGGCTTGTCTAGACCAGTAGTTCCCACACTTTCTTCTGGCGGCCTTTTTTTTCTATTTTATATTTTATATTTTCTATTTTCTATTTTTTATATTTTATATTTTATATTTTATATTTTATATTTTATATTTTATATTTTATATTTTATATTTTATATTTTATATTTTATATTTTATATTTTATATTTTATATTTTATATTTTATATTTTATATTTTATATTTTATATTTTATATTTTATATTTTATATTTTATATTTTATATTTTATATTTTATATTTTATATTTTATATTTTATATTTTATATTTTATATTTTATATTTTATATTTTATATTTTATATTTTATATTTTATATTTTATATTTTATATTTTATATTTTATATTTTATATTTTATATTTTATATTTTATATTTTATATTTTATATTTTATATTTTATATTTTATATTTTATATTTTATATTTTATATTTTATATTTTATATTTTATATTTTATATTTTATATTTTATATTTTATATTTTATATTTTATATTTTATATTTTATATTTTATATTTTATATTTTATATTTTATATTTTATATTTTATATTTTATATTTTATATTTTATATTTTATATTTTATATTTTATATTTTATATTTTATATTTTATATTTTATATTTTATATTTTATATTTTATATTTTATATTTTATATTTTATATTTTATATTTTATATTTTATATTTTATATTTTATATTTTATATTTTATATTTTATATTTTATATTTTATATTTTATATTTTATATTTTATATTTTATATTTTATATTTTATATTTTATATTTTATATTTTATATTTTATATTTTATATTTTATATTTTATATTTTATATTTTATATTTTATATTTTATATTTTATATTTTATATTTTATATTTTATATTTTATATTTTATATTTTATATTTTATATTTTATATTTTATATTTTATATTTTATATTTTATATTTTATATTTTATATTTTATATTTTATATTTTATATTTTATATTTTATATTTTATATTTTATATTTTATATTTTATATTTTATATTTTATATTTTATATTTTATATTTTATATTTTATATTTTTTGATTGAAATGGACTGTTGCAGTATTACCAATGGCCGCCCTTAAGTTGAAACGAACCACATACCCCATTCGCTCTTAAAGTAACGTACCTACCATAAATATGCAAGGTTCCGAGACTTCCGGACAAACTACCGAAGATGGTTTAATCAATTTAAATATTGAACGTTAGCCGTTCAATTTAAATTTTTTGTGATTATCGTCACATCTAACCCTCATAGCTCCAAGAGAATCTCACCAATATTTGCATAAGTTAAGAATGGACCATGGTCTGTATTTTGTAATTAGTTTAATTTCCGAACAAACTAGTCAAGATGATTTAGTGAATTTAAATATTGAACGTTAGCCGTTCAATTTAAACTTTGGGTGATTTTTGTCATATCTCTCCCTCATAGCTCCAAGAGAATCTCACCAATATTTCCATAAGTCAAGATTGGACAATGATCTATATTTTGTTGTTAGTTTCATTTCCGGACAAACTACCGAAGATGGTTTAGTAAATTTGAATATTGAACGTTAGCCGTTCAATGTAAACTTTTTGTGATTATCGTCAGATCTAATCCTCATAGCTCCAAGATAATCTCCCCAATATTTGCATAAGTTAAGAATGGACCATGATCTATATTTTGTAATTAGTTTAATTTCCGAACAAACTAGCCAAGATGGTTTAGTAAATTTAAATATTGAACGTTAGCCGTTCAATTTAAACTTTGGGTGATTTTTGTCATACCCTCATAGCTCCAAGAGAATGTCTGTAATATTTGCTTAAGTTAATAAGGGACCATGGTCGACATTTTTTCTTAGTTTCATCACTGGACAAAGGACTCAAGATGGTTTAGTAATTTCAAATATTGAAGGTTTAGCCGGTCAATTTAATCTTGGGCTGTTTTCCGTCGTGACCCAAGTGGTTAGCTCCAAGAAAATTTTTCCAGTATTTACATAATTCAATTAAGGTCCACGGTCTACGTTTAGTAATTAGTCTTATTTCCGGACATTGTACTGAAGATGGTTTAGTAATATAATTATTGAACATTAACCTTTGATTACAAACCTGTAGTGATCTTTTACATTCAAATTTGAATGGTATCTTTCCAATTTGAATTTGATTGGCTTTTGTGAAACAACATACGTTGCTAATGCATATTTACAATTTTAGATTTAGTAAAAATTTCACGTTTTAAAAAAGGCTCGTGAATTATTTGCTAAATGATTCCTAAGTATTTATTTTTGCTTTTTAGAAAAACCAAACTTTTCATAGTAAAATACACAAAACATATGGGAAATCACTATTTTTCCTAAGACAAATTTTTAAATGAAAACGTTACAAATTCTTAATTATGATTTCTGAAATACTTCCATAAATATTTGAATTTCAACATATATGAATGTCGTTTAAGTAAATCGTTTTCATTTTCTTGTAATAATTGATTTATTTAAACCAAAATATAAAAAAAAATTCATAACAACAGCATTCTGGTCAAATTAAAATAAAAGCTTACTACAATTCGTTTGGTCATTAAGTCAATATACATTACATAGATGGCAGTGATTGCCGTAAAAATCTGGAAAAATCGTACCAAAAATTACCACCTGGGGAAATTTCAAGTTCAAAAATTGTAGGAAAAGCAAAACAAATTCACCAAATACAGGAACGTGTGATAATTTTGCGATTGAATATTTTTTTTTCGTATTTTTCTATAACCATTTTAGACATCTTACGTACACTAGTAAAACTAAAGATAAATTTAGCAAGTATTATTTTAATTCGTCAGAGCCAACTTTGATGTATTTTTCAAAATGAAAGTTCGATAAAATATATTTTAGCAATAATTTAATTTTAATATTTCTGCAATTAATATTTAATTAATACCAATATGGCCTTCTTGTATATTGTTCTTAAAGATATGTAGAAAACTTTTATATAAACATTTTATAATATTTTTGCTTTTTTCATTGAAAATCTTGAAGCTAAAAAACACCATTTTTACTATGGATTCCTATGGAAATCGTGAAAAGTTATACCACTAAAGAAGCTTCTAAAAAATACGTCATTAAGATTATGACTCTATACTCTAGAAGGCTATGGTAGTATGCGTAGTATTTAAATGTAATTAAAAAAAAAAAAATGTTCAGTTCACAATGCTTCGTGCTTTGCTTTGCATAACGTTAAAGTTTTTTTCTACTACGGTTAAGTTGTCTTTTCTTACTGTCACCTAGTAGAAAAAAATCTATGAGGTGGGAATGTTTGTTTACGATATAATTGACTATTCCGTAGGACTCTTTGGTCATGTACAGTGCCAAAGTATCCACAACAATTATTAATAAATTTACCAGAACTGTCGCACACTGCCTTTAATCTAATGCTCTAATCAAGTTTAAGATTCATATATTGACTGGGTAATGCAATTGGTACAACAATTTTTATGTTGCATCTATCGATAGCACTTAACGCTTTCGAAAATATAGAAGTGGCCGATCGTCGATTGAATTGTTCGCCGATAAGACTATATGAATCTAAACTTAGCAAATTTACTATCTTTGGTCCGAGCTTTACAAACATCAAGAATTTTGTGAACAATTGTTAAGAGGATAGACGTGTTTTTTTTCCATCCTCTTCAAAAATTTAATTTAATTTTATTTTTATCTTTATTTTTGTTTTATTTATGTAGTGTTACGTATATACTTTATATTCATATGTATATACAATTTAATTTTAATTCTAATTAAATTCAATTTTAGTGAAATAATAATCAAAGTGTAATTTTGAAAAATGCAATCCACCGGGTTTATATTTATGGATAAAGAAATCAAATTATTGATTTCTTGCTTTATTTCATGATTTTGACATTTGTGTGATTGTATATGAAATTAAATTTCAATTTTAATTACTAAATTCAATAATTGGATAGTATTAAAATGATTTTAACTTAAATAGAAATCCGTCGTAGCTAATTTCATATTAGATTTTATTTTTACGCCCACTTACATATATGTATGCGTTCTTGTGTTTATAGTTTATATACAATCGACACAAATATTTGCTTGAAACATATATCATGTTTCAAGCAAATATTTGTTCGAAACTTCGAATTGGAAACCACCTTATACAATTCATTTAAAATAGTTTATTTAGGTATGATTAATAATTTTTTACAGGGTATTACAAATGGCATCAAATTGATTTTAAATTAATTTAATTAATATTATAAAATTATAAATTAACTAACTATATAAATAAAATACTAATTTGGAAATGTTGATTTGAGTTGAGTTAAGATTTGGTTTTCAACACATAATGACGTATTCATTTATGTTTGCAAAATTTCGTTTAAACGAATGTGAACAACGTGCAATTATGTAAAAATATTTCGGAAGGCTAAATGTTTTGAATTTAATTATTAACTTAATGGAATTTATTGAAGTTTAGATTGCAGGTTTCACACACAAACGTCATGATTACTTACTTATATGGCACACCGATAAATTTTTAAGCAAATAATGTTTCATTTTCCTTACATTGATTTATTATTTACTTACTTTGCGTGCTTGATTTGGCAGGGTAATATGTCCGTGAACTGAGTTAAAGTTTTATGGATATATTTATATTTATTTATTGATAAAGAAATTTGATTTTTGATTATATAAATTCTATTAAATTAATTTAGATTAAATTAAGAATTTACAAATTGAATAAATTATATAAATAAAACTAATATAGAAACATTAAGTTTTGGTTGAATTGAGTTTTGTTTTGCAACACGCAAGGAAGAATTTATTTACGCTTGCCAAATTGTGAAATAATGGTTTTCGTTTATTTAAAATTTTTGGATGTTTTATTTTATTGTTGGTAAACCCTAATTACAAGACATATGTTTAATCAATCTATGATTTTATTTTATTTTTATTGCTCTAGAAACCTTTTCCTTTTTTTATTAAAATATTTATTTTAGTTTAATTGTTGAAAATGTATCGATATTTTTATACTTTTTTATATTTTTATTGTTAAGAAGCCTATTTACTAGAAATTTTATTTTAATTTTAATTTTCATGTGCAAAGCACCTTGAGTTTTTAGTTTTTGGATGGCATTTTAATCTCTTGTAAATAATTGTAGTCTTATTTTGAGAATTTTACAGCGGTAGTGCCGTGTATTTTCATTCCGGAATAAATAGTTTCAAATCAGGTTTTGTTGGTGTAGAACTATTCTAGTGATGGTTTTAAAAATTTTGTTTGTTTTATTTAATTTTAATGTCGATTGATATATAAGTAAAAGAAAATTATTTTCCGTTTTTATTTTGAGCATAATTTTCATTTTTATATACACTATTCCTGTGACCAAAGTAAGACGGCAGAAATATGTATGATAATCAAGATGACAACCATTTGTTTACCGTTGTGATGTTTTCTGTTTGGATTTTTTAGTTTTATTATGTTACTACAATATATCAATATTATTAATATTTTTATAATTTATTTATTTGTTCTATGAGGAATAATTTATAATATAATAATAATTTATTTCAGAGAATTTTTTGTGTTCTTTGGGGGGAACCCTGCTTCAGCTTCTTTAATGCTGGAGTAAACTCCTTCCTGTTTAACTCTAAAATATCTCCTTTCAGGTATGACTTTAGCAGTTCGCAATACTCAAATGGCAGAATTTTCTCCAGTTTAAATATTAAACCATCTAGCCAGACTTTGTCAAATGCCTGCGCTACGTCAAGAAATATGACTGAACAAATCTTTTATTTCCTCTAAGGATTTTTCTATTATATCTGTTATTCTATGGACTTGGTCGATTGTGGAGTGTTCCTTTCTAAATCCAAACTGATGGGACGGAACAGCTCCTAATTTTACAACTTCTGGTTTAATTCGTTTTAGTAACAATCTCTCAAATAGTTTTGACATAGTTGGAAGAAGCGATATTGGCATGTACGAGGCCAGTTCACTTGGTGGCTTACCTGGCTTTGATATCATTATCACTTCCGCAAATTTCCAAGATAAAGGGACATAACGGTGTTGTCTTGTGCTGATAATTTTTATCAATTTTTATAAATATTACTGAATAATCATACTAACTGTCGGCTATACCTGGATGTTTGTAACCGGGCTAATTCTATCATTATTAATTATCCTATCCCGTCCTTAGATTTTGCTGTGTGTGAAAGGAGCACGGTGGGACCTGGCCAGGCTTGGACATGGAGCTGTCACATTTATGTAGTGTGGGGGTGATTAGTTTCTTTGTTGTAATGGTGCTTCGATGTCCTCAATGGAAAGCATTCACCTGTGTCATAAAGTTGGTGTGACACCTCTTGAATTTTTAGCCTTGAATTGGGAAGTCTCCATATTTGTTTTCATAAAATGTTAATTTTTTTGTAATGTGTAATATACTCAGTTTTGTCCATTAATATATTTTAATTAATTTAGTTTTAAATTATTTAAAGGAATCTCTTCCTTAATTTGCTAATAAATAATCCAATTTTCAGAAAAAACATAGTTCTAGAATTAATCATTATTAGAGGGATCAAAATTAATCCCGAATTTCAAATTTAAATTTTAGCTTGAATCAATCCTCCAGGATCAACAAGTAGTGAATAAGCTGAAGTTTAGAAATTGTGTTGTCCTGTGCTAATTATGTTTACTATACAATTACTAACAATTTACTAACTATCGGCTATACCTAGGTGTCTGTAACCGGGCCGATTCTGTCACTTCTAACTATCCTATCTTATCCTTCGGTTTTGTGTCAGGTGATATTATATATATATATATATATATATATATATATATATATATATATATATATATATATATATATATATATATATATATATATATATATATATATATATATATACAATGGCAGTCACAAATAAGTTAACAAAACATTTTTAATTAAAAAACTTAGGTTTAACGTCATAAATTCTATTTATTTGATTGACGAATATTTTGGTTTAATTCCGTGTATTAATTTAAATATAAAAAAAATAAAATTCATAGAAAAAATTTCATTGTAATACTTATAAAATTTGCCAAAATTCGAACTTCCGAAAGGTACCAGTCATAAATAAGTTAACATTCGGTTAATAACCACAGTGACCATAATTCTTGAAACACATTTTACTCAAACGTATTGATAAATTAATTGCATATTTTTGACACTCTTCTGGAGTAATTTTATACCATTCATCGTCAAGGGTTTGGCGTAATTCACGTAAATTAGCTGGTGCTCTATCATTTACTCGTTTCTTCAACAAATCCCATAAATTTTTAATCTACGAAAGGTCAGGGCTTTCTAAAATATTGATATTGTGGTCCTTAAAGTATTTCAAAACCTTTTTGGCCTTGTGAATGGAGGCATTATCCTGTTGAAAAACAAAATCCTCCTCTATTAATCGTTGTCGTTATGCAATGGCAACATCTTTTAATATTATCAAGTAAACATCGGCATTTACTTTTCCCTCGAGCACCACTATTTTTCCTACTCCATATACTGACATACAGCCCCATACCATCAAACCTTTTCCTAGTGATTTCGTTGTAGGTTTTGAGCAAACGTAAGAAAATTCTTCACCTTTTCTACGCCATACGTTCATTCTACCGTGACTATATGACAAGCGTATCATGCTCTTGTCGGATCATAATATTTTTTCCCAAAATTCATATGGTTTTAGGATATGCTGGTTGCAAAAAATCATTCTCTTTTGTTTCTTAGTTTTCTAACATCCGAGCTGCTCGTCCGCGTAAGCCACTTTCGTAAATTTTACGCCTAATGGTGCTCTCAGATAGTAACGTTTTGCGTTCTAATGCTAATTTTGCCCTAATTTTAGATGCGGATATTAATCTGTTACCTTCACAAAGATGTTTATTTCGCTTTCTACCGTCTCGTTTGTTATTTTGGGTCGTCCTGGACGATGGCTAGATGAAATCTGACTTTTTTTCTTATATATTTTCCAAATTTTGTATATGCAAACTTGGATTTTGTTAAACAATTTCCCAATTTCTCTATAAGTTTTGCCTTCTGACTTTAACTTGACTATAATACGTCGTTCTTCCCTAGTTAACTGAGAGGATTTGCCCATTTTAACTAAAATATGGTATAATATTTATTAAAATAAATATTAATTAAAATTTAATAAATTAAGCCGCAATTAATGTTAAAAAAAACTTACTAATTATAAAAATAATGAAACTAATAGATGTAGTAGGTTTTGTTAACTTATTTTTGATCGGCTCGTTTCGGAAAATGAGTCGAAAACACAAAACTAAAAATATTTTAACAAAGAATTTTACACACACAAGTGTATAATATTTAGTTTTATGCAAGTAGCTAGTTAGAATAGAAATCACTGTGAAGCTAATTCCGGAAATTAATTATAAAAACCGTTTGTTAACTTATTTTTGAGTCACATTGTATATATATATTTATATATATATATATATATATATATATATATATATATATATATATATATATATATATATATATATATATATATATATATATATATATATATATATATATATATATATATATATATATATATATATATATATATATATATATATATATATATATATATATATATATATATATATATATATATATATATATATATATATATATATATATATATATATATATATATATATATATATATATATATATATATATATATATATATATATATATATATATATATATATATATATATATATATATATATATATATATATATATATATATATATATATATATATATATATATATATATATATATATATATATATATATATATATATATATATATATATATATATATATATATATATATATATATATATATATATATATATATATATATATATATATATATATATATATATATATATATATATATATATATATATATATATATATATATATATATATATATATATATATATATATATATATATATATATATATATATATATATATATATATATATATATATATATATATATATATATATATATATATATATATATATATATATATATATATATATATATATATATACGTATATATATATAATTTATAGTTTTACAATATTTTGAGTTGTTTATGAAATTTGAATGATATTTAAAAAGGTTTTTTTTTGCATAAGGCACAGTTGAATACTTTTAACCTAGTGACATCTATTTAAATATTGCATGAATTACTGGGTCTCACAAAAGTTAAGTTTGGAAAGTCTTCTGAGGCATACAGCATTAGTGTTTGTATTATATGGCTTATATAAGCATTTTTGTTAGTTTTGAAGCAATGCAATGTAGATGTAAATGTCTTAGTTAGAATAGTTTGCTATTCCATCAATATAGACAAATTTCAAAATGGCGGATTGGAGTAACTTAAGAGTAGAGTAGTATGTAAGTGGAAAACGATATAAAGTTGGACATCCAGCTGGTGTATTTGTTTTGCATTTTTTCCCTTGTTGTAAATAAATACAGTTTGTAACAATTACTGTTTTTTTATATTTAAACTTTGCGAGGGAAGCCGAAATTTTCCCCGATATTTGAAGAGGGTAGAAAAATTTTGGTTTAGATTGACACTAAGGAGAACATTGGTACCCTCGTTCTTTAACCAGACTGCATAAGGTCTACTTTTGTACCTTCGAATTTACCCCTGACCATCAAGACCAGATTGTCTGAGCAGATGTTGCTCGATAAATGAAACTGCAATCACGAACACCCACAATAATGGTGAGGGACAGTAATTCTCATGATTTGAAACATATTAATTATCCACTATACAGTGGTGGGGTCACAACACTTTGCATTGTTCTTAACCACATCGAATTTGGTAATATCCTGTTTCTGTAATATACAGACCCATTATTTTCTCTATGTTAATTCTTGACTGCGCAATTCTGTTAACCGACCGACACGTAGAGGTGATTTGTCGCTTCGTCAATCAAGCAAATGAGTTCCCGATCATATGAGCTGTATCATTGTTTGGATGGCTAATTATAATCTAAAGTATTCAGTTGAAATTAACATTTCATAAATGGAATTTGCCTGAAACATGCAATGGGCATGAACCTGTAATCTTTCTTTTGTGGAGTCATATCTACACGGTAATGTACACTGTAATTTGTGACTGCTTTAAAAAAATTAATTTGTCTACGGTACATTTCAAAGGTAACATAATACCTATCTTGATTTCATCTAACAGATTTAATACCGTTGATGTTTTGTTGTCTCATTGTACGATTCTGTATGATATTTTGCGAGACGAACAGTAAAAAGCTTCTCAATATATTTTTTCATTTTTATTATGATGGCAGAACGTGACTTTTATGCTGGTATAAATTATACACTTTTAATATACAATATTTTATTTAAAGACGTTTTATTATATTATGTTTTCTAACATAAAGTGTTGCAATAAAATACAAAATAATAACTTATTAAAAAGGGAATGTTTATAGTATAGTAAAGAAATTGCAGAATCGATCTAAACGGATCATATTTAATTGAAATAATGCCTTAAGGAAATTCAATTGAGAATTTCTATTATGCATTTATAAACATTAAATCTTATAACGAACATCTTACGATAACAATTTATTGTTGTTCAGAATTTGTAATTGCTACTGCTACTCAGTGTAAGCGTATTTAAATATTTATGTGAAAATAATGAATTTTGAATCGCTTCAATGTTGTTGAGATAAATTGCCTTGGTCAGCTTCGGTCTAAATGAAGTAAGATGTTTTAATTTATACAGTAAGGGATATTGCAAGACAAAGCTACCGACTGATGCCGTTGTGAAGTTTTCACAGAAATTGTAGCTAAACAGATAGATAACTCAATTTTTGTAAACAAAAAAAAGAGTGAAGTATATTGTTGTATTATGAATTATATTGTTCCATTGACACCACCTTCATTGAAATCACTTTACATGACGTCTATTACCTATTATATACATTTTGATTGAGTCCGCAAGTTGTGATTGGCCTTGTAGGCCTATGTTAATGGCAGGTCAATAAGAGTTTCAAACAGAACGGTTGTAAACTAGTGTTTTTACGATGCGAGAACGGCAGCTTGAAGAAAACTTTGCCAGCCACGTCGGATACGGATAAATCATTCAATAATAATAGCATGGTGTCGGTTATGCTAAAATGTGTTTACGAATTCCAACCGACTTAAATTCTTTTGATAATTTCAAACAATTTTTAAGTGAAAGAAAGAAAGAATCAGAATCGCTTAAAGAATATTTCCTAGAAATGCGGGAATTAGGAGCGACTGATCAGGTGGTAAATAAATTTGTGCAACTTCGGTCGAGGAATTCAAAACCAAAATAATTCTGTATGAAGAATTTAAGGCGAAGGCAACAATCGGTTTGGGTGAAAAGGCTAAAGCAGGCGACACTGAGCAAAGGAAGCAGAATATGAGATGCTAAAGTTGCGGCAAAATGGGACACGAAGCAGCCAAGTGTCGAAAAAAAGAAGATGGTCCCAAATGCTTTAACTGTGGAGAGTATGGTCACATGTCAAATAAATGTCCAAAACCGAAGACACCGAAGTACCAAATAAAGGAAACAAAAACAGTGTAAAATAATAACACAAAGGTAAATCAAAAATTAATTTTAGTAAATAATCACAAAATGTTGGTCACAGTAGTAGATACGGGTAGCGATCTGACATTGATTCGACAAGATCAACTGAGCGAACTAGAAGTGGTAAACCTGAACAAAGTAAAGACTACCCTTCTAAGAGTAGGTGGCACCAAAATTAAGACGGTCGGACGATTCACAGCCAGTCTGGAAACGGATGATATCCAGGTTGAAGTGACGATATATGTTGTTCCAGAATTATCACTCAATTTAAAGTTTATCACTCAATTTAAAACATTTAGGTTTCTAATGTTGAATGATTGCTGCACATTTAAATTTAGACACCAAAAAGGATATCTAGCGTGCGATTGTTATACACAAATCATACCTCTACTATAATTGATTTAATTATTCAAATTAATTTTATTAATTTAAATTTAAGACAATCTTTCATCACTTTAACTGAAGACAAATCTCTGAACACTTATATTATCGATACTAATAATCCATTTTTACTGGTTTGACATGTACTGTTTAGTGATATCCTATTTATCATATCCTGTTTTGAAATGTACCATAGTCAGCGAGTTCTATTTCCCACATAACTTCAGAAATAATTAACATTCTATTTTAGTCCACTATTGCAACCGGCGGCTTTTAATGAAAATAGTAGTTTCATACTAAACGCCAATAGTTTATTACTTTATTTAGTTTATTACTTAAATAATCAATGATTGTTTCATAAAATCAATTCTAGGAAAGGTACTAAAAAATATTGTACGTATAAACTGATTTACTTTGAAAAGTACTAGCGTTTTATATTTGAAAATAGCATCTTCTACAAGAAACATCCTCGGATTCAAATTATTGTACGTGTAAAATTGCCTTAGTTTGAAAAAACTTCTTTTGTTTTACAAAATGTCGTTTTGAACCACAGTTCGCGATAAAACGTATCGAAGTGGGCGTAGTTTTAATCGTTTTGAATAAATTAATATTAATTTGTGTTTCGGATGCCGTTGTTCTCGATTAGTTAGCTATATTGCAATAAAATAATTGTTGGTGATTATTTTCCAGGTATTAAATATTATTTCAAGTGAATATACATTCTTATTAGATTTAAGTTTTAAGTTTATAAATGTGTTAATCTATGATTACTTTTTGACTGTAGATAACATTTGATTTGGCTTAAAAAAAATTCCGTAAAGACATTTTCAAACACAGTTCGCGGTGAAACGTATCGAAGGGAACATTAAAATCGTTTTGATAAATTAATACTAATTTCTGTTTTGAATGCCCGTCATTCCTGATTAATTAGCTACACGTTTCATTTTTGCTTAAAAATGCCACCGAAAAAAAGATCAATTGGACAAGTAACTGCAAAGTCGAAGAAGATTAGAGCCGCAAGGGTGGCTGAATCAAATGATCGAAGCAGTACGTCTTCTTCTAGAGCTAATGAAACAACTGAACAGTGTGAAACACGACTTGCAAACGTTCGAAGCAGGATGTCTTCTTCTAGAGCTACTGAAACCATTGAACATCGTGAGGCCCGGCTGGAAGTCGATCGGTTACGATATGGACGATTAATAGAAACTTTTAGAGGTGATTTAAAGTTAGCAGCATTCAATTACGAGAAAGACTATGATTACAATGTTTCAATTGGGCAAATGGAAAACATTTGTTTGTATTGTAATGCTTTAAAGATTCACAATGAATCGCCTGGAATGTGTTGTTCAAATGGAAAAGTGAATTTGCCTCCTATGGATGATCCACCTGAACCTCTTCTAGCTTACGACTCCGGTTATCCAGACATTTTCTACAAAATATTCGAAAATACAACTCATGCTTTCAAATGACATCTTTTGGAGCAACCCAAATTGTTAAGGATGGAGATTTTATGCCCACGTTTAAAGTACAAGGACAAATTTATCATAAAATTGAATCACTTCTTCCTCTCTCTAACAACGACTCCAAGTTTTTACAAATTTACTTCATGGGCAACGATGAGGCGGAGATTTATCAACGTTGTGCTATTAGTCCCGGAACAAAACGCGAAATAATATCAAGTTTACAGATTTTATTCCATGAACGCAATCATCTGGTAAATTTATTCAAAACTGCATTGGAGCAAATGCCATCAGATGACCACAGAGTAGTTATTCGAGCAGACAAAACACCGTCTGGTCAACATGAAATACGATTCAATGCTCCAACAATCAACGAAGTTGCTATTGTTATGGTCGGAACGGATTTCAACCGACGTGATATTATTATCCATGGACAAAATGAAAGCCTACAGCGTGTTACTGAAACACACAGATCGTATGATGCTCTTCAGTATCCAATACTGTTTTGGCAAGGAGAAGATGGGTATCATTTCAAGGTGATGCAAACTAACCCAACAACAAGTGCTGCGATGACGAAAAGGGTTTCCTGCATGAATTTCTATGCGTATCGTATTATGATTAGAGCACAACAATCAAACCACATCCTGAAGTGCCGTCAACTTTTTCACCAATTCATTGTTGATATGTATGCTAAAATCGAAAGTGAACGACTTCTTTTCATTCGCTTAAATCAGAAAAAACTTCGTTCCGAGGAATATATTCACTTGCGCGATGCAATTGTAAATGATGGAAACGTTGCTGACATTGGGAAATTGGTCATATTACCAGCTACGTATACGGGAAGTCCAAGGCACATGCAAGAATACTCTCATGATGCCATGACCTATGTCCAAAGATTTGGACGTCCTGATCTATTTATAACGTTTACGTGTAATCCAACATGGACTGAGATTATAGATTTACTTCTAATTGAGCAATCATCGACCCATCGGCATGATCTGACAGCTAGAGTTTTCAAACAGAAACTCATAAATCTCATGAACCTCATAACTAAAAATCATATTTATGGAGAAACTCGCTGCTGGATGTATTCTATAGAATGGCAGAAAAGAGGCCTACCACATGCTCACATTTTGATTTGGTTAAAGGACAAGGTTCCTCCGACTCAAATTGATAGTGTTATATCAGCTGAATTACCCAATCCCCAAGAAGATTCGATACTTTTTGAAATCGTTAGCAAAAACATGATACATGGGCCATGTGGAGCCGTGAATCCCAATTCACCTTGCATGAAAGATGGAAAGTGTTCGAAAAAATATCCCCGAAAGATGTATCAGGAAACACAAACTGGTGACGACGGATATCCACAATACCGGAGACGAAAACCCGATGACGGAGGACACACAGCCACTATCAAAGTAAACAATGTGCATCATGAGGTAGATAATAGCTGGATTGTTCCTTACACTCCGTTAACTGTCGAAAATATTTAAAGCCTATATTAACGTTGAGTACTGCAACAAGGCAGGCATATGGCAATTTTTGGACTTTCGAATACAAATTCACCATTCGATGAAGTCACGCAATTTCAAATAGGACGTTACATCAGCAGTAATGAAGCTGTCTGGCGAATTCTGAGTTTTAATATTCACGAGCGTTATTCAACAGTTGTTGAAAATCTGTTACAGAGAGCTGCGCAACCAACGAATACGACATTAACAGCCTTTTTTCAATTGTGCGGAACAGATTCATTCGTGAAAACGTTGCTGTATCATGAAGTTCCAAAATATTATACATGGAACACGTCGAAGAAGCAGTTTTTCAGAAGAAAGCAAGGCACAATTATTCGGGAGTACCCTGGAATACGTGGTTCTGATGCCTTGGGTCGGTTCATCCTAACAATACGGAGTGTTATTTTCTGAGAATGCTGTTTCATGAAGTAAGAGGACCAACGTCTTTTCAAGGACTGAGAACTGTAAATGGCGAAGTATGTCAAACCTACAGAGAGGCATGTCTTAAACTGGGCTTACTTGAAAATGATGAACACTGGGATAGAACACTAACCGAAGCATGTCTTATGTGTCGTCCAGCACAAATACGCAAGCTCTTTGCAATCATATTAACAACATGCACACCTTCCGATCCTAAAGGTCTTTGGGAAAAGCACAAAGAAAGCCTTAGTGAAGATATACTTTGGCAAGCACGTAGAACAAATCCCGATATTGAAATACAGTTTTCAGCAGACATATTTAATGAAGCACTTATATTACTCGAGGATGCATGCTTATACATTAATAACAAAGTCATTTCCCAACTTGGGTTGCCAGCACCGACACGCCATGGAAACATTGTTCGTGATAGAAATCTATTACGAGAACAAAATTACGACGTTGGTCAGTTACGAGTTTTCGCTGAGACTCAAAAAAGTCTCTTAGTGGATGATCAAAGACAGGCATATACTAAAGTGATGCAATACATAGCAAACGGTAACGGAGGAATTATTTTTCTTGATGCACCCGGAGGCACTGGAAAAACATTTCTTCTTAATTTGATACTTGCTGAAGTAAGACAGCAGAATACAATCGGCCTCGCTGTTGCATCATCTGGAATTGCATCCACTTTACTCGATGGAGGACGCATAGCACATTCAACGTTTAAACTACCATTGAATTTGAATCAAGCGGATAATTTTTCTTGCAATATAACACGAAATTCGGGAATTGCCACGTTATTAAAAACATGTAAAATCATTATTTGGGATGAATGTACCACGGCACACAAAAAAGCATTTGAAGCGGTTAATCGTACTTTGCGCGATTTGCGACAAAATAACCGACCAATGGGAGGAGCTCTAACACTATTAGCAGGTGATTTTCGTCAAACTTTGCCAGTCATTCCACGGTCAACACCCGCTGATGAACTTAATGCCTGCCTGAAGGCGTTTCATCTTTGGAAACACGTTACGAAAATCACACTATCTACAAACATACGTATGAAAATTTACATCACGATGGTACAGCTAAAACATTTGCCAGGCAGCTTTTGGACATTGGTAACGGGAAATTGCCAAATGACCCTGTAACATGTGAGATATCGTTCCCGCCTAATTTTTGTCAAATGCTGCAATCAATACAGGACGTGGTAATGAAAATATTCCCAAATCTGCCAAATAACTTCAAAAATCATGATTGGCTGTGCGAACGTGCACTCCTAGCTCCCAAAAATGACGGCGTTAATAAATTAAATAATGAAATTCAATCGCAACTACCCGGGCCACTAATGAAATACAAATCTATCGACACGGTTACTGATGTGGATCAATCCGTCAATTATCCAATAGAGTTTCTTAATTCTTTGGAGCCACCTGGTATTCCACCACAGAGGGTTCACCAATAATACTGCTCCGAAATTTAGATCCACCGAAATTGTGCAACGGAACACGGCTTTGTGTGAAGAAATTGATGCCGAATGTGATTGAAGCAACGATTATTACCAGTAAAAGTAAAGGAGAAGATGTGCTAATTCCGCGCATTCCTATGATTCCCACCGATTTGCCGTTTGAATTCAAGCGACTACAATTCCCATTACGCCTTGCTTTTGCAATGACAATCAACAAAGCCCAGGGGCAATCATTGAAAATAGCTGGTGTTATTTTGGAAAATTCATGCTTTCCACATGGCCAACTGTATGTTACTTGCTCCAGAGTGGGAACGCCAAAAAATTTATTTATTTACACACCAAATGGAAAAACCAAAAATATTGTTTATCAAAAGGCTTTATAATAAAAATTATTAACTAAAATATCTTTATATTTATTATTCACTTTGATCTGGTTGAAGGTTTGTAAAAATAGAGTATAATTATTTGGCAATTGGTAACAAATACCAAACCAAAATTAATTAACTATCCTCACAAACAGGATGTCCAATAATATCATTACAAAAGCTCGCCTGGATGCATTGACGGAGGCACCCGTTACTGAATACAGCTACTTATAATTTTCTTTTCATATGTGATTGCAACTACAGCGATGTAAAGAGAGAATTCTTGGGTAACAATCAAGGTATTTGAATTATATACCTCCCGTGCAACGCCGGGTAACTCAGCTAGTATTATAATATTTGTAAATTTATTTCTATTCAATTATCATTATGGGGTGGGAAAGGCGGCTTAAGTAATTGGTCTACAAATAGTCCAAATGTCATCCTCACCTGCACGTGGTGCACCCTGCTAGATAACTAACGAGGCTCTGGCGACCGAGACACGGCGGTATAACTGACTATCGAGAATTTAGTAAATGATCTTCTCAAACCAGACCCACTACCAACTCGTACTGGTCAGAGTGGTAGATGCTTTATGACCAGTAAAATAAACAATGAGTACAACGGATTCAGGAAATTGTACCCCAGGTGGTAACCCAGCTAATCAGCTGGCAAATCCACCCTCTAACGAGGCTGGCTCAAAGGATTCTGGGGTGAGCCAATCATTGTTTAACAGCCCTTTTGGGCAACCCAACCCATTTAAACAACAATCCAGGGTGGGTAGATCACCATCACCAATAGCGAACACCTTAGAAAGGGATAACGCAGAACTGCGCAATAAGATTTACGAAATAGAAAAGTTAACGTTAAATCTAAACAAAGACCTCAAAAACTTACAGCGAGAAAACAAGGAGTTAAAATATGCTCTAAATGCAGTAATGTCTGAGAAAGAAACCACTAAGATAAACAACACTAATGATCATATAGAGGTTATGTATGAAACAGACGAGGAAGAACTCAATAGAGAAACGGGATCGATTCTGAACCGTAACAAAAAAAATAAGAAACGTAAGATGAGTAAATCACCACAGATTTCACCCGATTCGAAACAATCAGTTGAGCAGCTTCCAACCGGAAGTAGGCACGTGCAACAGGAGGATAAAGCTCAGGTTCCGTCGGAACAGAAACGATCAAGTAATGAACTCCCAACCGGAAGTAAGAATGTACAACTAGAGAAAAAAGTGCCACAGCCACATCCAGTAATAATATCTAATTGCAATAATTATCAGAGTATTAGAAACATCATGGACAACAATCATATAAAGTTTCAAGCTACAGCGTTAAATAGTGGTGATATCAAAATAAATGTCACAGACAGTGATAGCTATAGAAATTTAACAGGAGCTCTTAACGAAGAAAGACAGTGTGGTATTCCTACGAAGATAAGCAGACAAGGCAAACCAAAGAGAAAAAATACAAAATTAAAGAAGTTACACAGCTGCTAAAAAGAGGTGACAAAACACCTCTTCCATTATATATGTTGTCTCTTGAAAGAACAGAAGACATTAAAAATATTTATGCAATCAGCGAAATACTCCATATGAAAGTGCAAATAGAAGCAGTTTAAAAATCTAAGCTGATCCCCCAGTGCAAAAAGTGCCAAGTCTATGGACACACGCAAAACTTTTGTAATAAGGAGCCCAGATGCGTGAAATGTGTAGGAAAACACCGTACGGCTGAATGTACGAAACTAAAAGACACCCCACCAAAATGTGTTAACTGTGGAGAGACACACCCAGCCAACTACAGAGGTTGCATTGTTATAAAAGAGCTGCAAAAAATTCGCAACAAAACAAGGGCAACTTCAATAATTACCAGGCCAGAAATTAACTCAGCCTCAACAAGAATACCTACAAATTTAAGGCCACACCAAACATTAATCCAGCCATCAAGAACTAATCCAAATGTAACATTTGCTGATGTACTATCTACTGAAAGTTCGAGAAGACAACATAGTTCTCTTTTATTAAATGATTCAAATAATAACCAAACTAATAAAATACTACAAGATATTCTTGATAGACTTAGTTCACAAGAAGAAAAGCAAGAAAAAGCCCTTATATCAATCCTACAAAGACTCACTCTACTCGAAAAACATGGCAAATAATTTAAAAATTCTTGCATGGAACTGCAATGGTATATTGCAACGACAAAATGAAATACAACTATTTCTTGATTTAGAAAAAATAGATATATGTTTATTATCTGAAACACACCTTACTACTCAAAGTCATATAAAAATCCGCGGCTACGAAGTTTACTCAGCAGTTCATCCTAATAATAATGCACGAGGGGGCAGTGCCGTGATTATAAAAAAAGATATTAAATACCATCTGCAACAAAAACTTGAAAGTGATGAAATACAAGCAATTATCGTTAGCATTAATACCCGCAACCACAAGTTAGTGGTATCCGCAATATATTGCCCACCTAGATGTAACATCAAAGAGAATGCTTATACTCAGTTCTTCAAGCAGCTCGGTGAAAAATTTGTAGTCGGGGGTGACTTCAACGCTAAACATACTGACTGGGGATCAAGACTAACCACAACTAAAGGGAAAGAGCTTCATCAAGCAATAATTAAATACAACTGCAACTGGCATTCTACTGGAAAACCAACTTATTGGCCTAGTGATCAAAATAAAACACCAGACCTAATTGACTTCTCTATAACAAGAAAAATCCCGGTTGATTATATACAAGTGCAGGAAGGATTGGACTCCACATCTGACCACTCCTCTATTTTAATGATAATAAGTGATACAATAATTACTAATGATTAACAGCCACTGTTAACAAATAAATATACTGATTGGAAAAAGTTCAGGAATGAACTAAACAATAGCATCATTTTAAACACACAACTTTCATCAGAAGAAACATTAGAACAGGAGGTGGAGAAGCTCGTCAAGGACATACAGGTAGCGGCGTGGAAAAGTACTAACACAACAAACAAAAAAATAGCTGGCAAATGCTATCCAATGGAAATTAAATCACTAGTTATAGAGAAGAGAAGTACCCGTAGGGAGTGGCAACGTACACGAGACCCAACCGTCAAAAATAGATTAAATAATTTAACACAACGAATACGTAGAGAAATAAGGGAATTTAAAAATAAATCAATAAATTCATACCTACAATCTCTCACCTATGATAAAGGTAGTGATTATTCATTGTGGAAAGCAACCAAATATTTGAAAAGGCCAGTTATGCATATACCACCAATAAGAACAAATAATGGTCACCTGGCTAAAAGCAAAGAAGAAAAAGCAGAAAAATTCGCGGATCATCTCGAGCGTACCTTTCAGCCAAATTTAACAACACTTAACCAACAGGATATATTGTTCGAAAACCAAACAACTATCCTGAGACAGGAAATTCCATTAACTAATGCTAAAGAAGTAAAACAAGTAATAAAGAACCATGTAGTACTTAAAAAATCACCAGGATATGACCTGATAACTGGAGAGATTCTAAAACAACTACCTAATAAAGCTTTGAAAAAAATATCGGACATAATTGATGCTTCCTTCAGACTCCGTTATGTCCCTCTATCTTGGAAATTTGCGGAAGTGATAATGATACCTAAGCCAGGTAAGCCACCAAGTGAACTGGCCTCGTACAGGCCAATATCACTTCTTCCAACTATGTCAAAACTATTTGAGAGATTGTTATTAAAACGAATTAAACCAGAAGTTGTAAAATCAGGAGCTGTTCCGTCCCATCAGCTTGGATTTAGAGAGGAACACTCCACAATCGACCAAGTCCATAGAATAACAGATATAATAGAAAAATCCTTAGAGGAAAAAAAGATTTGTTCAGCCATATTTCTTGACATAGCGCAGGCATTTGACAAAGTCTGGCTAGATGGTTTAATATTTAAATTGGAGAAAACTCTGCCATTTGAGTATTGCGAACTGCTAAAGTCATACCTGAAAAGGAGATATTTTAGAGTTAAACAGGAAGGAGTTTACTCCAGTATTAAAGAAGCTAAAGCAGGAGTCCCGCAGGGGAGTGTCTTGGGGCCTTTCCTTTTCGTGCTGTTTACTAGCGACATACCGCAGACGAGCAATACAACTATCGCCACGTTTGCAGATGACACTGCAATTCTAGCTGTTGGTGACACAATCGGTGAAGTCACATTCAAACTACAAATAGCCGTAAATAATATACAAGATTGGCTAGCTAAGTGGAGAATTAAAGTGAATGAATCGAAGTCTACTCACATTAACTTCACTAATAGATCAATAGAACCACTACCTGTGACTCTCAATAATATCTCTGCACCACATGCCAATCAAGCAAAATACCTTGGTATGAACCTTGATGCAAAGTTAAAGTGGAAAGTACACGTGAAAAAGAAAGCAGAAGAGCTTCAGTTAAAATATAGAAAAATGTACTGGTTAATTGGAAGAAACTCTCAGTTATCCATTCATAATAAACTTATGCTTTATAAACAAGTACTCAAGCCGGTCTGGACATATGGTATTCAACTATGGGGATGCACCAAAATCAGCCATCAACAGATAGTTCAACGATTTCAAAATAAATTTCTCAGAGGGATTGTAAATGCCCCTTGGTACACTCGTAATAGTGACCTTCATAGAGATCTCGGAATAGACACAGTCGCAAGTGAAATAAAGAAATGTGCTCAAAAACACCAGGAGAGGCTCCATCATCACCCTAACATCGAAGCTGCAAGACTACTTCATCAAGAGGGTATAATAAGAAGACTCAAAAGACTAAAACCTTTTGAGTTGCCTGAATAGTCCGCACAATGCAACATCAACCAAAACAACACTTTATGTGAAGAACACATATGAGTGCTTTATTATTATATTGTCAGAGTCAAACGCTGTTAGTCAAAAATGACTAGTTACTTTGTAAAAAAATTTTATTGTTATCATAAATAAAATTATTAAAAAAAAAAACAAAAAAAAAATTATCATTATACACTTATAGTAAAAGAGAACATATCACCTTACCTGTTTGTAATACGAAAACACAGCTGTTTAGCCGATGGAAAGGTAATAATATTGAAAACCGGTTACAAACTTTCAACAAATAAGCGTATGTTTATACTTCAACATAACTAATATGGCGCGAGTTGCTAAAATCTGGGGTTTACTACGATTATTGTACTCGTATATAAGCAAAATTTTCAAAAACTGAATCAGAACTTAATCTGCCAATATTTTTTCTATTTATATGGGACAACTATAAGCAAATTATTTTTCTCTAATTCAGAACTGAAAAAAAGCAAAACATTCAGACTAAATAAAATTGTAAAATGTTCTGAATTTTAACAAAAAATTTTGCATAATCAGAACTTATTTTGCCAGAATAGACAAAATATTCAACTTTAATTTTACAATATTTTCTTGTTAAAATTTTGCTTAACACCTTCTGAATAAATTCTGATTTTGCCTGATTTAAGCAAATGTTTCCTCTAAGCAAACAAATTGTTACTTGGGTAGGGCGGTTCAAAAGATATTGGCATCAAAACAATTTTTTTTTTAAGTTGCCCGTTTTTTCTGCCGTTGAGTGTAGTTAAGTAAAATTATTTATAAAAGGAAAGGTGCTATAACACTTCCAATTTCTTATTAAAGTTATCTGTATGAACGAACAATTTTTTTTTTTTTATATGCAAATATTGATTTTATAACAAATCGAACAATAATGACATGTTATAGCAGCTCAATTGGGCTTAATGAAAAAATACTAAATATACATTAAATGTACACTTATCTTATCTTGACAGTTCTAAACTATAAAACGATAGATGCGAGTTTTGTTTTTCGGTGTCTTGATAGCTCGGTTTTGCTGCAGATGTCTTTAAACTATGGACGGAATAGACACCGTATAGTTAAAATTAATTTAACAATAATAATGAGGAACATAAAAAGTGCAGAAATTCAATTTATCTTATTATTCTTAACCCATTTGGATGTAACTGATAAAAATTGTACTGGAAGTAAGTACTAAAGATTTATTGTAGAAGGTTGTAAATTAAATTTCATTAAATATTAACATTTTTCTGTGGTTAGAAATTCTACTAAACAATCTAAATTTAACTGACGAAAAGTTACTTGAAATTACTGTGAATACACCTCTTACATTGGAATGCCAATTGGATGCGAAGGCAATTGAACGTGGTTGTAGATCAAATAAGTTGTCGTTTCATTATGGAAATGCAATGGTGAAGGACGGAATTAAATATCGCAACACTTCGCTACAATTGAAAGTGGATACAAGTAGGCCAACCTCAAAAACTATTTTCTGTATGTATGGACAACTAGGATTAAACAACGAAGTAATTTTTCTAAATATTGGTGTAAGCCCACAGCTAATTGATCTTAACTGCTTGAATATTCGATTAGAAGGTTTAGTTTGTTATTATCCTGTAATAGATAAACCTGTCAAAGAAATCGTTACGATCGAAATGCAAAATCAGACGTCCGGTTCATATCAAATTGTACCATTTGAAGATTTTTATAGAAATAACATTCTGGAAAGAAATTCTATAATAAAAGACAGTTTTAACCCGTTCGATCATGTCATTTTTCGAGTATCGGTAAGCAATTCAATTGGACCTCCCGTGTACGATCATGTTTTATTTGAAATAGAAAAAATCAGTAAGTACTTTTCAAACTGTTGTCGTAATATCAATAAAATATTGTTTTCTCTTCATTTAGTCGCTATTCCAAGTAAGTTCTCCATCAAATTATTGCGCTTAACAACAAATAACATGATTGTGACGTGGAAATTGCCAGAAATGTATAATAAGTATGGTAAATATTAAGCGCCGCTCATATTCTGAATATAAACTAAATCGATAAATTTCAGAATTCAATCACACCAGATACTGCGGCCCAAACTGTTTAGAAATTCTCAGTTCCGATCAAATCAAAACAAGGAATTCCAGCGATGGGAACATTATATTTGAATTGGATTTAAATGTCCCCTCTGCGAACACTATATATAATTTAACTATATGTACGGCCGTTAAAAATGCCCGTAATTGGTTAGAGCAACGTGCAATGGGGCATTTAAAAATAAAAACTCTGAAACGAATACCGGATTATCCGCCCCAAATTACAACAGATTCCTTCGAATATATCGAGTCTAGTGATGACGTGAAATTTTACTGGAAACCGGTTCCTAACGTTTCAGAAAATGGAGACAATTTCCGTATTAAATTGCAAGAAATACGGGAAAATGGGAAACTCAGTGAAAATATTAATGAGACCTTGTCGGATACATGGGCTATTCTACACAAAATAAATCCAACAAATCAATACGAAATCCAATTGTTTGCAGAAAACTCTGAAGGAAAATCGGAAAATTTTTCCACCATAACAATTCCAACAAAACAAAATTGTACGTAGGTATAAAACTGACAGAAAATATTGCATAATCTTGTTGAATATAGTTAATATAATATTTCAGTATTGCTCCCGCCACAAAATTTAAAAATTGTCCGCAACGAAAGTTTATATCAACTGTCGTGGACAGGTTCTAATGGCACAATGGTTGATAACTATACTATATTTTGGTGTACGCCTCTTGATGGACAAAAAACGAATTGCCAAAAACTTATTAATACCAAAACAATTCCTGGAAATCAAACCAGTTTTAATTCTACAAATAATGCAAAAAAGAACCAATCATCGAGAATATATGCAATATCATCCAATTTCAAGGGTAAGACAAGCGGCATGAAATGGTTTACCTGTATTACATCGACAAATATTGGAATGGCTAAAATTGAAAAAGCATCCATCAGTCAAGTAAATGCAACGTCAATAAAACTAAACTGGACATTAGCATGCGAGACGAGTCCATACCTAAAAGCAATTAATATTACTTATTGTCAATGGGAGCAGTTCAAAAACGTTACGTGTAAAACTGTTTTTGATTATTCAATAAATAATGAACCATCGGAAGCGACAATCGATAAGCTTGTGCCATACACCGAATATATTTTAGAGTTGTCAATGTTTGACGGCAATAAAAGTGGACCCTTAAATCGGACACAGTTTAAAACGGGCGTAACTGATCCCGATGCACCAACCGAACTTAAATACTATAGTAGTACGAACAATTCTGTCAAAATATATTGGACACCACCAATTAAGTGGAATGGCATGGCACACGATTACAAAATCCATTATGCGACCAATATCGAGTCAAATTTTCTACTTACTACGTCTTTAAACAATTTCACAACTTTAGAACGATTACGTAGCAACACTAAATACACAATTCGTGTGGCTGCCTGTCATGACCAATATTGCTCTACGGCATTCAGTGATGAAATTGTAATAAAAACCAATATTACGAAGCCAGAAAAAATCACTTGTAGTGAACGGGATGGTGTTTATGAATGGCCACAGCCATCAGTCGAGAGTGAAGATTTTAAAGTATACGAACTGAAATTTGTCCTAAATGACGGGGTAATTAAAACGAGCAACAGTTTAACTTCCGAAACCATATGTACATTGCCCAATGATGTATGCAACTATGACACTTATATTCGCGCAATAAGCCTAAACGAGGCATTAAGTCCAAATAATTTTACCAAAAACAACTTGGATATTTTGCATTGTAAAGAAGCGTTAGATTTTAATTACACCATATTATGCTCAATCTATGAATGTATGTCGGGTGATTGGGAAATAGTGGCCAAAATTAAATGCGGTCCTTCGCATAATACACTAGAAACATTATTTTATATATTTATACCACTAACAATTTTAGTAATAGTACTAGTAATTTCCAAAATTATTCACATCGGGATGCGGCGGTATAAAATCATTACCGATTTACATGTCAGCATCCCTTCAGGATTAGACAAGATATTTGATTTTGAGCCACAACAAAAATTCTATAAAACATCTGAAAAATTTGGTCAATTAAGTGATCGCGAACCATATTGTGATGAGTCACAAACCATCACGTTTGAGGAACTGCAGAACGAATGGATGGAGTTTCAGGAATATAAAGTTGATGTATTTACAGGTGTTCCGGAAAATAGAAATTATATACAAGCGCATCAACAAAATGTCGGCTATGTAAGAATCTCAGATTTAACTTAATAAGATAAAGATTAATAATAAAGATTTTTTGCGAGTTTCTAAATGATTGTGGTATTCTTCATTACCAGATTCCCAACCCCCATAAAATTCTTGCATACTAAAAATCGTTGTCAGCTAAAAATAATGAAGAGCAATGGAGGAAATGTTTTACCATTTCACTAATCAAAAATCAGTAAAATAGGTCCATATGACGCCGTCTCGAATTTTCTCTTTATTGCCGCTTTATTATTTATAATTTATTAGTATTCCTCCTTGCCTCCACAGCGGTGAAATGTGTCAACCTCCCGATGTAAACCACTTTTATTTTAATCCTCAAATGGATTAATTAACATTGTTTCAAAACTGTATTAGGTACGAATTCTCCATGTAATCGAATTCAAAACTTCAAAATAATAAATTATACCAGCAAACTTACTAAATACTTATTAAACGCCCAATAAACAAATTCTCAATAATCTACCTCGTCCGAGCGTGTTCGTGTCTCAACCAACCGTATCATATCAAAAGAATATAACAACGACTATCGCAATTTCTCTCGAGCAACTCCAAACACCACACACTGCCCTTCCAGTGGAAAACGCAGTGCATACACGCACTTACTGAATAAAACGCAGAGGACGGGTAATGTTTCGTCCCGCTCTTGTTACCGTAGGTTCCGTCACAAGACTTTCCGGAAAGTGAACCTTCTTTTGAACTGGATCCGTGCCGATTAAAACTCGCGAACCTGTAAATTAACTGAATCGGTTACTCTATCTATGCCTTCTGTGAAACAAGGTTTAACTCGATCCACTGACACTCTAACTTGCCGGCCATTAACCATTATGTCGAAGTATTTTTCTTCGTAATGCGTCCGTCCTCAGGAACACATGTGTACAGTCTCTTAACTGTTTACTACCAAAAACTTTGTCTGTACTGTGTCGTGTTGCTGTAACCAGTCTCAGTTCCTTAAAATGTGTCCTAAGACTCTTAACAAAGTCGGACTGTGGTACGAAATTCTCACAGTGCTCCAAAAACTGACCTGACACTTGTACCGTACTTCCATATACCAATTCTGATACTGTCGCTTCTAACTCCTCTCGATATGTTGTCCTCAATCCTAACAGTACCAATGGCAATACGTTTGACCAATCTATTCTTCCTTGGCTCATAATTGCTGCCTTCAGCGTCCTATGCCAACGTTCCACCATTCCATTACACTTTGGATTGTACGCCGTCGTACGTCTGCATTCGAAACCTAATAATCTTGACAACTGTCACTATGAATGCGGGGACACCGAAACGAGCAATCCAGTTAGAAAATACAACGAACGCTACCGTGAATGCAGTGATATCCGCTACTGTAATTGCTTCTGCCCAACGCGTATGTCGATCGATCATCGTAATACAGTAACGATTCCCATCCGAAATCGGCAATGGTCCTATGATATCAACATGAACTTCCCCGAAACGTTCCGATGTATGCCCGAAAGAACTCAGTGCGGACTTAGTATGTCGTGTGACTTTAGCTCGCTGACATGAAACGCACGATTGTGCGAAATTTTTGACGTCTTTTTTAATCGCCACCCATACTACCTGTTCCGTGAGCAATATAATCGGTGCTTTGACTCTTGGATGTGCCAAGTTATGAAACGCGTCAAAAACTTGTTTTCGTAGATTGGCAGGAATGAACTGGCCTGAGTTTACTTGCGGAACATCACAATTTAAGACTTTATCAGAACTAAATTGCACTGGGAATTTGCGAAACTTAATTGTAGACTTACCGTCGGCCATTAATTCGGCCAATTCTTAATCAGTGGTTTTCAAATCTGCAATCAACGAGTATTCTATTGACTCGGAAATGTTGATTTGATCGATTCGCGAAAGTGTGTCGGCCACTACGTTATTTACACCCGACACATGTTGCAGATCAGTGGGGAATTGGCTTATATAATCCAATTTTCTATATTGCCGCGGGATTGCCTTCTTCGGATTTTGTTTAAACTCAAATATTAGTGGATTATGATCAGTATACAAAATAAATAATTGTCCCTCCATAAATATTTGAAATATCTAACGCCTAAGTTGTTAACCGGACCGAAAAAAAACCTAATGGTTGGCAACTTTGATCGACCCATTGTTGAACTAAAGCCCCAACGGCGCAATCTGAAGCATCAACCATGATTGAAATACGTGCTGTTATAAGCGGATGCACCAAACTGGTAGCCTCCGACAGCTTATAGTTTTACATGATTCGAATGCTTCGCTTGCTTGCTCTGACCAATTAATCCGTACTTTGCTATTTTTTCGATAGCCATTTAAATAATCGTTTAATACTGTCTGATCTTGCGCTGCGGCCGGAATGAATCTGCGATAAAAATGAAGCATTCCCGAAAAACGCTTCAATTGCTGTACTGTTACTGGTCGTTCATATTGATAAATGGCTAAAACTCGCTCTGGACAAGGTAAAATACCGTTAGCATTCACCTTATGACCCAGAAATCGTACTTCGTGCTTCACAAAAACACACTTATCCACATTTATGATCAAACCATAACTTGCTAACCGTTGAAATACGACAGACAAGTGTTCCAAATGCTCGTCTCATGATCTGGATGCTACTAGAATATCGTCTAGGTAGGTGAAACGAAACGGAAGTCCTGACAATACGGAATTGATGAGACGCTGAAATGAGTGTGCGGCACTACGTAGTCCGAAAGTCATTCTACAGAATTCGTATAGCCCGAAAGGGGTTACTATAGCAGTCTTTGGTATGTCCTGCGGCTCTATCGGAATCTGGTGATATCCACGAATAAAATCCAACATCGAAAAAACAGAACATCCCGCCAGCTGAAACGAGAAATCCTGCAAGTGTGGTATTGGGTAACAATCCGGTACTGTAACGCTATTCAAAGCTCTACATTCACCACAGGGACGCCATTCGACATTCTTTTTTTGCACTAGGTGCCGTGGACTTGACCAGCTGTGGATAGCTATTGCTGGGCCTACAAATATCCTGAACTACCATGGCTTCGAAATGCGCCTTTGCGATTTGCAATTTATTGGGAAGAAAACGACGTACTTTGCATGAAATTGGTGGGCCTTTAGTAACTAAACAATGTGTTACATTATGCTTAATATGCATATTGGCAAAAGTTTCGTGGGTAATTGATTCGAATTTTGCCAACAATTTTGAGATATCTGGATCGATAGTGGCTTTGTTCAAGACAGACAAAGTTGGGATCTGAGTAGATGTAAGTGCACCAATCACAAAAATGGATGTCAATGGGTCGATAACTCAACGCTGTTTGATATCCACGATCAGTCCCGTACTACGAAGGAAATCTGCGCCCAAAATGGGTATCGTCACGTCAGCTATGATAAACGTCTAGGTAAAAATACGCCTCAATCCGATATTGATGTTGAGTGTACGCGTGCCAAATGCTTTAATTGATGTACCGTTAGCAGCTTATAAGTTAAACTGTGCTCTAACTTCCGTGTCCTTTTTTAAATTTGATGGTATCACCGATATATCGGCTCCAGTATCAATCAAAAAAGACTGATTGGTGTTCTTTTTCTTAATAATAAGACGACTAGACTCTGCTCCAACCAAACACGCCGTCGAATGTGGTTGAGCTATTAATTTTTTTGGTATGGTGGATTTGCCAGAACTGCTAGCAAACGTTTGATGGTGCTTGCAACCGAACACACACTTCATTGCTTTGTCCTTGAAGCGACGATGATAAAAACACTCATCGTTATATTGATTGGACTCGCATGAGCTAGAACGATTACGACCTTTGTCTCCCCGATCTCTGGAATTGTTACGATACGACCTCTGGATACTCATTACATCTGACACCTGTTTGAGAATACGGGATTCAAAATCTTCCCATTTCTTCTCTACGCCTGGTGAATTAGCTGAGTCCCTAGATTTTTCGAAAGTTAACTCACTATTATCATTGTTGTTGGAACTGATTGCATAAAGCTGCTGGTGAGATAATGTTTCGATAAGGTTATCTGCTCTTTCCGCGAGCACTGTTAAGGCCAAGTCTTTTTCAAAAGGTGACAGAACCAACTGCACTTGTGGTGGAAGATGCTGCATCCAAAGCATCGAATTTACCATCTGCGTTTAAACGGAATTTGGTGAGCAATTGAGAGGGTTTTAAATCACCTAAAGACAACCCGTGCAACAAATTGTGCAACTTGGACTTGCCCGATTCACCCAGTCCTTAAATAATTTCCTGCTTAAATGTGGTATAAGATGTACTTCCCTTGTTGCCTTGCTTCAAGTGCACTGACTGCATGTCAATACTTTGTAATACCAGCAATAAGGAACTGTTGCTCCAAAATCTCGAACCATACGCACGGATTCTGTAAATAAAGCGGCTGAGGGGCATTAAATGCGATATGTGCTACTTGCGCTCCAATCTTAACATTCCTACTACCCAATTCCGAAGTATCACCGCATGAGGTACCTGTATCTTCGGTCTCCTTATGCTCATCAGGGCCTGGTGCCGCTGCAAATCGCGCGTCGACCATTTGCTGTATCTAGCGTCGATTAAATAATTCAACTGTGTTACCGTGACAGTGATCGAGTCTTCACCTATATTTCCGACCATATTCGAAACCTAACTACATGGAAGAGTGTGCGCAGCGTCAGTGTCTGAACCCCCTACGCCGGTACCATTTGTTAATAATCACGTAAAATAGCAAAAAAATAAAAATAATACCGAAAAAACGAACAACACTACGTGGAACATTGTGACACGAGACGTCCAAACGCGCAGAAAATTGAAAAACTACAATTTTTCCTGTGTAATTAACTGTGCTGGATGTTATTACTGCTCCCAAAGCTTCGATAATGATGATGATGATGTTGATCGATTTTTACTTGAAATTGATGTTCGAGTTCGTTACTGGATAAATGAATTACCAAAGTGTGAGGTTATGCACGTGGTAAATATACATGCTCACGTTCCAAAAAAAAAACCGTACTTAATTTTGTACTGCCGATATTAGCTGCTTATAAATTGGTTTATACCCGAAATCACGTCGGCGGTCACCAATATTTGGTGATAAGGCTGATGTTTATTATATACAATTCCCACAGCCAATGCGGGTATAGGTTAATGCAGATTATAGGCAGTAGTAATGGTTGCACTTCAATAATTCAACAGAAATCGTTACCGTAATCAAATCAAAAGAATACAACAACGACTATCGCAATTGCTCTCGAGCAACTCCAAACGCCACATATCCACGATAACTTAGAGATCCTACATTTTTTCAGACTCTGATTGAATGGGACAGCTGCAGCTTTACCAATGCCCGCCCGTAAGTTGAAACGAACTACATTCCCCATTCGCTCTTAAGGCAACAGGCCTGCCTTTCCTCTAAAATGACCTCAATGTGTGCAATATCTTTCAAATCGCGGATTACTCTCTTTTGTTGAGGAACCTTGTCCTCTTAGTAACACTATTGTTTCATCCGACAGTTATATTTAAGATGTGGACGTGTTGATATCATAAATGCTTCCCTCTTAAAATGTCGTCCCTATTTGCGTATTCATTCTGAATCTGCTACATGAACTTTATTATCATTCACAATATTACAATTTTGAAAATTTTTAGCTTTCAAGCCTACAGCAAAAAAACACCGAAGCACAACTCTAACATTTTTTTACCAAAAATGAATCAGAAACATAAATTATTATGTACAGAAAAACCTCGATTAAATATTCTTCGCATAACCCGAACAAAAATAATCACGATTATTTGTTATTTGGACGAAATGTTCTGTGCGAAATGATTTTGTGTTTAAAGATCGCTCTGTTTAAATATTTAACATAAAGCTTTGCAAAACCGATCTAGTCAAGCAGAGTAATTTTTCGAAAGTTTCCTTTTCAAAAAGCTGCGAAACCTACAGCGATCTGTTCCGGCTTTCCCAAGAACTTTCAGAGTTCGTTCCTGCATTTTCGCTCCCAATTAATAATGCCGTTCGCTAGATGGATCTTTCAGTGGCAACGGCAGGCTCGGGATCGATGAAGGAGTCATCCCTCCTAATTCTTTTCTGATGTGCTTTTATACGTCAGCTTTCGGTTAAGTACATATTACCCCAATGTGTTTGTTCCGTTGCTGTTTGTAGAGTTACACATTCAGTATTTTTGAGGAAAGCAGAACTTTTCTCCGATATGTGAAGAAGGTAGAAATAATTTTGTTTAGATTGATACTAAAGACAAAATCCTTTAACCAAACTGTTTGAGCCTACTGTTGTACTTTCGAATTTTCCCCTGACCTTCAAGACCATATTGTCAGAATATTTATAAAACTATAAATTTGACGTTTTAATGTCAAATTTGTGAATGGCTTACATTTGTTTTGATTTGGATTATGCCTTAACATCCTCCCGCCTATGAAGTACTAGTCTCACTAGACCTTCATTCAACTGGAAGTTTGATTAATTTGTGGATTGGCCTTTTGATGACTGAATTGGGAGTTTTTAGTGTAACAATTCGTACTAAATTGTCCTTGCCGGGATGAACTTCGATCACTCTTGCTATGGCCTAATATGATGCTGGCAGGTCCTCTTTGATAATCACAATGTCCCCGATTTTTAAATGTTCTTCTTTTGACTTCCACATGTTACGTTGCTGCATAGTATTCAAGTATTCTTTGTTGAACTTAATCCAAAAACTACTGACATGTTGTCTAATTTGCTGCCATCGTGTTAAGCGATTAATTGGAACATTAGAATAAGGGACCTAAGCTCAGATATCGATGTTAGTGGGCCCATAACAAGAAAATGAGCTGGTGTTATTACTTCAATTCGATGAATTGAGCACACAATGGCCGTGAGTTTAAAATGCACTCAATTTCTGAAGTTAATGTGTTCATTTCCTCTAATGTCAATCGAGCCCTTCCTGTGATAATTCGTAAATCAGTTTTCATGCTCTTCACCGCCGCTTCCCATATCCCTCCAAAATGCGGACCTGCAGGTGGTGAAAAATGCCATTTGATATTTTGGTTAGCGCAGAACAACCGGATATTCTCAAAATTTGACATCAATTCTTGTTAGGCTAACAAATCTTTTGAGTCTAACCTCATGTCTGATACGATCTCTAGGTGTATAGCCTTCACTGTTAAACACACAAAAACACAAATGTAACACTTGATTAATTTTGCTCCTCTCCCTCGTTTGGATAGCAGCAAAATTGGACCAGCAAAATCTATGCCAGTGTGGGTAAACGGGCGTGATTGTATGACCCTGGGCTCAGTTAACGTTCCCATCATTTGCTTTGACGTTTGTGCTCGAAGTCTGATACATTTGACACACTTCTGTGATGCTTGTTTTGCAAGTTTGCTACTACCAACTATCCAATAATTATTTTTGAGCAGCGAACACAATAACAACGGGCTAGGATGTAGAAAATGTTTATGTTGGTGAGCTACTATCATTTTGCTTATAATATTTGTGTGATGCAGTATGAACGGATGCTTTGTGTTGTATGAACAAGATGCATGGTGCAGTCTTCCTCCAACTCGCCGTATGCCTTCTGCATCTAAAAATGGAGCCAGCGATGTCAATGATGATTTAGGCTTAGACTTCAATGCCTTAAGTCTGATTAATTCGTTGATTTCTTTGGTGAAACTTGCTAGTTGTGTTGCCTTGATGCAAATTTTCTCGGCGACTCATTGCTCTTCCGCAGTGACTACTCCAAAATGCCCTTTCCTTGGATTTATGCAATTAAAATAAAATCTCAAGCAAAGTGCGATGACTCGTTTCAACCTTGGCCACGATATATCTTTTCACATAAATCTTCAATATATGATTTATGCTTTGTGACAGCGTGACATACTTGTTTGTTTCTTTCTAGTGTGGTGGAATGGCTTTCCATCTTTATTGACCATTGATTCTCACAAAGTTTTAACCAATCAGGTCCAGACCACCACAGATGATTTTCTACCAGCTGCATAGGTTCCAAACCACATGAAGCAGGATCGGCTGGATTACGTGCCAGTGTTCTCGAAGCAGTACATCGAGAATTTCTAATTAAACGCCAGCAAAACTTGTCGAAACAACCGTGAAAGTAATAGAGCGCCAGTCAGCTCTAGTCGGGGCAGCGAAATTGATCGAACTGGTGCTACTTTAGTTTTAGCGATGACAAGTCTAATTTGAGCAACTTGATTGTTATCGTAGCTTTTTTCAGCCACGTTATCAGGAAGCTTTTCACCCCAGGTAATACTGTGTAATCACAAACGTTGAAATAAAATTTTAATGGTGATAATTGCAGATGACAACCAACCGAACGGGTCAAATAACTTGGCGGATTGTGACAGAAACTTTCGTTTTGTAAGTAAACTGTCACTAGAGTATTCTTCTAGCTTGTATTTAAAGCTGTCTGTCTCAGGTTGCCAATGAATACCAAGTAATTTAATCACTTCGCCATCGTTTTTGAAGATTGAAATGCTATGACCATTTTTTGATTGATTAATTGCGGTCATAAATTGTAATGAGTTTGACGACAATTTTGGTAGATTGGAGCCTCCAGACTCCAGAAGTACCCCCACATTCTCCTGCAACTGAAGAGCTTGAGGTACTGTATCAGCACCGGTCAACAGATCATCCACGTGAAAGTCCTTCGCGACTACCTTTGCTGCTACTGGATGTTGTTGTTCTGCTTCGATAGAAAGTTGTTTCAGTGTACGCGTAGCAAGAAATGGTGCGCACGATGTTCCATAGGTCACAGTTTTTAAGCGATAGTGCTCAATGTTGGATATAGCATCAAACCTCCACACAATTCGTTGATAGTTTCTCTGCGATGGCTCAATGAGAATCTGCCTGTACATTTTCTCTATGTCAGCGCAGAAGACTGTATTATGCATGCGAAATCTCATAATTATTTCGGTAAGGTCATCTTGTATAGTTGGACCGACGAGCAGCTTTGATTCAGAGATATGCCGGAGTTGGTTTGACAAGACCCGCCAAATACCACACGCAACTTCGTTGTTGTCGAATCGAACTTGAGGACGAAGTGGTGAGTTAGGTAGAAATGTTCTGCCTCTTTGATATATGTATTTGTTCCGGTTGGATTCTCTCCATATGCCCGAGTGCTAAATATTCAGACATGAATGAGTGGTATTCTGCCTTCAAGTGTGAATCACGATCCAATTTTCGTTCTATTGCGATGAGAAACAGCTGACCTTTGAGAAGTGCCCAAATCTTTACATGCCTCATTGAACGGTAGTTGTACGACGAATCTGCCCAATTTGTGTCTTTTAACAGTTTGACAGTAGAGTTTTTCACACTGTTACTTGGAATCGGATAACTTGGACACTTGACATATTTCTTCAGATTTTCAGAACAACTGAAGCGATTTGTCAATGTCAATACATGTGTGCATGTTAAGAGATGTTGAATCGATATTAGAACAATTGTTTATATCGCCCGCTAACACCCAACCAAAAATAGTTTTTTGTGCTGTGACTGATGTGTTAACATCTTTAATACTACCCACTGACAGTGTACTAAAGACTGTACCCGTATTTATAATTATGTCAACTGGACTGCGTATGTTGAACCGTGGATCAGCCAGTTTGATTTGCTCAAATTGTTGAATTCGTGGTTTAGAAAACGAATCATTTGGTACAGATGTGAGTTGTGTTAAAATATGGGCATCAATAGTAATGTATTTCTCTGGATCAATTCTGGATGATATAGTAACCGATTTTTTAGATCACGACATTGTGTTGGATGAAACTCCGCTTACGATAATATTGGACTTCTGCATTGGAAGTGGTAATTTTTGTACAAGTGAATTTGATATTAGATTGCCCATTGACCCAGAGTCTAGTAGAATTCTGCATTGTTCTAAATTTCCGTGAACATCAGTCACATTTACTATCGCCGTTAGAAGTAAATGCTCAAGTGCCGAAGACGATTGAGTTCGAGATTCCGTTTTATTGTGCATTAAATTTGTAAGTGCGACTGTCTTTATATCTGACTCTTGGTTATCTGACTTAGGCTGAATATGAAGCATCGTGTGGTGTTTACCACGACAAATTTGACAGCTAAATTTTGACTTGCAGTTTTGCGAAATATATCCAACAAAAAGACAATTGAAACAAACATTTCTTTCCGACACAAAAGATCTTCGGAACGATATATCCATTGCCTTAAAATCTGGGCACTTAAAAAGTGGATGATTATTTGTACATTTTGGACATCTATTAGAAGCGTTTATGGAGTGATGAACCTTGACAATGGTTGCTGACTGGTGTCTGCTTGTTGATGGATAAATGCTGAACATTTCGCTGGTTTCAAGTGAATCACATCTATCATTTACGAACTTCAAGAAAGATTCAAATGAAGGAAAATCATTGCTCAATGTTTTTTGTGCCCAAAGTTGACGTGTTTCCGAATCTAGCTTACTCAGTAGAATGCTTACCAGCCATGGATCTCTGGTTTCAGCTTCAGCTCCTAATGCCCTGAGGCCACGAATAACTTCATCAGAAGTGTTGAAGAGTTGACGTAAATTAACTCGTGTCGGTTTAGTAACTGTTGATATGTTCATAAACATTTTGATATATTTCGTCACCACTTGCTTCTTTTTATTGTAACGGTCGACCACCTTGGAATACATAAAACATATTTAGTGTACATTACTTAAGCTAGGAATCTTCTAAGTGCTGCGATACACGATTCGGTGATAAGTTCGGAGACTCATTCAATGGGCAAAGCTTTGGTTTTGTATGTTGTTTTATTGCCTCTTCCCCTGACTAAACGGGTTTGAAAGGGACCTGCATAATCCACTCCGACCTTATATAATGGTCTCACCAGCTCTATTCTAGGATTCGGGAGGTTCCCCATTTTTTGCTTCATGTTTTCTCCTTTATATCTTAACATTTGAGGCACCCATGGACGATATTTCTGACTAACTGTCTGCATCCTAAGATCCAGTATTTTTGATGTAGTGTGGCGATTATTAGACTCTGGCGCCCTATTCCCGAACACATAAATGCTGTCTTAATATTGTGAATTTTGTATCCTATAACACCATAGTGGTGTATAATATTACACAATATTGTGAATCCGGCAATAACAACATAGTTACTGTACAAATCACAATTATGCATTTATATCGCTTTTTCGTTTGTTGTCCACGCATTTTTAAAGGAATCTACTACAAAACATATTTTAATCTACTACATAATTTTCTAGTTAAGAAATACAATTTACACTTGTGTACGGGAATGCCATTTTTACGTAAACTTGTATTGCATTTTTGTCAAATTGGCATAATTGTCAATAGACAATTATATATGTGTTCGGGCATAGACCCCCTGTCTGCTTACACGAATTCGTACAAGAAATAAACGTATTAGTATTCAAAAATACCAATGATACGAATTCGTAGATTTTTTGTTCGTATTCGTATTCAGAAATAGGGACACTGGGTGGTTCCTTGTTTGTTTTTAGCACGCTGATTTCCAACTCGAAATGTCTTAATTGGATTTGTTTGAGTATGAGTTGCTAAGCAGGTATGGTAAAGAGAAATTGTTTGAAATTCTATTTAGCCTTATGTCGATAAATCGGAGAACATAACCTAAAATTCTCGTCATTTTGTCGAAGCTTGAAATTCTTTTCACGAAATCATCTATAATGTTTGGCTGATGAAGTTGAGCTCATAGTGAATGGATATGTAATTCTTCAGTTGTATTTGTGTGAACTTTAGCGTTTTTTGGCCACGCTGCACAATTTACTATCCACACTCGACCATTCCACTATAAATTAAAATTTGAAAACGTTCCAGGTTCGATTCCCCTTGAGGCACAGTCAGCCGGATTGTCTTTCGAATTAATATGCCACCATTGTGATCTGCTCATGCTTGTAAGTATTTCACCAGTTCTATTTCCGACAAATGCATTCCATTTTTCAGGAGGTGCAGACAGCCAATCCAACACAACGGTCGAATCAGTCGAAGCATTGATGTTGACAATTTCTGTTTTAAGAGCTTGTTTGATACTTAAGAGCAATTTTCTGAGCAGAAGTGGGCCACACAGCTCCAATCGTGGTATGGAGATTTGTTTTACGGGTGCGACCTTGGATTTTGGCGGATAATAACTTTATAGTCGAAACTGCACAGTCGAATTTGGTGTTATTATGTAAGCATATACTACCGCCCATACTCTTGTATGGGGTATTAGTCTGGTGGCCTGCTCTGGACAAAACTGTCAACCAAAAGCTGTTGACAAAAGTTCAGAGAAAAATCTCTCTGTGGCTCAGTGGTGCACTGAGGAGTCCCGTCACTATCTTTTGACACAAAGTTCCGGACTAGGATCCCATCCAGGGAGGACTGGATGATGGGTGCAGTTTTGGAATCAGGAGTTATAAACTTCTTCACTGATGGTTCAAAACAGGACGGGAAAGTCGGGAGTGTTCTGCGAGGAACTTCTGTTAAATCTCTCCTTCCGTCTCCCCGACTACTGTAGCATTTTTCAAGCTGAAGTAACTGCCATAAAGGAAGTCGTATACTGGTTGAGGTATAAATTAATATCGGTTTGTGATATTATCATATATACGGACAGTCAGGCTGCCATTAAAGCGCTTCAATCACACCTCCTCACGTCGAAAGTATTCCAGAACTGTCTCTCATCTCTTAACGAGCTGGCAGATCAGTTCAACATCCACATTTTATGGGTGCCAGGATATTTCATAAGTACAGGGAATATAAACGCCGATGAACTGGCTCGACGTTATACAACGGTACAACCACAGCTTAGAAAGCAGAAAGGATATTGAAATGCCTCTTGCGGTATGCAAACTGCTGCTTCAGGAAGAAGCTAGCAAGCTGACGAATGACAGATGGTCAAGTATCACTTCTTGCATAACTACTCGGCAGGTCTGGCCAAAGTTGGACTTGGCGAGATCCAAACAGCTAATCTCACTTCAGCGAAGTCAGATCAGTGTGGTTGTTGGAGTGATTACGGGGCACTGTCTCATAGGGAGGCATGCGAATAGACTTGGTGTCTTCTCACATGACTATACTGTCGTAGTTGAGAGGACGGCAAGAGGAGGAAGAGACAGTACTTCATCTCACCTGCCCTCGTCTGGCACGAAACAAAATTAAGTTTCTAGGGGCACCCCGCATCCCTCTTCAAAGACCTGACGGACCTCTGTAGGATGGACGTCAGGAGTATTCAGCGCTTTGTTAACAGCTCAAAATGGTTCCAATGAGTTGGAGGAAACAATTATTAGTGGTATCGCTACGGACCATTTTTGTCTATATGCCTGGTCCTTGTAGACCGCCACCCAGACCTAACCTAATCTATACACTACCGCCCAATAATCATATCTGGAAGCGTCAGAAAATCCATGCAAAGATATTATTGAATTACTGTTTGTGTGTATGTATCTCTCTATTGCAATTTCTTCTATTTTCGGTAAGTTGTCACGTAAATTGCGCCATTCATTTTCAACGTCTAGTGGTAATTTTTCATCCCATTTTAAATTCTTTGCCCACAAAGTTTGGAAAAAGATTTTTATGCTTACGGTTATTGGAGCAAGCCATCCCAATGGATCGAACAATCGGCTTGATTCCGTTAACATTCCTCGTTTGATCATAACAGCGTATTCGTTGAGGTTTACTTTAAATTGGAAACAGTCTGTTGTCGGAGTCCAGTATAATCCCAATACTTTTACGGAGGTAGATTTTTCTATTTCCAAGTTATTCATTTCCGCAGTGGTTTGACAAGTATTTCGTACTAATGTTTCATCATTAGCTAAACATTTTCTTAGGTGAAATCCGGAACGTGAGAGTATGTTGTTTATGTTACTCTTTAACGTGCTTGCTTCGTCTAATGAATCAGCGCCTGTCATTAGGTCATCTCCGGAGAAGTGCTGCTTCTGGGAATTCTTCTTGATATTTGGCTGCTGCTTCATTAAGAGTGCGCGTCGCTAGGTAGGTTGCACTTGCGGTACCGTAGGTTTCTGTTTGTAATTCATATGTGCTAAATATTTTGTCTGGTCAATTTCGCCACAATATTCTTTGATAATTGGTGTCTTCCTCCGTAACTAGGACTTGTGGAAACATATTTTCCACATCGGCTGTAAATACTACTTTGAACATCATCAAACGGTATAAAATTTCGTACAAAGTTGGTTGTACTATCGGTTCAACTGCAAGGCATTCTTTTAACGAGGTTTCCGTGGTCGTCTTAGCGGAGCCATCAAAGACAACTCGGAGTTTTGTTGTACTGCTAGAATCTTTGATGACACCATGATTTAGTAGGTAATAGCCATCGCAGTTTCTTTCCGCATCAGTGACAATCTTCATGTGTCCCATGTTGATATATTCTGCTGATATGTCCCCACTTGCAGTAGCCTCGATCCCTGTAACGGCAAGTCTGGCATTATTTCTCGGTAATTGTAGTTATTGTGTTCAATTTTCTCTGATAAACGATGCTTGTGATCCAGAATCTAGTAGCGCTCTGTATAGATGTGTTTGGTTTTGTGCATCACTTACACGAATTAAAGCAGTCGGTAATATGGAGCTTCCTATATTGGTGTTGGTAGTATTACTAGACGTATCGGGTTCAGATGGCTGACCTTCGGTCTGGGCAGTGTTTGCTTCCGTTGCTATCGGTTCATTTTCGTGCAACAAACTGTGGTGTTTTCTATTGCATAGTTTGCAACGAAATTTAGATTTGCAATTATAAACACTGTGATTATTGTTTAGGCAATTGAAACGCCGGTTTTCTCGAATTAGGAAAGATTTTCGTTCTGCCAATGAAATTTCCTTAAATTTGCTACACTCAAACAGTCTATGGTTTTCGGTACATACTGAGCATGTTTGGGTTTTATTTGTTTCACTTGTTACGACGTGGCTTCTGACGTTTGGTTTTGTTTGAATTGCTGGTAATTGAGGATGTTTGTTTTGAGATCTTAACTGTTTTATGGTTGGTAGATCATATTCTGCCGAAATTTGTGCCTACTAACTATTGGTCTCACAGTCCAGCTTGTTCACTAAAATTTGTATCAGCCAATGATCTCTCATTTCAGCTGGTTCTCCGAGCGCCTTAAGACCTCTGATGATTTCATCTGACGATCCCACAAGTATTCTTACATTCGTGCTGTTTGGTGTTGCTATTGTCGATTGGGACATGAAATTTTTAATAAAAGCGTAAATGGTGTGTTTCCTTCGGTCATATCTCTCTCTTAGTTTTCCGAGAGCTTCAATGTAGTTCGCATCTGTGACGCTAAAATGTTTTAGCAGACCTGCCGCTTCGCCTTTCAAAGATCGCTTTAAGTATTGCAGTTTTTGTGATGGTGTTAATTTATTATTATCGTGGATAGTTGAGCAATACAAGTCGTGGAATGACTGCCATTCGATGTAGTCCCCAGAGTAAACCGGTATAGAAATGTTGGGTAATTTCACTTCAATGTGGTTTCCTGCTTTAGAAACATTCATTAAGGTATCGTTGAATGACATCACTTTGTAGTAGTTCTCGTCAAAATCTAAATCTAATTCCTCATCGTTATCTAGGACAACTATGCTGTTCTCACCTCAATGAACTCGTTTCGGTATCGCTTAACATTTGTTAACCGCACTTTAATTTCTTCGGCATTGGTGGTTTCGCTTAGTTTAACTTAGTCATGCTACCTTTAATGTATGCACGCTGTTTTTTCAATGATATAATGTCTGCCATTTTTTAAGTATCACTAACTTATATGCGCACTACTAATTCACTTTTTCTGATTTTAAATGTTCGAAACAATTGTTAATTGTATTGTTAAAATGGGGGTAATTTTATTGTTAGGTGGATTATTTTTCGCAACAAGTGAAATTAATTTAACAGAAAATTTGATTATTTAATTAATAAAACTCGATTGATTATTATTATTTAATTTCTTTATTTATTAGGTTTTAACTATTTAATAGTTAATGTGATACGTGTGGTTTTTACTTGCATGTGGTTTTGGTTTCCATGCGGTTTTGTACCAATGTATTAGGTCTACAAATAAGTTTTAGGACACTTTTTGAAAAATTCAAAATTTATTTTTATACAAAGTAAATAACATTTATTTATCAAAATAATCTCCATCATTTTGAATGACCTTTAGCCATCTTACAGGCAATTCACGGATGCCTGCCGCAAAGAAAATTTCATCTAATGAGGAGAGAAAGTTATCGACCCATTTTTGCACTTCTTTAAATTTTTTAAATCGTACCTCAGACAATTCATTTTGCATCTTCCTAAATAAGTGAAAATCAGTTGGAGCTATGTCTGGTGAATACGCTGGGTGTGATACAATTTCCCATCCAAGTGCCATTAACGTATCCTTCACTGATTTACCTTCATGTGGCCTAGCGTTGTCATGGAGGAGTTTTACTGGACGTTTTCCTTTGCCTGTATAAGAACGCTTTTCTGGAATTTTTTTATTCACTTTTATAAGTTGTTGTCGATACAGTTCGGCAGTAATTGTTTGACCAGGTTTCAAAAGTTCATAATATAATACGCCCTTCATATCCCACCATATACACAGCATGACCTTGTTACAGTGAATATTACGCTTTGGCGTTGAATTTACTGGTTCGCCGGAATCTTCCCACTGATATTTACGTTTTGGGTTATCAAAATACATCCATTTTTCGTCACCGGTCACAATTTTCCACAAAAAAGATTTCCTTTTCTGAGAATTGTAAAGATTCACGCAAGTGGTAAGTCGGATATTTTTGTTTTGATCAGTTAATAAGTGTGGCACCCATTTTGTGGCTTTTCTAATCTTTCCCATCGCTTTTAAGCGATATGAAACAGCTTGCTGAGTTACTCCAAGTTGTTCTGAGAGTTGGTTTTCCGTCTGGCAAGAGTCTTTATCCAACAACGCTTGCAGTTCCTCGTCGTTTACTTTTAAGGGAGCTCCAGAACGTTCACGGTCACTAACATCAAAATCACCTTCTCTAAAACGGTTATACCAATATTCACATGTACTTTTAGATACAATATTATCCCCAAGAACAGAACAAATCGATTCGCATGCTTTACGAACACTTTTTCCTTGATGGAATTCATAACGAATGCAATGTCTGATAAACAGTTTATCGTTCTGCATGGTTTGTTTAGATAATTTAAAGGTTATGTTTAGGTTATGTTTACATTTTAATACTACATACCGAGCCCTACATTATCATATGTGGGTAGTCACTTTTTTTTTATTTCTGTTTTCTATATAATAAAAATTAAAAGTGTCCTAAAACTTATTTGTAGACCTAATAGGTTATGCTTTTTCCAATCTGCTATGTAGTACTTGATTGTATTCGGCTGGTTGATTCACTGGCTTGGATTTTACTGTCCGGCTCGAATGACCAATTTCATGTACCAAAAGGTCAGGTTCCAAAATAAATGGCAAACTTGGTACACGAATGACGGTGCGATAAACTGGGTATCGGTATGGTAATGGATTGGTTGGTTTTTCTGTAGGGTAAAGTAAGGCAGATTCGCCAGTTTTTCTTAAAATCACTGTAACAGAAATGTCAATGATTTTTTCTGAAATCGGTTAATGGCAGTGGATAATTTCATCTTTTCCGAATAAAATGAGGACTTATGGATTCTTTGTTAGAGTTAGAAATGTATTTTTTTTAATTTGTATTGGCAAGCCACAAAAAGGCGAAAGTGCCCCAACACGAAGAATTCTAATAAATTTTCAAAGAAACTAATTTTTTTAACCAAAAATTAAAAAAACCTAATATTTTATTCATTCAAAATAAAAAACAAAAACATAAAAAAGGGTTATGTAAAAAATAAAAAATATATATAAATATATAAAATTAATTCAGTCTCTTAATTACTTAAGTCTCTAGCTTTAGAAGTAGGAACATATCAGGGAATAATTTTTATTATCGAATGTTGTATTTTGATAAATCAACCGAAAAAATATATTTTTTTGCCGATCGAGATGTTCCCGGAGGATGCTCGGGCATTGGCAGTTTCATAATAATAATACTAATAATACTCCGTAGAACATAGGAACTTCTTCGGGAGTTTTCATATTCTGGGTGCTTTTGGTTTTTATATGTATATTAGGCATTTCGTCCTCTAAGCCACCACCGTCCAATGCAATTTCATCTGAAAATAAAATACATATTGGAGAAAGTAACTAATTTAAAAAAAAATATAGGTATCTAAATAAATAATTTTTACCTACCTTCAACAACAAAATCGTTATCAGTAAAAATCATGCTGTTGTAAGGACAAATTCCTGTAGCGGAAAACCCTTTTAAAATGTTTTCTGTGGAGAATGCTTTTACAAATGGTAATTTTGTTAATTGAGCTACTACTCGTATATGCTAAGAACTTTTCCTGGATTGGTGGTCATGTAATCGTTATAAGAAGTTCTGCAAAACTTTTTAAATGGCCCAAAAATGGAAACATCTAGCGGTTGTAGTTTATGAGACGTATGTGGTGGGAATGATAACATGATAATGCCGTTTTCTCGGCCGTATATAATCGATTCTATGGAACAATGCGAAATATGGTTATCCATTAGTAATCAAATGGGCTCATTAATGGTGCATTTTGTGAAGTTCCTAATATGCCGCAATATATTTACAAAAATTTCTGCATTAATCCACCCACTTTTTGAATTAAACGCTACAGATCCTGTAATACCTCCAATCGAAAATCTTTCATTGAATCGCATACGAGGATATATATATAAGCTGGGGGAATATGAGTCCCAGTCGCATTTACAATTCCTACGATGGTTATAAGCGATCCACGTTCTCCTGACACTGCTTGAGAAACGCTGCGTTGACCCTTTTCTGCAATAATCTATAAAAAAAACAATTTCAAAACAGAATTATAGGTTACAAAATTAATGAATAGTGTACTTACTTTTGGAGGATCTACTACAGTGCTGATCCCTGTCTCATCCAAATTGTAAATATCTTTCGCAGTGAAACTATATTTTAATAAACATTGTTGTAAATTATTAAAAAAATCGTTAATGGCTGTTTTGTTAAATCCCCTAAGTCGTGCGACACTAGTTTTTTCGGCCTTCCTCAAAGAAAGGGAGCGATTCCTTTTAAGAAATCCAAACAACCAATCTTTTCCTGCATTTTTATTTGCATCCCAAGATGGTGGATGTGGAATTTGGTTCATAACAGCGAACTGGTAAGCAAAGTTCAAAGCAGCTTTATTGCTTAATCCGTATTGGAGTTTTGCACATTTTTTCATGTAATTTGCAATTTCCTGCTCCTGGTTTGTAGTAAACACTTGACAAACAGTGTATTTGGAAGAGAATTTCTGGTTAATATGGTCGCTCATCTCATTTCCCGAATCAGAATTAGAATCTAGTGCCAGAGGATCGGCCGGATAAAGTTTTTTAATTCTCGAGTTTGATATTATATTTATAAGAAGCGCTACTCGGCGTTTCAATTTTTTTCAAAACATCCGATATCGCGATTTTTAAGTTTTCTTCATTAATGGTGGCTCTATCAGTTTTTTTTTATAATTTCGCACCATTTTCGATATCTATTTTAATAAAATAAAATATAAAACTTTTTTTAAATATATGGGGCACATTCGCCATTACTATGGGGCACTTTCTTCAGTGCTGAAACTGCCCCGTATCGTTTTGACGAATGTGCCCCATTTTAAAACTATTATATTAAAACAAAAAAAACAATTCTTCATGTTATTCTGATTATTTACTCTATAAACACTTAAAAGAACAATTATTTTGCTAACAAAATTCACCGAAACACTTTCAAAAAATAAACATTCACTTATTAAAAAATGTTATATAGTACTAACTGATTATTGTACAAAAAATGGGAAAAACACAAATATACGACTATCTTTTAAACATTTCGTTTGACGACTGACAAACTTCAGGGATGAGTTCGGAATAACAAAACGAATATTCAGTACTTTTTTTAGAATTTTTGAACTTTTGGAAAGTGACTTAAACTCTTTTGGCGAATGTGCCCCATTGGCGAATCTGCCCCACTTTACCCTAAGTAAAAAAAACTTTATTAAATCACGATTATGAATTTTCTTAATTTTATTTTTATGATTTCGATGTTAACTCTTTGATAGCTGATTTTAGAAGGGCAGAAATTTTTTTTCTCTTTAATTTTAAAAAATTTTCTCTTATTATAGTAACATTTAATTTTTATGATTGATTGATGGCAGATGGCCAAAAAATCTACACAACATTTAAAAGTTTTTAATGTGTACCTGTATACATTTAGCCCTTTGCACCCGAACCTTTTTTTAGTATGGGTAATCAGCTACTCGACAGTAGTTTTAATAAAAAATTGTAAAAAATCAAACATAAGAATTTTAAATATAAATATTTTATTTCGATGTTTCATATATATTTACGTACTACAAACATAATATTTGAACACTAAGCTTTATAATTTTCCTTGGTGTGATATTATAGGTAGCACTCTCCAAGGTGTATCCTAAGTTTATGGTCTCCATATTAAATGCATATTATTCTAATTTTTTTCTTCTGGAATTAATTAGTACATCACTCTCTTCACTGCTGTCGTCTTGATCGCTATTTTAAGTGCATGAAATGCCGACTCGCATCCTTTTTCTTTCAGAAATTCACTATACTAGGCGCCGAGAGAGGCGCCGTTCGAGTGCAAAGGGTTAGGGGTTCTTTAGGTGTCATTTTAAAACATAAACTATATAAATTAGAGTTTAAGTAGTTTACGCAACACACAAACCAAAGCAAAATCATTGGCATGCATTAGAATGATAACATCACAAGGTTTGCGTATAACACCGATTGCTTATATTTATACTCAAACCATAATAAGCACAAAACGATTCTATACACTTAATTTTCAACTGACGATCAACAAACATCAAAAATTATAATAAAACCAAATTTTACTTAAATAATAATCATAAATAAAATTAAAGACATCTTGTTACTGTGGTGTTTCAATTAAATCTTTATTTAATTAAATAAAATATGATTCAACGATCATTTTTATATTTCGAATTCTTCCCAATTACCAGCTACATAAACATATTCAGAAAAATGATAAACAATAATAAAGGTGAGCAAATTTCATTATTAAATTTAAATATAAATTAAATGTATGTATGGCTGTACATAACAATATAGACAAGTATTTAGGATGTATTGATAAGTTAGATAGAAAATTTAAATAATACTAATTTGATTTTAGGTTATGATACATACAAGGAAGTTACAGTGATTTCAATGGAATATCAAATTTAAGATAAATATATGATATTGTGTTGCATATAATTTCTTCTAATTCAATTTTTTTTATTTTTATGGTTGGTCGTCTTCAGTGTCTTCAACAGATGGCTACATCTGTTGCGTTTATATATCAAGTTGGAGGTGTACCATTACTGCTCGATGTGCTAGGAAGTATAATCTGAAGTATTTTGATTGAAAATTAACATTTCACAAATGGAATTTGGCTGAAATATGCAACGGGCGTGAACCTGTAACCTCTTCTTTTGTGGAGTCATATCTACACTAATTTGTGACTGCTTTAAAAAAATTAATTTGTCTACGATAAATTTCAAAGGTAACATAATACCTATCTTGATTTCATTTAATTCCGTTAACGTTTTCTTGTCTCATTGTATGATTTTGTATGATATTTTGCGAGACGAACAGTAAAAAGCTTCTCGATATAATTTTTCTTTTTTTTATGATGGCAGAACGTGACTTTTATGCTGGTATACATTATACACTTTTAATATATTTTATTTAAAGAAGTTTTATTATATTATGTTTTCTAACATAAAGTGTTGTAATAAAATACAAAATAATAACTATTAAAAAGAAAATGTGTATAGTACAGTGAAGAAATTGCAGCATCGATTCGTTTATCGCTATTGTAAACTGCCTTAGCTTCTTTTTACCTTTTGATCCCTTCTTGTTATTCAACTCAAAGTGATTCAGCTATTTCCTAGTTTAATTCCTATTATATTGCTGCTATTGTTTAAATGGATCATATTTAAGTGTAATAATGTCTTAAGGAAAATCGATAGAAAATTTCTATTAAGCACTTTTGTATACACATTAATTCTTATAACGAACATCTTACGATAACAATTTATTATTTTTAAGAATTCGTAATTGCTACTGCTATAAAAACATATTTAAATACTTAAGTTACTTAGAAAATATTGAATTTTGAATCGCTATAATGGCATTAAGGCTTTATTCACAATTATTTATTTATTTATAATTCCCTTCATAATCCCTGTTATGTTGTTGAGCTAAATTGCCTTGCTGGTCAGTTTAGGCATAAATGTTGTAACGGGTAGTGTTACATGCAGACAACTGTGCTGAAAAATAAAGACAAGTCAATAATCAACAACCAAGGGGTTAAAATCGTAAATACATATCCTAAAGTTGTAACAACTGCCAAACCGTGTTTTATCCAGCTGGGGTGTATTCAAGACCAGCTAATCCATTCGTCTACATTCTGTATAAATTATATGTTTTATTATTCTGTCGTATGTATGTTTAATTATTTTATCTTTAGTTATACTTCAATTAATTTAATTACCATAATTGATAACAAATGTCATTATTGTTGTTTGTTGTTGTATTTAATTAGTCATTGAACTCTATTGTGTTATAAATTATTTATAGTCAAAGCTTAGCGGTAATTGTCAATTTTTGTAATAGATGTCATTAATAAGAGCAAGTTGATGTTGTATAAAAAAAATATATAAGCTTTTAAAAAAGTTAAGTTATCAAGGCAATAAAGACAGTACGCATAGAAATATTGGAAAGAAAAGATAAAAACTAAATTAAACATTAAAAATAAAGAACTTGTCTAGAATAATCGACATTGTCTAATTTATTTATCTGGCCATTTTGGAAATAAAATTTTGTTTAAGTGGTTTACAATTGAGGCTAGACAAGTTCGTTGATTTTTTCAAGAAATATATCGCGAGTGTAATTGAAATAGGATCCCTTTTAAGAAATTCAAAGAGACGGTCTTAAAAGGGTAAAATTGTGCAAACGTTCGCTGTAACAGGTAGCATTTTTAATGTTCCCGATCCAACAGATCCGTATTGTAAAACCGTCAACAATACAATAGACGATTTTAATTTTATTTTACAATAATTTATTCTATTTTGGATTACCAACACGTTCGAGAATTTTGATAGAAGTGAATCTTTAATACGCTATACAAAAATACTTAATTGCGTACGTAACATACTATAATGATAAATATTTTAGTGATTATAACATGAAGTTAGCTGTGTGGAATTCCGCAACCAAAAATATCAAAGTGTTGTACATTATGAAACTGGTATAATGGTATGACGTTTCAAAAATAATTACAATAATTTAAATTAATTCAATTTTATCTTTTCTTTCAGATTTTTATGTTTCTTATACATAACTTTAGTGATCAACCAGATGATGGGTGCACGTCAACACAGGGAATTAACAATAATTTTTAATTTACAATAACAAGTATTAATGAAACTTCATTTCAGGTGATTTTGTTCTAGATCAGCATAACATCAACTGGTATGGCATCATTGTTCAGTTCTACGATATAAAAATGTATAATTAAACACTAAAAAATATATAAATATTATTACTCAATAAATAATTAAATATGATAGTTTTTTCGCTTTAATGCATTCCACAACATGTGTTGAACATACCGCCGCCCATGAACATCGTAGATTTCATCGTCTTGATACAGGTAAGACGCATAATTTTATTATTGCTCTCTCCACTTCTTTACGGTACTAACGAGGTCATCTTCACCTGGATGGATTCTTGTGATGTTGCCCATTTTGCACTGGTTGATCAACGGGTTGTCTTCCTTTATCATTACTATGCCTCCAATCTCCAAATTTGTTCTTTCGAATTTCCATTTTGTGCGTTGCTGTAAAATATTAATATACTCCCTATAACATCGTTTCGACAATAATTGTAACATCTTTTGTATGATTTGCCAACGATTTAACCGATTGTATCCTTCTGTAATGTCTGGTTGAGTATTTTTCTGTAATGTCTTGATTCAGCATTCCTTCTACTTGAACTAAAAGCGTCTCTAGCGATTTTACCCTGGACTCCCATAATCCACCAATGTGTGGTGCATTAAGAGGAATAAAATGCCAATTGACTTCATACTTCATCAACAGCTTGGTTGCTATTAACCTGGAATTGATTGTGAGAAATTGATTAAATTCTGCTAATTTTCTTTGAGCACCACGGTATAAATATCTGTACACGTTCCTCTTCTGGTTTCATTATAGACCAAATATTTTCTATGGGATTTAAGTCTGGGCTGTACGGGGGCCAGCGCAACACATCGATATATTTTTGAGATACGAAAAAAAACAAGTTTTTAAAAAATTATTTATGTTTATCTGAAAGCCAATTTTCCTATCTATAATTCAAAATTAATAATTCACAAGTTTGGCGGTATGGCACGGAGCGTTGCCCTATTGAAAAATAAATCTGCAAGTCTCGCGAAAAATCTTTAACTAAGAAGGCTCAAATTCGTTATGTAGGACCTGCAGATAAAGAGCTGCTGTAATTTTGGAACAAAGGAAGCACAATCGACGGGTTTCACTTCCAGAAAAGCATCCCTAGACCATAACTCCTTCATTTTTCGGTGGAAGTCTTAAAAGACATTCATCGCTAAGCCTCTCGCGAGATTCTCTCCTTACGATAATTCTTCCATCTCCAACATGTAGCTTGAATTTTGATTCATCAGAGAAAATCACATCATTCCACATCTCTTGAGTCCAAGAAACATGCTCCTGGGCCCCATATCAAACGTTTTTTTTTCACTCGTAATGTGAACTCAGGCTTCTGGACTGGTTTAAGTGCTCCCAAACCAGCTATTAAAAGTATTTTTCTCACTAAGCTGGCTGAAATTTGTTTTCCCGTTGCTTGCTCAAGATCCCCTCTTTTGTCCGATGAAGTTTTAAAACGATGAATTTGTAATATTAAAAAATGATCTTCCACTAGCGTTGTCTTACTGCGCCTTCCAGAGCCTTTCTTTCTTTGTGTACTGCCCATCTCTCGCATTTACTTACTTTTAGGAATGTTTATTCTTTCTGTTATTTCACGGGTGGTTAAATTTTCTCGCGCCAAAATCAACATATTGCTTTTAACTTGCTCACTAACTTTGCCCATTTTTTTTAACTAAAATTGCACGTTATTCTTTATTTGACTAGGATCACCTGCAGAATAACTTAATCTTATAAAATATGCACTATTTATACTCAATAAAATACTTACAGGCAATGAAACATCTGCACCCTAATTACGGCCAAGAACGGTAGGCGTAAGATAAACTAATTACTCGATCAATTTTTGTATACACCAGTTGCGGGGTTATACCGCCGTAATAGAGGCAAAAGGCAATTCAACAAAATATTAATATTTAAGATAGAATTTCCACAAACCAATAAAATACAAAAAAAAGTTTTTATTTTAATCCATTACTTCCACGCCCTTAGCTGCGTTTAATTTAAACATCCATAGTATTTAATTTAAACATCCATGGTAATGAAGAAATTAAATAGTATATAAGAGAAATTAAATACTATGGATGTTTATATTAAACAATATGAATGTTAATAAATAGTATTGTATATGTAGTATGGATGTTTAAATTAAATACTATGAATAACTGGTGGATTATTAAATACTATTGATGAACTGGATTATTAAATACTATTGATGTTTAAATTAAATGTTCATAGTATTTAATTTAAACATCCATAGAATTTAATTTAAACATCCATAGTGTTTATTTTAAACATTCATGTGATGTTTAAATTAAATCATCAACATCGGGAGCGACATAGGAAAAATACCTTAGTATTGAACTGAAGTTAGTAGCTATTGGTTTTGCCCAAAATATTTGTCTATTTTGTACGTCGTTTTATTTGTGATATTTTTCATTACACATTTCAATTTTCGGTTGGATTTGGCTGTGTTAATACCAAAATTTTAAATAGTTTTCTGATTATTGTGAGATTTTAAAAGTATTTTTAATTTTTTATCGGGTTTCTACAACGTTTATAATTTATTTTCTTGTTTCTCGTTTTAATTTTTAGTTCACTTTACAAGTTTTTTTAGTTTTTAATTGTTTTAACCGTATTTCATTAATTTTTATCTATATTAAATTTATTATATACTTTTAATTTACCATAATTAATTTTATTATTTTAATTTTTTGTAATTTTTAATTTTTATTTGCACAAAACAACACATCAACATCAAATTTTAAATAACAAAATCAAATCAAATGAAACGTCAAAAAAGAGCCATTTAGCGCCTTTTGTACATAAACAATTTAGCGTGTTTTTTTCTAAGAGCAAAATATTGCTAATAATTTTGTTTTTTTTTGTTTTTTGGTTGGTAACCCTGCGCTACCCTTTGCTCAAAGTAAGAATTTTTTCAACTCGAGTAAGGAACAAGTAGGAGGAGCTTATGACATTTAAAGTGATTTGATTGATAGAGAGTTCGTAAACAAATACTATGGCATTTTTCCTATGTCGCTCCCGATGTTATGAGTCAAGCTTAAATGTTTAAATTAAATACTATGTAATACGATGTTTAAATTAAATACAATGGATGTTTAACTTAAACATTCATAGTATTTAATTTAAACATCAATTTAATTTAAACATTCATATTGTTTAGTTTAAACATACATATTGTATAATTGAAACATCCATAGTATTTAATTTAAACATCCATAGTATTTTAAATTAAATAGAATGAATGTTTAAAATAAACACTATGGATGTTTAAATTAAATACTATGGATATTTAAAATAAACAATATAATCGTTTAAATTAAATACTATGGATGTTTAAATTAAACAATATGAATGTTAAATTTAAACATTCATAGTATTTAATTTAAACATTCATAGTATTTAATTTAAACATCCATAGTATTTATTTTAAACATCCATAGTATTTAATTTTAACATTCATATTGTTTAATTTAAACATCCACAGTACACTATGTTTAAATTAAATACTATGAATGTTTAAAATAAATATTATGACTGTTTAAATTAAATACTATGAATGTTTAAAATAAATAATATGGATAATTTAGGTGTTTCAATTAAACAATATGAATGTTTAAATTAAATACAATGGATGTTTAATTTAAATACTATGCATTTTTAAATTAAATAATATGTATGTTTAATTTAAACATTCATAGTATTTAATTTAAACATCCATCGTATTTAAATTAAACATCCATAGTATTTAATTTAAATATTCATATTGTTTAGTTTAAACATTCATAGATGTTTAAATTAAATACTATGAATGTTTAAATTAAATACTATGAATGTTTAAAATAAATACTATGGATGTTTAAATTAAATACTATGGATGTTTAAAATAAACAAAATTTTGAAAATAAACAATTTTTGTTTAAATTAAATAGTATGGATGTTTAAAATAAATACTATGAATGTTTAAAATAAATACATAGTTTGCTAACGCCAATGGAACACATTTATTTCAAAACGCGGTATGGTTCAAAACGCGATAATTCAAAACTCGACATTTCAAAACGCAATGTGGTACAAAACGAGATATGTTACAAAACGCGATATTTCAAAACGCGATAATTTTTTAATATTTTTTTTTTGATAAATTTCTGGAATTTGGCCGATTGGGATGAAATTTAATTATTTCTTAACCGATTATGAAGAAATTCGACATGTGCGGTGGAAATGGCGTTTTAAAATGATTTTTTGACTATGTTCTGGAATATAACCAGTTGGGATATGACTTCGCTATTTCTTAATCGATTATGATTTAAATCGTTAATTAAGGCCATAAAAACAATCATTACAAAACAAAATAAAAAATTGGCGCTTATTATTATAAGCAAATTAGCTAATTATTTTGCTAATTATTGATGTTCATAGAAAATTTGTACCATCTATTAGCAAATAATTTTATTTAATAAAAGATAGATTTAATTAAAATTAAATTTAGTTAAAATTAGATTTATATACAAATTGGTTTCCATTGGAAGAATAAATTAAATTTTTTAAGTGCAGGGAAATTCTGCTAAACGAAAGATAATTCTGATAACTGAAGAAAAACTCCAACACGTGAAGGAAAATTTAAGTAAATTGAAGATAATTCTGCTAATTGGAGGAAAATTCTGTCAGGTGACGGTTTAAAGGAAAGTCTATATTCCAAAATATTATCAAAATTGCGTTTTGTACCGTGTCGCGTTTTGAAATAATGCGTTTTGAAATAACCCGTTTTGAAATATCGCAGTATGTAGCATATCGCGTTTTGTACCATATCGCTTTTTAAAATGTCGCGTTTTGTACCATATCGCTTTTTGAAATATCGCGTTTTGTACTTTATCTCGTTTCCTCATACCGCGTTTTGAAATATCGCGTTTCGACCAGATCCCTCCTTTGAGACAAAGGAATTTAGCACTTTCTTTCATTAATAAGGCGGCTTGAAACGCACAAATTCAAAATTTACCAGCTAATTTTCCAGAAATAACAAAAAAATTAAACAGTATCAAAATCTTCAAATACAATATCACACACTCTTCAAAGCGGAATTTGGAATGATGATGGAATAAGGGATATCCAGGCCGAGGTTAAGTTCATGGTCCAGCCACGAAGAAGAAGATCGGGTAATGAAGACCTGGTGCAGATTACCGTACCCTTATCGGGTTTACAGTTTCAGACAGGTATCCTATATCGAACCTTCAATAATTTTCGGACCAACTTGAAGGATCCGATATTCGAAAAACTGCCATTTCAACTTCCTTTTGTTTATTCGAGTTTGCTAAATTGACTTTCGGCCTCAGGAATGCAGCGCAAAGTTTTCAAAGATTAATGCATTCAATTTTTTTAGGTCTAAATTTTTGTTTCGAGTATTTGGACGATATTAGAAACCACGGAAAACTCAACCGAATCCAACCGAGAATCAAAGGATATAGCGGTTCGGGTTCAGGACCTGTAAATTTACATCCCATTCAAAATACTAGTTCTGACATTAAAGTTTCTAACTCGTTACATGACTTCGAACCAAACGATTCATGTTCATCTTATTCTTTAAGTTTAAATTTAGATACAAACAACATATTTTCATTTTCAATCAACTTTCTTAATGATGACATGAAATTTGTTAGTCTTTCTTTAGATATTTTAACAGAACCTTAATTTTTCTTAGCCGATGCCGGTGCAGACATAAGCATCATAAAAAGAGAATTGGGATAAACCCAGAGTCATTAGAAACCATGGCATTGTGTCCATCAAAAATATAACTATCCAACATTATTTAACTACCGCATAAATTCCACATTGTGCAATCAAACTTTCCAATAAATTATGCATGAATTATTGGTAACGATTTTCGTGATCAAATCAATGTGCATTGACTACTCGCGTAACATGATAACGATAAATCTAACAACGGAAAAAAACCAAAAATTGTCACTAAATCTTTCATCGAATAATCCACCAATAATTATACCTGGCAGATCAGAAAAAAACCTAAAAATGCGATTTAAAACAAACAATGACAATGAATATCTTTGCCCATCACAATTAGTTATGCCTGGTGTATATATTGCCAATTCAATTCTTCAACTTAAGAATTCATTCTCCACTAACTGTAAGCATAATAAATACGAATGATTTTCCAGTTGAATTAAAAGATGTTTATGTGGAATCAGAATCATTAAATGATTATCATCTTCTTCGGTTGGAAAATTGGACAAATAAATTAAAAAATCGTTTAACCATTTTACAAGATGAAATACTGATAGCTCATATGAATACCGAAGAAAAATTATCGATAATTAAAATTTGCTGTGAATATAAATAATGACGTCTTTCATCTACCTGGTGATCAACTAACCACTAAAAATGATGGATGTCACCTTATCCCTCTTAAACCGGAATCGGAACCCGTGAATGTAAAGCCATATAGACTTCCACAGTCAAATAAAGCCGAAATCAATGCTCAAGTGAATGAAATGCTTGAACAGGGTATAGTAGAAAATACCAATAATTGTTTTAATTCTCCTTTACTTGTGGTCCCGAAAAAATCCAACAGTGGCAATAAACGATGGCATATGGATGGGGACTTTCGTCGTCTAATTGAAATAACCGTGGATGGTATTTCCCCTCTCAGCGAAGACGACAGATCAAAAACCGCGTTTAGTACTCAAATGTGACATTACCACTTTTCGAGAAAGCCCTTTGGATTGAAAGGAGCATTCACTGTATTATCAGGACTACTTAAAGTGTTTCGTGTACCTGGATGATTTGGTCGTCTATCATACAACCTTGCCGATTACAATAGAAAACTTACTGATGTGTTTCAATGTTTACGGAAATATAATTTAAAGCTTCAACCGACGAAATGCCATTTTTTACGAAAGGAAATTTGCTATTTAGGGCACATAATAACAAATAATGGAATCAAACCAGATCCTTCAAAAAGCAATTCAAGATCCTGTTGCAAAAGCACGAAAACAAGTGAAATCCTTTATTAGCCTTATTGGCTACTATCGTCGATTTATAGAAAAATTTGCCAAACTTGCTCAACCTCTTAATTCTCTCTTGAAGAAGGATACACCTTTTATTTGGAACGCCTTTTGCTAAAATAGATTCGAAATTTTGAAACAAAAAATTATAACTCCTCCAATTTTGCAGTACCCAAATTTTACTAAACGATTTTACCTGCCCGTAGCTTATGCAAGCCAGGTCCTGAATAAGGCTAGGCGTAAATATTCAACTGTGGAAAAAGAGTGTCAAACGTTTCCGACCATACCTTCACGGAGTAAAATTTAGTAAAACCACCGACCAGGACGTAACGTATAAAACTGGAAAGTACAATGTAAACGCGGATGCTTTGAGCAGGATTTCGTTAGATTCTGTCGGTTAAAGTAACGTCAACGTCATTACACGATCCAAGTATAAAGTAAACATTGAACAAATAAAATTGAACCAGCCAACTGAAAACGTAATAACCCCTATACACGAATCATCTAGTCTCTTACAACCATCAAGTAAATCAACTCAACAAAATCCTAATATTGAAAATCCAATCATAAAACTTCAAAATGACTTGGATATAGAAAAAAAATATTACAGACTTTCATGTCTCGTCTTTAGGTGGCCATCAAGGAATTGAAAGAACATATAAAAGAATAAAAACGTACAATCATTTTCCAAAAATGTGGAGCACAATTCGACAATTTATATCCAAAAGCGAATCATGCCAGAAAAATAAAGTTTCAAAAATAAACAAATGTCCTATGGTGATAACAACCACTTCAAAGCGACCATTTGACAAAATATTTTTAGATATCGTTGGACCTTTAAATCATTCTTATAATAAAAATCGATTAATTTTAACAATTCAGGATGATTTGTCGAAGTATTGTTTAGCTGTTCCAATAGAAAACCAGGTATCTGAAACCGTCGCGGAAGCATTTGTAGAGAACTTTGTATATCGATTCGGCGTTCCGCTTTATACATTAACTGACCAAGGGACAAACTTTTTGAAGAAAATCCAAACTACTGCTTACCATCCGCAGTCTAATGGGACGTTAGAGAGATCGCACTGAACATTAGTAGAATACCTTCGTAATTACACAGATACAAATTCAAACGAATGGGATATGGGTTACCTTTCACCGGGGCCCCGATTCGACAGGCATAACAGTTCTCAAAAATAAGAATTCATCTGAATACGATCATGGTGTTATAGTACACGAACGAATTGCAATTCTATGTGTATGAAGTGGAAAACAACCATTTGAATCAAACGATGGTAATGTTATTATGGCGGCTAACGCTGAAATGTATAATAACGGTGCAACAATTCATTTGTACCTCGCAGTGATTGTAATGTAATATTAAAACGTTATCAAGAATATGGTCTCAAATTATTCGATCACATCAAAGGAATGTTTACGTTCGTACTGTACGATAAAATCAACAGTAAAATTTTAATTGTACGCGATTCAATTGGTATTATACCATTTTATAAGGGTGAAGATGATGCGGGAAATTTATGGGTTGCCATAGTGAGATGAAAGTTTTAGTGGACAAATGTAAAATGGAACCTATAGTTATAGCGAGATTAACAATATGCGAACATTGAAATATTATCAACCCAATTGGACTAGACCAATTCCAACTGAGAGGGCGGTTTTGAATGAGTTTCGTGAAAAATTGTGAAATGTTCTTCACATTGGAACAAGGGCTTGATTGTAGACGTGATATTATTTATTAGCTGGAGACGTACGATGTGAGAACAATTCGTGCCAATATACCGATGTATATTCTCTCGAGATATGTAAAAAGTGATGGATTAAAAATGGTTTTGTCTGGAGAGGGAACTGATGAAATATTCGGTGGATACTTGTATTTCCATCAGAGTCCAAATTATGAAGATGTTCATCATGAAACTGTTTCACATGTCAATTGTTTTTATTTGAGGGATTATTTGCGCAACAACAAATAAACAATGTCGCGAGGAGTCGAATTACGAGTACCATTCCTAGACACTAAATTTATAAATTACGCAATGGATATAACACCGGAAGATCGATTACCTGAAAAATTAAACAAACTGGGCAGCGAAAATGAGAAATATGAGGTGCTCTAGCGACAAAAGAAACAATTTTCCGATGGCGTAGGTTATGAATGGATTGACACGATACAATCGTTTGGCGGTACACATGTGAACGATGACGAAATGTTGAACGCTGAAAACATGTACAAATTTAATACACCCACTACAAAAGAGGCGTATTACTATCGAAAGGTGTTCGAGGAAATATTTCCAGGTAATGAATACGAATTGATTGGGGATGTTCCGCTGATCCCTCAGGACGAGCTCAAAAAGTGCACGAGCATACTCATACATAATTTGTATAAATAAATGGGATACTGAAATTTATAGTTAGCCACGGTAACCTTATTCTATTTACGAAAACCTATATAATTGCAGTTTAATCTGCTAGATCTTGTAACACCATATCCCATCCACAAGATACTTATTTAGATTTAAAACATTTTAGTTATTAAAATGTCGCATCGTCCGTAGAGTTGCATTAAATTCAAATATGTATGTAATTATTTTTTTTCGGCAGTCTTGTATTAAATTTTGGACGCCAAATAACGAAATATAACCAAACTGTATTCTGTATTACGTATATATGTAACACTACAGCGTATTTACATTTAGTTTAACAAACATAATCTAACAACATGAACAAAAGCACAACAATAGCAACGCAAAACATTTAGCGAGGATGTTATGTTTGTGTACGAGTATGCTGCCAAGTGAAAATATACAAAACATACAAATGAAAATGAACAAACAACTACCAAAAAAAAAAAAATTGAATTTTTCCGGGAATAAAAGTCCAAAAACAAGATTAAATGGAATATCCGATTGGTACATACAGAGAGAGAGCAAAACAAGCGAAAATTAAAATGATGAGGACGTAATTTGTTTGTTGTCATTAGGACTAACGAATTACATTGTGTCTGTTGGATTACACATTTTTAGTGTGTGTGATGGATCTGTTTGGTAGACATTTCACAGAAAATTAATTTTGTCAGAATGTAAATTAAATGATGGAATTAACTTTAATTTCAGGTCTTTTTTTTTGTTGGTTTGATGGTTCTCCGAAGAGTTACATATGACTATTAGAGAATTTTATTGAAATTAATGTTGTTTATAATGGGTTCGTCCCACTGCCCAATACACAACAAAAATATCTAATATTAATATGTAAGATCAATATTTCATATTAGAACGTACATATTTGAAATATGTACATACACAGTATAAAACTTTGGTAATCGCCTAAATGTATACTAGGTTAGTTTATCACTCCCTAACACTAATACCCCTATTCCCTTGGTCGTGTCACTTCATTCGACGTGACAATTGCCGTGTCACTTCAACTTTAAATTGGTATTCTCTTAGTTGATCGAAGTAATAATTAAAGAGAATGCGACGTAAAAGGAAGTTTGTCACTTCAAACGACGATTGTCTCATCGATCGACTAAGAAAATACCAAATTTTGCACAGAAAGAAATGAACTTACTTCGAATAGAAAATCCCATTTTTTAATTCAAGAAATTTATAAAATTTAAAAATAAATTAGTTTTTGCTCAATATAAACTAAAAATATTTGATTTAACTATGTATATTTATCTTAAAATAAGAATCTAAAATAATTATAGAATCAAGAAAATAATATTTAAATTAAGAAAGGTAATAATTGATTATCATTAAAATAACCTGACTTAATGCAAGAAAGCGATTTAATCAAGTTTACAATTTAAATTAAGAAATGTAATAATTGATTATCATTAAATTAACCTTACTTAATACAAGAAAGCGACTTAATTGGCAGTACAATATTAAACAAAATAGTGGTTAAAATTAGCATGCGTTTTGTATTTCTATCCAGAAAGATTTTGCTTAAATCACTATTTTTAATATGGTTTTAAAAATATAACTTGTATTTTTTTTAGACTTTTTTTTTAAATAATGAAGCAAAACTTAAATTCAACATAATTATTCAGTTACATGCATCATTTGTGCAACATTGTTAAAAATTATATAAAAGTTTGAATCATAAATCTGTGTACCTAGTCGAAATTTTGTGGGTTAAAATTTCTTTTTGTAAACATGATTGTAAACGATCACTATTTTCGAAATTCGATAGTGTTCAAGTCTCACTTTTCAAGAATAAAAATGTACACCATTGAGATTTTTTTTTTTTTTTTTTTTAAATGTTGCCAATGGCTTTATTCTTGAATCTTTCTACATAAGAAACTCACAAGAAGTAATCAAATCTTAAGCTAAAAATTATTACATATTTTAAGTCCTAACCAATGTTAATACTTATTGTTAGTGCTCACAATTTAATTAATTTAGATTACACTTATATGTATATATCGAATTAAATTTAGAGGTTCACAGGTTCATCAGTTCGAGTGGATCTGTTCTTCTCAGGCGTCTAAATCGCGGCTGTTTTATTATCTCCCTGGCCAATTCGTTGGGATGTGTTCTTGTAGTTTTGAATAATATTTCGAACTGAATTCTTTAATAGTTTCTTTAACGGTTTTGATCCCAAGGTCATCATGTATATTACTATTTCGAATGTACCAAGGAGCATTGGTAATACTGCGAAGTATTTTCGCTTGGGTTCGTTGCAGGAGTTCTCTGTTTGAAGCGCTGGTGGATCCCCATAACTGAATACCATATTATGTCCATATGGGTTTGATTATCGCTTTGTACAGTAAAACTTTATTGGCTAATGACAACTGAGATTTTCTTCCCATCAGCCAATACATTTTGGAAAATGTAATTTTTATTTGGTTGCGCTTTGTTTCAATATGATTTTTCCACGTTAACCTTCTATTCAGATGCAAACCTAAGTATTTTACCTTCGTTTGTTGAGGAATATTTGTATCGTTTAATTTCACTGGTGGGCAGGTGCGTTTGTTTAGCGTGAATGTGACGTGAGTTGATTTGTTTTCGTTCACTTTTATTCGCCATGCCTTCAGCCAGTCCGCGACTTTGTTTAAATGATTCTGTAATTCCTTTGAGGCAATTTCAGAATTACTGTGAGACACCAGGATGGCCGTGTCATCGGCAAATGTTGATACAATTACTTTGTTGGTTACAGGTATATCAGCTGTGTACCACAAGTATAATATTGGTCCTAGAACGCTGCCTTGCGGGACACCTGCATTTATAACATTTAAGCAAGTAGTTGCGCTGTTTTGTTTGACCATGTACTGCCTTTGAAGAAGATAGTTTCCCAAAACTGAGTGTCGGTAGAAGCTCTTTAATTTTGTAAATTAGTCCATCGTGCCAAACCTTATCAAAAGCTTGTGCGATATCCAAAAAGGCAGCAGCACAATATTTCTTTTCCTCGATGGTGATTTTGATTGCATTTACAATTCTGTGTACTTGTTCTATAGTACCATGTTGGTTTCGGAACCCAAATTGATGGTCTGGAATAACGCGCCGTTCTTCTAATATTGGTTTTCATTTTGTTAGTAACATTTTTTCAAATAGCTTTGAGATTGTGGGCAGAATGCTTATTGGACAATATGATGAGATTTACGTATCATTTTTCCCTGGCTTATGTATCATTGTGATCAAAGATATCTTCCATTTCTGAGGAATATAACTGATTCGCCTGATCGCGTTGAATACGAATGTTATTAGTTTTATGCATTTATCCGGCAATTCCCTTATCATTTTTCCAGTAATGAGATCATGCCCTGGTGCCTTTTTCGGGCTTATGCAAGTTTTAATTGTATTCTTAACTTACTTCCAGTTATACTTTATAGGTTTGTAGGATAAACCATCATCCGTTGGCTGGAGTAGTACAAAATAATTATCTTCTTCGTGTGGGACGAATACTGTTGCTAGATGAGCAGCAAAAGCATTGGCTTTTTCTTTATCACTTCTCGCCCAATTTCCAGTTGGTATTCTAATGGGTGGATTCGAATTTGTTGGCCTTTTTAAATTTTTTGTTGCCTTCCACAAAGAATAATCTGTCCTCTCGGTTGCAGAGAGATCACTTAAGTAGTTCTTTACGCGCTGGTTTTCTTCTTCGCTCAAAGCATATCTTAGGGCCTTTATAGCTCTATTTAATTTCCACTTCAATAACGGTGATTTTGTTTGCTGCCATTGACGGCGAATTTTTCGCTTTTCCTGGATTAATTCCTTGTATATTATGTGACAGTTTATTAACTTTTTCCGAACTACTTATGCCGGGTGTAGCCCTTTTAGCAGATAATGTCATGACATCTTTTAGTTTTTCTGCCGCCGCATCAATATCAGCAGGTGTGATCAGAGGAATATTAAGTAGACAATTTTGTTCGACTAGCCTCCTATATTGATCCCAATTAGTTTTCTTGTTTGTAAGACGGTTCGGTATTTCGTTCCTTAGGACATCAGTACTCAATGTTACTATTACCGGTGAGTGATCAGAAGACAGATCATAGCAATCGGTGGCGATTTTTGATGATTACTTTATTGCGGTCTCAGCATTCTCGTACAAGCAATCATTCTGTTCTACTGACGTTCATCATTCATGGTATACAATGTTATCCTTGAAAAGAGAGACATGAACACTATCGAACATCGAAAATAGCGATGGTTAGAACATGCTACCACAAAATGCAGCTGTTCATTAATTTGAATTTGTGAAATAAGGTCAAGGCTAACCAAATTGAATTTTTTTTTTTCATCTGTTAGTTTGTTTATGTTACTACAACTACTGTACCACAGAAGAAAGATTAACCAGAATAGACATTGCGTGGACCAAATTTTTTTTTCATCTTACCTTATTTTTTGGACGTTGAAGTATAATTATTTTTGAATATTATAGTAGTTAATACAAATTATGCTGTCAAAACAAAACTGGTCAAATAATTTCACTAACTACACTATTGAGGATTCTCAATTTTTATTATTTCAAATCAAAACCAGTAAACCAAAGAATATATAACCCAACTTTCTCTTACCTTCGGCAAATCAAGGTCAAAAAAATGAGTCCAAATTTTTCCATACAAAAACAGCGTTTTGTCTCTGCTGGTTGTATTCTGTGACTGTACTGTGATTCCTCTTAATTTAAGTTTTTTCTGGTTATGTGGCTCGTGGTTCAATGTTACATATACTTATTGTGAAATTACGGCATAACGATTATACGTGTTTTAGAAATATCGATTATGTGCGGTAAACGGAAATAGAAATTTCAGCAATGAATAATTAAATAAAATTAGCCACTTATTTCATTTAGACGGTTATGATAATTTTTTTTAACTTTAATTTCGTTCGACTTTAAAAGACAGATATTTGATATTGATGAACTCAGAAACCGCTGAAACTATTTAATTTAATCTACAGCTGTCTTAGATTTGTTAATTCGTTATATACTTGATTAACATGCTAGTGGTAGCACTAGTCGGTCTTAGACAATTTAACGAATGTTGTTTATCCAAAATTGCATCCTTTGTTGCTCGCGTTTTTCCATTTCACTGTATGACTACTATAATAATTACATAAATGTAATAAATAAAAATGCAAGGTTGAGCTTATCAGTAATTGTCATAAGCTTAATCAGATATTTGATGATCATTAGAAAAATTTCCATTAAAAGAAAATGTCAATTTTTTAAAATGAAAATTTTTCTAATAAAATTATAAAATTGGTTTTGTAAAAAAATCCTTATATTTATGCTCAAACTATCGTTTATATTCAAGGCACCCCGCAGCCGCTTGCTTTAAATAAGCATTGCTTAGTTAAATTAAAAGAAAACATAATAAAATATAAAAACATATTTTAATAAACGAGAAGAGCCTAGTAAATTCTAGTAAAACTTTCTTAACTAATAACATAATTTACATACAGTTGCTAATATTTAGCAAGCTCTATTTAAAATAATTTATTAATTTAGCAATATTTCTAAATTACAGCGACCATTTTTTTGCAATAAACACATACTCGCTTAATTCTATAACGAAATGCTTTTAATAAGCAAGCCTTGCTAAACTTACGCATGCGCATCAATATTTTAAAACGGTTTTAAAACCGAAAATATTTATGATTTCAGTCCTTCTTGTTCTGTTGAGTTGAGAACGTCCTAAGTGCTAGTTTGATTTTTGTGTTTTAATACATTTTTTAAAGTTTCTTATTGTGGAAAAAATGAGAATACATTTATGTAAGTATTAATTGTGTGTCTAAAATCTCTTTAGAATTCTCGGCGTTTCTGTTTTTATATCCAACCGGATTATTTTTAATGTAAACTTGCAACATCAATTATGTTGTAGATAGCGCCGTGTGCATCACCATACTGTGTGTCCTTCTTTTTGTTGAGTAGCGCGTAATTTTTTTGTTGTGTATAAGTGGAAATAGTGGTTGTTTCCGAAATGCGATTTTAAATGCACATTTTGTAAAATACGCATTTTTGTGATAAATTACGTTTCATTAAAATCATAAAAATATTTAAATTCGGACCACTCAAACAATACGTATTAAAAATGCACGCAAGAACTACATCGCATGCAGCTTTTCAAATGTCACTTCGCTAAATGTGCATTTTGAATTTCGGACGCATCCAGTGTCTATTTAATTTAAAGTTTTATTTGTTAAAATTGTAATGATTCAAATATAAATATTTAATTATTTCAATACGTAGTTTAAAGTGTGATGTTTTATATTTGATTAATTTGGAACAGCTTTGTCATTTGAATAACAGACATTTGTACTTAAAAATTGCAAAAATTTCGTAATAAACTGTATTAAAACACTGAAAAACACTGCAAAAGGGCGCCTCAAAGAATTCAAAGATTCATCAAATCCGTTAAAGGCAAACGAGATAATTAATAGCTGACCTCTTTTGAAATCAGCGAATGGCAGTAGATTAGTAAGTCATTTAAAACTAAAACGAAATTTATTTATTACAATTATTACAATTATTATATATTTTCAGATCGATATTGATTTCCAAATTTTGAATCCGGGATCAAATTTTTTGCTATTTAAAAAATGGGAAAGTTTTAGTAAAAAAGCTCCTCTTACTCTTACCTAAAAAAATTAAAAAAAAGGGAGTGGCTGAAGAGCTGAAGTTTCTTCCTTTCAGTCTCCGTGGAACACCGTTGAAATCAAATAGAACAACACTGCAAAAGGTCGCCTTAAATAATTTAAAGATTCATCAAAAAATACATTAAAAGCAAACGAGATGATTAACAGCTGATATCTTTTGACATTTATTTATTACTTAAACACAATTATTATAAATTTTCAGATCGATATGGGTTCTCAAATTTTGTAACCGGACTCAAAATTTTTGCTATTTCAAAAATGGAAAAATTTAAGTGAAAAGTTCCCCTAATCTTATTTAAAAAAGTAAAATAAGGGAGTGTTTGAAGTAGTTTACTTAAATAACTTAATATTTTATATTAGATGTCTCTATACTTCCTAAGTCAAACTATATCTTGAGCTCCTAATTAATTAACATTAATTCTCTCCCTATTTCCAGACTACAAAAATATCAAACTTACTACATTCATCCACTACATTTGAAAGCCAGGTAGAAGAATAACCAGCAAGAAAACATCATTTTTTAACTTTTTTAATTTAATGCGCCACCTTACAGCTTTTATTCGGGATTATTGCTAACGGTAATCAAATTTCTATATTAGTTTTAATAAATACATTTAGTATTTTGAATTTGTTGAATATTGAAATTATTTATAGTCTTTATTATAATGTCATTATATTATAAGTATTATTGCCTTTATGTCTTTACTAGACTAACATTGTACATGATATGTATTATATATATGTATATATATATATATATATATATATATATATATATATATATATATATATATATATATATATATATATATATATATATACACCAGAGCCTCGAGTTGCGACGCTAATGCGTTCCAGGAAATTGCGACACAACTCAAAACAATGCAACTTGGAAACCAAAAAAAAATTGTTTACCAAATTATTAAACAAAAACAGTTAATTTAAAAACGGTTTCATATTGTTTATTACTCCAATAGATAAATATAAAATATAAGTCGAATCGACGCTACTCGAGGCTCTGGTGTATATATAAAGCCTTGGCCAAAATTATAAAGCACCTCTCCCAAATTGCAGTATCTACAAAACGAATGAAGACAAAAATTAAAACTCAATATTTTTAGGAAATACTTTTTATATTCTATTAATTTTAGTATTTTGTAGGTCCTCCTTTGGCTTTGATGACAGCCAGGACTCTTTTATTCATCGACCGTACTAATTTTTCGCAGGTATTTCTCGATATATTTTTCCATTCCTCTGTCAGCGCACGTTTGAGGTCTTCCTTTGAAGTCATACTGCGATCCTTGATTTTTTTTTTTTAAATTGACCACAAATTTTCAATGGGATTTAGGTCTGGTGACTGGGCGGGCCAGTCCAAGACTCGAATTTGTTTTTTTCGAAACTAACTCATCGTAACGCGGGAAGTATGGCAGGGGCCATTATCCTGTTGATAAATTATCGAAGAACTATCCGTTTCCCCAAAGATTTGCCGAATTGAGGCATTCAATGCAGCCTCGAGGACGGTAACATAGTTGGTACTGTTCATCGGACCCTCACAAAACAACAGTTTTCCCACCCCTGATGATGCCATACAACCCCACACCATCAGTTTACCCCCTCCATGCTTTACGGTAGGCACTATACAATCAGGATTGTATGCTTCCTCGACTCTTCTTCTTACGATGGTTGCGCCAGGAGTTCCAAAAATCTATAAGAATTCCATCAAATTTAACATAAATTTCTCTATTAATTCTTTTAAAATACATAGCACAATTTTTTTTTTTTTTTTTTTGACTAATTATTTTTTAATATTTATTTTTTATATTTACCTCAAAAGTAGATTCATCTGGCCAAACAACTCTCGCCCAATCCACGTCATTCCAATGTTTGTGTTCTCGAGCCCATCTCAAGCGACTTTTTATGTTGGTAAGTGAGAGCAAAGGTTTTTTTCTTGCTTTATAACCTTTCAATCCAGCTTGCAGGAGCCTTCTTCTAACTGTAAGTGCCGAAATGTGAACTTCTTGTTCTGTTAAATGCTCTGTAGCTATCTCAGCAGATGTTTTTCTTCGGTTTTTGAGAGATTTTCGCACAATTTGTCGATCGTCTCTTACCGAAGTGATACGATTTCTGCCTGAGCGTAGTTTATAGGCATAGTCTCCGGTCTCTTTAACCCTTTTCAATGTAGATTGAACTGCTCCACGAGAGCATTTTAATTTTTGGGATATTTTAATTTGGCTTACACCCTGGGAATCCAACAACACAATTTGTGCCCTTATTCCTTCACTGAGTTGGCACGCTTTAGGCATAATTATCACAAACACACTTTTTTTCTCAAAAAACTTACGAAAACTCATTTTGATTTAAAACACTTTATGTGAAGACTGCACACGATCAAATACAAAACTAAAATAAAAAAATTTTACGACGCTACAACTTCTTGTTAAGAACCTAAACCAAAACAAAAATTGGTGATTTTCAATAATTAAGGGTCGCATTCGATAGGATGACTCGTTCGTTAACACCCATTGTTTAGAAAGACATAATATTAATATATAATGCTAATAGATAGGGGTGCTTTATATTTTTGGCCAAGGCTGTATATATATACATATATACATATATATGTTCCTATTATCTAATTAACATATTTTCTCTCTCTATTTTTAGACTACTTCAAAATTAAAGCCTGTTATAAAAATAACTAACAAATTCAATATTTGGAAACCGCAATACATACACAATTCAGCAACATTGTAATCATGTTGAATTGTTTCATGTTTTCAATCATTTCAAACAACCAAGATTTATGTATCACATTTAAAATATACGCATTTTTTAAAGACTTCTAATGAATATAAATGTCAATCTAGTTGACCATCAGTGTTTAAAAATATATCATCATTCAAGCGACATTTAATCAAGAACCACGAGAATGAAAATAATACCTTTCCGACAAATTCGACAATACCATTGATGTCTGAATCCAAAAATAATTGTGGGCTTACTGCGTTGCACAACCTTAATAATTCCAAAAAGGTTTTACAAGAAAATAATATTAACATAGAGCAATTTAAAAAAAAAGTAAAAGACTCAGTGTTGGCTTTTGTTACAAAAATGTCTAGTAATAGTAATTTTACAAATACGCTACTTGAAACTATGCTAAACCATTTGACAAAAGACGTCTTTAAAGTGATATTTACTGGATGGCACAAAATGTATAAACCCAGCGCTCATTTAAAAAAAAACTTTATTATAATTGAGGCTTTATTACTATAATATAACATTACTATAACTATTATTATAATTAGATTAATTTTATATTTATAATATTATAACATTATATTACCAAATATTTTATTATTATTAATATTATAGTTATGTCTATTGATTTTAAATTAATTATTATTTTATATAAATTGAATTTGAATTAAAAACGAAATATACTGTTTTAAAAGTTATATTATGCATTTTTATTACTACATAATTCTCATACTACAAAATACTCATTTCCCAAAAATAAATATTTTCTTAGTACATATTTGACTTATCAAGCTGCAGTTAAAATAAATTTTGGTAAAATTTAAAGCGTCTTAGTTCACATCCCAATTTCTATGCAATAATTGCAAATTTTTATCAAAAGCTAATTATGATATTTCTTAATTCAATTATAATTGAATTAAGAAAAAGTTTGCTTTTAATAATAATTTGCTATTAAATTTAAATCGGAATATTTGCTTTATTTGAGAAAGTGTAAGATTAATTTTATAAACCTTCATCTAAAATCTAATTTTAATTTTACTTGAATTAAGAAATAATTTGCTTTTGATAAGGATATTAAATTTAAATCAAAATACTTGTTTTATTTGAGAAAGGGCAAGATTAATTTAATATCATTTTTGCTTGAATATAGATAACCAATATTCTATATTCAAGCAAGAATGATATCGAATAATTCTTACCCTTTCTCAAATAAAGCAAATTATTTCTTAATTCAAGTAAAATTAAAATTTTATTTTAGATGAGGACGTATTAAATTTAATCGAAACTGTACGCTTAAGCATGAGCCACATTCTTGGCATAAACAATAACCATTTAAAAATAAATGATAAATTTAGCAAAATAATTCTAGATTTAAGAAATGATATCTTCCATTGAATTTAAAATGAGTTTCTTAAAAGAAGAAAAACGAAAATGTATTATATTATTCGACCCATTTTTCCATTTAATCAAGGGGCTTGATTAGCTGAAAATCAAGGGGTAAAAATGATTAAATATAGCAAGTTTTGTTTAATAATTTTCTGTGTGATGAAATGAAAATTTTTTTGTGACTGTATTAAAATTTTGACTGCTACAAAGTTATAATATAGTTGTGAGTTCTAAAATGCGATTCTGATGATGTGGCTTTTTCAAAATGTCATAACAAAAAAAATGAGAAATTGAGCAAAACTGTTATCGATTTGGTTTTCGGTGACTTTTGTAGCCGCATTTTTTAATTAAATATCGTCGACGAGAAATGCAGAATAGGTAAGTCCATTTTTGTCAATTTTGAGTTTTATCAAGGGAAAGAAGTCAAAATTCTGTATCTTCGCACACTTATAAAATACAATAAAACGAAATATTAACGGTAAAAGCGAAACAAAAGAAATTTGTTTATGTGTAAAAAACATAGGCAGAATGTGTAAGTCCTTACTTAGTTTACCATATAAATAAGACGGGTTCGGACGCGCTGAACTTTCGATATTAATAACATTTAAATTAGGTAAGTGATTAATTGAAATTAAAGTTCAAAACACGTATTAAACAATTGCTGATTTAAATTACAAGACTTGTGATTAATAAATGTTATGTTTTGTAGTTTATTGGCAAAACTGTTAATGCTGGACTTAATCAAATTGCAATGTTTAACATTTTGGACTTACGCATTTTTCTCGCTTAACGCCAATATTAATTTTGTTGAATTCACGTGAGAAAAATAGGTTATTCCAAAATATAAAAATGTACAAAATAATATATTACAATAGTAATAGTTCTATTGTAATAATGTCGAGAGCCCTCCGGATGGTAAATCTAGTTCTTAAAAAACTGGGAGATCAAGAAAAATTTACCGCTGCACATATACCCCTACCTGCTGATTCAAATTCGTTGCTTAACTATAATATTCTGGAACCATTACTTTGGCAAATGATGGAAAACAAGAATGCACGTCTTGCCATACGGTTCAACTTGGTCAGTTGAATCCAACTTTAAACCACAATAAGACTGGTGAAACAAATAATGTTGATATTGGTACCATTTGCTCATCCAGCGAAAACTTTCATAATATTGATGATATTGTGTGAGTTATCACAATGAACAAAAAGAGTGTACATTAGAAATGATGGAAACAGATGAGAATCCAATTACTGAATCACCATCCAACAACAAACCCAGAAAAAGATCCAAGCGACGAAATATAAATAGAAATATGTGGAAAAGTAAGCATAATTCCATTCAGAGAGAGGCTGGAAAGTATTATGCATTGTAGGTAAAATGATAGTTGAAAATAAATGGGATTACAATATTCCCAAGGCAAAAAGGAATTAAAACCACGGTCCAGCTGTACACTCTCGACGAAGTCAACTGTATATAACAAAGGCTTATATTATTTCAAACATTTTGGGCTTTGTCTTGGGGAGAAAAAAATTGTATATAAGGGATCACACGGAGTTGCCTGAGCAGCAAAGAATCAGACAAAAAGTGAAATTTCTGAAGACTCAAGGCGATGTAACACTATTAAATGAAGCTGCTAAGCCTATTTGGGTATGCAAAAAAAATGTTTTAAAACACATTCAACTTAACCCAAGGTACCATATTAAATTGGATCAAAGACATAAAGCAGTCGAGTAGCTTACCAATCGGATCATCAAGCGCACTATCAAACGCATCACCATCGGAAGTTCAAAACAAAAGGAAACAACAGCGTGGGAACTTACTACATCTCAATAGATTTTTTACAGATTTGGCGAAAATGGAGTCTCATTATTGCCGAACTTCCACAAACAATTTGTATTTGGAGCCGAATTGGCATACAAAAAAGGAGCTGTTTGATGAGTATTCACGCATATGGTGTGTTGAACAAAATGTAACTCCGGTATTATTGACATCATTTTCAAATACTTTTAAAGACAGAAATTTATCTTTATACCGCCCGAAAAAAGATGAATGCGATCTCTGTGTCATGTAGAAATGAAAAAAGAAATTATACCTAAACTAGAAAATAGTGAGACTATGTAATATAGTACTATACAGCGATGAATGTACTTATCAAAACCGGAATCAGCACATAATGTTACAATAATCCAAAAATATTTGGTAAAATGTCACACTCAGATGGAAGCGGATTCAATGCATTCCACAATTGAGAGAAAAGTTAACGAAAGGAATATTAACGTGCCATTTGCCGAATTGCCAAAACGAAACCATAGCCTTATAATGTACAATATCTACACTGAAAAAAAAGTTGTACATTTTATTTACGAATGGCGTTCGTTAACCACAATTCGTACTGTTAATGGAAAAATTATTATATTTATGAAACAAACCAAATTTTGAATCATAGTTCATAAATTAGAACATGGTTTAGTTTATTGTGCTATAGATATAATATATTCACATGTTGTTTGCGTATTAGTGCAACTTGTATGATTTTATTAAAAAACTACATTTATGAACAATTCATAATATTTATGAATAAGACGAGTGCGAAAATATTTGTTTAATACTTATTGTTCGTTATATTAACGAATGTGGCACTACAATATATGAATATTTTAATTCGAATTTTAAATGTATGTGTGGGTGGCTGCGTATGTTTGAAGAAATCCTACTTTTATGACATCTATTGAATAAGAATTTTCTTTTATCATTTCCACCTCCAGAACAGAAAGTGCTACAGAAGTGAAATGCGTGTCCGAAATATGCCTTATATACACACACGTCAGATATTGGTGATTTTCCATTTTCGAAGTAAAAGAAATCGAAAAAAAAAATCTAGTAGACATAACATTTCAGCAACCGTCTATTTTCAATTTGATTTTGATAAAAATGTTCATAAATAATACAATTAAATTGTAAATTTCACGTTTTTTTCACGAAATATTGATAAATTCCTTCATTAAATTAATGACGATTAAATATACGAACAAATTCATATATTGTACATAAGAGCTCCATTGCATTTCTAATTATGCGAAAAGATCAAGTTTCATCATTACGTAATGTTTATGAATTTGTTCGTACTATTAATTATTGGACGAATCAATTCGATATCATCTATGAAACTAAAATAAAGTTGAATAATATTCGGAACAACGAAAGTAAATAAATTGCTTTCGCTTCTTTATTATTAATTGCGTGCTTGAAAGCAAAAAATGTAATAATTTACATTGAGAATTTTTTTTGATGTAACAGTGTTTGTCCAAGATTTTTTAATAATGTCTAAATAAATAAATTATGTGATCTACAGGACTAAATTTTAATGTGTTAACAATACTGCAGCATTATTATTTATAGTTGCTGGCAAGATAATATCGTACCTATATCGATTCAAATATGATCATGGTTGACGATTCGGAATTCGATCCACCTTATGCGGTATCAACCATTAAAAGTTTTGCCGCTCCTGTACATTAAAATGTATCAGCAGCACAAGAAGGAGGCCATAGATTAAAATCGTTTTTGTAATAGTGGGAACAAACGGATTTATTGAATGTTTTAAAAGGTAACAAAATATGTAATTAAATGTACTGTGTGATTGTAATTTAATTTATTTAATTTATATAAGGGCAATAAAATGAACCATGGCGCATTGCAATTATTTTGGATTAAATTACCTCTTATCAAATTTATTCTTAAAATTTTATCAATTTTATCTTCTAAAAATAAACTAAATTTAAAATAAATATAATTACTGATTTAAAAAATTAATAGGAGTAGTAAGCGCCACGTTGACTAATAAAATAAATAAATAATAAAATTAAGTTTCCTAGGGGTAAACTATCGTTTGGTGAGTTACGATTATTTACCCCGCGGATATTTCATCATGGAAAATTTACGATTCTACACCCTTAGTACAGTTATTTTTTAATATATATATATTTATATATATATATATATATATATATATATATATATATATATATATATATATATATATATATATATATATATATATATATCATCGCCGTAGTTCTTACTTGGTGTAAGCGCCTATTTTTAAGTTTTGAGATAATTAACATTTAAGTTCAAAAGTTTATCAAGCAGGACAATTATGATTAAACTGCATTTTTTTTATCTAAATATGTATATAGTAATATTCTCCATTTTTCGCAAATCACATTTTCCTTTAACTGTCAATCGTTTTCCCGGAAAATGCGATCATAAAAAATGTTTTTCAAATCATTTTGGTGTATGTCACTTAATTGCAATTATTTCCTGGATTTAAACCTATTTGATGGAGATACACCTCTATAGAACTAACAAAAAAAATTGATACATTCTATTAAAAACTTGGATATAAATATTCTTTCTATGTGAAATCTTAGGGCAGCCGAGAGGTGTGGCTTCAAAACAGCCATTTTTGAGCTTGTATAACATTGCAAATCCTATCAGGTTGTGAGTAAAAAGCACACTACAAAATTTTGTTCAACGTAGAATTTTTAAAATAAAACATTATTGTTGTATGTAATTCCATTACACATTTATTAAAACAATAAGTTATATATTACTTCAATTATACTTAAAAATACTTCAGAAAAAATATCACAAAATAATATCAATTCGTACTAAGTTCGTTTGTACGTGCGTATAGTATGCTAAAACAAATTCAAAATTCAAATTTAATATAAAATAATATTATGTTCAAATAAATGACTATCCCACATAAACTTTATAAAATTGCTTGTCTACTTCTGGCATATAAGCCAACATGGAACGAATATCATGTTTTTTTTTCAGCAGACATTTTGTATTGAAATTGGCATTGGCCAACGGAAGGTAGTTTAAAAATTGGTAGTTTCGACACTACTTTACGTGTAATCGACATTTTTATCAAACTACATATTTCTATACCACTATTGTAACCACACCGATACTTAATCTGTGATAAATTTGACCTCTCGTAAATCAAGCTTGATGTAGAAGCAAATGGAGGAAAAACCATTCCAATCGACGCGGCATTGTAATTCTTAAAATCTGTGAGTCGCATTTGCATAATTTTAAGCTTTACTTTGGCATAATTCATGCTTTTCAAGATTCTTATTAAATTGATCGGACTATATAATTCTAAATTTTTTAAAAATTTTTCGATGGTACTGTGAACCGCGTCAATTTCCTGGACCTGTGAATGTCCACGTTCAGAAAATTTTTGTTGAACTTCTATTATTTGGCTATGTTTTTCCATAAATTTAAGAAGCGCAAGCGCGGTGATCCTGTTCCTGTTTTGCGAAATGCATGAGTCCGACTAAAGAATAATCCTGTTTATTTCTGGATTATCAGTTACAACATTTTCCAAAATTTTGATTAAAGATGACGCTAAATCATTTCCAGCTCTTCCGCTAATTCCCTCGTGCCATTTTGCGCAATACGTAATTTTGTTGATACTGCAGTGAGCTGTCAAATTGTAAACCGAAAATTTCCGCCTATAGAAAAAATTCGAAACATTTGCTTTGGGTAGGGCAAACACTGTTAAAGGATCCGCAGAACTACGATCAGCGTCCCTTTCTATTTTTGCCAACATATTATTTTGTTTGTGTTAATTGTAAACAGATATTTCTGACGTAGTAGATTTTTTTGCAAGCTTATGTGCCACACACCGATCACACTGATCCTTTTTGGGTTTATAAAAGGACAAATTAAACTCCTCATTAAATATTTTCGAATATATATTTAATTTGACCGGATCGACATTGTTGCTCAAGTACATAGAATACATCCGGCTTATATTTAAACCGGCTTCGAGATATTGTCTAGTGGTACTTGCTCTACAATAATGAGATTCCATTATTGGGAAGCTTTTAATGTGATCCCGTACTTTATCCAATTTTTGTTCAGAAATTTTAAATTTTACGTATCTTCCTTGACATGATGGTGTATTGGTGCCAATGTCCGTTGTTTTTGTTTTATAAAAGTGATAAATTCTATTTTGACTAACGTCCAGTGTCTTAAGGAAGAAAACTTTACAAACTTGCACCAAGGCAACGTTTTTTTTTTTAAAATATAGGAATGTGTCTTGTCGTCTGGATTTCTCATTTTTGGTTCGTTTTCTTTGTTTTGGTACTTTTCTTGTAAATTTTGAAAAGAAACCTAATTTCTCGTCCCCACTTAGGCTCCAGAACATCTCGTGAATTTTGTGCCTATCTGTTTCGCTAAAATTTGACCTGCATTTATAAACACATTCTATGGCACATCCTTCGGAAACAGTTCGTGATCTTCGTACGTTTCCGTGTGAATCTTCATATTCTTTCCCCTGATTCCGCAAATTTTTGTTGATGTTTTTTTTCCACATTGACGGATTGCTTTGCTTTTTACGACTTGGCTGTTTTCCATTTGCTGCAATATCAGGTTCAACTTCAATTTCATGCGTTATATTTTCGATTACGGAGTTTTCAGCCAAATCGGTTGATAAAGGCACACTAACAGAATCATCTTGTTTATTTTTTTTCTTATGCTTTATGATACCTATAACAAATTTTAAATGAGTTATTAGCTATAAAAATTCATAACGGTTGTTGCATATTTTTGTATTACGTTGTCGATTGAATATTTTGTTTCCTTCTTCTTCGTCGTCTGTAGAATGATCATTTATTGGACGAAAATCAGGATCCACGTCTGAATCGTCGAACAAACTATTATCCGAACAGGAACCACTTAAGTTAATCAGATTGAAAATACTAACAACAGAAATTATAATTAAAAGTTATTGTACTATGTTCGCTTTACTTACCGTTCAGCTTCCGGTTCTATTGGTTGAACTGGTGATGATTTTTCATCACAGGAATCCATTTTTGTTCACTTTCTAAGTGTGTTCATTAATTTTTAAATGTTAAAAAATAAAAAATAAATATAATCTTGACGTCTTTTCACCACAGTAATTTATGAACGACTAATAACTTTCCCGAATTTTACGAATTTTGGTTCTATTTATATAGAAAAATATCACGTGACTCAAAACATCAACTTACATTGGTTAATTAAAGGAGATACACTAAAAAAGAAAAATCACAATATATTGGCAGTTACATCAAAAAAGAAAAAAAAAATGAATTTAAAACAAAACAGAATGAACAAAATTAAATGTTCGAAATACATGTAAAAATGTTCAAATGCGTACAAAAAATTTTAAATGATGGAGATACAACAAAAATGAATATTTTTTAGTCGTAGTTGGATGGACTTAAACTAGAAGACACACTATGTAACTCAAAAACTACGGTAGATAGAACAATTTTGACTAGACGTTTAAAAAGGGCAGAAAAAATTATTTACATACCTACTAAAAACTGAAAATGACTTAAAATGGACTTACACTAAGAAAGAACTACGGCGACGATATATATATATATATATATATATATATATATATATATATATATATATATATATATAGTTACATTCACATAAATCATATAAGTGATGACTAAGAACATTCCATCATTGCACAAGCAAGGTATCAAATAAATTCCAATGAATAACAGGAAACGCTCCGTAATACGATCGAGTAAAATAGGTTAAAGATATAAAAATGCATTATTGCACTTTTGATAAGACATAATATTTTAAATTATAGAAATAAGTTTTTAGTTTTAAGATCTAACTCATTCTGTAAAGAACTCGAAATAAAATATAAATAAAATAATTTTTTTTATGTTTCTCTCGTAAAGAAACCTATAATTGGCGCAGCCGTCCGGTAGTGTTTAGTTTTCGTGTTAGTGTAACAGTGTATAAACATTAGTGAATAAAAACTAGTGAAGAAGTGAATCCGTAAAAATAAAAAAAAATAGGTGTTAATTTTTTTTTGTGAAAAACATCTCTAGCTGAAGGTTAAATAACCGCTAAGAGACTTGAGATTCCACCGCATCACAACACGAGCTCTACATTGAACCTGAGACACCACGACTACAAATTATTATACGAAGTATAATATCCAGGTAACAAAGTTTATATAATTTTTTTTTAATTTTTTAAATTGTACCAAATACTTTGATTATCTTTTGGCAAACGTGTGGAACTACTAAATAGCCACAAACCTGCTAACCATACCCGTGCACTACCTGATAGACACGGAAGAAAAATTAATCAATAAATAAATAAATAAAGTGAATGAGAGATAAATTGATCGATAGATTCATAGCTAATCGACAGATCGATCTCGACCACGAAATGGATCAAGCGGTAAACGAATTAACCGTGCAATTGAAAGTTGTTGTTGAGCAATTACAGAAAATGACCACTAAGTCGGAAGAACACGAACAAGTGTTGGCATTTCTGCAACAAAAGGCACAACACACTACAGAGGCACAGAAACCTACTGTAGAACAACAATTGACAGTTGATTTATTCAGAATACCGGATCCAATCAAATCGATACCCGAATATGATGGGAATCGAAAACAATTATCTGCATGGATCAAGACAGCGGAGGATACACTGAACGTATTCGCGCCATTAGTGTCTGAACCACAGTTCAAATTATACTTACAAGCAGTAAGTAATAAAATAAGGGGTAAGGCAAAAGACGCGATATGTCTAGCCGGTAACCCACAAAATTTTGAGGAAATCAAACAAATCCTCTTAGAAACTTTGGGAGACAAACAAGAGTTGTCTTTCTATAAGTCCCAGTTATGGGCAACGAAACAAAGCGAGAACACAACAGTTCACACTTATTTTCAAAAAATAAAAGAAAATGTTCAAAACATTAAAACTTTAGCGAGACAAAACGCTACCTATAGTTACTCAAGGACCGCGATAAACGCTTTTATCGAAGAGGATGCCTTGGCAGCCTTCATATCCGGTTTAAGAAAACCCTACTTCGGTTACGCCCAAGCGGCGAAACCAAAAACAATCGAGGAAGCGTATGCTTTCCTTTGTAAATTTAATTCAAACGAGATAATCTCAGGAAATTCTCGAAAACCAATTAATCATGTTCCACCACCGCAACCGAAATTTAATAATTCATACCAAAAACCAAAGGAATGGAATGAAAATAACCAGGTGTATAAGAGACCAGGTTCAATCAGAGAAAAAGCCACTCCTATGGACGTTGACGTTTCTATGCAATCTAGAAACACGTTCAACAAAAAAATGGTGAACACCCATGAGATCAACGCTGAAAGCGAAGAATCAGAAAACCTTCCGAATGAATTAGATGTCAATGCGACAAATTTTCAAGACGATCAGGTGGAAGATACGGAAGATTAAACTTTCTTCCTTACCTTGAATGCAAGGACACACATAACAACATAAATATAAAATTATTAATAGATACCGGAGCAAATAAAAACATAATAAAACCCGGTATCATCCCCAAAAATTTATTAAGCTTCCAAGAAGCTTCTGTGAAAAACATTTTAGGAACTCACGTAGTAAATACCAAAGGTAAAATAAATTTTCTGGGTCAAGGTATCCCGGAACAAACTTACTACGAATTAGGATTCCATAAATTTTTTGATGGAATCCTAGGTTCGCAATCAATGGCGATACTAAACACCAAAATTGATTACAGAACCAATGAGATAATAATAAATAATTCAAAATTCAAATTTCACCGTTATTATCCAACGGGAACAGTCTATAACCATATAGTAACATTTCGAACAAGTAATGAAGGCGAATGGTTCGTGCCAAGTTACGAAAATTTAAATGAAAATATAATAATTCAACCCGGCGTATATAAAGCCATTAATGGTAATACGACCGTAAATATTCTCACAAACGAACCAGTACCACCACAAAATTTACCGAAGTTAAAACTGAACGTTAACAACTTCGAAACGCTAAAACCAGTCCCTATTTTTGGACATGAAACAATTAGCAAAGAAGATAGACAAAATTTACTAATAACCAAAGAACACGAACGTGCACATAGGGGCACTAATGAGGTTGAAAACCAACTAAGGCGAGCGTATTTCTTCCCCAGAATGGGAAATAAAATCCGAACTCACATTAATGCATGTAATATATGCAACGTGCATAAATACGACCGCAAGCCTTATAATATTAAAATAAGCCCACGGCCAATCACAAAGAAGCCGTTAGAAAGACTACACATTGACATTTTCAGTATAAACAGAAACAATTTCCTCTCAATCATTGACTCATTTTCCAAACATCTACAGATGATGCCAATGGAAACAAAAAATTTAACAGACGTAACCAGTAGTCTTAGTAAATATTTTACCCTTTTCGGAATACCGAACTCTATTATCTGTGATCACGAAACTACTTTCCAGTCCACCCAATTTAAAGAATTTCTGAACAGCCTTAATATAAAATTAGATTACGCATCTTCATCAGAATCCAACGGACAGATAGAAAAAACCCATTCCACCGTGATCGAAATATTCAATACAAATAAACATAAAGCAATAAGCCCAGATACTTCAACTGCCATCGAAATGTCAGTTGCTCTTTATAATAATTCCGTGCACTCAGCCACTCGCTTTACGCCAAATGAAGTTATATTCAATCAAAATAATTTCATTGACCCCATAAAAATACGAGCACAAGCTAACGATATCTTCCAAACAGTTAACAACAATTTGGAAAAAGCCGCAAAGAAAATGCAAAAACAAAACGACCAAAAAGAAGAACCACCTAATCTTATAGAAGGTGAAACGGTCTTCTTGAAACCAAATATAAGGACGAAAGCTCAACCAAGGGGAGTTGAGACTAAAATTCAAAACATTGAAAATAAAACTTTCCGTACAAAAAGAAATATAAAACGGAATAAGAACAAAATAAAACGAATAAAAAAGACTAATTAAATTTATTTTTGTATCATTTTCAGAAAAAAAAAAAAAAAAAATATATAACATTAAGATAAAATCTAGATACTAGAAGAAATAAATACTAAATAGTAAATAATATTATAACATAAGTTATTAGGCTTGAATATTGTATTTTAAACATTCTTTATAATTAGCTGGTAATAAAGCCTAAGGGTTTATAAAAAAAAAAAGAGAAAATTAAAAGAATATTATATCAGTTTTCTAAATTTTAAAGTAAAACAAATAAACAAATCTATTATTTTCCATGACAATGTACTTTGTAATAAAATTAGCTATATTAATAATAATTCCTAAAATTTATCATTTCCAAAAATTAGAAATAAAAAATTTAAATGACGACCCTATTTTAATATTAAAAACTAATGATTGTAAAATTCAAGTAGGTAGCATAAAAGTCGTTCATCCAATTGATTTAAATAACATACAGAAAACAGTAGATTCAATAAACAAATGTATTTATAATAAATTAGATGATAAGAACGATAAATTAGATTTATATAAAATAGTAAAACAAAAGTGCAGAAAGTTGTACGACAATCTACAACAAATTAAACCTATAAAGCATTATAGACAAAAACGTTGGGATGCCCTGGGCTCAGCGTGGAAATGACTGGCGGGTAGTCCAGATGCCATAGATTTGCGAATGATAGAGAGCAAAATGACGGAACTAGTAAATGAAAACAACCAGCAAATCCAAATAAACAACCAGATTGATGAAAGAATACGGATGATAACAGACACAATAAACAAAGCTGTAACAACCACTAACACAGCGAACAAAATAACACTCAGTGAAATAGAAATGATAGCAGCCATCATTAATATAGATAACATAAATACCATACTAGAAGACATCCAGGACGCTATCGTCAAAACTAAAATCGGCCTGGCAAGCAACAAAGTTATATCGCTAAAAGAATTAATGATGATAAAAGACCTAATGACAAGCCAAGGAGTAAACATAACTCTACCTGAAGAAGCACTGCAATACGTGATACCAAAAGTAGCCGTAAACAAGGAAACGCTACTTTTTATTCTAGAAACACCAAAACTAGAAGAGGAAACTTCACTAACAGCAATGATCGTTCCATTAACAGTCAATGAAACAATAATAAAAGAATACCCTCAGCATATCGTAAAGACGAAACAAAAATTATTTACAACAATCAATCGTAATAATTTTGTACAAAAATATTCGGAAATCAAAGAGTTTGAGGACGAATGTATCAAACCTCTTATAATGGGAACTAAAAGTATTTGCAACGTAACCGCAAAATCAGAAACTACAGTACGGTTCATCACAGAAGACAAATTGCTCATTGATAACGCAAAAGAAGAAATACTTTTATCGGATTGCGGACCAAATAATCGCACAATAACGGGTAATTTCTTAATAACATTCCATAACTGCACCTTAATAGTAAAAAATAAGAAGTTCCAATCCTTCGAAATTAAAAGCGAAACAGAAGAAATACAGGGTGCTCTTCATAACCTCGAAATTACACGCAAACTGATCAAATCTGTGGATATAGATTTGATTGAACAACAAAACATACAAAACAGAAAACGGCTAACACATATGAACCTACAACAAGAGAACCACAAATTCTGGATATGGTCTTTGTCAGGAGGTGTATCTATCTCATCGTTTGGGTTAATAACACTTTGTATTTACATCAATGTTAGACAACACATGGAGAAATCGGTGAAAAAAAACACACAAGAACGAAAACCGGAAATATCCAAACAGAATAAAGACACAACATACCCAAATCTACTGATAAAATTAGGGATTAGAACAAAGGACGAGGACGCCCTTCCAATACCCCCGGGAGGAGTTACATTCACATAAATCATATAAGTGATGACTAAGAACATTCCATCATTGCACAAGCAAGGTATCAAATAAATTCCAATGAATAACAGGAAACGCTCCGTAATACGATCGAGTAAAATAGGTTAAAGATATAAAAATGCATTATTGCACTTTTGATAAGACATAATATTTTAAATTATAGAAATAAGTTTTTAGTTTTAAGATCTAACTCATTCTGTAAAGAACTCGAAATAAAATATAAATAAAATAATTTTTTTTATGTTTCTCTCGTAAAGAAACCTATAATTATATATATATATATATATATATATATATATATATATATATATATATATATATATATATATATATATATATATTATAAAGTATATATATATAAATATATATATATATATATATATATATATATATATATATATATATATATATATATATATTATAAAGTATATATATATAAATATATATATATATATATATAGTCATCCCAATATCGGCATGGGCGAACTCGGGTCACCACTGCGAAGAAGGATGAATATATAGGAATGTTATCCAAGCGTAATAGGAAGTTGACGGCACCTCAAATGTTAGGGCAAGTGAACAACGCTCGGGAAAATAAATTGTTGTTGGCTACGAATACCTTGTCTGAACAAAGGACTTTTCCCCATTGTGACATTAGCCAATTCTGGTAGTACTTTGCCCAATTAAGTCTTTTTTTAAGGTTTGTAATCGAAAGAAGCGGTTTCTTAACAGCAATTCTGCCATTTAACCCCTGATCTGTTAGGCGCCTTTTTAGCGTAGTCGACAATTTATTTTCCCGAGCGTTGTTCATTTGCGCTAACATTTGAGGTGCCGTCAACTTCCTATTACGCTTGGATAACATTCCTATACATTCATCCTCCTTCGCAGTGGTGACCCGAGTTCGCCCATGCCGATATTGGGATGAGTTCTGCCCAGTTTGTTTAAATCGCTTCAGTGTGTATTGCACGGTAGACTTCGGTATTTGAAGTTTTCGGCCAATTTTAGCATGCGAATGCCCCTCTCTGTGTGGCGTGACAACGGCTGTTCTTAATTCGATCGCCAGTTCGCACTTTCTGCCCATTTTTTTGTACCTTTGAAAGGTTTTTTTTTATTAAATCAATATAATAATAAAATTATTAACATTTAATACCAAAATTTATTTTTAAAAAATTGTAAATTTAATTTAAATACTCATAATTCACAGCAAAAGGTAAAAAAATTATTTACTTTAATATTCACTCACAGATATTTATTTAATAACTAAAATAAATCAGTTTTTTACGCAACAAAATATATCGATTTTCAGTATGTTGGTGATTTCTCGAATAATAAACGTTGAAACTAAACAAATTATGCATAAATAGAAATGCATTTTGACAGGGTGTGTAAGAAAAGTATTCATCGAAAATAGCATTGCAAGTCTTTTGTTTTAATTGAAAAAGACTCGTCGACCAAAAACTTTTGGCCTGTAGTGTATATATATATATATATATATATATATATATATATATATATATATACACTACATATATGTATATATAGATATATATATATATATATATATATATATATATATATATATATATATATATATATATATATATATATATATATATATATATATATATATATATATATATATATATATATATATGAACCATAAAGTATGCGGTGTAATTAGAAACCTGGCTAAGCAACACCTAAGATTTGAGTATATGGAATTAGAAAAAATTAATCAAAAATAATTTTGCAGTTAATTGTTTGATTAACGCTGAATCATTCTAAGGGTAAGCAGTTAATGTCCAACTATTTTCAACTATTACAATTATTTCTTATTAAAAACTATTTATTGTACATAATTTAAAACAGCCATATCATATTACAACGAATATTTCGCTGCAAGGCAATGGACCTAACTAAAATCCTAGATACTGAAAGTGTAATAGATTATGAAGATTCGGATATAGACCCTGAATATGTGCCAGCCTTTATTTCGGAAGCTTCAGACAACAATTCCGAATCCGTACTAAGAAGTGTTTCGGGAAGTAGCGAAAGTATTGTTGAGGCAGAGGTATGTCAAAATATCAATGTTAATATAAAGACCAAAAAGCAAAAAACGGAAACGTAACCCTTCATTATGGAAAGTAATTTAAAAAGTGCCGGTCAAGAATATATTTCTAAAAATGGCAAGCTAGTACCGAAAAAGGTTAATTAAAAATTCATGTAATTCTACTTGCTTAGAAATTTTTAAAAAGTTGGCGTGCAAAAACAAACAACAATTTGAAAAGGAGAAATTCGAACCTGCAATACTATTTTGATATAGGAGGAAAGCTTATTAATGTATGTAAGACGTATTTTTTGAATAAATTGAGCAAATCCGATATGTTTGTCAGAACTTCTATGAGGAAAAACTCCTAGGATGATCAGTGACCACTGATCAAAGAGGCAGACACCCACCTCCAAATAAATTGGACGATGAGATACGGGAAAATGGGCGATCCCACATAAAATCATTTCCAGTAGTATAAAGCCATTATTCCAGAGAATGATCTTTGAAAATGTATTTGGGTAATGACTTAAATATATCCCAAATATTTAAATTATATTGAGAGAAGTGCAAAGTAAATAATATTGCACAAAATGTCATTGCAAAAGAATGGCTGTACAACAATATTTTTAAATCCGAGTATAATTTTGTCGTTCAAGCAGCCAGCGAATGATACTTGCAACAAGGTCGATCGATGTATAAGAAAAACGACAAAATTGCTTCCAGAGAAAATAAAGCTCTAAAGAAAATAGTTATGATAGACTTCAAATATGTTTACCCATATCCGATTTAAAAAATGATGCAGCATTTTATTTTCTGAAATTATGGACTCTGAATTTAACTATTTACCATGCAACCTTGGATAAAATTTATTGCGCATTGTGGGATGAAACAGTCAGTGGTCGAGGAGCTTATGAAATATCTTCATTAATTCACAAATGGGCTATGGATATACTGCTAGGTATTGAAATCGAGGAGTTGATAATTTGGACAGACAACTGTGCCAGCCAAAATAGAATTTTTTTTTATTATAATATGTTACTTTTGCCTACTTCGATGTATTCCATCATTAAAAATTATAAATCACAAGTTTCTCTTAAGATGTCATACACACATGGAAGTTGACAGCATCCATTTCATAATTGAGCGAGCCAAGAAAAAAATTTAACAATTCAACGATGATGGCTCCTTTGGATTGGCAACAGTTCATCAGGAATAGTCGACATAAAAATCTAATAACAGTTTATGATTTAACTCTTAACGATTTTAAGAACTATAAATTATTATACAACAATGCAAATTCTCCTTTAATTTCACGAAAAATGGCTACAGAAAATCAGCCAATTTTCATATCGGAAATAGTACATATTCAAGTGCAAGCTTGTGAAAAGAGAATGTTGTACTACAAAACTTCATTCAGTGACCAACATTTCCAGAGTGAGGACATAAATAGGTCGAAACGAACAACCATTTGTTGGCCTGAATAACTACAACCTATTCGGAATGCACTGAAGCCTATCAACTCTTCAAAATATAAAGATCTGCAAACTTCTATGAAGTGGGTACCAGGGTGTTTCCCTAAAATTTATAAAGACATTCCTCATGGCAATACCATAAGTAATTATCCAGATAATTTTTTATTCATTGCCCAGAAAGCGATGAATAGAAAATTAATTCGGTCTATTCATTAAAATGTTCTGTTTTTAATATTCTTTGTGGATTTTTTATAATATAATATATTAGACATGCACATATACTACTCATTTCAATTTTCCGAATTCGCAATAATAGACATCCAACTTGTAACAATAAATTATTTAGTAAATCAATTGTAGTACTCAGAAAATCATTTAAGGCAGTTTCAGTGCTACGTCCTTCTCTAAATCCATATTGTTTACTTGAGAAAAACAATCTCTCGTTTAGAAAAAGTAGTAGTCTTGTTTTAATACATTTTTCAAATATTTTTGAAAAAACTGTGATGATGCTGGATTTAAAAATGAACATGGTTAACCTTGTCTTAAATTAGTTACATTGCTCATTAAACTTAAGCATTAAACTAAAATTATTTTAACTTATCAAGGTCATTCATGTCATTTATAACAATCACATCATCTCCATCCATTTTCCTTAGTAATATTCTTGAGTTTCGGATCCAAAAATATTTATATCCCTTTTCTTCTTTAACCGTTTTAGCACGTAGGAATAGTTGTCTTCTGTAAAAACTTAAGCTTTCATTTATGTAAATCAAGCCGTTAGAATTTAACCTTGCAACCGCTAAGCGTTTCTTCTTTCTCTTTGCTTCAAGAATTTTATGTTTCATCTGACGGCGATAAAATTCCTCCTTCTATTAGCATAGTCGATTTCGAGTTCACTAATCGCTAGATTCAGTCCTTTGTTTGTAATGTTCAAAATGGTTTCATTTAAATTCTCATTTACTGATGAAGAAACTCCAACTATTTCAATCGAGTTCTCGTGTTGTTATTTCTCCAAAAATTCTATTCTTTTTCTCGTTTTTTTTTTGCATTCAGTTTTCAGGAAACTATTTTCAGCAGCTAGACTTTCTTTTCGCTCCAAAGTCTTTTTCCAAGTCTGGAATCTATCTTCCAACTTCTTGTGATTATCTACTGAGCATTGTTTCAGTTGAGTAATCTCCTGCAACACCTTGATAAGGGTGGCATTTTCATACTAATAAATTGCATTAGATGCGCTTACGGCCCGTGGAGACGCTAACCTGTCATCACTATTTTTGGATTATTTAGCTTTCTGTAAGCAGCTTAAACAGTTCCAAGATTTTTTCTCTATCCGAATAAATTTAACATCGGCTGCAGATAGCGCAATCAATCTTTTAGGATTCCCTTTGAATTTTTACGTTGCATTTAATACACGACATTATAATGTTGTAAATACAGTTTATTGCACTTTGTTAAGAAATTCAATGAAATTTAATGAAAATGATGCAATATATTACTTTTTTCTTTTTTAATTTTGTTTAATAACATTTAAATATAAATACTTCACAAAATTTTGTCCACGACACAAATTAAATGTTCACAAAAATATTTTCACACTCATCTACCTATGTATTTTGAAATTTTATTTATGTCTTTTTGTTCGATCATTGCACTTTAATTACTTGAAATTTTAATTTTTTATTTTGGTTATTTTATATCAATTTAATTTTATTTTTAGCTTTATTGAAATTGTTGTGTACCCGTCAACAACTCAAACAATATTCTAATAATAATTATTATAGATGTATTATAGTTTTGATGTTTTCGCTTTGCTTTTCTAATTCTAAACCAGACCAGCAGCCAGTTTCCTAGACTGCCCGTAATGTTCACGAGTATTCCGGGGTAGTAAAAATCTAGTATTTTACCTCTATCGGATGGAATCAATATTTAAACATCCACACAGTGACAGAAGAGGCCGACTTCCTCACCAACAAATCAGGCATAATTTTAAAGCTTCTTGAGATCTTTTTCTTTACCCCCTCCAATTTCTTTTTACTTTTGTACCCACAAAAAAAAAATTTAAAATAGATTGCAGGGGGTAAAACAGATGACGAAATTTCAATAATTCGTGATCACGTACTAGCAAATTTTTCTCGATGAATCCACCATTAGTCAGGTTCGTAGCACTGGATTGTGAACAAAACAAAACACTTCATACTAACACAAACGAATTTATTTAATTAACACCAAAAATTAATTCAACACAATTTATTAATAATAATTCACAAAATCACTTTTTAAATCACTTTAAATTCACTTTTTAATCCTTGTATTATCGCTTACCAAATATTAATAATCTTACAACTTTACACTATCACGTTCCAAATTCGAATTCGTTCGCCTTTTTATATACACAAACCAAACTTCTAGAAAGCTCATGACTTTTCCAGTAAGAATAGTCTAGAAACATTTAGAACAGTTTTATCATGGAAAATTGCATTTTAGTACAGTAAAAACATTGAGCTATTAATTTAGCATAAACATTGAGCTATTTATTTTATTCTATTACAATATAGGTGTCGCTGTAACAATATTATTACGTTTTTCCCTTGTCATTCAAGGTTCGTTTCACTGGATTGTGAATAATACAAAATCAATTTAATTTTTTACCAACGAATTTATTTAGTTAAGACAAGAATTATTACAACACAATGTTACGACTGGCATACGTCTCCACTTCATACAGAGGAAAAAGAAATTTTTTTTGCGAAAATTCCAAACGCTCAAATAATTTGAAATTTTGTTTATCGTTGTAAAATACCATGACCACCATGGTGTTTATACCTATGCTCGCTTTTATGATTTCCGAATTTAAATCCAATATTCCCTTCGATTGCTATGTAAACATATTTTAAATTTTTTTGCATTTACTTGTTTTCTATATTGTCATGTACAAACATATATATCTCTTGCGAGTTGGTGTGTGTACATGTATTATGTAGTATGAGATGGAATATTTGCGTTATTAAAATGTTCAATCTGGAATATTCTATTTTTCTTTCTGGTATCATTGGCTTAAATTAACGCGTGGTATTTGCTCTGAGTGGGAATAGAACCGATCGGTGTATTAGACATGAATCCGATGCGGCCGTACAGATAAGTATGTACATGTGTTCGTCGTCGTTTTTCGTCTTATTCGTTGTATTTGTGTACATAAAAAAACATACATGTCAATAAAGATTTTACAATAATAAAAAAAAATAAATAAATGATGAACGATGTGCACAAATACAACGAGTGGGACGAACAGCGATGCGAAGTAGAAAATAGGAGGGGGAAATTTTCTGATTTTTTTGATGTAAAATATTTTTTTGATTGAGTAGTCTAGTTTTCGATTTTGAATAAGATTGGTCTGGTGTTTTAACTCGGCAGTATTTTGATCGAGAACCTTCTTTTGTTTTTTTGAGTACAACTTCTCTTAAATTATTGTTAATTTTAGTAATTTAATTGATAATTACTATGTAAAATTTTGTAAATACGAATGTTAAATAAAAATTCGAATTAAAGTGTAATAAATCTATAAATTAGTGCATTGATAAATAAAATCTAGTTTGAATTTTCGTATAAATCATTTCTTATAAGATTAAATAAATGGTTAATTGAAAAATATTTAATTGTGTACCAAAAAAAAAAAAAAAATAATAATAATATAAAAATGGCGAAAATATGCCATTAAATAAATTTCCTTTTTGTTATATAAATAATTATAAATAAATAAATTAATAATTGATAATTATTTAATTGAATATTAAAATAAAAACAAATAAAATAAAAAAAAAAACCCAATAAAACTTTATAGGTGTCAATAAACAGGAAAAAAAAAAACTTAAGACATTTTTGTTGCATTTTTTTTTTGATACTTGTTTGGGTGCGGTCAGTGGATTTTTTTTTGTATTTGGTCATTGTGCGAGTGTTAAACGAAAGGAAATCGCACCGTGTCGATATACGTAATGCTGATTTTATGCTTACTTGGTGGCTGCTGTAAAATTATCAATTAATGACGTTGCTTTTATCCGTCATTAAGTTTTGTTTTGAAACCACATTTTCTGCTGACAATCATATATACAAATAATATTGTTTGCTTTGATACTGAGACAATATTCCCGCCCGTGGGGGCAGGCAATCAATTGTGTGAGGGGGATCCTGCGTCGGCGCTGTTTGCGGTGTGGTCGGACGGGCCTTTAAAACAACAAGGTAAAATAATTAAGGGATAAATAATCTGGCTAAGTAAATTTTAGTTTCTTAAGTTTGTAACAGGTTGTCTCTCCTTTCTATTTTCATTATATTGCACATATATTACTATTTTTACCGTTTGTTTTCGGCGTTTCGTGGTGGTGCACCGATTTGGTGAAAACCCCACTCAGAGCAATTATTGTCAAGTTATTTTTTTTTTTTCCGTTATTTTGATTGATTGCGTTTGGAATTTCCGTTCTTTTTCTCTTCGCTTCTGCTCGGTTGTCCGTTTTTGGGTGTGGTTCGACCCCATAACGGTTCATTTCTTTCAGGTATTTTTGTGTTTTCCTTAATTTTCTTAAAACAGTGATAGTGAAAGTGAAACTTAACATTAACGTAGAATCAGTTTTAACGTAATTTATCTTGTTTAATTTTAAATTTTTTCTCTTTTACTTTGAATTTCTTACTGTAGTGTGCTACGCCGCACCATGTGCGTGTAAACAAATAATTGATCGGATGATGTGAGGTGTGGTCATGTGAAGGGTCGGCCTTTTTCCACCCTTTTCCGTGCGTGCCGTTCGTTCCTCCAGGACAGGCTGTGCTGGAGGGCGGCACGCCATATGAGTTGATCGCGTCGGGGTGACGGTCTCCGTTCCGGGGGATTGTCGCTGGGATTGTCATGCGGGCGTCCTTCCCTCATAAATGGCATCGGTAGCCGTCGCGACTGGGAAACAGCATCCCAGTACGCAGGCCGATGAGGGAAGGCCCGTGTGGCAGTCACGGCGGTGATCGCCTGGGATTGAGACGGTCACTCCGGATCGATCACTCCCAGCTTATTATTTTCTACAACAATTTCAATGATAATTCACAAAATCAATTTATAAATTATTCTCAAATTTTACTGTACACTTATACTTTTTATTTCGCACTTCAACATTTTTTAAATCACTTTTTAATTCCTTTTTAATCTTCACACTGTCGCTTACTAAATACTACTAAAATAATTCGACTTCGTTCGCCTTTTTATGTATACAAAACAAACTTCTAGAAAGCTCATGACTTTTCCAGTTAGAATAGCGTAGAAACATTTAGAACAATTTTATCATGGAAAATTCAATTTTAGTACAGTAAAAACATTGAGCTATTAATTTTACTTATTCTATCACACCCTAGATGTCACCGTCACAATATAATATTGTGACGGTGACACCTAGTGTGTAATAGAATAAGTAAAACTAATAGCTCAATGTTTACTGTACTAAATGGAATTTTCCATGATAAAAATGGTTATGTAATGTTTCTACGCTATTCCAACTGGAAAAGTCGTGAACTTTCGAGAAGCTTGGTTTGTGTATATAAAAAGGCGAACAAGATCGAATTGGATTATTAGTATTTGGAACGCGATAGAGTAAACTCGTAAGATTTTTAGTAATAATTGGTAAGCGATAGTATAAAGATTAAAAAGGAATTAAAAAGTGATTTAAAAAGTGTTTTTGTGCGAAATAAAAAGTAAAAGTGATCAGTAAAATTTGAGAATAATTTATATAAAGTGATTTTGTGAATTTTGATTGATAAACTGTGTTGTAATAAATTTTGTGAAATAAATAAATTCGTTGGAGATAAATTTAATTGATTTTGTATTATTCACAATCCAGTGATACGAACCTTGAGTGACAAGGCAAAAACGTAACAATATTGTTACGTTTTTGCCTTGTCAATCAAGGTTCGTATCACTGGATTGTGAATAATACAAACTCAATTCAATTTATCACCAACGAATTTATTTATTTCACAAAATTTATTACAACACAGTTTATCAATAAAAATTCACAAAATCACTTTATATAAATTATTCTTAAATTTTACTGATCACTTTTACTTTATTTATCGCACTATAAAACTTTTTTAAATCACTTTTTAATTCCTTTTAATCTTTATACTATCGCTTACCAAATATTACTGATCCAATTCGATTTCGTTCGCCTTTTTATATACACAAACCAAACTTCTAGAAAGCTCATGATTTTTCTAGTTAGAATAGTGTATAACAATTGTATCATGGAAAATTCCATTTAGAACAGTTTAACATTGAGCTATTAATTTTAACTTATTCTATTACACACTAGGTGTCACCGTCACAATATTGTTACGGTGACACCTAGGTTGTAATAGAATAAGTTAAATTAATAGCCGTTTTACTATTGACGATTGGAGGTTCTCGATTTGTATGTAGCCATCTCATATTTTCTGTTTCCCGCTGGAGCGATGATTACTTATTTACTATGGTTACGACGCAATTTGTGCATAGCCGGTTTTTCTCGCGAGAGGCGCTTTACCTACTTTTACAATCATCAATACTAAAATGGAATTTTCCATAAATAAACTGTTCTAAAAGTTTCTAGACTATTCTTACTGGAAAAGTCACGAAATCTCTAGAAGTATTGTATACACAAACAATACTTCTAGAGATTTCGTGATAAAAAGGCGAACGAAATCGAATTGGATTATTAGTATTTGATAAGTGATAGTTTGAAGATTAAAAAGGAATTAAAAAGATATTTAAAAAGTGTTGTAGTGCGATTTAAAATTAATAAGTGTACAGTAAAATTGTATGAAACTTATATAAATTGATTTTGTGAATTATTATAATAAATTGTGTTGAATTTATTTTTGGTGTTAAATAAATAAATCGAAAATAGAGAAATAAGCAAAGTCGACATATTTCATCAAAACGAAACGTTACTTTTTTTTATTATAGGCACAGTGTAGACACATTTTTGGACAAATAAATATCAATACCAAAACAGAAATTTATTTTGAGTACCATACAGCCTTAAGGAATACCACCGAAATTTCGCGACTATAGACCATGACAATTGGGATGAAATGTTTCACTATACAATATTTGTATACCTTGCACGATCTTTTGTATAGCTTCCACGATTTCTTTTGTATAGCTTGCACGATCAAATTTGAGGCATTCTTGTACTGCATTTACAATATAATATTAAAATTACTAATCCGTTGAACACAATACAAAATCTGTTCACACATCGCAGGATGAAGTTGCTCAGACATCATTGATTAGCTTTTATGTATACATTATGTATGTACGAGTATATACTATATACACTCGAAATTATAATTATTAATTAAAACTTTGTTTACAACTTTTACCAACGTTAACAAACAAAAACAAAAATCTTTTTGCAATTATTTATTTATTTTATGTTACATATTTTTTTAAATATTTTATTATTATTTTTAGTATAATAATATAACAAACTTTACAAGCTTTATGTACACATGTACATAGTCGATACCAATTTAGAACCGAATGCCACAGAAAAGAAAGTAGTATGCAACATACTCGTAGATAAACAATGTGAAAAATTTAAAAAATTACAACGCAAACTTAAAGAAATAATAATAAAGTACGAGTATAAGTAATAATTTTGTGCATAGAAAATAAATTAAAAATTAAGGATATTGAATTAAATTACTGTGCTCTTCTGTCTATCTACATAAACTTACGATATGAGTACGTATGTGAATAAAAACTAAAATACTTTTGCTAAAGAATAATAATTATGTTTAAGACTTTTAGAATTTTTATCATTGTTTACATTATTTTTATGTTGTTGTATGATGCTTTTCTGGTTACAATATAAACATCGTATACGTTCTTGTACTTTTATGTTATTATCTTATAGCAAAAATTATTTTCGAAAAGGAAAATAAAAAGTTTATAAATTTTAAAGATTTTTATTTATTTATAATGCATAAAATAAATATTTTAATGCTCTGTTATTATGATTATTGTTATTATTTGTACTGTTGTGTATATATTCGTACATGACGTACAGTAGCACTATAGTAGCAATAAGTAAACATCAAAGAATTTTCTTTTTATACAAAGATTTATACGGTATTTGATTTTCTGACTTTCGTTTTATTAAGTATTTCATTAAAATGTACTTATGCAGTTTAAAAAAGTGTTTAATATATAATTCGCTTCAAGTTTTTACTAATATGGTATTAAATTAACAGGTTTACGTATAATTTTATTTTGAATTTTTGTATAATTACATAATTTGTAATTCTTATCTAACTGACAATAGTTGAGGAGTGTCTGATCAAAAGTCGCTAATTACATTTTCCAAAATCATATTACTTTCTTTTACTCTAGTAAAATAAAGTATAGTAATCATGAAAATTTTGGACCTTGAGATTTTTAGAGATTTATCTGTTTTGAGGTCCCCTGAGTCCGAAAAAGTGGGTTTCGAAATGGTGTCTGTCTGTCTGTCTGTCAGTCTGTCAGTCTGTCAGTCTGTCAGTCTGTCAGTCTGTCAGTCTGTCAGTCTGTCAGTCTGTCAGTCTGTCAGTCTGTCAGTCTGTCAGTCTGTCAGTCTGTCAGTCTGTCAGTCTGTCTGTGTCCTCTCTACAGCCCAGATGGTTTAACCAATCGAACTGAAACTTCAGATTTAAACTTTATTGATAAATTGGGAGGTCCCATTGAATTTTACTCCAAATCGGATAACCGGAAGTGGCCACTCCCTTGGTCCAGAAAATTTATTTTGCAAATATCTTAAAAAGTATAAGGTTTACAAAAAACTACTCGAAACAAAATGTTTCCCAAAATTAAAAACAAATAAAAATAAAAAATAAAAAAAAAAAAATTTAAAAAAAAAAATTATAAAAAACAAGAAAATTTCTCAAAATTCTCTGTTCGTAAAAGAAAGTCGTGTGTTGGCCACACCTCCATTTTTTTTTTTTTCTATCAGGGCAGAATTTTTTAAGTGAAATAGACCAAAAGTGGTTATTTCCAGCATGGACCAAAAATTGCCAATTTCTCTATGAAAAATATTTCTAAAATTCTTGATTTTGGTCAAAACAAGCTATTTACTACAAAAAAGTGAACGAAAGTAAGTAGCAAAACTTAAGATGTAAATAACGACTTTTGATCAGACACTCCTCAGTTGAATTGCCTTATGGCCTGTCTGTCTGCATATCTTTCAGTGTGTCTATTGATCTATCGATCTATTAATGCGAAGAGAAGATCGTCTTGTTACAGATTTTTTTTAGACTGCAGTTACACCTGCACCAATTTCACCGGTAACTATATAGTCTGAGGTGAGGTTTTGCCATCACTCAACCATTAGTCACTCTACCTTTTTGAAACTGTCACCTGAACTTCAATCCTTAGTCCCTCCATATTTTGAAATTTAACTGTTATTAAAATTATTTTGGTAAATGAACAATTAATTCACTAGGTAGCACGAAATAACCATACAACAGAATTATATGATAAATGTATGCATTATTGGGCCCGATTCAAAGCAAAAAAAATCCACATAAATTTATGGATTGTGTTACGAAGATAGCGTGGATTGTATATATTTTTCACGACGTTTTCATAAAATTCAATCGTCTCACCAATAAAAAAACATGTTTCGTGTTCGGCTGTCAAAAAGGAACTACTAGATGTATTTCAAATTGTTTTTATACAAGGTTATACATTTTTTATTATTACATTTTGCACTGAACTATATCCAACGATTATTAGGTTAGGTATAGCTATTAATTCATATTGATTTATTTATTTAATATTTATTTATTTATTTAATATATAATATTTATTTAATAGTTAATTGATCCATTCTCCCCGCCTTGAGCTATTAATAAAATAACTCAACAAACATTAATATTCAATTTTATACATAACCATATTTTTTGACAATTTAATAAATAAAAATATTTCAATTAGAATTTGAAAAACCATTACTGGAATCCTCCAACATAATAACAGGTCATTTCATAAACAAAAATTCAAAACGCAATGGCTCTTAAACCATTAATAAAAACAAATAAATTAAAAATCAATTATTCAACGATTATTCGACGGGAAGTGGACAAATGCGAGTGATGGCTCGTTTGAATTTGGCATGTTGGGTTTTGACGGTAACAACTCTAACATGATTGTCACTACCTGAATGAAGTTCGACGATTCTAGCTATTGGCCATTTCAACGATGGGACGTTATCTTCCTGTAAAATCACCAGATCGCCAACATTGATATTTGAATTTGGTTGTGTCCACTTTTTCTTTAGTTGTAATTGCGAAAGGTATTCGAATGACCATCTCTTCCAAAATAATTGTAAATTAGCTTGTATGCGTTGATAAAGACTCAGTCGGTTATAATCAAGGTGTGATAAAGACGGATCGGGAATGGTGGTTAATGGTTGACCGATCAATAAATGTCCTGATGTAAGACATTCGTAGTCGTTTGGATTATCTGACATGTAGCCAATTGGGCGTGAGTTCAAATATGCCTCCACTTGGTTGGCGAGTGTGGAAAGCATTTCTGAAGTATACGACGTTGTACCCAAAATTCTTTTTAAATGGTGTTTCACACTTTTTATAGTAGCCTCCCTTAACCTGCCAAAGTGAGGGGATCGCGGAGGGATGGTATACCATTGGATGCCATGATCGGTACAATATTTTAATAGTTAATTCTGATGAAACTCTGAGAGTAATAATTTCCTAAGATCTTACAATTCGGCCTTTGCTCCAATAAAATTCGTTGTATTATCTGAGTAAACGCGATGAAAGCATTAGTCGACAAATCTGATACCAATTCGATGTGGACCGCCTTTGAAGCGAAACATATGAAAATTGCTAGATATGCTTTAGTCAATGTTTTAGAGCGTATTTTAGATGAGGTCAAAAAAGGACCACATAAATCAACTCCGACATGTTGGAATGGTCGTGATGGATTGACTCTGTGTTCGGGTAGTTGGCCCATTATCTGTGATATATTTCGAGGACGTGTTCGTGTACATATTATGCATTGAGAAACAATTTGTCGGCAGAGATTTCTTCCACCGATTATCCAAAATCGATACAGATTGAGGACCGGCGTGAAGTAGACGATGATGCTCATGACGTACCAATAGTTTGATAAACTTGTGCGACCCAGGCAATAAAAACTGATGCTTATGGTCGTATGGGATGTTGGCATTAGTTAAGCGTCCGCCGACGCGAATAATTCCACCCTCATCTAAGAATGGGCTGAACGCTCGAAGAATACTACTTGACGAAACGATTTGATTTTTACGAAGATGACCAATATCATTAAGATATTTGATCATTTGGATATGTTTAATTATTGCAGTAAGCGCATTATCCAGTTCGACAGTGGAAAGTTCAACAAACCTTTCCTTTACTTCGGTATTTGTTGCTCGAAGAGGTATTCCAATTGATTCAGTTGCTGATTTACGCTGAACACATTTGTTCTTCAAACAGTTTACATATCTCAACACATAGCCAAATGCACGCAGAATCAATTTGTAGCTGGAACATTTTTTGAAAAGTGGCATTGACGATTGAGTAGTAGATAACTGAGCTTGAATGTTTATTTTTCGTACGTCCAATTGATCGGACGAGATTTTTAAACTGGGTTGTTCAGGTACAATTATGTTTGGAGAATTTAAAAATGTTGGACCTGTCCACCAGGTTTGAGCTTTCATAAACTCAGACGGCATCAATCCTCTAGACGCCATATCTGCCGGGTTTTCTGACGAAGGTACATAATACCAATTGACTTGCGAAGATAAATCTTGTATTTGCGACGTAGGTTGTGTATCGCGTTGCAATTGATTTAATTCGATGTAGTGATATAGTTTTAAATGAAGAGCATGGACGATTTTGTGTGTTACTTGTGAGAACAACAATGCACCACATAATTCCAGTCGGGGAATTATTTGTGTTTTTAAAGGAGCCACTCGACTTTTCAAAGATACAAATTTCACGAAGCAATTACCGGCTTTATCAATAGTTCGAACATAGACGACACATCCATAACCCTTTTCGGATGCATCTCCAAATCCATGTAGTTCAATTAATTTTGGCGACGGTGCAATAATACATCTGGGAATCGTTATTTTATCAATGGAAAGGAGTTGTAGCTTAAACTCATTCCAATAGTCACGAAGAGGAACAGGAAGCGGATCATCCCATTGATAGTTTTATGACCATATTACTTGCAAAAAAGATTTAGCAACAAAAACGATTGGTGTGCAAAATCCCAGTGGATCGAACAATTTCGCAATGTCCGATAGAACTGATCTCTTTGTGCTACGTTCTTTAATAGAATATTAATGAAATGAGAAGTTAAACACATCACTGATGGAATCCCAACTCACTCCCAAGATGAGAATGGATTTAGACTGCGAGGAATCCTGTTTAGACGAAATATTAGGATTATTTGATTGAATTTTTCGTAACTCGAAACAACCGCTGGATAATAATTTAACGAGGTTATTTTTTAGATTGATTGCCTCTTCTTCAGTATCCGACCCGGACGACGTAAAAATCTTCTGTAAGGATTTTTGCCTTGGTGGGAAATTCGGACTCAGCATCTTTGGCGAGTTGAAAGAGTGTCCTGATTGCCAGGAACGGGGCGCTAGCAGTGCCATACGTTCCTGTACGAAGTTTATACCATCGAATTGGTTTGTCCGGGGAATCACGCCACCATATTCATTGAAAATCCTGATGATTGGGATTTATAAGGACCTGCCGGTATATTTTGGCTATATCACCCGTTATAGCAATCTGATGTTTTCGAAATCTGGTTATTATTGAATATAAATCGCTTTGGATTGTTGGGCCTACCATTAAGCAATCGTTAAGTGTAAGCCCTGACGAAGTTTTTGACGAAGCATTAAAAACAACTCTTACTTTAGTAGTTGAGCTTGATTCGTTTACAACTGAATGATGTGGTAAATAAAAAGTGTTGTTAAACGTGGAATTTGTTATCTCGGGGTTAATTACTTGTTCCATGTGCTCAAGTTTGAGGTATTCGTTCATGAAAGCATTATATTCTAGTCGAAGTTCAGGATTACGAATTAGCCGGGTTTCAATGTATTTAAATTGCCGTTTCGAACGACTGATTCTGAATACAACTTTTCACAGTACTTTTCTTCAATTGATAATTTTTGGGGGTTTTCAACATTTTCTGTTTTCCAGAATTTTTCGATTAGTTGTGAAAGATTTTCAAAAGAACATAACGATGTTAATATATTTGACGATTGTACATGAGGCGTAACTCTTCCGATGACGACATATCCAAAAACTGAATTTTGTAACGGAGTTTCCTGGTTAATAATTATTTCATTTGATTTCATTATGTCTGAAAAATATTCAGCTCCGATTAATAGATCGACGGTGTCAGGCTTGAAGAAATAGGGATTGGCGAGTTCAATTCCCTCCGGTATTTGATTTTTATCGATGTACACTGGGGTTGATGGTGTCAAGTTTTAGATTTTGGATTTAACGTAACAATCAAGATGGACTTGAAATTTGGATGTGCGAGATTCAACACGAATGTTGACCTGTTTTGTTAACGTGGAAACTGTACCGTTAATTCCGGAAATGTTCACGTGAGTTGATTCTGTTTGTAATTTAAGAAATTGTACTATCTTCGATGTTATGAAATTCGCTTGTGATCCACAATCGAGCATTGCCCGACATTTTTTACGATGCCCAATAGAATTTCGAATCCAAATTACTGCAGTGGCCAGTAATATTTGAGAATTAGATGAACCTCTATGTGGGACCATCTTCGAAGAATAAACTTGTGAATTTATTATAGAATCATTTGATGATTGTTTTAATGACGATGGTTGATCATTTGACGTTTGATTGCTGGGTTGGGAAGCAGATTTTGATGTATTCTGTGGCAAACTAATTGGCGACCTATAATGATTTGAACGACCGAAATGAAGTAACCAATGATGTTTTAACGGACATAAGGAACAACTTGGTTTTTCACATTCTAACGTACGGTGGGTAGCGATAAGACAATTTGTACATAGACCGTGTTGTTTTATGAAATTGTAACGGTCGTGAGGCGATAACTTGTGATCTTTAAATTTCATGCAACAATCAATTAAATGATTCCCTTGCAATAAATGCAACTCGAGTTTTGCGCAAACAATGCTTTTGTTGTCCTACTGAACTGATCAGTAGAAAATGATTTATTATGTCGATCATTAGAAAATGTTGATTTACTTTTATATTGGTTGGACAAACAATTATTACTCAACGAAGCAGATCGCTTTGCACCCAGAATCTTACAACGATGCTGAAGAATTGCGATAAATTCCTCGAATTTCATTATGGAAGCAAGCGACGATTTATTAATAATTTTGATGCCCGATAAATCATCAAGACGATCGTTTAAATGATGAACGAATGCAAGAATTCAGGTAATGGAATTTTACGACGTTACTAAGATTACACTTTTTAATATTTTTTATACGATGACGAAAATTTTAATAATTACAACGGAATAAATCCGGATTCGATGGACCAAATGTTACGAAAATAGCGTGGACTGCATATATTTTTTAGGACGTTTTTATAAAATTAAATCGTCTCACCAATAAAAAGACATGTTCCGTGTTCGGCTGTCAAAAAGGAACTGCTACATGTATTTCAAATTGTTTTTATACAAGGTGTTGGAATAATAATCTGAAATGTAATTTATTTTATATAATTTCACGATAATTTTATGTATACAAATTAAACGATTTAATTTGCTAATTGTCACTAAGTTCATTCAATTTAAATTATTCTGTTTGTAGTGTAACTTAGCCTTTATATTTATTTATATATACTTTATAACCTATCAATGTATCTTAATCGCATTTTTCAAGTCTGATTGAATAAAAACGTGTATTTAAATTGGGCCTGAATTGTAATATTGCGTGCTTGCTTACAATTTTCTACAAAATTTCTAATAGGTTATGGGCCCAGATGTAATAGTGAAAATAGTATCATACGTATTTTAATCGATTATAAGTGGATTATAATGGCTGTTTCATTTGGAAATGCAAAATTTTATTTCACGCCATTAACAGATAAAAATTATTTTAATTGGGCTTTCCGCGCCGAAACAATATTAAAGGTGCAAGGTTTATGGGAATATGTGAAAGATGTGAAACCTGTTAATGCAGATGAAAAGTGGGATGAAAAGAATGGCGAAGCTTTAAACACAATAAATCTAATGGTGGATGAATTGCAGTATGTGCATTTACGGGGAAAGACCGTAGCAAAAACCGCATGGAATGCATTGAAAGAAATGCATGAACGGAATACTCCAGGTAGTCGAGTTTGTTTACTTCGTCAAATTATGGGGCAAAAAGTTGATGAAATTGGCGATATTGAGGCTCATATTAAAAATATGAATGAATTATTTCAACAATTTCTGGCGGTGGGTGATGGCAAACTAACCTCAAATATTTTTATGAATGCAACATTACTTGGTTCGTTACCTAGCAGCTACGATACATTAATCGTCGCAATGGAAAGTAAAAATGAGGAAGAATTGTCAACCAGTTGTGTACAATCAACGATTATTGAAGAATATCGAAGACGAAATGAGCGTGATAGTGAAACGAGGAAAGACGGTTCGGCGTTAAAAGTTTCAACGCATAATTATATTCAACGTTCACAATTTTCAAACACAAATAGAGGGAGTGAAAAATTGAAATGTTATTATTGTGGTGGTGTTGGACATTTTAAACGAAATTGTAGAAAATTTCATCAGTCACAAAAGGATAATAAATCGAGTAAAAATAAATGCAATGACTATTTGTTTTTTGGTTGGTAAAAGTGATGGGTCGATTCTAGATTCCGGTGTTACTTGCCATATTTGCTGTAATTGCGAAAGTTTTATTGATTTTGATAATTCACATAAAGAAAAAGTTTCTGTTGCAAATGGAGATGTTCTGCAAGCAATTGGTATCAATTTTATAAATAATAATGGCAAAGCAACGAATGTCATGATTGAAAATGTTTTGTATGTACCATCAATTGAAAGTAATTTGATCTATGTAAAACAGCTAACACAAGGAGGTTTTAACGTTGATTTCTCTGGAAGTAGCTGTGAAATATGGTCACCAAACGGAAAACATCAGATTGCGGTTGGTGATATTAAGAACAATTTGTATATTATGAGAACGCAGAACAATATGGTAAATTTTATTGAGAATAAGGAAAAATTATGTGTACATCAATGGCACCGTGTATTGGGACATCAAAATATTGAGATGGTAAAGCGGATTCCAACAAGTGGGCTTGTTGAAGATATGTCAATTTTACAGTATGATCCAGAATGTAGTCATGATTGTCAAGTGTGTGTTGAGTCGTCTACGCCTACGGGTAAGCGATATGTACTTACCTTCGTCGATGATTTTTCTAGATACACAACCATTTAACTGTTGTCAGAAAAATCAGAAGTATTTGACAAATTCAAAGAGTTTCATCAATTGGTCCAAAATCGGTTTGGTAAAAAGATAAAAGCGATTAGGAGTGACAGAGGCGGCGAATACATGAGTAAAGATATCATTGATTATTTAAATAAAGAAGGTATTATAATTCAACGTACTGCTCCATATTCACCTCAACAAAATGGGATAGCGGAAAGGAAAAATCGCACATTGATCGAAATGACTAGGTGTATTTTGTTTGATGCAAATATGGAAAAACGATTCTGGGGTGAAGCAGTCATGACAACGAATTTTTTACAAAACCGGCTTCCGTGGAAAAATGTAGACCAAACTCCATATGAATATTGATTTAAAAGAAAACCTATTTATATGAACTTAAGACGTTTTGGATCCAAATGTTTCGTAAAAGTTCCTGACGAACAACGAAGGAAGCTCGACGTAAAGGCAAAAGAAGCCATTTTGTTAGGTTTTGATGTTGAATTAAAAGCCTATCGTTTATATGTGCCATCGACAAAGAAAGTTGTGATTTCAAGAGATGTTAAGTTAATGTTTCCTCTTGTAAATTGAATAATAGTAATGACATAAAAAAGTCCGGTGTTGACCAGAATGATGTTGAAGAACGTTTCGATGCAGATTTAGAAATTTCGGAAAAATTTATTGGCAATCACAATTTGGGTGCTGTAGATGAATTAAAGGAGCCGGGTGAAATAAATCGAAAAGACATAGCGAGTGAAATAGATGTTATTGATGATCCAGTTGTTGACAACTCAAATACAGTAGTAAGACGTTCAAATCGACCAAATAAAGGTGTTCCCCCTAAATATTATATTGAGGAAGTAAATGTAGTCATAAATGGTGAACCAGGATGTTAAGAATGATCCAGCTCCACAAGATTAGCTAAAAGAAACACAAAGAATCATCAAGCCATCAGCTAATCTGTCACTTCTTCAAAGTAGACATCGTTCCATTATTATTATATCTAAAATTAATTAAAATTTGGATTTTGCATTAGTATAATTAAATTTTTATAAATAATTTTAAAAATAACTTACCACAATTGAATTGTATACACATAGAATATTCTGACATTTTGACACTTTTATTTATGCCTAAATAATTAGTATAATTTATTAATCCCAACGTTTTTATGCCTAATAATTGAAGTTGTTCATAAATTTATAGTAAATGATATTAGTTATCATTTGAAAAGTTAGATGTCTCTACAAGACAATTTTGTAAAAAATTAAAAAAAAAAAAATAAATTTGTAAAATCATTAGTAGAAAAACAGCGAGCGAATACAGCTTAACTAATAAAAAATAAAAAATATATATATATATATACATATATATATATATATATATATATATATATATATATATATATATATATATATATACATATATATATATATATATATATATATATATATATATATATATATATATATATATATATATATATATATATATATATATATATATATATATATATATATATATATATATATATATATATATATATATATATATATATATATATATATATATATATATATATATATATATATATATATATATATATATATATATATATATATATATATATATATATATATATATATATATATATATATATATATATATATATATATATATATATATATATATATATATATATATATATATATATATATATATATATATATATATATATATATATATATATATATATATATATATATATATATATATATATATATATATATATATATATATATATATATATATATATATATATATATATATATATATATATATATATATATATATATATATATATATATATATATATATATATATATAAAGTGATAAAAAATACAGCGATTGCATTTTATTATACTTACTTACCTACTTACCCGAAATTACCTTGGACACGATAATATACCGCTAACATTATATTTTGACCCTGCCTCAATAAATTGGAAACGAGAAGATACCGCAATACTATTTTGGACCACGCACATTCTTTGGACACGAGATTTTGCTACACATATTTTGTTACGTGAAGGAAGCATTAAGAGCATCAGCGATACACCACCGGCAATACAATTTTCAACTCATATTGGATTTAGGAATTTGAATTTGGGAACAGCGATTTCAACGGACACCTTTAAATTACCAACCAAATCCAAAGGTTAAACACAGGAAATTATAATGATGCAATATTAAGTCATGAACGGGATAAATGGATTCAGGCTATGGAGGATGAGATAAGTTCCTTAGTCGACAATAATACCTGGTCTCTGACTGATTTACCAATAGGTAAAAACACTACTGGATGTAAATGGGTATATAAGCTGAAAACGGATAGTAATGGAAGTTTAAAAAGATACAAAGCAAGGTTGGTTGCTCAAGGTTTCGGTCAGAAGTTTGGAACTGACTATGATCAGGTGTTCGCACCCGTCGCGCGCCATACTACTTTTCGTACGTTATTATCTATTGCTGCTAGTCGAAAAATGAAAGTGTACCATTATGATGCAAAAACCGCTTTCTTGAATGGAGAATTACAAGAAGAAATATATATGCGTCAGCTAACTGATTTCGTGAAACAAGGTGAAGAAGACAAAGTTTGTTTACTTAAGAAAAGTCTCTATGGTTTGAAACAATCTGCTCGCGTGTGGAATGAGACTTTACACATTGTTCTTATTAAATGCAATTTAAAACAAAGTACTGCGGATAATTGTTTATATACATATTAAAATCCGTCATCAAAGGAAGCAGTATATGTATTGATTTACGTTGATGATATTTTAATTATCAGCAATTCGAAAGTTTTGTCAAAAACAGTTGAGGATAAATTAAGAAAACATTTTGAAATTGAAAAATTGGGCGAAATCAATAATTAACTTGGGATTAGAGTAATATTTGACGGTGATTATTTTCTTTTGGATCAGGAAAAATATATAAAGAATGTTGTCAGGAAATTCACATTGGATGAAGCAAAGGAATCCGATATTCCACTTAGTCCAACATATCATAAAAATCCATGTGATGAAATATTTGTTAACATTGACAAATATCGAGCTGCTATTGGATGTTTGCTCTATATTTGCACCAATACCAGACCTGATATCGCAGCCGCCGTGACAATTTGATCACAAAAATTGGCCAAACCAACGACAAAAGATTGGAATCAATTAAAGAAAGTGATTACTTACTTGAAGGGCACTTTAAGTTTGAAGCTAAAGCTGGGTAGTTTATGTGAGGAATTTAATTTGGTCGGATATGCTGATGCAGATTGGGCTGAACGCCGTGAGAGTCGTAAATCGAATTCTGGTTATATTTTTCTGCTTGGTGGACCAATCAGTTGGTCATGTAAACGACAAAATCGTGTGACTTTATCAAGTACAGAAGCCGAATTTGTTTCTTTAGCAGAAGCTTGTAAAGAGTCTGTGTGGCTCCAACGATTGTTAAGTGATTTGAACTGGAACGGTGATGATTGTACAATAATATACGAAGATAATCAAAGTGTACTGAAGTGGATCGAGACTGAAAAATTTACTAATCGCTTCAAGCATATCGATGTGAGGATTCATTTTGTTAAGGAATACATTGACAGAAAGGATGTTGTTTGTCGTTTTTACTTAATGGAAAATATGGTTGCTGATTTATTAACCAAGGAACTGGCAGAAGATCAATTTCAGAAATTAAGAAGAAAAATAATTTTAGATCAAGGAGGAGTGTTGGAATAATAATTTAAAATGTAATTTGCTAATTGTCACTAAGTTCATTCAAGTTAAATTATTCTGTGTGTAGCGTAACTTAGCCTTTATATTTTTTTACTTTTTTTTATAACCTGTAATGTATCTTAATCGCATTTTTCACGTCTCATTGAATAAAAACGTGTGTTTAAATTGTGCCTGAATTGTAATACTGCGTGCTTACTTACAATTTTCTACAAAATTTCTAATACAAGGTTATACATTTTTTATTATTACATTTTGCACTGAACTATATCCAACGATTATGTTAGGTATAGCCATTAATTCATATTGATTTATTTATTTATTTAATATTTACTATTTATTTAATAGTTAATTGATCCAGATTGTTTGAAAACCGTACCTAGCTCTCTTGTAAATAGTAGCAGAATAGAAGAAAAGACAAATAGAAGATTTTACATTGAATCAGGCCCAATATTTAATTTTTTATAATATTTGTGTCGTGTCACACAACATTTTTTCCGGCTTAGTCAATTTTATTGAATCCTTACTAGACGTATATTGTAATATTTTTGAATGAAATTTTGTATAAAATGACGGGTAAATTAAACATACGTAAGGGCAGAATAAATTTACATAAATTGTTTGTTCTCCGATAGTAAAAGAACCTTACTAGTGATAATATTTTTACTATATAAAAAGATAAAAATTTGTATAGTGAGCTAAAAAAACTATTATGACATGTGAGGTTGGGTTTAAAAATAAACAAACTTTATTTACCAGGTGTGTATATATAGTATAAACAGGAATTTTTTAGTAAAAAGTACACGTTCATCATATGATAATGGTTAAGAAAATTTTATTCAAAGTGTTGCCCATTATTAGTTATACATTTTTACCATCTTTCTGATAATGCGTGGAAGCCACGCCACAAAAAATGTTCTTCTTTTGAGGCAAACCAGTTATTGAGTCATTTTCGTAGGAAGTGAAGTGCTCCTCAGCAAGCCCGTGCCCCATCGATCCAAATAAGTGATAATCGGACGGAGCCAAGTCTAGCGAGTAAGCCGCAGTGAAAGTATTGCTCAATTAAATGCTTCCAACGTTTCTTTGGTCGATTTTGCTTTGTGTGATGGGGCAATATCATGAGCAAAATCACTTCGTGTTGCCTTTTATCATATTCTGGTCGTTTTTCACGCAAAGCTCAATTTAAATTGATTATTGAGCAAATTTGGTTTTATTTGCACAAATTTTTAAATCGCTGGATCAGAAGTTGATATAAAAAACAGCGTAGCACCAAAATGAAACCACTTAATTTATTTTTAATTAAATTCAAAATTTGAATAATAATAATAATTTAACTTTATTTTTAAAATTCAATAAACTTTTTTTTTTTAATCGCTTTAGTTTAATCGCTTGTAAGATCGCTTTTTCGAAAACCACCTTATTTAGTGGTCGTTTATATTCTTTATTTGCCGTCTTAATTGTTACAACTCTGATATCACCATCTTCGCCAGGGTGAACCTCTTTTATGGGACCGATGACCCACTTGCATGGAGGTAAAAATTGTTCTTGTAGAAGAACCACATCGCCAATTTTTAAATTGCTTTGTGTAATTTGCCTTTTATTTCGTTGATGTAGGTTGTGTAAATATTCCGTACTGAAACGCTTCCAAAATGTAAATGTTCGCTGTTGAATTGTACCCACATCTTTGGTAATTTAACTGGTGAATTCTCTCCGTACGGCTCCGGTAAACTGGTTATGGGTACTCCAATCAAAAGGTGAGCTGGGGTTAAAGCCTCATACGTTAGTCGCTTGTTGATAATGTTGTAATGGGTCGAGAATTCAAAATTGCTTCTATGTTGCATAGTAATGTCAGCTCTTCTTAAGTAAAATTTATGTTTCCCGTTGCCTTCACCAAGTGAGTTTTTACGGACTTTAACGCCGATTCCCAAATCCCAGCAAAGTGAGGTACCAGTGGTGGTGTGTAATGCTAAGTTATGTTATTTTCCGACAGATATGTACCAATGTTCTTAATAAATTCATCCGATGATATCAATTTTCGAACCTCATTTTGATGTTAATTTGCTGTTTAGTACATTTGTTGCAGTTTTCTGTCTACTCCAACCAAATTGACCCCATTATCACTATGTTTATTGGAAGGAACACCTCGTCTTGCAAAAAAGCGCCTTAAAGCTGCAATGAACCCATCGGTCGTGCAATCGGTGACCACTTCTATATGAATCGCCTTTGTCACAAGGCAAATGAAGTTGGCAATATAATCCTTGTACATTTTAGCTCCGCGACCTCTTCTATTTACCAATGCAATCGCTCCAGTGAAATCAACGCCGGTGTTTCCAATAGATTAATTGTCTCGGTGACTTTCCTCTGTATCTCGCGCATGTAACGCATTGCTTGACTATCTGGTTGACCATACTTCTGCCATTGATAATCCAGAACATTTGCCTTAAAATATTAAAAGTTAGTGAAGGACCAGGATGGAGGAACTTTAAATGATTGAATGTAACGATCATTTTGCTGAGGATGAAATTTTTATGCAAAATAATTGGATGTTTCGTTGCGAAACTGCAACTGGCTCTCTCCAATCTGCCGCCTACTCGTAAGGTTCCATTTTCATCAAAAAAACGGATTTAGAGCTGAACATATTGTACTATGATTTCTTCAGCTCGTGAAAGTTCAGGCGAAGTTAACTATGGGAGAGTGCGGATTGCGTCATTGGTCTCTCTGAATTCTTTTTTCTTTGGCCACATTGTTCTTGGCTGTGATAGCCATTCCGGCCCTTGCCACCACAAATTGTATCCGCCTAACTGGGATGGAAGTAATCCTCGCGTTGCAATGTCGGCAGGATTATCGCTTGATTTTACGTGGGACCATTTTTCTCGCGGACATGACGTTAAAATTTGTGATGCCCTATTAGCAACAAAGCATGTCCATTTGTTTGGGTATGACCACTAAGCCAAGATAACACGATAGATGAATCCGTCCATGCAAATACACTATGTTTTATATGTTGCATTGAGTTTGATACAGCCATTAACAGTGTCGCTCCTAAGACTGCGGCGCATAATTCCAACCTTGGTAAGGATTTTTTTTTTTTATAGTTGCAATACCAATTCATTTCTAATTTTGATGTAATGTTTTTTAGTTGTTTCCGGAAGTTCATCGTCCCAATCCAATTTTTGTAACCATAACTGTTGCAAAAGTATCTTTACAAGAATGGTCGAAGGAGACAGCCATCCTAATGGATTAAAAATTGTAGATGCACATGCTTCGTTTGGTCGCTGAAGTGATTTCAATAATTTTTACTTTAAAAGAGAAATAGTCGCATTGAGGAAACCACTGTAAACCAAGGATTTTTATTGCATTCTTATCATCGCATATGTTTACGAATGGATCATTTTCACAAATTAAGGTAGAATTCGCATTCCATTTTCTCAATTCGAATCCAGCTGACTTTAAAATTTCACTTACACTATTTTTTAATTTTAGCATTAAATCGATGGAATCTCAGCCAGTAGATCGTCGACATAAAAATCGTTTTTAATTATTTGAGCTGCTTCAGGATAATTAATCATGTTGTCTAAATCCAATTGGAATAAGGAGCAGAAGCAGTACCATAGGTAACAGTAATTAATTTAAAATGTTTAAACTCAAAATGTTGTCATCTGGATTGCTGCGCCATAGGATTCTCTGATAGTTGGCATCATCTTCATCAAGACCCACCTGACGATACATTTTTTCAATGTCCCCAGTTACTACATATTTGTGTATTCTAAATCGTAATAATATATCCCAAAGAGGTGATTATATTGATGGTCCAATCATCATCGCATCGTTTAGAGCGATTCCTGTGTAACTTCGTGACGATCCATCAAATACCACGCGAACTTTGATTGTACTGCTGCTTGTTTTCACTACTGCATGATAAGGCAGATAAAAGCATTTATTACCAGTCATTAGGATGTCCCTTTCAGCTATTTCTTCCATATGCTTTAAATCAAGGTATTCAGCCATAAACCTTTTGTATTCAATGCTAATTCTTTGTTCATTTTAAGTTTTCTCTCAAGATTGTGAAACCTTTTTTCCGCCATGTGTAATGAATTTCCTAGCTTTGATAAATTTTCCTTGAATGAAATTTTTACAATAAAATGACTCACGGCTAAATTGGTCCTCCCACCTAACTAATATCAGGAAAATTGTTATGCGGTGCATAAATTTTATAATCTTCGACCTTTATGTCCATCTTATATTTTAAGAAGGTTATATCATGCTCTTGTAGAATCCATTATAATGTATGGGATAACTAGTTGGGGTGGAATTTACTTTGCCAATATTGTTGATCTTTTTATAGCGCAAAAAAGAATTGTGAAATTAATTTACGCTCGTCCGAAAACTACACCCACAATTCCGCTTTTCCGTGAGCTGAATTTGTTGCCACTGAGGTATCTATATGTATTTAAAGTATTGAAAATGTTTTTTTTTCGCAGCAATAGTTATCATAATCGAATAAATCATGCGCATAATATGAGAAATCCAAACAATTTTATCGGTCTTCGTTGTAATAATGAAAAGTTTAGGAGATTTTATCTATATATGGCACCGTTTTGGTTCCATCTTTTACCTAACCACGTGAAAATACTTCCATCTATGCAGAAACACAAATTTAACAGAGAAATTCGGACTTGGCTGCTTGGCATGGATAATATTGAGCGATATTTTTAGCATTAGAATTGAAGTATGCTATATTCCAATGTGTCTTCGTGTAAAAAATGTATATAATGTAATAATAACTGAGCTTGTATATTGTAGAAAATTATTATATTTTATACTGATATCCAAAGAATATTATATTAATTTTATTAATAGTTTGTTTTTAATTGCTCCACTACAGACGTAATGTCTAAAGGAGCTTTACTCTATTTCAAATTTTTAAATTGTTTTGCTTGTAATTAGCTTTCATTATGTATATATTTTATTTGAAATAAAGATAATAATAATAATAATAATAATAATAATAATAAAATTGCCTGTGGAATCTCTCTGCACATTTAATGAGAATTGATTTTTTGCTTCAATTTCTTATGGACTCATTTTTGTTGTGGTTGGTGGTTCTTCAATTTGCCAAAACCTTTTAAGAACTTCGCCTATTTTTTTTTTTCTAAATTGAATGAGGTATGTTCTACTGATGTAGTATTTGACAGACACGATATATCCGAACATGGTGTTTTGCGCAATAACAGAATAGTCTGTATAAGTTTGCTTCCCGACTCGTAATACATTAAAAAATACATCAGCACCTAACAACATACAAATTTTCCCAGTTTTATAAAAGTCAAGGTCTGTTAGATTTAATTCACTAATGAACTGAAGCTGTGCGGTATTCATTTTGATGAAAGTAGCACTACCTTTAATTTTTCCAAAATAAATGTCTCGGCATTAACGGATGAATTTGAGAATCGCGACATGATCTCTAAATTAGCAACTCCTTTGGTTATAATGCCTGATGAGGCCAACCCCGCTATTGGTATTTGTGTTCCTTTCTTCGGTAAACGTAACTGATTAAAAAACCTTTCATCAATGAAGGACGCTTGAGACCCACTGTCTAAAAAAACCCTGACAGGTCGCATTTGTCCTAACCCGTCTCTAACTTTCACAATTGCTGTGGGTAGGATCGCTTGTTTATTTAAATTCGCCAGGTAATTATTCAAACTATTTTCGCTGTTTGATGAGGTTTGCGATTTGACTGGTACTTCGATGTTAGCGACTATTGTTTTTGACACAGTTTGATTTTGCTTACCAATGTCATCTGAATGTAGCCAAGCGTTGGGTTTTCGATTGTACTTGAAACATCTCATTTTTAATTTGCAAAAATCAGAGCGATGAGTACCTCTCCATGCAATTAAAACATAGTTTTTTCTCTACAATTATAGCTTGATGAGATGAGACGTCTAGGGCCAGAAACCGTTCGCATCTATGGAGCAAATGCGGTTGATCACACAGTGGACAGGTGGTTGCTGCCAAAACGTTCACACATCTTCTTTGATAATGGTTCACGTTCCAATGCGTCGCTATACTCGTTGAGCAATGTCGTAAATTGATTGATGGTTGGAAACTGTTTCTCGCCTGCTTTCAATGCACAAGCCTTTCTTGTCTCTTCATTGCACTTTTCTAATAATAAATAAATTAGCCAATCGTCGCGAGTTTCTGCTCCATGGCCCAATGCCGCTAAATCTCTCAAAACTTCATCAGTAGTATCCACAATGCGCCTGATTTCCTTTGAAGAACAATGAATACGCGGTTGACTCAAAAATTGTCGAATCAGATTAGCCATGATATGATCCTTATGATCCCATGTGCTTTCTTAGTTAGCATCCGATATTGACACGTGTTTTACTATATTCGCTGCTTCTCCACCTAAGAGTCCCTTTAAATATTTAAATTTATGCACATTTGATAATGACTCGTTATTATGGATCGTCACTTCAAAAACATCCTTAAATCAAGGAAAATCCGCATAGTTCCCATAAAATGGCGGAATTGAAATTTTCGGTAGTTTAATCTTGTCTCGTCCCGAATTTAACGCAAAACTTCTATCCTGCAACGTATTGAAATATTCTTGTTGCTGCTGAACAAATGTTTGCATGGTGGAACTAAACTGCTGATGTAAATCGTTAAACATGTTGTTGCGCTGGTTCGATTCCGTTCGAAATTTCGCCTTTAGCATTATGTATCTTTCAACTTCTCCAAGTTCTGAGGGGTGTTGATTGCACAGGATCAGCAGTAAGACGATCCTCAACGTCATTGAATTCGTTAAACGCTTTCTCTAGTAGTTCTAACCGGATGCAAATATCCTCAGCACTAGTGTCATTATTTATATTAAGGTTGAAAAATTATTGGCAAGTAGTTTTGGCTTTATTATCTCAGATTTTGGTATTGGTTTAGTAAAAAATTATTTTGCTCCACTGTGGCGATGTATTTTGTAATACCCGCCCACAGGCGGACCTGTGCATTACAATGAAAATTTGCATTTATATTCATACATTTTTCTGAAGAAAGTTTTATTGAAACTTCGTGTAAACATTGTATTGGCTGTTGGAACGTGTATGTAAAAACAACTCTTCGCTGGGTTTTATTTAATACATCTATATTTTATTTAGATGTTATGGCGTCTCGACAAGGTTACAAAATTTCAGAAATGACTGATGAGGAAATCGAAGAAGTTATCACTTTTATACCATCCGGTATAGAAACCACTGACGATGAAAATGGTTGTGATTTGATCGATGATCAAATTACATCGACAAATACCGTGGTTAGTGCTGAAGACGATATCCTAAGTAACGAAAATCCATTAAGCGGTTTAACAACAACAAAACTTACTGATATCAGTATAGATGAGAGAGGCATACGAACCTTCTGAGAATGAACCATCAACGCCTGCTCTTAGTGAACATAAGTGTGCGGGTGCACTCAATAAAAAATATGCTCGAAGAAAGCGAATCCGATCACCAGATTTGGTAGAAGAAACAAACGGACCTAGTATTTCCACAGCATCTATATTTTCTGGAGCTGTTATGAATATAAAAAACGACAGTCGTGAATTCAAATCTATAATTTGGAAAAAACCAAACTTAAGGTTACATATCAACGATATTATATTTCGAGGAGACAAACAATTACCACCTAAGTTGAAGGAAGCTGTTTCAGATGCTTCAGTGCTTCTGATATTTGGTAAACGACGATTCTTGTTAGGCTTATTTCGGACTGAAGTGGCTGAATCATTCTATTTGAAAGGAATGATGGCAAAGAAAAAAAATTTTGGGCGACCATCTAATGCATCTCAAAGAGCTTCACCAACACCAGCCAAGAGAGCATATCTTCCCAGTATAGATGTCCGTTACGAACAGGTAAGTCATTGGTGCACTTTTCATGACCGATCAGGTAAACGCCAATGTAAATTTCGGAAACACAAGCATTTTGTTTGAAATACAATCTTAGTTTGTGTAACTCCCCGAATAAAACATATTTCTATGAGTTCCACAGCAAATAAAAAAAGGATAACAGATCCCATTTTAAATTGCTAACTGTCCTAAATTTATTTTTTTATAGAAGTTTATTGTTTTACTTGGTCTCGTGAATAAATGACGTTAAATATCAATAATTTGTTATATTTTGTCTTACTCTTATTGCGAAAGTCCGCCTTTAGGCGGCCTTATGCAATAAGAGTAAGACAAAATATAACAAATTATTGATATTTAACGTCATTTACGAGACCAAGTAAAACACGTACATTCACGAGACCAAGCAAAACAATAAACTTCTTTAAAAAATAAATTTAGGACAGTTAGCAATTTAAAATGGGATCTGTCATCCTTTTTTTATTTGCTGTGGAACTCATTTTTGACACGTGGTTGGCCTCAAAATTAATTTTTAATTAAGCACAATTTCAACATAGTCTGAATTTGTCAGCTCGAAAAAAAAGAATCATGCATTAGAGGGTTAAATCTGAACATGGGTAACAACACCCATTTTTCGGCCAGAATTCACGCACCTTGATTCCAATTTTGCCCCTCCCATTTCTGTCAAGATTGTTTCGATTCCTCCTTTTTTCCTCATTAGCGACCATCTTAAGAAAATTGTTCCGTTCCACCGAATTCGTAAATTCAATGAAAACTGGTCCAATTGATTTGATTTTCCCTTAATGTTCCAACGGTTGATGACTTCTGATTTTGATATAGCAATTACCTATTCTTTCACCTATTTATTCATAAACCACCGCGATATGATTGACCTGGGACTGTTTGACTGTTTCACTGCTCCAATCTCCTGCTTCAGTTTACCACACATTCTTCGCAATTTCTCATCTTTCGACCTCAATTGAAACATTTCGGATTCTAGGTTGTTGACTATTTTCAGCTTCTTGCTCAATTGAAACACCGTTCTTAATATCTGGCTGACACATACTGATATGTAATCGAATTCTTCAATATTCATGGATAGCATCAAACCATCAGACTGCGAGAAAAGTATTCCAATTTTTAAAAACGAAGATGAACCGATCAAGGTGTTAGGGCTTCATCGGCAACCTGAAACAGATACATTTGTTTACAAAGTTCAAAAATATTCACAAAAAACATTACTTACTAAACGGAAATTTCTATCACACGCGTCGAGATTGTTTGACCCATTTGGATGGCTGGCTCCAGTGTTAATAAACATTAAAATATTATTCCAGGAGCTATGGTTTTATAACCTTATATGGGATGATCCACTTCCGACACAGTTTGTTGAAAATTGGGAGAACATTAAACTGAATTTGACATCCAACTTCACGGATTTTGTGACGCCAGTGAATCTGCGTCATCAAGGTTACACCAGTTCTTACTATATCGTTACCGAGGCTAGAATTAAACGGAGCTTTGCTACTAGCACGTCTCTTTTCACAAGTGATATAAGGTTTCGATGACCACAACCCTGAAATGATGGAAGGCATACGTGGCTAACAGAATATCTGAAATTCTTGAGACATTGCCACGCAGGAATTGGAATCATGTTCGTTCAATTGACAATCCAGGTGATTTGGCTCAAAGAGTATATAGCCGGCGAAGCTAATAATTAACGAATTTTGGTTTTCAGGACCTAAGTGGTTAATGAAGAACCAAATTGATTGGCCAACAATAACCAAGGAATTCAAGCATAACAACATAGACATGGATAGCAGAGATCTAGAGCAAAAAAAAAAAGTTGTGCTTCAAACAACTACACGAATCCTTATTCCTTCGAGTGTCATTCTTGTCAAAGTTGACACGTATTATTCCTTCAGAATTGTCAAACATCTAAATTGAGAAAGTATGATTTACTCACAACTATCGAATTGCAGGCAGCAGAAATGGTTATCATCAAAGCTGCACAAAAGTTCAGTTTTTCTGCTGAAATTACTGAATTACTCAAGGAACAGTGTATTAAGGGCAAATCAGCGTTATCAATACTAGCGCCGTTTTTGGACTCAGAAGGCATATTGCGGGTCGGAGGACGACTTGGTAATTCATTAGCTGTTTATAATTCAAAGCATCCTATCATTTTCCGTTATTCCCATATCCTCAGCAAATTGATAGTATCCTATTACCATACATTTTCCTAAATCCTACCCCTCTTGTGTCAAGTGTATAAGATATAGGAATACGTCAAAACAACTAATGGGCACACTACCTCAAGTACGAGTGCAGCAATCAAGGCCATTTACTCATACTGCTATTGATTTTGCAGATCCAATTATGATACAATCCAAAAGGGTTAGAGGGACAAAACTTCACAAATCATATGTATGCTTTTTTGTCTGCCTTTCCGTTAAGGGAATTCATCTCGAAGTAGTGTCAGATCTATCTTCGGAGGCATTCATAGCGGCCTTTAAGCGGTTCTTAAGCAGATGTGGTCTTCCTGCTAATGTTTACATCGATATTGGGACTAACTTCGTTGGAGCTGAGTTGAACAAAAATTTTCAAAACATACGATTATTTACGCTGAAAGAAGAATAAATTGGCACTTTTCACCTCCGGCAGCAATACACTTCGGTGGAATATGGGGAACGGCGGTGAAATCGATGAAGCGTAAACGACACTTCTTATAAGTGACAAGACTAAGCAAATTTACAGCGCCATCTGTGGTTTATTAAAGATTTAAAAAAACACGGAATTTGAAAGACCCTTTAGGAAACCCTTCTACTTTTATATTTTGAATTCAAGTTATTTGAATCCAATAACTTCCCTAACTTGAATGACGCACTACACGAGTTTAGAGGAACAAGCAAACGATATCACCAACTGTAATTATATTACCAATGGATAAGCATGGTAAAACCCACAACATTCGGGCGCTACTCGAAACACGTTCAGGATTTACCTTTATAACTGAAGCTGTTACAAGAAAGTTGGCGTTAAAACGTAAGCGAGGTTGTATAGCTGTTAATGGGCTGATTACAATCCGCATGTAAGGCCAGAGGGCTAATAAATATTAAATGATCCTCCACATACGATTCCAAACTTCTTTTCGTAGTCGATGCACTGACACTAAATATTTCTACCATCACAAACAATTCTACTAGACCATTCTGCAGAAGGAGAAAATTTTTAATGTTCAAAATCCTATAAAAATGATTCTTGGTATCAACGTATTTTATAATATAGTAAAGAACTCCAACAAAACCTAATCTCATGTTCTAACTACGTGTTTTATTTACTAGATAGTTCTGGTGGCGATTCCGTAGAAAAGGCTACTGAAACACGTAGGAAAATATCAACCATTTTATAGCAAGCAGGCTTTTCATTAGGCCAATGGAGTTCCAATAGCAATGAATTATTAAACTACATACCCAATAACAAGCATGGATGAGATTTCAGTTTATTTGAAGATCCTAAGAATTACGCTAGGAATCTGTTGGTTGACAAACGAAGACGCATTCACATTCAGTTTGGCGGGTTTAATAATCGTAAGAGATTTATTATCGAAATGTCGGAAAATATTCGACCCACTTCGGTGGTTTCCACCGACGACCAACATATTTAAAATATTGCTTCAATCACTTTGGTTGACCAAAATAGAATGGGACGATCTATTACCCGATGACATTTTCCGAACTTGGTCCGCCGTCAGAAATAAGTTTACCTGTCTAACGACTATAGGCAACATCACGAATTTTGTGATGCGTCTGAGAGTACGTATTTAGCCGTCGTTAACTCGAGATCTACCAATATTAACGGGGATATCTTTGTACATTTATTAGCTGCAAAGACAAAGGTTTCTCCATTAAAGCAGTTGTCCATTTCTCGACTGGAGCCTTGTGGGGTTGTACTCTTAACTAAATTACTTCACAATGTCGCAGGTATCTTTAAAGCACCCGTACATAAATTACGCCTGGACTGACTCCAATATTGTTTTATTACAGCTCTCTGATGTTCAGAGAAATTGGAATTGCTTTGTAGCCAACCGAACCACCTTCATCATCGACAAGTTGCAAGGTAATCATTGGCAACACGTGCCAACCAAGTTAAACCGATGGAATGTTCCCTAATATTTACTACAACCAATTTGTGGCAAAATGCCGAAAAAAGAATGTAACTTTTATAACAAGTCAACATCTTAAGAAAAGCGAAGATCTTATAATAAAATGGGTGCAGCATAATTCATTTCACGAAAAAATACAGCAGCGATCGTCTTGCTGTTTTAGCAAATTACGTAGCGCGGCATATTACGTAGATGGCCAACTTCAGCATTCGATCGTCGCATATACCACGAAACATCCAGCCATCTTATCCAAGCAACACCAGTTAATCGACAAACTAGTAAAATATCTGCATGATTACGCGGGTCCGATTGCTATAAGTTTTAAATAAGGCAGAAGATCCAAAATAATAAAAGCATACGTTTGTTTATTTGGTTGGATGGTGGCCACAAGAAGTTGCTTATCATCGATCTGTAGCGCTCGCCGGTTACCGTTATGCTGATGATTCCGCCATCCGCACCAAACAGTGACTTTCTTGGCATGCATTTGGTGCTGGTATCTGACAATTTTGCCAGGTTCACATATCCATTCATCCAATAATAAGCCTCCGTTCTTCCAACTACTCCAGAGTACAATCAGCGAACACACGGTGTTGTCTGTGGTCGTTTGTCATAAGTTATTGGGTAAGTTGTATTTGATACAGACCCAAGCCTCGACGCAAAATTCGCCAAGTTGAAGTTGCAGAAAGGCCACGTTCTTTTGAATGACGAGAAATTGACTGCCTCGGCTTTTTCCGTACACTCTCACGCACAACAACAATATATTCAGCAGATCTTGCGTTTCCGTGACGTACGGCTGTTCCCTGATTATTTACCGAAACGGTTGACTCGAATTTGGCTTTTGGCCATATACTACTGAACAATTCACAACAAATTTGAAAGATATTACTTTAACAACATGCCTTTAGAAGCTATTGTGAAATCAAGTCCGAGAGGATTTAGGTATTCTAACACCCGGCTACTTCCTGATTGGTTCTTCCATACTCGAAATACCTAATTTTTAAAAGTCGCAACAATATTGTTTCTGAAAAGCAATCGAATAATAATTCAAGTTTCTTATGTCGTTTTCGTAGAAAACGAGTAGACAGAGCTGTCAAAAAGACAGTTTTTTGACATTTTAAGTGGAACATACAAAAAAATATTTTTTTAAATAACTTTGCTTTTTTTTTTGTATGGGTATGTTAATATAAGTATTAATTGTCAAATTACTATTTTGACAATTATACGTCAACGGACGATTGGAGTAGCTTTAGAGTAGAGTACAGTGTAAGTGGAAAACGACATTATTCTTTGTTATATTTATTATGTCTGCGGAAGAACAGCAATCTAAAATTCAGAACACAAAAAAGATTCAGGACAAATAAATAAAAATTTAAATATAACGACAGCAAACAATTTCTCTACATAAAGAGGTGCATGGTACATATGGATCTGTGTTTCAATAAATTTACAGAATACTTACCTGTACCGGGAAATAATGGAAAAGAGAAAATGTTTTGTCATTGTTGTTGTTTTATTCATTTAATTTTTTTTTTTTTTATCATTTTGTAACCAGTAAAAACTCGTTTATTTATTTATACCGTTTGTTGGTTTTTCCGTTCTGTACATCTATAGTATGTCCTCTCATCAACACAAAAGTTTATATGGATATTGTTGTCAATTGACCAAAATAGACGTTTTGTGTTTTATTATTTTTAAATGTTTTCCTTATTTTGACTGTGACAATATTCTTAGCAGCATTCGTTTGAATACGGCTAACTTGATTATTCGGTTTCAAACGTATTGGTTTTTCAATATGTTTTGCCAAATTCTAAAGGATTAATTCCTATACTCCATTGATTTTGTTTTATTGTTTGGCGGTATTCTGAGAACCAATTGTTTTGAGTCCTATATCTATAAAAAAATATAAACGGAAGAGTTTGTCCCATTTCGTGAATATTTTTACAATCAATCTTGTATTTTTTGTTGTTGCTGCGGCTATTCTCTTTTTAATTTGGAGCATGTCAATTGACAGTGTTTTGAAAAGTTATCGGAACAAAAATTATTTTAAAATGAACAATGAAAAGACTTTATTCTGATTTATTGGTTCATGTACGCGCAGTATTTTGTACACAGTTCAGTACGTTGGGTGATATATTCGTTATAACATAACAGGTGACATACATATGTATATATTCATGCTGTTTGTTTTTTAATAAATAATTCGCCGTACATACATACATTGATACTCGAATAAGGGAAATAAAATAAACACACATTTTTCAATATTCAGTCCTAATTCTATTTGTTTGACAGTTTCGTTTTTTTTTACGTCTATGAAAAGCATCAAACTATTACGATATTACAATACACCATTAGGCAATTTTATGTTTCATTAAAACATAATCCAAGCACGTTATTTATTCCATGCTAAAGGGTTCTTGAATTTTATTTTTTTATGAACAGATTTTATATGTTTGGAGTGAAGTAACATTTATTTATACTATACTACATACATATGTGTTCGTGACGGTACATTTTAGCGTTATAAATTTTCATGCCATGGAATTTGAAATAAAAAACTAAAGCTAAACTTCAAAACTAGTTGAAAACATAGAAGAAAGTATAAAAAAAAATTTTTAGGTTGACAGTTATGTTTAAATATAATGTAAAGCATTTTATAGAACATTTTAACTTTACAGAAAATTATAAGTAACTGTCATTTTATGATAGTTATGTTATTATATAAGCAAGTATACCATTCTCCCTAAATTTGAGATTTCATTTGCAATCAACCGTACCAAAACAGTGAGTAAAATTGAGATGTATTAAATCTGAAAACCTTTGTTGAATTGAAAAAAACAGAAACTCTATTATACGACACTGACCAACATGTTGAATAATCATCGGACCTCAAGTTTTACAATTCCCCACTAAAGTTTAACCGGTTCATTGGCCTCGTCTTTCATTTTTTTTTTTTTTGTTTTTTTTGGTTGGTTGAAGTTTTTCTCTTCTATGTAGGTACAAATTAAAAAAGCCAAATATTTAAAAGAGTACATAATCTCAATTATATTGTTAAATAATTTTTTTAACGAACAAAACTAAAATCGGTAAGATTTCACGGTAAGAAAAATCTTTAAGTTAAAAGAACAACAAACAGAAAAAAGTCTACAATTTTTGTTTTCTTTTACAAAGATTTATTTTCTTCTTCAACTTAATACTAAAGCAATTTTTATTTATTTATCAGCTTTTATTTTATTTTCTTGTGATTTCTACAAACGAATATAACAGCTTGCAAAAATGTATACCATACATCGGTTTCGTTTTTGGTTGATGGCAAAAAAAAATTGTTGTCCCATTGTATATTTTTTTCTTCAACCAATCAAACGACAAGCGAACCGAAATCTATTTTTTCATCGTCCTTTTATACGTACTTATTTCTACACTCTACTGTGTATTGGAAAAAATAAATAAAATTTTAATAGCAGCAAAAATACATTTCTACACTGAAAAAAAAAATTCAATGAACTCCATTTATTAAATTTTGCGCAAGGAAAATTCGTTGACTTAATAAATATTTTAATTAATAAAATTATTTTTTTAATAAAGGGGTTTATAAGTTAATAACGCGTTAATTAGAACAATAAATTGACGTTTATTCAATGATTTTACACCGTGAATGTTACAATCCATGATATCAATTAATTTTTTTACCAATTTGTAAACGGTTACATTATTAATATACCCATATTAAAAATCTTCACCATAAACTGAAATTTTCTACCTAATAATTTGCGTAGAACACAAGCATGGTAATTCGATGAAAAAATAATTTTGACTCCTGCATAATTAAACTTTTTAATCTTTTAAAACACTATGATTGCAATCATTAATCAATTTAAAGAGGATTAATAAATATTAATCTACTGTGTATAAAGCGCCTAAATTCATTGAAAAAAGAAGATAAACTGCATTTTGCTTTTTCGCAAAAATTCCTAAATTCTTGCTTTATTTTAGCAAAAGCCTTCTGTAACTTGACCGAATGCCCCGTACGCTGAAGATTTTTTTTGAAAATAAACCAAAATTTTTGTTATATTGAGAAAAAATGAAATGCAGCTTTTCGTTTCGTTTTCCTGTTTGGCACTTTCTGGTAAGTCAAATCTTAATTGGATGAAAAATTTAGAATTTATTAGGAATACCAAAAACACGGCATTATTCGGATTGTTAGCGTCAATTACTGTTAAAGATTCAAAGAATTGAACTTAAATTTTAAAATGACTATAGTTAACAAGCCAAAACGACTTATGAAAATAATGGTCGTTTGTAGGTAGATAACTTTTGATATATGTATATTTTTAAGCTAATTCAACTATTCCTTTCGAAATTATTAGAAAATTCCATTATACAAGCCGCATAATGTATGATAAACTAATTATTTTAGAAAATAAAAAATAAGCATTCGAAAATAATTCAATTCCGTTATTTTTATTTGAAATAAAAACATTTCGATTCATATGATTAATTCGGTTATTATTAATAATGAACTTGTTTGTTGGAGCAATAAACCAAGCAATTAAATCATAAACAAGGTAATACGCACAATGAATTATTTAATTGAATTTATAAATACATTTACCCATTTATAAACTGGTTCGTCGATGTAATAAAAATACTAATTGATGTACCTAAATAATTTTGTTAGACCACATTTTTTTTATTAACAGTTGGGTTGTGATTGTGACACAGTGGAGATATACGTATTTTAGAAATAAAAAAATTAAAAGTGAACAATTTATTAATAATATTTTAGCTTCATTTATGAAATTTGTATAATTTTATTGTTTTATAAGCTTGGTAAAAATTTACATTAAGGTATGTTGTGAAAAATAATAAGTTGAATAACTATTTATTTTTAGGTTAAAAAAACAGCGCGTGTTTTTGCGTCTTATAAGAAAAATATTTAAGTGAAATGTTTTGTTTTTTGTGCAATGAAAACCACGATGATTTTAAAACATTACTTTTCCACTTTCAAGTAGTGCATTCATTACATAGCAGCAGCTCCTATAAATGTTGCCACCCACTTTGTGATCAAAACTTTTCTAACCTTAAAAATTTCAAAAAGCATGTAACTAAAAAACATGCATTAGGAGATTCACGTATTAATACAACTGCTTCTAATAATCCAATCGATTATTATGGTACATCAGCCCGACCCAACTATGAAAATACAAAATCCTATCACCCAGATGAACCAAAATGCTCAGAAAATATTTCCAAAATATCAAAAACTTTTGATTTGCATAATTATTTAAAGGAAATTGCAATTTCTGTATCTCAGTTTGCTTTAAGCCTCCATAAAAACAATAGTTTTTCCCGAAAAGATGTTTATAAAATTATCGGCCAAGTACAGAACCAAATTGTTCTACCTTTTACTTCTATGATTAGATTATATGCTGATTCGAGTCTCCGGAACCAGCAAATATCAATTTATAATGATATTATGAGCATGTTAACCAATTTTGAAAATGTATTTCTACAGTGTTCTACTGAGCACAAATTTAATAAATTTTTGGAAGAATCGGGCCTTGTAGATGAAGTAAAGGAATTCCAAATTAATAAAGAAATTGACCTTGTTTATCAAAGTGGTTCTTTATCATATGGTGAAAATCAATCAACTGGTGTTTTGATGCCATTGAGTTTTCAATTTAAAAAATTTTTTGAAACTAGGTCATTACTGAACGTTACTATGAAAAATATGAGCCAATTAGAGAAAAGTACACATTTTACAAATTTTGTGCAAGGAGCTTTGTGGAAAAAAAAGAGGGAAATGTACTCCGACAGAATGTTAATACCGTATTTTTTGTATGCTGATGACATAGAACTTAACAATCCGTTAGGAGCACATGCAACCATTCATTCTGTATGTAACATTTATTATTTATTTCCGTCACTACCAACGGATGAGTTTAAATTAGAAAATATATTTCTAGCTGGCATTGTGAAAACAAAGGACATAAAGCAATTCCGAAATAATACTTGCTTTAGATCATTAGTGAAAGAGCTTATTTCATTAGAAGAAAACGGAATTGAAATTATAGATGATGAAGGTAAAAGCCAACGTGTTTATTTTATACTGGGTTTGATACTGGGTGACAATCTAGGATTGAATACTATACTAGATTTTAAGAAATCATTTTCAAGCTACTCATATTGCAGATTTTGTAGAGCTTCGAAAGGCGAATGTAGTAAAATATTCGCTGAAGATCAAGTTGAAATACGGAATATTAAGAACTATGAACAAGATATTTCTCTAAACAACTCTCGTGAAACTGGAATTGAACAGTATTGCACTTTTAACGATATACCATCATTTCACGTAGTTGAAAACTATAGCATCGATGTCATGCACGACTTATTTGAGGGAGTCTGCCATTACGATTTGTGTCAAATTATACCGTACTTTATAAATAAAATGAAATATTTTGATTTGGAGACTTTGAATAGACGAAAGCAAAATTTTGAATATGGACCTATAGAAATTGATAACATTTCCGGAGAAATTACAAAATCTCATCTTCTAAACAAACATCTTAAAATGTCTGCCAGTGAGATGATGTGTTTCATAATATACTTTCCTATTATGATTGGAGATTTAATACCAACTGATGATGAAGTTTGGAAGTTCCTTCTAAACCTGGTAGAGATAATTGATTTACTGTTAAGTTTCGAAGTCTCAGAGAATTATATAATTCATCTGGCTAATAAAATTTCAGATCATAATCAAAATTATACTAAACTTTTTAACGATTCCTTGAAACCAAAATTTCACAACTTAATCCATTATCCCACAGTTATACGCAAGTCTGGACCATTAAGAAAGCTGTGGTGCTTCAGGTTTGAGGTAAAGCATAAAGAATTTAAAATATATGCTCGCGCCATCACTTCTCGAAAGGATATATGTTTAACATTGGCAAAAAAATTTGAATTGAAGTTTGCTTACAAAATTTTGTGTACAAAACAACATCATATGCTGGAATATAATGAGTGTAATAAAATTATTACTAATTATTCAAAAATAATTTCTGAAAACTTCAAAATTTCGTCCGATTTCTTGAAGTATTACAAAAAAATTTGTTTTAAAGGAATTGAGTACAGAGTTGGTTTTTATGTGTCAACTTATAGACAAGATGTAGAACTCCACGAAATTCTTACAATAATTCTGCGGGAAGACAACAGCATAATTTTGTTTTGCCAGGAAGTCAAACAAATAGAATTCCAACCCCATACATTATCCTTTGAAATAAATACGAGAAATGTTGGAGCGTTCACTTTTCTAGAAATGGAGGATATTTCTGGGCCCCGATTACATTAATTAAAACTGTCAAAGGAAAAAATATATTAAGAGTGAAAGATTATTATACTCTTAATATTTAAATTAATTGTAGATATAGTATGATTAGTTTTTAATTGAAAACTCTTATTTATTGAAATTCATATTATTTTAAAATTTAGCGAGGCTTAAAATTATTTAATTATGGAAGAAGACATCCAAACAAAAGATTATATAATCAATTATGACGGAGATACTTCATATACTATTTTAAAACCTAATCACATTGGATCAGAAAACGTGGTGGATAATAATAATATTACTGAAGGCGAAGAGGATGGAACACATGAAGAATTGTTAGAAACTTCATATACTCTTTTAAATGGAAATCTCATTGAATTCGAAACCATGGTGGATAATAATGAAGCCGAAGAAGATGAAAAATCTGAAGAACTGTTAAATTTGCTGCGAGAATGGAACCTTGAAATGATGTTTGATCATTTGACAGGTAGGAAAATTATTTATTTTTAAAATATATAAATTACTAATTAATTATTATTTTCAGCCGAGAAAGTTAATATCGATATACTTAAAATAATAAGGCCGCGATTTGTTGATCGGTTACTATGCAAATATCCATTAGGCACTCAAGCTTTATTTGATTATCAACTAGAAAATTGGAGGAGACAAAATAAAATTTCAAACGTCCCATTGGAAAGTTCTTCTAATCTATTGACTAATGTTCTTGGAACAGAACGGCCTACATCTTCATTAAGATATTCTCCTTATAGCAGACCTGAGACTCCTGATGACAATGTTACATTAGCCGATATCTTAAATGACTCTGCCAAAGGAAGTATGATTATCGAATATTATAATAAGGCAACCAAATTTCAAGATGAACAACGCAGTCTTTTAATAAATATGATTTGCCAGTATTACAATAACAGAAACATGCACATGTCGTTGGGGAAAAGTAAACGTCTTGAACAAGAAATATGTGACCGCTTTAATTCAGAAAAATTGGTACATATTAATTTGAGAGATGTTATAATTGACATTTTATATTTTTAATTAAATATTTACAGGAATATTATAGCACAGGGAAGAGGGGAAAAATATATAATCGATGTTGTAACCTGAAAAGCAGCCTGAAACCCATTTGTACTAATAACACCAAAGAAGATGTTAAACTAACTGAAAAATTAAGTAAGAATTGACTAAACCATTTTTTTTTATTATGTACCTAACCGAATCCCTAATTATATCCTTAGCGTGTAGACGATTTTATATATAGACAGCACCATATAAATAGCGTGCCCTAGTATACATTTTTAATCTCTTACAGTCTGGCAGTATATTTGTGGTTGTAAGGATTAAAAAAAATCATATAAAATTGGTATACGGTGAGGGACAGTCTATAGTGTAAGAAAAATTAACCTTTTACCATTAAAACCGCCATATATTGCCGCCGCGGTGGCACAGTGGTTAGCATGCTTGCTTTAAACTCCGTAGGTTCCGGGTTCGATTCCCGGCGGGTGATGAAAAAATCACGGCTGGTTAATGTTGGATCAATGAATTAATCACTCATTATCCGTTGAAAAACATGATTACGAAACTTCAGAATGAAGCGGCCAAATCCATCTATGGGATGTAGCGCCAGCGAAAAAAAAATATAAACCCCACTATATCCAACATTTTTTATAAGACTTTTTAAATCCTCACGACCTCAAATACCACTGTACAACTGCCGGGCATTCAGCCCGGATGAAAATTTATATCCCAGATTATTAAAAATATTTGTGTAAATTTCGCCGCATAATTATTTACAGCTCCTGAACCAAATGCCGAAGTTTGTGAACGATCGCTTAAATTCGACAATCTCTCAGCAGAAGAATTTGATCGCGCTTGGCAAGCCTGTAGTAAACACCGGTTACACCAAATATCAACCTCAACGTCTACTAATGAAATTATACAAAAATGGCCATTTTATAAACAACCCAATGGTTTTAGATTGGTAAGTTATTACACTAAAACAAAAAATTTATATTCCTTTTTCAAGATATAAAATAGTCATAGATTTTCTTTCTATTGTAGTATAGTTTATTTAGAAAATATTGAGACTGAAATATAATTAATATCTTAGTTAACATAGGACTTTTGTTGAACGAAAATATTTATGTTATGATATTAAATGATAGAATTTAGATAATAATTAAACTAATGCTAATTTTATCTACTAACCACAGATTGATATGGATTTTATCGCTATGTTTAACAATCAAACCGGTATTTTGGAAAAATGGGATGAAATTGTCTTAAATCTGTCTAACTTCCTGTATAAGACGGCATCATTAAAGACAAAAGCATAATTTCCGTATTACAACAGCTCAAGCAAACTGAAAACATTTCTAAAAGTAAGTAAATTTTGCATATTCATTAGATATATTTAAAAAAAAATATTAAATGTATATTAAGCATAACAACTAACATGATTATTATGAAAAAATCATTCCAGAGAGTCGCAATGCTGCCTTATTATGGAGTGTTTATGGATACCTAGTACCTACTCAAAAAACAATAATTAAGGATAATGCTGGCAAAAAATCAACGATTAAATATACGATACGAGACTCACAGGATTCGTTTGTTTTTATTGGGAAGTGCGTGCAAGAACTAGAAAACCACATACAATTTTTGAAAATAAAAACATCTAGCATTCAACCTTTTATTATGGTAATAGGAAGCAATATCTTAAAAATTGAGGATTGCTTCGTATATTTTGATGGAATCAAGTTCCCTTTTACCAGTTTTTTAAGAGCAGTTGATATTTGTTTCAAAATTTTTCAACTGTTCAATTTGGAATACCCACTGGCTGCAACCAACTTTTATATATTAATTGGAGAGCTCTTCTATAATATGAAAAGACCTAAAGCCACGAAAAATACAAAAATTAATATTTTATTGGACGAAATGCTAATTGTAAATAAATAAACTATCTCAGATTTATCCATTTGGGAATAGCTAAATAAAGAAACATACCTTAAAGAGAATTTACAGAAATGTCGTATGTTGTATAACAGTACGTATTTAGAATTTTAAATATTATTGAAGAAATCCGTTTAGATCGATTTTAATTACCTAATTCTGAAAATTACTTATTAGGTGAACTTTAAATTTTTAAATTTCGTGTTTTAGTTATGTATAATTTGAATTATTAAAATAATTTTGCCTGAGAAATCGAAACCAAATAAATAAAGTTTATTTTTTATTATGTTAAGCAAACTTTTGTTAATTTAATATACATAATTTCAAAGCTACAATAAAAATATTTTTAATTTTTATACGTCTAATGGAGTATTTTGTTTTAAATTAATTTCCATATTATGATGAGGTTCGGTCACCGTTGCCCAAAAATGTAAATATATATATATATATATATATATATATATATATATATATATATATATATATATATATATATATATATATATATATATATATATATACATATATATATCTATATATATATATATATATATATATATATATATATATATATATATATATATATATATATATATATATATATATATATATATATATATATATATATATATATATATATATATATATATATATATATATATATATATATATATATATATATATATATATATATATATATATATATATATATATATATATATATATATACATATATATATATATATATATATATATATATATATACATATATATATATATATATATATATATATATATATATATATATATATATATATATATATATATATATATATATATATATATATATATATATATATATATATATATATATTAAATATATATATGTATATATATATATATATATATATATATATATATATATATATATATACAATATATATATATATATATATATATATATATATATATATATATATATATATATATATATATATATATATTTAAGTTCCTTCAATCAATAAATCTTTTAATTAATCTTACTAATTCGAATTAATTGATTTTATCGATTCAGTTCCTTGAATCAATAAATCTTTTAATTAATCTTATTATTTCGATTTAATCGATTTCATTTAATTTTAATGAACACATTCATGGTATTAATAAATTTGTTTATAAACTGATAACTTTTTCTATTAGTATGTAATATCATATTTATTCTCAGAATAAACGTGTTAATTGGCGCAAAATGATTAACAAAGTTCATTGTTAGAATGTCATTTTTTATTGTTTAGACGTACCTTTTTTTTCAGTGTACATGTCTTCTGAATCGATCTTAAAATGAACAGAACCACGCTTAAAGTTGAGTTCTATCAAATTAGTTTATCCACAATAGTCCGATAACTATGCTGAATTCAAATAAAGAAAGTGTAAAATAACCCATTATAACAACATACCTCACGAGCAACGTGAGTAGGTAATTGAGTTTGCTCTTGAGGAAAAAGCCGCTATTTACATCTTACTTTTTGATACTTACTTTTGTTCACTTTTTTGTAGTAAATCGTTTGTTTTGACCAAAATCAAGAATTTTACGAATATTTTTTATGGAGAAATTGTCAATTTTTGGTCCATTCTGGAAATTGCCAAGTTTTGGACTATTTCATTTAAAAAAATTCTGACCTGATAGAAAAAAAACAACGGGCGAGTTCACGTACAACTCGAAAAAGTGTGCAAACCTTCATGTATAAGTATCCACTGAATCGTTTCAAGCCTCTGCAATGGGCCTGAGAAACCAATGCAGATAGACGACTGCCGTTCGCTCAGTATTTAAATCGCGTTACATTTTTGGTTTAAAAAGTCAATAAGTTATTCTATATTGAGTTTGGAGGATGAACCTGACCGACATTAATCATTTAATTAAAAATTGAAATTTATAATTTATTTGTTGATAAAGAAAAATACAAACGACTACAGAAAGAAAGTACAGTTCTATTAAGTTAATCATCTAACCCTACCTGCACCCTTATTCTGTAAAAAATAAGATAATGTGTAAACGTGAAAACGGGTAAACTTTGTGAAATTGTTTTTCGATTCTCTCTTCATTCACTGTTTATCACGTGTAAACATTATCTTATTTTTTATAGAATAAGGCTACTGTATGCTTTAAAATACAGTACACCATTACTCATACATGGCCATCTTGTTGAAGATTCCATATTTAGACTTTTGTAAATGGTCACGGCAAACCCGGTGAACAAAGCAAATTGGTATCGCTGATTTGATCGGCTTCAACTAAATGAAAAAAGACGGTAACATGTCTTCCTGCGGCTTCTTCCTGAACTGAATCGAACCGAATACTTTTAATCTGATATACTCAAAAGGTTCGAAGTATCAATTGAGTACTTTTCAAAATATCAGGTAAAAAGTATCAACTCATACATTCGATGCTCGAACAAAATACAACCAAACAATTACTTTGGTATGGTTTACTTCCTCATATAATTGGTTATGCGAGAAAAATGAATTGTATATCAACTTATGATACTTTGGGATCTTTGCTACTAAGAACTAGGGAAGAATAGCTATGCATATATCAACATAATATGTATAGCTATATTAATGTATTCATCTCTCAATATTAATACATACATAAATGCTTTTCATTCTCACAAATAATATTATCAATGCACCAAAACAGATCAAACATATAAATGTTAACGTTTTCCTTTCCGAATTGATACTTTTGATCGAATTGATACTTTTGATCGAATTGATACTTTGTACCGAATTGATACTTTGAATCAATTGATCCTTTTGCGCTAGATTTGCGTGAAATTTTAGATAATTTTTACGATATAATTTTTTATAAATTTAACCAAATCTTCTCGATTCCTATTTGTTTAGATTATTTATAGGACTTAAATCTTTATTTTCGAAATAAAGATTAATTTACTAAAATAAAAGGTATCTGAAAAATATCCACCGATAAACATTTTGATTGAAAATTAATTTCATTAAATGATTTAAGCAAATAGGAATACAGAAGTTTGGTGAAATTTATAAAAAATTACATCATAAAAATTATCTAAAAGTATCAAGCAAATAACTCAAAAGAATCAATTCGATCCCAAGTATCAATTCGGTTCAAAGTATCAATTCGTTCAAAAGTATCAATTCGGTACAAGTATCAACTCGGTTGAAAGTATCAATTCAGAATTTGATTAAAAGAGTAAAAGTATTTATTATTATTATTGAAGGGCCATGTGGGCGATAAGCCACCTCGCACCTAAAAGATCTATTGTGCTGGACCCTGCTTAATTATCCGTTCAGTCAATATTCAGGTTCTTAATGAACTTGATAATACTTCCGGCCGGTACGTAATACATACTATCTGGGCTTATTGCTCTCCCTCCTAGATGTTTACTACTCTACAGCATGTAGTTTCGCTAGAAATAACTTCGAGAGGGCTGTCCCACTCCCGTATATTCCTACCCCTGCCCCGTCTTTCGTTTGAGTTTACTCTTACGAGTTGCTGGGAATTGCAAATCGCCTGTATGTCACCCAGCTTTACTACAGGAAGGCTAAATTCATCCATTCATCCACCGGCATATGCTGTTCCACCTTAGATTAGGGTTTTTTGTCAAGGTTTTTTCCTTTAGCGCCGTACTTTAACCTGTGCCAAATGGCCTTAGTTACCAGTGGTTGCCACGAGGAGGCAGCACGCACATTTGCGAATTATGAACAGGTTACCCCTTACACAATTGTATGCATCACGCAGCTGCCTAATACATGACCGGAATAGGTCACGTGATGCGCACCCTACTGGAAGGTTACGGAGCTGGTGGATAATTCTACTCAACTTTGGTCCCCCCTCTCCAATAGACGCCAAACCACCAAGAGTAAAAGTAAAACCTTATTCAAACGATTGCCCTCTTTTGATGCATTGCTGATATTGGTTTGTGAGAATGAGAAGTATGTAGGGATATAACAAACACACGTTAAATTTTTTTTATTTAGAAATGATGTACATAATATTTTGTATATTATGCAAATAAAATAATTATGATGATCTATCCATATTTATTCCTGCCTAATAATTAAATTATTAAGATTTTAAAAATAATTTATTATGTTATAATTTTGATTTAATTTGTCACATTAAACAAAATTAACATAATTTTACTCGAAAAAATTAGGTTGAGCGAAAAAATCGAAAAATATATCTGGTTCGAAAGTATCAATAATAAAAATTTTTTAAAAAAAAAAAATTTTTGAAGCGGAGTGGCGTAAGTGCTTTTAATAATTAATATTATTTTGTACAAACCACCAACATTTTTCACTTACGTAAAACTAAAAAAAAATAAAAATTTTATTTTTGAATTTATTTATTTTTATTTATTTAAAATTACAACTAGTTTCGATCTTGTAAAGATCATCTACACGTAATTTTTGCAATTAAAAAACTAAAGTAAAAACAACTCTTATATATACAAAAATTTTGTTTAACAGGTAAAAAAAAACAAAAAAAAAAAAAAAGACAAATGAGGCGGACAAACTCACAAATTTAATTAAAAATAAGGGGTGTTGCGCTCGTTATGGTTATTTTTAAAGGTTATTTTAAATAAGGCGGAATTATTTTTTGCATCATCTGTGTTCATGAGATTTGTGGTGCTGGCGATGTGGTATGACTCGTATGCATCTAGTTTCCATTTTTGATGTACTGTTTTTATTATTTTTGAAATAATGGTTTCTATTTTGTGGTTATGGTGGAATATATGATATGCAACACTAGATTTATTACAGTTGGCTTTTTCATGTTCTTTAGGCCTGATGCTGAAATATCTCGATGTCTGGCCGATGTAGGTGTCCTGGCAATTAGAACATTTAATTTGGTAAATTCCAGACCGTAAATCATGTGTTACCTTATCTTTAAAGTTGTTTAAATCCTTTTTGATGGTTGTTGATGGACGGGTGACAAGTTCTATGTTGTGTTTGTGGAAGACGCGCTGCAGTTTATTGGTGATATCCGGAAAGTATGGAACGCTGACTCTAGTAGCAAATTGAGTAGAATCCCCATTGAATAAATTTAACCTCCTCATCAAATTCCGACTGCTCCATAGCTATATTAAATAATCTATGCGCCATATAATGAAACGCTGCTTGCTTGTGCGTCACATGGTGAAATGAATCTACTGTTATGAATCTATTTGTATTTGTAGACTTTCTAAAAATTTCAAATTTTAGTTTATTGTTATTATTTCGGATGATTTTTATATCCAGTGGCCCTATTCTGGTAATTCCCGGGGAACGGGGAATAATTTTTTTTACAGCAGTTATTCCCACATACATATTTCCAACTTTTTATTCCCCATTTTCTTAAAGTGGATTCTGTCAATTGGGGAATAAATATACAGGGAAAATAAATTTAGTTGTATCAAAATTATTATAATAACTCTTATTTATTATAATACTATCTTTAAAATTATTAACAGTATTAATATTAGTAATTATTAATAACAACTACATATAAACCAGCATTATCATTAAAAATCTATTCCCCATCAATTCTTTCATAAAATCGGTGTGGAAAAACAAACGTCAAAACTGCTGTAATGGGGAATAATTTTTTCCCAATAAAAATCTTTCCCGAACACCAGAATACACTTTGGGGAAAAGGGAATAATACTGCAACAAAATTTAAAATTTCTATTCCCCGGGAATTACCAGAATAGGGCCACAGGAAGTTCAAAATGCCATTTTTCTCGGTTTCCATTGTAAACTTAATTGTTGGATCTATTGTATTAATATGGTTGAAAATAGATGACAAATGGGGCTGTTTCACTATTGCAAAAATGTCATCTACATATCTAAGCCAAATTCTGGGGAACAGGTTGAAGTTTTGTTTTAGATTTTCCTCCATGTTGCTCATGAATACGTTGCTTAGGTATGGCGCCAATTTGCTTCCCATGGATGTTCCGGATGTTTGCTGGTAAAATTTATCTCGAAATTAAACAAAATTCTGCTACATGTATCGACAATTTTGATGTAAGCTTGTATTTGACTTGCTGGTACTTGATTTTTTAAAAGATGATCTCTCCAAATTGTTTATTGCCGTTTTTATTGGGATACTCGGGAACAATGCCGTCACATCAAATGATACTAATATTTCATCAGGAGTTAATGTTATATCTGTTAGTTTTTCCACTAACTCCTTTGAATTTATTATACTGCATCCTTCTGGTGGTGGAATCATTTCCAGCTCTTTCAACAACCATTTAGCCATGTTTTCTGTAGGTGTCGAGATGTTTGATGCAATTGGTCTCATCTTGTTACCGGGCTTATGAATTTTCGGTAATGCATAAAGCTTCGACACCTTCGGATTGGTAAGGTCAAATTTGTACTCTAATTGACGATCATTCAATAAAGCTGCTATTTCCTTTGTTACATTTTTGGCTTGTTTGACCATGTTGTTGAGAGGGTCCCTTGGATTGTTGTTTCTCCAAGTGTGTTCTTTGTATGGACCTTCGGCTATTGTTGATAATCCTCGTTCATCGTAATCCCGTTTATCCAAAATGACGACCGCGTTCCCATTGTCTGCTTTCAGAAAAACGATGTCCTTCTTTTTTTTTGAGAGCCGTGATGTCCTTCTTTTTTTTGAGGCTTGGCTATCCTTCTTTCCGTTGTGTTGAAGAATAATTTTCTGTGCCTCAAATCTAATGTTTTTTTTTTACCAAGGAGGGGCAGCGAGTTATTCCACTTTCAATATCCACTACGATGTCTTCCAGAGGTGCTACGGCAGGTTTTTAGGTTAACCCCTTGTTGAGGATTTTTAATTCGTTGACTGTAAATTCTGTAGATGACATGTTGTGGACGAAGTTATCGATGATTGGAACCTCTAATATTAATGCTGTGACTATTTTTGAGTTTTTGGATTTTCTTGCGATGAATCTGGTTTTGTTTTTTCTGCACTTTTAATATTCTCCTATGAACATAACTATCGTTCTCTAACCACAAACAGTTAAATTTTACACCATCTAAATAATATTTAGAGGTAATTTTCAAGTGTGTGTAATATGTTTCGAGCTCTAGTTTATTCATTTTTTTTTATCTATAAGTGCTTTTTTTTTTTTGTTTTTTTACCTGTTAAACAAAATTTTTGTATTTATAAGAGTTGTTTTTACTTTAGTTTTTTAATTGCAAAAATTACCTGTAGATGATCTTTACAAGATTTCGATCTTCTCTTTACTAGTTGTAATTTTAAATAAATAAAAATAAATAAATTCAAAAATAAAAATTTTGTTTTTTTTATTTTTAAGTAAGTGAAAACTGTTGGTATTTTGTAATTGTACAAACTAATATTAATTATCGAAAGTATCAGGTTAAAAGTATCAGGTTCTTGACTCAAAAGTATCAATTGAAGCTGATACCTAAAAGTATCGATATCGATTAAACTCATCACTACTCAGCAACAGCATGAGCAATACTAAACTAACATTACTAACCACACATACAAAACCAACAGAAATGTTTATACAAGCCGTCTCGTTCGCTCCTTACACAGATCCTATCAACTATATTTATTATGAATCCAACGCCACTACATAAAAAGCCATGACACAAAAATGTGTGGTAGTATGTGTTAAGGGGATAAAGATTTTTATTTTCCTATGAAACGTAAACAAAATACTATGGGATTTTCAAACACATTTTTTTATATCGTCTCTATTTTCAATTTAAATAAATATTTTTATTTACAAATATAAATAATTTGATATCAAATATATTGAAATGTAAATTGTGAACAATTTTGATTGAAATTAATAATCATTTATTAAGTAATTTTGCATTTTTATAAAAATATTTGTTTCGGCATGCTTCGTGTTCCTCTAATCTTAATAAATTTATTAAGATTAGAGGAACACGAAGCATGCCGAAACAAATATTTTTATAAAAATGCAAAATTACTTAATAAATGATTTTTAATTTCAATCAAAATTGTTCACAATTTACATTTCAATATATTTGATATCAAATTATTTATATTTGTAAATAAAAATATTTATTTAAATTGAAAATAGAGACGATATAAAAAAATGTGTTTGAAAATCCCATAGTATTTTGTTTACGTTTCATAGGAAAATAAAAATCTTTATTCCCCTCTTTATATTAGTGGTTTGACTTTTTAGACTGATGTCACGGCTATTTATGTAGTGGCATTGATGAATCTATCACCTATACTTATTTGTTTTGTGTATATATACTTTCTGATTTATTTATATGCGTCACTAATACTAAGCCTTAACGTACTTTTTTATATCTTAAGTGTTTGTACTGTTTGGCTTGTATAAACATTTTTGTTGGTTTTGACCAAAAACATCTATAATTCCAAGACGAACTATACGAAATTTAAAGGTACAAAGTGACGACTGCCCATAGTGTTAGTTGTGTACATATAAGCCTTCAATAAAAAAACTAACCAACACTAATCTAATTTGTTTTGGTTTTGTGCTATGAAATATGAAAAAAAAAAACAAAAAATACATAAGAAGCAACAACAATATACATCACGGCAACGCCGTTTAATAATATCGTGTAAAAACAAATCCTATTTATGTGTATGTTTTGTGTTGGAATATAATACCAATTACAATAACAACAATGGTCGTACATATTTTTTGACAAAGGAAAAACATGTATAACCTAACCTAACCTATTTTTATTACACTCTAGACCAAAAATTGGCACATTTCATTGTGTTAAAAAATACGAATAAGCGTACATATTTTAATGCTTTACTACATGTTAAATATTAAAATATTAAGACACAATTCGATTTTTAATATTAAGACACCTTTTAAATTTAAATTATCTTAATAATTTTTTTATTAAATTCAAAAATGAATTCAAAAAGGTACAATATTTTTGTCAAGAGTGTACAAATAAAAAGTAAATATGTGTTTGTATGAAAATAAATGTAAAGTAATATGCGACGTTGCCGTCATCATTTAGTCACCAATACTACCTTCAGTAGCAATTACCAGCCAATAAAGAATAATAGTTTGTCTTGGAATTATAGATGTTTTTGGTTTTGACACATAGCATAACGATTAAACAATTTCAAAATTATTATTTTATTATTGCAGTTATCAATGTATAAGTGTCATATTCACAGCTCGCTAAGATGTATAACATTTAATATTAAAGTATGCGTGTAATTTTGTTTGTTTCTAATGTATTTCCATTTCACTTTTTTGAATCGCTTACACTACCCATACATAATTTTTGTACCTTTTCATTTTAATCTGGCGGAAATTGTAATTCGAATAAGTGTGCAAGTTCGGTGCATTTTGTGTTCGTTTTTCTCGAATGTTATGTACATATATAATTTGCAATTTCGTAAGTCAAAAATTTCATGTAAAAAAAGGAACGGAAAATCTGGTACGAACGAAATCGCAAATTATATACATACGAGAAAAACGAACACAAAATGCACCGAACTTGCACACTTATATAATTCGAATTACAATTTCCGCCAGATTAAAATGAAAAGGTACAAAAATTATGTATGGGTAGTGTAAGCGATTCAAAAAAGTGAAATGGAAATACATTAGAAACACACAGAATTACACGCACACTTTAAGTATTAAATATTATCAAAACCAACAAAAATGTTTATACAAGCCGTCTCGTTCGCTCCTTACACAGATCCTATCAAAAAAATGTACACTATATTTATTATGAATCTATCACCTATACTTATTTGTTTTGTGTATATATACTTTCTGATTTATTTATATGCATCACTAATACTAAGCCTTAACGTACTTTTTTATATCTTAAGTGTTTGTACTGTTTGGCTTGTATAAACATTTTTGTTGGTTTTGATATTATACATCGCCGTGAATCGTGAGCTGTGAAAATGACACTTATACATTGATACATAATAAAATAATAAGTTTGAAATTGTTTAATCGGTATGCTACGTTTAGTATTGCTCATGCTGTTGCTGAGTTTGGTTATGAGGCGAGTACAGGAAATAAAAACTATAAAAGTATGGTAGACAGATTCGAATGACATTCTCTAAATATGCACGCAAGGAAGAAGCCGCAGGAAAACATGCTACCGTCTTTCCAGCTGTTATGATTTTAAAGCGTACAGGATTTAGATGATTAATTTAACACAACTGTACTTTGCCCAAGCTCACCGAGACTTGGCTATACTGAAATTTAGTCGTTTGTATTTTTCTTTATTAACAAATAAATTATAAATTTCAATTTTTAATTAAACAATTAATGTTGGTAAGGTGCGTCCTCTAAACCTAATTGGAATAACTTTGTAACTAACTTTATAAACCAAAAATGTAACGCAATTTAAATAATGAGCGCAGCCGTCGAAATTTGCGTGAACTCGTAAAAGTATTATGTGAAAACCTTCATGTATAAGTATCCAGGGAATCATTTCAAGCTTCTGCGATGGGCCCGAGAAACCAAGATGCAGATAGGCGGCTGTCGTTCGCTTAGTATTTAAATTGCGTTACAGTTTTGGTTTAAAATGTCAATAAGTTATTCTATATTGGGTTTGGAGGACGAACCTTACATACATTAATTGTTTAATTAAAAAATAAAATTTATAATTTATTTGTTGACAAAGAAAAATACAAACGAGTAAATTTCTGCTGTTGTTCGCAAGGGCAACGGTGGGGTGAGACTATGTCTGGATACTCGGAAGGTCAATGAAGTTACAATTAAGGACGCATATCCGTTGCCACTGATTGAGGGATTACTAAATCTACTCGACCAAACTAATTTATTTCCTCGATCGACTTAAAAGATGCCTTTTGGCAAATCCCTCTTGACGTGGCATCACGTAATAAGATTGCATTCACCGTTCCGGGCCGGCCCCTCTATCACTTCACAGTGATGCCCTTCGGTCTGTGCAATGCTCCCCAGTCATTGTGCAGACTGACGCACAGGGTGATTCCGTGCCAGTTACATGACCGGGTCTTTGTCTATTTGACGACCTGCTCGTTGCCTCTGCTGATTTAGAAGAACATTTGTCTTTATTAGCAGAGATCGCAAGATTATTAAAATCGGCAAACCTAACAATTAATGTAGAAAAGAGCAGGTTCGTTCTGAGAGAGACAAAATACTTAAGTCATGTGATTGGTAATGGAGTCATTCGCATGGATCCAGATAAAATCAAAACCATAGCAGATTATCCAACTCCTCAGGCTGTGAGACAACTAAGGCAATTCCTGGGCTTGGCGGAGTGGTATCAGCGTTTCATTTTTTGTTATGCCTCAATCACGGCTCCACTAACGGACTTATTGAAAAAGAACCAAAAACTAGCTTGGAATGAATCAGCAGAGGAAGCGTTTAATAACTTGAAAACAGCGTTAACTTCTGCGCCAGTTTTGTGTAATCCGGATTTTGCTAGGCCATTCTATATTCAGTGCGACGCGAGTTCAACTGGCATAGGGAGCGTCCTGTTCCAAAAATCCGAGGACGAGGGGGAACACCCCATAGCTTATTATAGCCACAAGCTTAACTCTGCTCAGCATAAGTACAGTGTCACAGAATTAGAGTGCTTAGCGGCAGTTTTAAGCGTCAAGAAGTTTAGACCATATGTGGAGGGGTACACTTTCACCATCATTACGGATCATTCCAGTTTAAAATGGTTGATGGAGCAGAGAGACTTATCTGGACGGCTAGCTCGGTGGAGCCTAAAATTACAAGGGTACAACTTTAAATTCGAATATAGGAAAGGCTCCCAAAACTTGGTTCCCGATGCCCTATCCAGGATGAATCTCGAAGCCGTTGATGAATGGAGTCCTGGTGATGATGGCAGTGTATCACCTCTACATGTGGATCTGGATTCCACAGTTTTTCTGGACAGTACTTACGTTGACAGAATTAATGCTCTAAAGGAAAATACTTCATCAGCTAAAACCAACTTTAGAGAACTCAATGGGAAATTATACATATTTCCAAATAACGATAATATTTCTCTTAGTGACCTAACCTTATGGAAATTTGTTATTCCTGAATCATTGATTCCACCTCTGCTGAAACAATCACATAATTCTCCGACCGGTGCTCATTTAGGTCAGACCAAAACTCTAGAAGTTCTGCAACGTCAATTTTATTGGGCTACGATGGCTCGTGATGTGCGAGATTATATACGCAAATGTGAGATCTGTAAGACTACCAAAGCTACAAATTATGCCACACAACCCGAAATGGGTAAATTTATGGAGATACATCGACCATTCCAGAAATTATTCATGGATTTTTTGGGACCTTATCCGAGAAGTCGATTTGGAAATACTCACATATTGAGTTTGTTGGACCTATATTCAAAATTGGTTATACTGGAACCTTTTAAAACTGCCACAGCCAACAGCGTAGTTAGCTTCCTGAAAAAACGTGTTTTTAGTATTTTTAGAGCCAGAAATATTAACCACTGATAATGGACCTCAATTCAAATCAAAAGTGCTGGCTGAATTATTGGAGCGTTACGGCGTTTTTCATCAGTTTACACCGATTTATTCTCCGTAGACAAATGCGTCTGAGAGGGTGAATAGAACGATTCTCTCTGCGGTTCGTTTCTATATTAAAGACAATCATAAAAACTGGGATGCACATATAGATGAGATTGGTTCGGCTCTAAGAAATGTGGTTCACGGCTCTACTGGTTTTTCTACCCACTTTCTGACTTTTGGTCAGCATATGGTAACCCACGGTTCTTCATATAAGCTTATGCGCGACCTTAATCTTTTAACCGTTGTGTCTATACCCAAAAAATTATACACTATTCTATACCCGACCCACCCGGGTGGCCACATGTATTTTCTTGTTAATATCGAAAATTTTTGTATTTGCCAGTGTATTATTGCCTTTATTTATTTTAATATACTATTTTAAACGTTATAAAACAAAAATAATAAATAAAAAATGGGGAATCCCCGGTTAATGCTAGTAAAACAAAACAGAAAAGAATCGTTTAGGTGAGCTGAGGAAATTAGAGTAGGTGTGGTATTCAAATGGAAAGGTTGATTGCGGAAGTGATTTTTTTTGTAAATAAATATATATGTGAGTGATAAAATGGCGGACCACAGAGACATTTCAAATGCTGAGTTTAGACGGTAAGATTTATTATTTGGATGATCCGTTCGGTTTTTTTACATTTATATACACATTTTTGCCCTAGTTTGTCGTATGAAGATCAACAAGCATACCTAAATCGTTTATTAGAGGAATGTGACGATGACGAAGAAGTGCTTGATTTTGTTGACGACGGCTCAGAAGATGAGTGGCTTCCTACAGCAGCGGATAGAAACGTGGAAGATTCAGACATAGAGGACGTTTATGAAGATCATGAAGTCCATATTGAAGTGTCTGATGAAGAAATTTTCAGCGATAGTGAAGTTGAAGACGAAGGAGAAACTGGAAGTGCAAATTGTAATAATTCGCCTTATCTAAAAGGAAAAGATGGATCGATATGGAGACAAAATCCTCCTCAAAGGCAAACATTGAGACACAATATTCTCAGGAGTCAACGAAGTGGGCCATCGCGATCGACCGAAATGTTATCTGTAAGAGATACCTTCAAGTGTATATTTACGGACGTCATGTGTGAAATAATCATTAGACACACAAACAGGAAGGCCAATGTATACTTCATATAGTAGACACAGAACACAATATTCTAAATCGGGATAAACCGCAGAAAATCTGGAAATTATTGACATTTCAGTATTCAGTATTCTGTATTCTGTATTCTGTATTCTGTATTCTGTATTCTGTATTCTGTATTCTGTATTCTGTATTCAGTATTCAGTATTCTGTATTCTGTATTCAGTATTCAGTATTCAGTATTCTGTATTCAGTATTCTGTATTCAGTATTCAGTATTCAGTATTCTGTATTCTGTATTCTGTATTCTGTATTCTGTATTCAGTATTCTGTATTCAGTATTCAGTATTCAGTATTCAGTATTCAGTATTCAGTATTCAGTATTCTGTATTCAGTATTCAGTATTCAGTATTCAGTATTCTGTATTCAGTATTCTGTATTCAGTATTCAGTATTCAGTATTCTGTATTCTGTATTCAGTATTCTGTATTCTGTATTCTGTATTCAGTATTCTGTATTCAGTATTCAGTATTCAGTATTCAGTATTCAGTATTCAGTATTCAGTATTCTGTATTCTGTATTCAGTATTCAGTATTCTGTATTCTGTATTCAGTATTCTGTATTCAGTATTCTGTATTCAGTATTCAGTATTCAGTATTCTGTATTCAGTATTCAGTATTCAGTATTCTGTATTCAGTATTCAGTATTCTGTATTCTGTATTCTGTATTCTGTATTCTGTATTCTGTATTCAGTATTCAGTATTCAGTATTCAGTATTCAGTATTCAGTATAAAACAAAATTTTTTGTGTAGGACAAACAAGATTCACCCAGTATATGCCGTCCAAACCGGCAAAATATGGGATCAAAGTATGGTGGGTTTGCGGTGCTGCTAACTCTTACCCAATAACGGGGCAGATATATACGGGTAAGCAACCATCAGGCAGGGAAATCAATCAAGGAGAGCGGGTTGTCAAGGACCTATGCGCCCGTTTCAAAGGGTCTGGGAGAAATATAGTAACTGACAATTTTTTTACAACATTGCCGCTTGCTCGTTTATTGATCTCTTGGGACTTATCAATAGTCGGGACATTAAAAAAAAATAAACCCTATGTTCCAAAAGAAATGTTGCCGTCCAGATCTCGGGAAATTTATTCGTCAATTTTTGGATTCAGCGATGATAATATTACACTTTGTTCGTATGTCCCCAAAAAAAATAAGAGTGTATTATTATTATCTACGCAGCATTATACGGATTCAGTAATTGGAGACAAAAAAAAACCGGAAATCATTCATTATTACAATGGAAAAAAAGGTGGAGTAGATAATATGGACAAACTGGTCACTCATTATACAACCAAACGAAGGACGAAAAGATGGCCTGTAGCATTTTTTTACAATATAATTGATGTAGCTTGCGTCGCGGCTTACAAAATTTACATAGAAAATAACCCGGCTAGATCAAACAAAACACACAATCGTCGAGAATTCTTGAAAGATCTTGTGCTTCAATTAGCTCTACCGCATGTGTCAGATCGATCAACCATACCAAATGTATATAGAAATTTTAATTCACGTTCAGGGATAGAATGCATACTTGGCAAACCGCTCTATGTACCAATAAACCAGGAATTAACAACGTCTGGAGTACCTAATGTGTTACGCAACAACGATGGCCGAATTCCTCAAGTTGGCAAATGCTGGATTTGTTTGTCTTCCGATCCCAAAAAACGACGAAATTCACGGAAATCCTGTAGTATCTGTAGAAGACCAGTATGTGTAGAACATACGAACACTCAAATAAAGTGTTCTAAGTGTTAATAGTTTTAATTTTTTTTGTAAATTTTTACCAAATTGAATTTCTTATTTTGTAAACATATTTTTAATAACCAACTGAATTATTTATGTGATAATTTTTGATTTTTTCTGTGATGAAATGTTGATTTAAACAATAAAATGTTATACAAATAGCATATTCAGTGTTTTTTTTAAATGGCCACCCGGGTGGCCGGGTATAGACTACAAGAGTAATAATATTGGTAAACGAATAATTTAGTTCAGCAATAATTTTTAGTTAACTTCTGTTCAAAGATCAATAAAAAATAAGTAGTTCTTGGATGTCAAGGAGTAGGGATAGTCTAACTGTGAAATTGAAAAAGTTACGAGCATTTTAAATCGAAATGGCCACCCGGGTGCCCGGGTATAGACACAAGGGTTAAGCGATAGACAAGCATCAGTAAGGGATATCAATAATCGCCTTTCAACTGTTCAAGAATCAGTGTTGGAACGACTTTATAACGCGTACCAAAGGAACCTCACCACCTACAACAGTAGGTACATACATAAAAATAAAAATATAATTAAATAACAAACGAAAAACTAAAATTTGGTTAAAATTCTGGTGACTAATTTTTTTTGTAAATGGACTGCTTAATTAATAGTGTAAGAATAGTGTAATATAATAAATTGATTTAAATAAATAAATAAAACAAAAAGTGAACAAAATGTGCAATGGCAGCGGCCATATAGACGGATAGTTATGATTCGAGCAAGTGAATAAACTGATAGTGGCTCTGTATACGCTCTGTATAAAAAAAAAAACATAAAATAAATATTAAAAGTGTATGAATAATATGAAACTAAAAGTGATAATATAAAATTTGTGTATTAACTAAATAATATAACTCTAAAACAAAATTATTTATTACGTTAAATAAATCCTATAAATTGTACAGATACGAGTATAATATTACAGTTAAGTTGTTATCACAGTTTTGTTCTCGAAATTCACCGAACGAAATCACAGCTTTTATAACCACAGCTGTGTTGTGTAGCCTAAGATCATATGATCATTTGTATCATCTTTTTTTTTGTCTTGATACAACGGATTAAGTGCTTCGAGACGATGAGAAAAACAAAATAACGTACGGGATCGGATCCGCAACGCTTCGGAACTTTCATGCAATCCAAATCGCAAGTTGTTATTGTAGTACATAATATTAATAAATTTGTTTTGTATATTTTCTTATATATTTGTTGTTGTCATAATTGGTTATACATCTTTGAAATAGTATAAAATTAATAATTGATACCAAATATCGTTAAGGTAATATTTTTTTTGTTGATCATTTAGTTGTTAAATTATTATGGCCACATTTTCTATTATTAAACTTAGGATTAAGTTATTTATCTCTATGTAAAGCTCAATTCAAACATAGGTTTCAGTATTTAATTTAATTTTTTTTTTTTTTTTGAGTCGCTATTGGCATACGTTCACACCTTTTCTTATGTTAATTTGTTTTTTATTTTATAAATTATAATTATTTCTTTTGAATTGGATTATCAATAAATGAAATTATTAAATTAGTTATTTACTATGATAATTGAATGTTTTTTTTTATATAAATGAGAATATAATGTCAACGTAATTTTTCTTATTTTTCCACTGTAAATGTGATCACAGTGTACCTCCCTACGGTATATACCCTTTTAGACGTAACTAACCAACATCAAGCAGCAATAACTAGCTCGACCTCGGTCCACAAAACAACCCCCCAGCCACTGACAGCTAGCCGGCTGAAATATGCTGCGTGGATCAACCGAGGAAGAGTCTTCAGCGGGTTTATATTCCTTTCGAATATCGAGATGTTTATACAACTCGTTACAACACCATTACACCAATCCCTCGATTTACGAAATCTTTTTTTACGATTTTTCGGAAAATTTACGAAAAATTAGGTTAATGAAATTTCCATTCACCAAATTTTCCAAAAATTCGTAAAAAGAGATTTCGTAAATCACGGAATGATTGTACTCATACACGGCAATATTATTGAAGATTCCATACTTAGACTTTTGTGAATAGTCACAACAAACCCGGTGAACAAAGCAAATTGGCATCGCCGATTTGATCTGTTTCAACTAAATGAAATAGGGCGGTTCTATTAGGCATAGACGCTATTTTGACTGTAAAATCATAGCAACTGGAAAGACGGTAGCATGTCTTCCTGCAGCTTCTTCCTTGCGTGCATCTTTAAAGAATGGCACTCGAATCTGTTTACCACTTTTATAGTTTTTGTTTCCTGTAATCCCCGCATAACCAAACGCAGCAACAGCATGAGCAACACTAAATATAGCATACCGATTAAATAAATTCAAAATTATTATTTTACTATGTATCAATGTATGTATGTATAAGTATCATTTCAAAACCAACACTAATGTAATACTACAAGCCTGATTCAGTGATGAAGCACACAGATACCCTCTGACCAAAACCAACACTAATGTAATACTACAAGCCTGATTCAGTGATGAAGCACACAGATACCCTCTGACATTAAATACCTTATCCTTGAAAGTGTTAGTGCGAAAATAGAATAAAAATACTTTCATCTAACCAATGCCACTACATAAATAGCCGTGACATCAGTCTAAAAAGTCAAATCACTAATATAAAGAGGGGAATAAAGATTTTTATTTTCCTATGAAACGTAAACAAAATACTATGGGATTTTCAAACACATTTTTTTATATCGTCTCTATTTTCAATTTAAATAAATATTTTTATTTACAAACATAAATAATTTGATATCAAATATATTGAAATGTAAATTGTGAACAATTTTGATTGAAATTAATAATCATTTATTAAGTAATTTTGCATTTATATAAAAATATTTGTTTCTCAAAACATCGGCATGCTTCGTGTTCCTCTAATCTTAATAAATTTATTATGAAAATGAAATTTTTAGAGGAACACGAAGCACGACGATGTTTTGAGAAACAAATATTTTTATAAAAATGCAAAATTACTTAATAAATGATTATTAATTTCAATCAAAATTGTTCACAATTTACATTTCAATATATTTGATATCAAATTATTTATATTTGTAAATAAAAATATTTATTTAAATTGAAAATAGAGACGATATAAAAAAATGTGTTTGAAAATCCCATAGTATTTTGTTTACGTTTCATAGGAAAATAAAAATCTTTATCCCCTTAACACATACTACCACACATTTTTGTGTCATGGCTTTTTATGTAGTGGCGTTGGTTGATAGCTAACTTACACACATTTAATAATATATACTGAAGAGTGTATTGGTCACTACAAAAAACCATATAAAAAAAATTCAAATTTTTTTGTTTCTTACCACTACTAATTCCAGTTGATATCACACACTACTTAATATCAACTAACAATTGAGCATTTTACTCTCTGTTTTTTGCTCTTCTTCTACAACAAAACTCAATTTTACGAAATGTCAAAATCAAAACCATAACCTGCTAAAATTCAGGAGGTTATGATCAAAACTCAGAAATCGTGAAGTTAAACCCCATTAATTAATTAATTACAAGAAATTAAAGTAAGTTTAAATGATTTTTAAAGTAATTTATATTAGTTTACGTGATTTAAAATTTTATATGTGCTGTTATAATTTCCTTTTTTAATTTTGAAGAAAATACAAAGAAGTGCATACACGATGCCAACCATTGAAATGTATGTTATGCGGTGAATCATTTCTCGAGGAATCAATTATTAAATCTCATATACGTATCGTGCACGCAAACGAATTAACTCAACATTCGTGCCGCCTTTATGGTAAATTGTGTCGCGATAGTCGAACCCTATCGAAACATTTATGGGAACATTTCAGCGAAAAAAATCATTCCTGTTCGGCATATGGTTTCGCATCGAAATAAAACTGTTACGTGTGATATGTGCGGAGAAGAATTTCCCGATGGACGCTCCCTCATGAATCATCGTCATTCGCATACGAATATTACAGGGCGACAATTCCCTTGTCGCGAGTGTGGCAAAATATTTGGTTCGCGTAGTTCACAACAAATTCATATACGTGTTCATACGGGTGAGAAACCTTACTGGTGCCGTTATTGTTGGAAAGCTTTTGCTGATTGTGGGACATTACGAAAATATGAAAGGATTCATACACGTGAGAAACCTTACGTTTGTTCAGAACATTACGATCACATCATTCGAGCCCTGACACTAAAAGGGGAAATTCCAATACACCTTATTACTGCCAAGTTTGTCACGAGTTATTTGTAATGTCACTAGATTTAATTCAACACAGTGACATGAATACGGCCGTGAAGAGACAATCGATTGCAAGTAAATGTAGAACGGTGGAGAATTAATTATAATATTTGTCATATCAATGTGTATTCTATTTTATATTTATAGACGGAGCCACGAAAATATAAACGGAGAAGGAAATTAAAACCGCACGTTGGAAAAATTTCGTGCCGAAAAAATGGCAAATTATTTTCGGTTTTTATTTTGAGCATAATTTGCATTTTGATTTATATACCAATTAATATTCCAGTTACCAAAGTAAGACGGCAATAAAATAATATGAGAATGATAAAAAAAAATCGTTACAAAAAAATTAAAAAGAAAAATTCTTTCTGTATACATTGTTTATAGTTTAAAAATTAAATAATTATGTCAAAAAAAGTTTCTAAGATTTTTTAATTACAAAAATAGTTTTTTAATGCCTCAGAAGTTGACCAATAAGTCGAAATATAAGGTTAAAAACTGTTAAGTTTTTTTTAATTAAATATTGGGTTTTATTTAAAATAAGCGGAAATTAAAATATTTAAATAAAATGACTGTTGCACATGATTCGTTTTTATTGGTTTAGATTTTACTCTCTTTTAGTTTCATAGTATGCGAATGTTTATGTTTTCTACACTGTATTCACAACCATATATATATACGCTGTCATTTCACAAATATATTCATCAGTATAGATACTTCTACAGCATTAGTATACATTTGATTGGGCTTTCTAAAGAGAGAATTTTAGCAGGTTATGCCTCAATTCCATTGTGAAAAATTGACTGAGCTGACTTGAAGTTGGAAGAAGACAAAAAAAAATAAGCCATCAGAGTGACAAAGACAAAGTATTTTGTTATTGTTTTTTTTTATAGCAAATTTTATGGATACATTTTGACAGCGATAGTGAACCTAACCTAAAAAAAATCACAATTATTTCTTGAGTACGAGTGTAACGTCTAAAATACGATGCAAGTGTGAAAGCGATGAAAAGTGTACCCTTTCCTGGAAATTTATGGCGATTGCTTGTAAAGTTATTGATGTCACGTTGAGAGAAGATTTCGGTTTTGAACTCATTTGGGTATTCAGCGGTCGTCGTGGTATCCATTGTTGGGTGTGTGATCAAACAGCTCGCGCTTTAGATTCTAAATCACGATCTTGTCTAGCCGAATACATTAATATTATGTCGTCTGGAGGCGTAGGCTCAACACCAACTGTACATATTATCAATAAAATGCATCACAGTATCAAGCGATCGTTAAAATTGATTGAACCGTATTTCGAGGAAGTGATATTGTAAGACCAAAATTTTTTTGCCACACCTAAAGGCCTTAAGAAATTATTATCATTTGTTCCGGACGAAATGCTGAAACGGGATATAAGCGACCAGATAGCAAAAGTGCAATCGAAAAATTCATCCAAAGAGATTTGGGCGAAATTCGAGCAGCATATTCAATCGGCCCATCGGACTGGTTAAGTGGGTCGAAAATTAAAATGTTTGATAGAAGAAATTCAATTATCGCTGCTATATCCCCGTCTCGATATCAACGTAACAAAAGGACTTAACCATTTGTTAAAGGCACCATTCTGTGTTCATTCAAAAACCGGTAAAGTTTGTGTACCATTCAATCCAAATTTGGCGCATAAATTTGTTCCAACCACAGTGCCAACAATCGAGTAAGTATTACAGTCTAGAGGTGAATAGAGCAGCTTTCAAATAATGTTTGTTGTTTTGATTTGATTTTAGTGTTCTGATCGAAGAAATGAATCAGTTTGATGCTACGCTGGTTGACGACAACAATACAAACCATAAGTTCAAAATTAAAGATTACAAGAAAACCAAAATGTTAAAAGGTGTTATGGTGTTTGAAGAGTTTTTACGAAAAATAAAATCTAAACAAAAACAGGAACGGGCGCCTACCGTTGAAAGCATGGAATTTTAATCTTGTACTTTGTAATCATTTTGAAAATAAATTATTTGTTAAACTTGCATCTATCGATGTTTGCATATCTCATCAACAATTTCAGTTTTCCCTTATCATATGATGTGCATTTTGCTTGGTAGTCGAATTTTCATCCCACTTCGTTTCTTGGGTCTCCAAATCGATTTTAAGAATAATTTCGGAATAATAAGACAACCAAATTGATTGTTTTTAAATACAACAAATTTATTATAAATATAAAAAAATCGTAACCACAATCGACTACGGATGGTTCGGTTTTTGTAGTTTATGTCGCTGATGTTCCATAGCGGTGGTCGGGACCGCACCGCTTCAATAATAGTTTCTGAAAAATAAAATTATTTGATTACATTTCAATAAAACATTTTATTAATGAATTAAATAAAATTATATCTTACCGCTGCAGGGCTCCAGATTCTCCATAGGTGTTGATGTGGCCGTTGCATAGTCCACATCAACTTCTGGTTCAGTATCCAGTTCTAAAACAATAAAAATATTTTATAAAATTTCAACTAAAAATTTAATCATTTTATACACATACCTGTTTGTATATCGCTGTGATCACTCCATGTAAGAAAGTTGGCGAAATACGTGGACACATTCTGACCCTCGCCTCTTGAGGATGACGGCGGGTTATATAATTCATTGGATAAAATGATAACTTTTTTGCTACCTGAAATTAAAAAAAATTATAAATCTACTGATCGATAAATAATTCTGTTTTTATTGACATGGTGGTTTTATGAGATAAATGGAACCCGTGAAAATAAACAAAAAAAAATGGTTCAAAACCATGAATTTATTTGGTTTTTAAACGTTTAATTTATGTGATTTTTCATGAAAAATTTCACGATTGACAATTATTAAAATTAACAAGACAATGAAATAAATATTATCACAAATAATTAAAAAAAAATTATAATAAAAATTATTTTTATCACACGTTTGCCCGCGTTTTTTTTTTATCCAATATTCTCGTCTTCAAAAAAAATTTACATATTTACATAAAACCTACACATAATTTCATGCAAACTTACCGTATTTATCCATTATTTCCAATTACAATGTAGCTAGATACAAAATAGATAAATTTAATTACAATACAATGTAGATAAATTAAAACTTATTTTAATTTGAGGTTATGTCCCACCTCGATTTTTCACTTTATAAAATTTTTACCAAAAAAAGTTTTTAATGGTTTTTAATCACAAAATAATACACTAAAATAAAAAGTTTTTAATCACAAAATAATTGTATACAATTATACAATTTATTAATTTTATCACAGTTTTTTTTTATCACTTGGTTTCTTCAACCGGCACAGAAAATAATGACAATAATGACACTTTGCCATAAAATTAGCCAACTTGGCTTAGAGTTTTGACAGCAAACAAAAACATAACCAAGAAATATTAGAAAAATCAAGTATTTGTATTAATTTGAATATTTCCACGTTTCAAAATAATCTAAAAAATTAATTATTATTAATACTCATATCAGAATTATTTTATTCAATTTATTTTCGTCATAAAATACAAAATTAAAAAATTCTTTCCCATAAAAATACCAAACAATTAAAATTATCAGTGTGTGCGAGAAATATTTTTCATCGGTACACAAAATTTATGTTCATGTATTAGTTGGACTGCCATAAAAAGTTCTCGATTTGATACTTTTTTTTAATTTCGATCTCAGTGCACTAACACAGACACACATTTTTGGTAAGTAAAATTTTGACTGACTCCGTTGTGTGTCTCGTTCACACAACCACCGAATCTATATTTTTATCTCAAGTTATTTTTACTGATAAACTTTGTTTCACAATGGAATTGAGGCATTATGCTTGTAGTACATTAATGTTGGTTTTGATCATTTTCACAGCTCGCTAGTCGCTATCAAGGTATATAGATTAATATGGTATTGGATGTGGATATTGCGCATGTATAATGCTATCTATTTCTCAAATTTTTACGTCACGTGTATGGTAATGTATTGTAGTTTTGTTTTAAAAAGTGATTGATAAACGAAAACAAGAGGGTCATGGTCGAATGTTATAAACTGAACCAACAAATGAATAACGTGAAACAAATATTTACGGGCAATCAATAAAATGAAATGAAAAATAAGTGAAAAAGAATTCGAAGGGGAGTCGATGAAATTCCTCAAGCTATCGCTATTTAAGCTAGCGAATCAAAAGCTTATATCGATTATTATTAAAAAAGAAATATCCGATTCCTGCTATATCAACATTGAGACGTTGGGCCTCAAAAATTAATATAAATCCTGGATACCTAAACGTTGTATTCAAACTAATGGAAAATGTGAATATTTCGACTCAACAAAAGGTTTGCGTTTTCATGGCGGATGAGATGAAGATTCAAAAATATTATGAATATGACCAGAAATCAGATATATTACTTGGTCCGACTAATTATGTCCAAGTTGTAATGGTAAGAGGTCTGTTTGAAAATTGGAAACAACCGGTGTTTTACAATTATGATGCAAAACTTACTAAAACCATACTAGAAACGATAATTGTGAAGTTAAATAAATTGTTAATCCCTGTGATGTTCGGAAGAAAGTATATATGATTTGTGACAATCAAACTTTTAAGGAATCATTTTTTGGATTCTGGAATCTTACTCAATAACAATTTATTGAAAAAAGAACCACTCCATGAACTACTCGAAAATCAATGTAAAAGTGATTTGAAAATCGCAAGCCGATTAACTTCAACTCATCTGACAGTGAAAGGTTGACACAGACAAAAGCTAAAATTTGCAACCCAATTATTTTCGTACACTAATTCTTGTGCTCTAATTAGAATGGGTAGTTTAGGCATTATAACATCCAAACACTGGCATGAACTGACAAATTTGCTTAAACAGGTAAATTAAATTTATTAAACACTTTATTTTTTTTATTTTATTAATTATGGCTTTTATATATGTATATTAGGTTAACGATTGGTTTGATACATTTAATTACAGGGTTCCCAAAATTCAATTTCGCCCAAGAATGGCCGCATATGGTTTGACCATGCCAGAACACGAAGAGATATTAAATGACGTGGAAAATGTTATTAAACAAATGCGGGTAGGTAATAATATAAGACAGAAGTGTGGCCAACACACGACTTTCTTTTACGAACAGAGAATTTTGATAAATTTTATTTTTTTTTATAATTTCTTTTTTAATTTTTTTTTTTTTAATTTTTAATTTTTTTTTTTTATTTGTTTTCGAAACCTACTTCTTCGGACTCAGGGGACCTCAAAACAAATAAATCTCTAAAAATCTCAAGGTCCAAAATTTTCATGATTACTATACATACTTTATTTTACTAGAGTAAAAGAAAGTAAAAGGGATACTCATTAACATCTATGCATTAAGAATGCTATTCGTAGACCTCAAAGAGGAATATAAAATTAGTTATATATGTACTGACATATCGGTTAAATCAGGATCATCTGGAAATGTTTTTTGACGTTATGCGGGCAAACCGGGTTACAATTTAAATATCGACCTCGTAGTCATTTATTGGGACGAAATGAGTGTGTTATTTCTGAATCTGCAAATGTAGAATCAAAAACGATGTAATACAGAGACGTCTCGTGAACATTTATTTTCAAAAAATAAAAAAAACTACAACAACAAATGAAAAATACAGTAGAACTGTAATAACTTTATCTTCTTAAACCCTTTAAATCAGACTCTCTGCTGTTAATTTCTTCTTACCTCTTACTTCTTTTTGATTTGCGTTTGACTTTGAATTGAGTTTGCTCTACGAGTATAAAAATATAAAAAACAAATCGAACAAAATTTCGTATTTCTCACTACTTTTATTTTTGTTTATTTTTTGGTGTTTACAATTTTTATGTGTGAGTACGTACATCCCTTTAAACAAAATTTGTGATAGTTTGCAACAAATAAATAAAAAACATTTTGAGATGCATAGAAAATAAACGCATCTCGTATAGTTTCCTAATGACGGTGTTTACACTAGGCATTTTATTCCTGGAATTTTTTCTCTTTTCATACAAAACCGGTTTTGTGTGATTTTATTTTTGGGATTTTTTTTACACCAAAATTTTGTTGGTTTCTTTGGATTCTTCGAACTAACACAAACAAAAATTATTAAGGCCCTTTCCGAAAGTTATACTTATTTATTTAGACCTACTTCTTTAAATAAGTATGTTGGCGAGGTAACTTAAAATAAGTATGTTCTTACAAAAAAAACATCTTAAACGAAAACCAAAATTCTGTTAATTTCATTGCAACCATATTGTGATATTATGTAGTAATTAAGTTTTATAAAAAATTTAATTAAAAATTAATTTATAGTTACAAAATAGTCAAAATAAAAAATAAGTATGGGAAATCAATTCGGATGATTTTACATACTTATTTAAAATGGCGGCAAATAAGTATGTCGAAATAAATAAGTATAACTTTCGAAAAGGGCCTACATGTTTGAAGAACAAATACGAAATGATAATATTTTTTACACATACATAGGAAAAAATTCCGGTTTTTTAATGCTTAGTGTAAACGATGAGGGATTTTGTTGCCGAAGAATCCGGAATAAAATGCCTAATGTAAACACCCCCAATAAGTTTATGTTATTGGTTTTGGATTTTTTAACCTTTATTTAACCTTTTCCCGGCTGAATAAAAAAAAACTACATATTTCGTCTGGAGTTCATATTTTGTATATAAAAATAAAGCGAATTTATGTTACTAACATGGGTGTACATTGCGTTATGAACTATTTGTTGTGCCAAGCTGGGAATATACATATGATTATGATACTTACTAAATGTGGCATTCTAAATTGAATTTTAGATGAAGCTCTGGAATATGGCCAAGTATAATGGAACTTGTCTATTTCTCAACCGCTTATAATGAAATTTTTTATGTGCGTTTGAAATGGGATTTTAAAACGATTTTTAAAAGAAGTTCTGACATATGACCAAGAATGATGGCACTTGCCTATTTCTCAACCGATTATGATGAAATTTGACAATTGCATTGGAAATGGGATTCTAAAATGATTTTTGGGTAAAGTTCTGGAACATGGCCAAGTATAATGGAACTTGCCTATTTCTCAACTAATTATGATGAAATTCGGTTTGTGCGTTGGAAATTGGATTCTAAAATGATTTTTGGAAGAAGTTCTGGAATATGGCAAAGTAGGATGGAACTTAGCTATTTCTAAACCGATTATGATGAAATTCGACTTGTACAATGGAAATGAGATGTTCAAATGATTTTTAGATGAAGTTCTGGAATATAACCAAGTATGATGTAACTTGTCTATTTCTTAACCGATTTTGATGAAACTTGACACGTGCGATAGAAATGGGATTCTAAAATGATATTTAGATGAAGTTCTGGAATATGGTCAATTAGGAAGGAACTCGGTTATTTCTCAACTGATTAAGATGAAATTCGAATTGTACGATGGAAATGAGATCTTCAAATCATTTTTAGATGAAGTTCTGGGGTAAGGCTAAGTAGGATGGAACTTGGGTATTTCTTAACCGAGTACGATGAAATTCTACATGTATGATGGAAATGCGATCTTCAAATGATTTTTTTGGTGAAGTTCTGGAATATTGCCAAGTAGGATGGAACTTGTCTATTTCTTGAACGATTTTGACGAAATTCGACTTGTATGATGGAAATGGGATCTTCAAATGATTTTTAGATGAAGTTCTGAAATATGGCCAACTAGGATGGAACTTGGCTATTTCTTAAACGATTTTGACGAAATTCTACTTATACGACGGAAATGGGATCTTCAAATGATTTTTAGATGAAGTTCTGGAATATGGCCAAGTAGGATAGAACTTGCGTATTTCTTGAACGATTTTGACGAAATTCGACTTGTATGATGGAAATGGGATCTTCAAACAATTTTTAGATGAAGTTCTGAAATATGGCCAACTAGGAAGGAACTTGGCTATTTCTTGAACGATTTTGACGAAATTCTACTTATACGACGGAAATGGGATCTTCAAATGATTTTTAGATGAAGTTCTGGAATATGGCCAAGTAGAATGGAACTTGGATATTTCTTGAACGATTTTGATGAAATTCGACCAGTGCGATACAAATGGGATTCTAAAATGATATTAAGAAAAAGTTCTGGAATATGGCCAATTAGGAAGGAACTCGGTTATTTCTCAATCGATTATGATAAAATTTTACTTGTGTGTTTACAGAGGAGAATACAATTTTGTGAACAATTAAAATTGTTGGTTTAGAAATTCGATATGAAGTCTTGCAAGTATGTCAAAGGTGTTAAAGATTTTTTCTATTAGATTGATTATTTACTTGAAGATATTTTTCCGCAATTATTTTAAAAACACTTTTGATTGAAATATAATGTGACTCTAAAGAAATAAAATAAACTTTGTTTGGGGGATTTTACTAACAATTGAGCTAATAACAAGTAAAATGAGGGGGCATTAGAATAAATATTACCTGTCGCACTGTCACAAAGCTAGTTAGAAACACTTTCTATACAATAAGCATTGAGAAGCATAATGGAGATTGGCTGAAAAGAATCTCTATTTGAATTGCGGAAAAGCCGGTCTTTCTTATTTTTAGAATTCTTTTAATATACAATTTAAAATTAGTTTAGGCAAAGCGAGAAAACGCTAGTAATAAATCAGAAAGAGTTCTAAATATGACGAAATTGACAATTCTGTACTACACCTATTCATGCTGTCATGTTTTTTGGCCATAACACAGCTTTTCGAAATTGTTTTTGTAACACGACACAAGCATCATGAATAACATGAGATAGTATTGGGCGATTTCAGCTCTATCAACTGTTGGCAATATGTTGACTAAAATAACCCTGTTGTTTTCTGAATGCCCCGATTTATCGAAAATTTCATGGCAATGTTATGTATCGAATGTCATTTAGCCCATCAGTAAATTTTGAAACCCAACATGTTGCGGGACCTGAAAGCGCCCAATGGCACCCATTTCCAAGCCATTGAAAGCTTACTAAAAGCGATTGCCTTGGAGTCAGTGCTTTAATTTCCGACTTTATTTTTTAAAGCCAACATAACAAAAATTCGTCGATCTCATACTGTTTGAATAATAATTCAAATCGAATCATTTTTGACGTCAAGAACGACGTGATGATAATTATATTTAGCAAAAATCATGGAACATATCAAACACCTGATAAATAAAAGCACATAAGCAGCACGGTTATTGTACAATTGAAATTGTAATTAAATTAGTATTTTATATAAAAACTGCTAGTACTTAAGCAAATTAATTAATGAAATATATGTATTATTAGGTAAAAATTATATTAAATATAAGTGATAATTATAATAATTATTATAATAAGTGATATATGCAAAATGAAAAGTTTGTGATCGAATAGACCCCTTGTTTGATTCATAAATTTATTTTAGAATTATGTTCATTTTACACTTTACAGGGATATCAACTACAGTTTCGTTAAATAGACTACAATTTAAAATGATCAGGCAATCAAGAAGCTATAGCAATATTTTTTGAGGTTTTTTTCTAAATAGGGAAATTCATGAAAACTTGGGAACTTTGCTTTAAAATTAGATTTACCTATACCAGGAGGGATGTACGTGTGATTTTTATTCCAGAAATGGTGGAAAGATCCCCTGAGGATGTTAGGCCTTACAGATCCATTAGCCGCACATTATTTATTCTGAAAATTAAACCTTGCATAAAGTACCGGTTCAGTAGATTAGATTCAACGCCTTCACGTGACCTGACATCATGGTGGATAGACCTGACGTCATGACATCATAAATTGATGACACACTCCGGAAAAAAGAGGTACTATTATGTTCCTTTATTGATATTCCACGGGCTTTTGATAATACCAAATTCAAAGTCCTTCAGGAACAAGGACAAGCATGGGGTATAGACTCGGCCTGATCCTATAAGTAGTTTGCTTCTTTGTAGCATCATGAATAACATGATATGTTATTAATAATTAATAACAAAATGTTTAATAATAACTATTACTCCTATTATGGTTCTCACCTCACCGAAAAATACAATTCAAATGTGACTAGATTTGTATGAAATTTTTCGGTGAGGTGAGAACCATAATAGGGCTAAGAGATTCTTCTCAGCCAATCTCCATTATGCTTCTCAATGCTTATTGCATAGAAAGTGTTTCTAACTAGCTTTGCTAATTGAGCGACAGTGCGACAGGTAATATTTATTCTAATGCCCCCTCATTTTACTTTTTATTAGCTCAATTGCTAGTAAAATCCCCCAAACAAAGTTTATTTTATTTATTTAGAGTTACATTATATTTCAATCAAAAGTGTTTTTAAAATATTTGCGGAAAAATATCTTCTAGTAAATAATCAATCTAAAAAATCTTTAACACCTTTGACATACTTGCAAAACTTCATATCGAATTTCTAAACCAACAATTTTAATTGTTCACAAAATTGTATTCCTCTGTAAACACACAAGTAAAATTTTATCATAATCGATTGAGAAATAACCGAGTCCCTTCCTAATTGACCATATTCCAGAACTTTTTCTAAATATCATTTTAGAATCCCATTTGTATCGCACTTGTCGAATTTCATCAAAATCGTTCAAGAAATATCCGAGTTCCATTCTATAGAACTTCATCTAAAAATCATTTGAAGGTCCCATTTCCATCATATAAGTCGAATTTCATCAAAATCGTTCAAGAAATAGTCAAGTTCCATCCTACTTGGCCATATTTCAGAACTTCATCTAAAAATCATTTGAAGATCCCATTTCCGTCGTATAAGTAGGATTTCGTCAAAATCGTTCAAGAAATAGGCAAATTCCATCCTACTTGGGTATATTCCAGAACTTCATCTAAAAATCGTCGTATATGTAGAATTTCGTCCAAATCGTTCAAGAAATACTTGGCCTTATTCCAGAACTTCATCTAAAAATTATTTGAAGGTCCTATTTCCATCGTACAAGTCAAATTTCATCATAATCGGTTGAAAAATAGACAAATTCCATACTACTTGTCCATATTCCAGAATCTTATCTAAAAATCATTTTAGAATCCCACATTTAGTCAGTATCGTATTCAAATGTATATTGCTGTTGGCCACAATAAATAACCAATAACCCAATGAAAACCCATCGTTAAATTGTTAATAAAGAAAAAAACAAATAAACATATGTATATTCCCTTTATTCACCGGTCGTGATTCAATTAATACCAGTTTAGCTCTAAATATGTAAACAAATGATCATTTTTTGTTTTATGACGACATTCAATTCTAGTATTAAAGGAGACCTTTAAATTAGAAAAACAAGTAAAAAAACGAAAAATAAAAGCAAACACAAAAATGGTTCATTCGCTTTTTCTCTATTTATTTACAAACACGTGGCAGAATTGTGTGACGTCACGAACACGTGACTCGAAACATCGAGCTAACCTTGCTTGAATCATGCTCACCGGTGTACCAGCGCATACTAACTAGTTTAACACACGAAAATTTTTCTGAATACATATTTTGACCTCGCTCAAAACAATCTCGTATTAGTTGAAGAGTAAATTTAGTCAAAGAGAGAATAATTTTTTTTTGTGGTTTTTAAAGTATATTGCGTAGGGGCTCACTGTATTGTTCGAAATATAATTTCTACACCCAAATAGGTATTTTCTACACCCAACTAATTTGAATGTTTATTTATTCGACATGAGACGTCTCTATGAAATCTACTATAGTTTTTGGTAGAATGTGATAATAGCCTATTTATTGAAATAATTGTCGAGGTTGACACAAATTTAGGGAATTCACTTTATGAAACCGAATTAAGGGACGAGAGACTAGATGGTTCCGAAAATTTACTCACATCGAATTTACTTTCCGATATTACAGAAGACGAATTACAGGATTCAACACAATTTATGCCTGATTTGGAGTATGACGGCTTAGAATATATAAAATTGCCCCTTATACTAGAAAAATATACTGAAGTTGGGCCGAATTATAACTTTACGTAGACGGATCAAGTGAATGAAGGAAGGCTAAAAAAACCTAACGTCCAATTTATCCAAAATCTCAAAAGATTAGAGGACATATTAATGATTTTAACTCTAATTCATTGAAACCTGGAAGGAATTACATAAAAGCATTATTATCAATTTCCAACAAATTGAATTAGAGTTAGAAATAAAACAATTATATTTTAGATGTAAAATGTTTTTTAAACCTGCCACAAAATATTCCATTCAAATATCAAAACCCCGTATCAAAATTCAGACATCAAAACCATGCGATAAATTCACAACAAACAAATCAATTTTATACCACCAAATAGGTACCAATATCAAATTAACCTAAATCACACACAACCCAACTTTACGAATAATAATTATACACCTTGCACAAGCAAGCAAAAATTCGTAAATGATCAACACTGGCAAAACCAACCCAAATCCCAATTAAATTATTAGGCCACTTGCTATCAAACAACAAGCCCAAGACACAAGACAGAATTTCAAAAAAGAAATATTCGTTACGGAAGTCAGATCACTGATATATAGATCCCAAATTCATTAAACCAAATAAAAGCAATAAGATTCCAGAAATAGAAATTAAAACAACAAGTACATCAATAAATAAGGAAGTTGTAATACCAGCATTCAAAGAATTTAAAACCCAAGAAAAATTACATTTCCATCTATTCAAATTTCACAATAAATTTAATGGTCTTATAGGAGTCCACCTTATTATTCAATTGGGTATCAACATAGATCTCTTAAATAAAAAAATAGTTTTTCCGAATCATCAGATACCACTAAATTTTACCATAAATGGTAATAAAATAATCCAAAATATAAACTTCGATAAATTTTCAAAATTGCAAAAACCAATCATGCAAGAGAAACCACATGCCACTCTCAGGGTAAAACATCTCTCATCAGACCAGAGAACTGAGATCATACAGCTTTGCAATAAATAATCAGAAATATTAAATTAACAACTACACCCAAAATTGCGCACCATATTGAACTAACATCAGAAAAACCAATACTCAAAAGACAATACCGATATCCAAACGCACAAAAGACGGAAATGCCGAAGCAGATAAAAGAACAACTAGAGAATGACACAATCAGAGAATTTAAAAGCCCTTGGAATAGCCCTATGATAATAGTCAACAAAAAACAAGACGCATTAGGGGAACAGAAATTTCGAATGGTAAGGAAATATTTCTCCATCCTAGATCTAAAAAGTGGGTTTCATCAAATACCAATGTATGAAAAAGATATCGAAAAAACAGCTTTTTCAGTAGAAAACAACCAATATGAGTATGTTCGAATGCCTTTTGGGCTAAAGAACGCTCCTTCAACTTTCTTACAATTAATGAACAGAATACTTAGTGGTCTAATAGATACCAGCAGAAAACCAATCGAAATACATTTTCAAAATATCGAATTAGTATCCAAAACGTTACAATCCTCTAACTTAAAAGTACAACTTGACAAATCGGAATTTATACACACTGAAATCCCATTCTTAGGACATATCGTCAGTGATAAAGGTATTAGACATAACCCGGATAAAATCGTAGCTATTGCAAGAATGAAAATTCTTTCAACAACCAAACAAATAAAATCATTTCTTGGATTAATAGGGTATTACCGAAAATGTATACATAATTTTGCAGAAAAAACCAAACCATTAACAAAAAAAAACTAAAAAAGGATGCAAAAATAAATATAACGGAACAGAATTACGTCACAGCATTTGAACAATGCAAAGATATGTTATGTAAAGAACTTATACTCACATACCCTGAATTCTCAAAACCTTTTGAACTAACAACCGATGCGCCTAATTATGCATTAGCCAATCAGTTATGCATCTAGAACATTAAATAGCGCAAAAAACCAATTACTCAGCAACGTAAAAAGAATTACTAGCAATTGCACTATAGGCCATACCTTTACGGTAAGACATTCCAAATCTGTACAGATCATAAACCATTAGAATGGTTGGCGACTAAATTAGAAGATGGCGACTAAGATTAGAAGAATTCAACTACAAAGTATAAGGTAGACGCACTATCACGCATTGAAATCAATATACACAATAGAGCATCAGATAAGGAAACAGTAAACGAATGCAACCTACAAATAATGCAAAAAGAAACAATCCCAATAACAAAAGCTCCACTTAACGAGTTTAAACGACAGATATTTCTGTTACCCACTAACAACAAAACTACGGACAAAAATACAAATATACCATGAATCAAGACGAAAAGTAACAATTAAGACACACGCAATCAATGAACAAAAATAAATTTTCGTAATAAAAAATATGTAAACCCAGATAATTTAACAGCAATTTTGTGCAATCCTCAAACAGCTAAATTGAAAGAGATTTTAAATACAAATTGAAACTGATCCGAACAAAGTATTTAAAATTAGACGTTGAAGATATAGTAGAACAAATCAGTCTCAGAGGTATAACGGAAACCTTCGAAAAAATTAAACGATCACATTATTTCCCAAAAATGAAAAACTTGGTACAAAAATATATTAACAAATGTACCACTTGCCAAATTAGAAAATATAACAGACAAAAAAAACAGTCAAACTACAACTAACCGAAACACCAAAAAAGATGTTAGACATCTTTCATATAGACATATTTCACATAAATAAGGAAAAATACGGAACAATAATTGACCAATTTTCAAAATTCTTAACAATAACTCCAATAACAAAATCAAATCCTGAACAAATGGTCAAGGATCTAGCAAATTTCATGGCAAACCAAGGAACACCAACGGTTTTTGTATATTTGCTCTTACCGATTGTATATTTACTGTAGGTTATTAAATAAATAAATAAATAATTCATGCTAAAAATCACCTTCAGTGGACATACTGCAATACAACTGAGCCTGTGAAGTTTCTGGCAAAAAACACCAAAACGTATATGTAAACGATTCCAATTAGAACAATAAAAATATAAAGGACTGAAACCTCATGAGGTGATTAGAACTTCGGCCTTGAATTATTCAACTCCCACATTAATCCCGAAATTAATCTCTTAAGTCAATCTTCAGCTCAGCCTTCAACTCAATATATAAATCAACATCCATCTCAATCGCACAATAATTCTAGCACAATAATTAACCTTTAACCTAACTCCAAATCAACTCTTAAATAATTCCCCAACCGAACAACTCACTTAACCCCAATGTAGACTTCAACTCAACTTAGTTCGAACCAAATCTCAACGCTGTGCTCAACTCATACCATCATACCAACATAACACTATACCATCATACAATCACCATCATACCATCATACCATGATACCATCTTACCATCATACCATCATCAACATCGTACCACCATCACCATTACCATCGCCATTACACAATTCTTATATACAAACCATCATACCATTATACCATCATAATATCATACCTTCATACCATTATACCGTCATCAAAATTCGACTCAATTTTTGAAGTTTTAGAAATTCCTCTGTAGTAACTTTAGACCTGATTAACATCTGACAAGGAGGAGATGAATGTTTGAGATATTAACATTGACCTTTCTTAAGTTTTAAACAATATTTGTGTAAAGTTTAATTCAAATCGTTCAATGCGTGTGCATTTATATATATGTATATATATATATATATATATATATATATATATATATATATATATATATATATATATATATATATATATATATATATATATATATATATATATATATATATATATATATATATATACCGTACATATATAAACACTCACTTTTAAATACAGTGGAACCTCATTTTAACAGACCCTCAATTTAGCGGAATCCTCCCTTCAACGAACAAACTTTTAAGTCCCATGCAACTGAAGTTTTCCTATGAAAACCTCCCTTAGGTAAGCTGACACTTTATTAGAGCGGACACGGACAGATATTTCTGTGATGATACAGGTTTTACGAGTACAATACAAATTGAAACTTTACCACTTTAATTTATTGCTTTTACACTTCACACTTCAAATTGAACCTTTAACAATTCAAATTGTCCTTTTTACATTTCAAATTGAACCTTTAGTAAATTATATGTATGACCAATTTGGGTGGAACTTGGCAATTTTTAGCCGGTTTTAGTGAAATTTGATATCCATGATTGAAATGCGATTCTTAAAGGATATTTGGATAAAATTCTAGAATATGGCCGAAAAAAATAAATAAATGAAATTTGAGATGCGCGATGTAAATGGAATTCTAAATTGATTTTTAGATTTAAAACTCTGTTTAGAACCAAATTTCATTGTAATCGGTTAAGAAATAGCCAAGTTCCGCCCTCACTAATCATATTCGAGAACTTTATCCAAAAACCATTTAGATTCCTAACGCACATGTCAAATTTCATCATAATTCAAATTTCAATCATCATAATTGACCATTTTCCAGAATTTCATCTACAAATCATTTTAGAATCCTTCCAACGCACATGTTAAATTTCATCATAATCAATTAAGGAATAGCCAAGTTCCATCCTACTTGGTCATATTCCAGAACTTCGTCTAAAAATCATTTGAATATCCCATTTCTATTGGAAATGCTGGATTTCATCAAAATCGGATAAAATATAGAATCCCAGTAAAATTTTTATAAAAAAAATCACAAATCCTCAGTTTAACGGACAAAGTTTTTGGTCCCATCGATTTCCGTTGTAGTGAGGTTTCCCTATATATATATATATATATATATATATATATATATATATATATATATATATATAAATATATATATATGTATATATATATATATATATATATATATATATATATATATATATATATATATATATATATATATATATATATATAGATTGCTCATCTGCTCACTAAACCCTAATCCAACCCCAACTAAACCGCAACCCAACCCTAATTCAACTCGCAAACGGAACCCAACTTAACCCTCAACTAAACGGCAAACCTTACGCCAAACACACTCCTCAAACCAGCATATATAAAAAATAGCTCAACAACATACTATATCCTCACCAGCCCCAACTCAACTCCAACTTTAACTCAATCCGCAAATTGCTTTTTGCTTTTTTAGACTCAGGGACTTTCAAAACGTTGAGAAAAGTGGTTTTGGAGCAACCAAATTTTTGATCATTTTTGACAGAACTTCAATACTTTGGTCTTTTTAGACCGAAGTAATACAACTGCATATACACCTCTAATCACCCAAAACATAAATAATCTGATAAACATGTAGGCTTGATGAAAGGCAGTAAAAAACCATAAGACAATTTTTTTACACGAACCAGAACAACTGAGAAACAAATATAAACATTGCAAAAAACATTAAACTTCCACGGGAACGGACAAAAAGAGGAATTCACATTATATTCAGAAATATCGAACAAGCAGACATGACACAAATACAATCAGTATTAAACAAAATACACCCTAATGAAAACTTACTTGGTAATAAAATCAATGAACAAGTAAACATAAATAACGAAATGATAAACCGATTTAGGAAAATTGAAGAAATTATAGCAAATGAAGGAAAATTACTTACACAAGCAATAAACGAAAACACTAAAAATAACAAGATGATAGAAACACACTAAATTTTGAAAAAAGTTTATATCATTTAGAATAGAATATAAAAGAATTACAGAACCATTTAGATAATATTTAAGATTCCATAACGTTAGCCAAACAAAACTATATTTAGAAGATCAAGGAATCGTAGTCCACTCAGAACATCAATTGTTTCAATTTTTAACAATTAATATTTTATCTCACAAACCATTAATCGTTTTTTCAATATCTGTACCAAAATTTTCAACAGAAAAATTCAATCAATTTCAAATTATCGCTACAACAATTAACAAAACATCCCATATTCATATCTCAGAACATTTCCTAATCCTAAACCCCCAAAATATAAAATTCTCGCAAAAGTCATGCAACGAAATCCAGGAAAAATATTGCTGCAATGGATCAGAATTAAAAGATAAACGTACATCTAACATAATTATAAATAAACAAGCCGAGTAAAAAGCCAGTAAAAAAACAATTAACCTATTCCATAAACATTACAAAGCAATAAATTCAAATACAAATCAAGAATATTCTACGACATGCGGAGTACAGAGGACCAAAGAAATTCCAAGCAGAGCATTAATCAAATTGTATAATTGTTCAATTAACATAGCAGGTATATACTTTAACTACTTTATACTTTAAATAAATTTGTTTGGAGTTAAAAAGTAATTTCTTTTGGTTTTTATTCATGCGCTCTCATAATTCGCGGTGACCACCGGGCAGCTAGCTCATCTGTGTCTTTGACTAGATGGGTTAGGCTAAAACACGGCGCTAAGAAACTAGGCTAGGTTAAGGTGTCAATCGTATAGTGCTGAAAACCAACCTGGCTGGGACCCAGTCTAAAAACTAGCGCAGCCTCTAGCGGTGTATCCGGATACTTGGCGCCCTCCATTAGGCATATATCTATCTTTTCTAAATTTAGAAAAATAACTCTGGAATTTCCATTTCCATTCCAATTGGTGATTCTGCATGTGTTATTTTCATCTTCATAGATTTAGTACATCATGGAACTGATTTCATTCACTGTTTCTTGCTTATTTAACCTTTTATTTATAGCGTCCAGGCTTCTTTTTTGTTTTAGTAGCCCTAAGTTTAAGGCTTCGATATTCTTTAGAATTTTTTCAAAAATTAGACTTTGGCTGTCTTCCTTATTACTTATTGTTTCACGCTGTTGTATAATCTGTAAGTATGTTTTTCGGCCTACCATTGCACTTGCTTGTGGTAGTTTATTACTGTCTATTACTGGGTACTCCACGGTTTAGCAGGCCCTGACGTTTTTTGTTTCTCAAATTTTGCAGTTCCCTGGCTACTTCACATCCTCTATAGTTAGGGTGATGTCCTACGTTAAAGTTTTTGTCAAATTACAAGCTTTGTACCATTCGTTGTTTTCATCTGTCAGCTTTGCAGCCAAGGTTCTATAAGTTCCAATATCTGTTGTAATGATTTTCCATATATTACTGTTCAGTACTACAACTGTGTTCTTTTGTTGTCACCGATTTCATTAATGATTGGATAGTACCATATTCAGTTACGCCAATAATGTTGATTGGTGGTGGTGCCTTTTCCTTAATTTTGGTAGGTTGGTTTTCCTGATCGGGTATATTTTACTGATTTTGATTTTATACACTTGCTTTTGAAGTTTGGTTTGAAGCTACAATTTCTGGAGAAGATTCTACCTTCCTTCTTTTTGCAGGTCTTTTCTTCCTGTTCTTTTTTAGGATCCAGTCAGTTTCTTCTCTTAATTCTTCTTCGTCAGTGTGGAACTCTGTAGCACACTGTTCCTCTGGCTTCCTTTGCTTGTAAAGAATTTATCAGTTTCTCATTTTCTAGCTAAAGAGTTTTTACTTCGTTAATTAACTCCGATGAATTTTTTTCAATCTTACACAGTTTTGTCTCCGGAGTTCTTCATTTTCTATCTCATCACCTCTAGTTGAGGATGTTGGTGATCTTGGCATTATGGAACTTCTTCCAAATGGGTTTTCAGAGTTCATTACCTCTGAAGTATTGCGGCCGTTGAATATCGACGACTGGGAGCCTGCTTGGTCACCCCTCAAAGTCGTTGGCACTGGATATCCGCTTCCCTACGCCGTAATGTGTACTCCTTTCGGATCCTCCATATTGGTTATTATATTCAGGGAAGCACCCTTATAGTTTTGGTTCGAGAATTGTATTTTATTTCCCATCTACCCTCCGACAAGTCGGTTAGGATATATCCTATCCGCCACCTGAGGACGCGTCCGATGGGAGGCTGTTCTGATAATTTGTATAACCAGTGGCATTGTTTGAAGACATTATTTGTCCTTAAATGGAATACGATTATGAATGACCGAACGCACGAAGGCAACAGTAAAAGTGGCTTTAAGTAGTTGTCTCTACTCCACTATCGTTGCTGTAACGGGCACCATTTTTTAATGTACCCGTTCCAATAGGCCGTATCCCAAAAATTCCTAAAATTCAGTTAGTACTAAGTGAATTCATTACTTTGTAATTTGGGACAACCAATTTATTGCAACATAAATTGTTTGTTGTACTCAAACAAACTCAAAATAAAATAAAAATAAAAAAATGACACACTGAAAAGTGTCAATTTGCAACTAAGCAAGAAATTATACAAACTAATTTCATGATGCATTGGTGTAATTTGACATACATAAAGTGTGCCCTCCTCATGTTTTTTATGTAAATTTTTACAACAACAATCATTATGATGGTTGCGTGTAAACGCTATGCAGAAGTCTGACATAGTCTTTTTTATTGGGCACATTACTCAATGTCACAAATTATTAAGTTTTTCGTTTTGGTATTGTATACAAAACAGTTTTTTTTGGGGAGTGAGTCGTTGGTTTTTCGAGCAGTGAGTGGTTGATTTGTCGAGCAGGGAGTGAGTTGGAGTTGATTAAAAAAAAATAATTCGCGCGAAGTGTTTTTCGGTTTATTTTGAGTTTTGTGTTTTTTTCTTGTTTTTTTTTGTTGTCGTGTTTGTTTGAAAAATTAAAAAAACGGTTAGTGATTTAAGTCAAAGTATTGTTTGATATTTTTTTTTGTGTGTGTTATTGATTGTAAGAGTTTTTTTTGTTTTTTTTTCGTGTAAAACTAATGAAGAAATAAAAAGAAAAGGAAAAAGAATTGTTTGTTTTGAATAAAAGCTCATTAGTTAGTGGTTGCGAATCGGTGAGATAAATTGATAGGTATGTGATTGTGTTTTGTTTTTGTGTGTTTTGGTGCGTAGCTGCAAGGAGACCAAAAATTATCAGGTAAGTGTATATTATTTTATTTTTCATTTTTTTTACATTCTTATTATGTTCTGCGTTAGTGTTATAATGTTAGGCTAGGGTAGCTAAATTTTCTCCCTCCGTCCAATTTGGTTTCAACCCTGAGTCACATGGCAGACTCAGAGGGTGAAGCACTTGTGTATTCTTCATCGTGATTAGTAGTCCGTGAACCATTTCTTGTCCCGAATTTTATAACCTAACAGGGTTATACCAGCCTAATTTTCCCCTTTTATACGGCTAAAACAAGGTACTATTCACCTTTCACCAAACCCCACGCCACCCTGCTGAGCTAGCAGGAGTAGATAGCTGTGGTGAGTAAGGTGATGGGACAATTTCTATGTAACGGTGAGGGGTGAGGTTACTACCCCTAACCTCACCGATTACATTGCTTTAAACACATTTTCTCGGCTTAGACGCCACACCACTGAATCTTGAGACGCTGCCTCGTTTTTTGCATTTAGGCTTTTGTAATTATTTGAATTGAGTTGAGTTAATATATGTATATCGCTCAGGGTTAACCGAAGATTTTAAAACACAAATTATATAAAGGTTCCATTTGTTTAGCTTTAAAGCTAGTTAGTCTAGCCTTGAATTGATAGCTTAAGTAAAAATTTAGCGATAAAGAGAAATTTTAAAATGTCACTACCGACCGTCTGATCAATTTCTAATATTGTATAATAAAATCGTAAAATTTGAAGTACATAACCGATTTTATAACACTGATTAGTCGAAATTGCGATTTTGTTTTTCTATTGAAAGTTAAAAATTTAATTCCCCGTATAATGAGTTATCTTTTCACGTCAGCGCGCGTACACATGGGGTCAGCACCTAGACAAAATAATCTTTTTTTTTTATTAGCCTAGACATACAAAACACACGTACTAAATTATCAATAATTAAATAAAACACCTGCGTTTTTTTTTTATATATATTTTACGAGTACATGAAATCATAAACACATCACACGCAGACACACATCACCGACGTACTTGAAATCGATTACGTGTGCAGCTCAATGTACTTTAATCGTCTGGATAAACACAAGAATGGAATGGTGGTGGAACAGAAAATTTAGTGAACACGTATGGCAAAAGTGATTTGTTTGAAAATACCATACAAAGGCGAATTTGATTTTACATATACATGTATGTAGGAAGTACATTTTTCGAGTACTTACTTTATATAAAGGCAAATTATGCTGTGTGTAATCGTATTATAAAGGAATGTCACCATTAATGTACTTGAAAGTTAAATAATTTGTTCGTGTTGAAATCCGTAAATACGATATCACAATTATCAGTTGGAAAGAAGTCTACATATGGTATAAGTAAATATAGACATATTTTCAGTTTATATATATATTTACGATTTGCTTGGGTTACCAGGGGGTGAATCAATATTTTTTATTTTTCCCACCAAAACGAAGTTATAATGGGTGTAAGTATTGTATTCGCAAAAAAAAAATGTGTTCCCAATTTTCATATTTCTCGACAAATTAGGTTACTAGGACTCCAACACATTGAACATAAGACAGTCGTCTCCGTCTTTCCTTCCTTCCAGCCATACATTTTCTATTTTTGTTTTTCCTCCCATTCTCACAAATAATTATAGTTTTGTTCGAAATTTTGCACAAAAATAATTTGTATTGGAACACTTTGTGTTCAATTTTGGGTACATTCAAGAATAAAATAGAAGAGGTGCAGTTGAAGAGAAAAGTGCCAAAAAGATTTTCGCAAAAACGGGACAAACGATATTTTTTTAAGTTGATCATAAATTTGTCAATCCAGCATTTGTCTGTCTACTGAATTTGAAGTCAATTTAAGCAATCCGTGGGGTGAATATAAAAAAAAATTGTATACAAACATTAAGTTGAACTCTTTTTCGATCGAGGTAATATCGAACATTTCGAAGAATCATTTTTCTAAGATTAATATACCTCGCCAATTCCAACAATTGCTCCATGGTCCAATTTAAAATAAAATAACTGGTTTATCGTGTGATTTATAAATCAAATTTCTAAACTTACCTACAGTACTTTGTGGATGGTAAATATATCAAAAAAAATTATCTTCAATGACATGTGGATCGTTAATACCGGAAGGGGCATCGGTCACAAAAGATAATTCACATTAAACATGATTTGGTATTATTTGCATTTTACTTCTTTGCACTTATTGTTCGAATTTTCTGTAATATTGCTTCAGACAGAATCACTGAGTAAAGAATCATCTGCCAACTCCCAGATTACTCAGATAATATTGTCATACGAACAAACAATATGAACCTTTAGGAGTAGATACTATGTAAACGGAGTAATTTTAGATTGCTGTTCATCAGTGTGGATAGTAAACTGTGAAAGTGTCATTCGAGGAGTCGGATAGATATTTTTTTTTTTTTATTTTTGCTTTATAATAAGAAATATTGTAGAGAACGATGTAGACAATATTTTCCATTAGAAACGAACTACATACGATTTTCTATTATCTATTGTTATACAATATGATGATTGATGTTCTCATGTAAGAAAATACTGTGCAGTTATGTTATCTACTTTGTTAAGGTTGTCTTCCAATCGTTGTCTTCTTGGATTTTGAATATAATAAAGATGATGTTGTGGATAATTAGAAAACGAACAAATTATAAGCTTTCGAAGGTATCTTTGTCTGAAAATATTGTTAAGAATATGTATTAGAAATATACAAAGTGTGCAAATATTGGGATTAAAAAATATTTAATTAACTTTCTACCGACCTTTTATTTAAAATTTCAATTTAATACGGTTACTCAAATACCACGAAGGAGTCGCAATGTTTGTGTAGTTTCTAAAATTTTAATGCATAAAAGTACCTATAGAATCGTGTTAGTGGGTCCGCATCGATGTAATCTAATTTAACTAAAGTTACTACATGTACTTTAAATATAATTTTTTTTTAATAATTCTTAATTACCCAATTGTTGGTATACGTAAAATCATATTGAAGAGCAACGGGGTTGGCAGCAAATTGGGAAGAAAATATTTAGAAATGGCATGCAAATCTTCGATATTTTTACAGTGACAACTACGGTAGAATAGAATAAGTTAATTACCTAATAGCAAAAAGTTTACTACTAAGTAGTAGTGACTACCCAAGGTTAGGGTATTTCAAAATTTGTTTATTGTACTAAAATGGAAATTTTCCATGCTACAACTTCCTATATTGTTCGAGATATTCTTACTGGACAGAGCATGAAATTTCTACGAGTTTGGTTTCAGTATATAAAAAGACGAATGAGATCGAATTGGATTATTTGTATTTGGAACGCGATAGTGTAAAGATTAAATAGAGTGATTAAAAAGTGAATTAGTGCTATATAAAAATTATAAGTGATCAATAAAAATTTGCGAATATTGTAGAAAGTGATTTTGTGAAATATTGTTAATAAATTGTGTTGAATTAATTTTTTTTGTTCAATAAATAATTTTGCACAATCCAATGATTCGAACCTTGATTGACAAGGTAAAAACGTAACAATTGGTGACGCCGGTGTGATTGTGAAAAATAAAACAAAGAAAATGATTCTCTACGAATTAAAAGTTCCAGAATTAAATAAGGAACTTGAGAAACGCAGTTTGTACACTGATGGTAGTAAAGCTACTTTACAAGCGTGACTTCGTGAGGCCATGGAGAACGAAGGGTCAGATGCGGAGCATCATGATTTTGGAGAGAAAGCAACGGTTGTGGCTAACGTATAGCAGAAAGAACAGGATAAACAACCGTTGATTGAAAGGTCACAAGAACCTTCTGGAAATTTCGATTTGTTGCAGTTGATGACTGCTATGAACCAAATGATGGGACAGATGGGTGTAAAGAAACAACAATACGAAAAACAGCCAGGAGAAATTAAAAATCAAATGGGGCAGCAAGGAGAGCAGTGAAACCGAGAAATGTAACCGTAGATGGAGCGACAAATGACACTGGTTGACACAACATTGGTTGAACAACCAATCCAGGAAATTAAAGACCAAATTACAGATGGTCAAAAGAGAATGGACGAGAAACTTATCGAGGTATCCACTTCGCTAATTCACGAAGTAGAAAAATTGCAGACCGAATTACAAACGGAGATTCAGCAGGTTGAACAAAAATTAGAAACGAAGGTTCAACAGGTTGAAGAGAAATTACAAACGGAGGTCCAACAAGTTGAAGAGAAATTTCAACGACTCGAGAAGGAGCTAATTGATGTGAAAACAAGTGGAACAACGACGCAAGTGGTTCATACCGTTCAATCCATCAAGTTAAAACCATCAACATTCGACGGGGCTGCACGAATTTCTTAATTTTCATTGGAACGATGAACATATTGTTGCAGCTCTAATAGTGGCCCTAAAAGGTGAAGGAGCGGAGACCTTACAAACCATTCCGGAAAAAGGTCGCAACAGTTATCTCGAAAATATGAAGGCGCTAGATCGGAAGTATGGCAGTGACCATAAGCGGGAAATCTATCGCACGAAACTTAAAAGACGCTATCAAAAGTAGAGATAGTGCTGTGATAAAAGGGAGAAAGATTGTGAACATAAGGATAGGTTAAACTCTTTTCCCACACGAAGTTCTGGTCGCAGATATTGTGGACGAATTCATTTTGGCAACGGACTTAATTAGGGTGAATGGCCTCGCCTTGGATTTTGGCCGAGAAGTATTATATAGCAACAATATTAAGCTGCCACTTAAATTCAATAGTATGGATGCCATAGTAAAGCGAGTAACAATCAGTCTTCGGAGTGCGAGTGTCGGGCGAATGGGTGAAATATCGATATAACATACGGGAAAATAAACAAAGATTCCTACAACTTTACAACCCGCATCGAAAGAAGGGGGATTCATCATGATTTTGGAGAGAAAGTAACGGGTCCAAACTGCAGCCTACATGGACGCAACCCTACAGGACTAGGAATGGACATGGAGGTAAACGGAAAGTAATACATTTCAGGCGGCTGGCCCTATACAGAGGGGTGATTTTGGTCATGTTCGGGACAAATAGGCTTAGGTGAGGGGTAGTGTTACGGTGACACCTAGGGTGTAATAGAATCATCTAAATTAATAACTCAATGTTTTACTGTACTAAAATGGAATTTTCCATGTTAAAACTGTTCTAAATGTTTCTAGACTGTTCTTACTGGAAAAGTCATGAAATTTCTAGAAGTTTTGGTTTGAGTTTATTAAAAGGCGAAAGAATCGAATAAGATTATTAGTAGTTAAGCGATAGTGTGATTTAAAAAGCGTTTTGGTGCAATATAAAAAATTATAAGTGAACAGTAAAATTGTGCGAAAATTATATAAAGTGATTTTGTAAATTATTGTTAATAAATTGTGTTGAATTAATTTTTGTTGTTCAATAAGTAATTTCGTGATTTGTTTTATTCACAATCCAGTGTAACTGGATGGTGTAGCTATATTGTTACGTTTTTGCCCTGTCAATCATCACTGGATTGTGAATTTTACTGACCACAAAAATTAATACAGCACAATTTATTAACAAAAATTCACAAAATCACTTTTTATAATTTTTGCACAACTTTCAGATCGCACTAAGACACTTTTTAAATCACTTTTTAATTCCTTTAAAATCTTCACACTATTGCTTACCAAAAATTAATAATCCAATTCCATTTCATTCGCCTTTTTATATACTCAAAATAAATTTCTAGAAATGTTATGCTCTTTCCAGTAAGAATATCTCGTACAATGTAAAAAGTTATAGCATGAAAAATTTCCATTTTAGTACAATAAACAAATTTAGAAGTTTAAATTTTGTCTGTAAATCAATTGATTTTTTTCGGCTTCTTTTTAGACAAATATATTAATTGTAATGACGTTCGCAGTATTTTCGATTTGGTAAATCAGAAAAATATAGAGGCCAATCACTCCTAATATACACGAAAAAAAACACTTTAATAAGCGCTGTTGTATTTTATGTACATTCGTCGCCATTTACATGAGAATATTTGCCCCCGTGCTAATTTATGAGAACCTTTCATATGTAGCACAATAAAGGTTTTTATCAAATTAATTGGTAATTATCATCATTTATATTTCGAAGGTTCCAATTTCTATATGAATAGTTGTAAAGCTGAACAATGGATTTCCAAATTAATATAAGAAACTGAATACGATAGTTTAACAAATATTCTTATTATATTAAGAAAATTTATCATATGTGATATGAAAGTTTCTTATTCTAATTACAAAGGGTATCACATTTGTATCAAACCTTTCTTATTAAACATAATAAAATGTGTAGCTTTTATAGGGACCTTTCTTATTTAAATAATAAAATTCATATAATATTCATATTAAACAATGATATTGGGGAGTGGAATAACTTTCAAATTTTAAGCATTTCTTCACATATCTTTTACAAAGCTTATGTGAATTATAAGAGAACCGTTGCAAAATATTTTAATAAAACTTCGTAAACTCTTGTTATTGCTCTTAAATAAAACATCTTTTTGTTAATTTTTAATTATTGAACTTCATTTATTAATTTATTTTATTTAAAATTTGATTAAACCAGTAAATAATTACAAATTGTCGAAGAATATAAGGTTGATGAAATGCTGCTGAATCTTTTGTCCAACAAAGCGTAGTTCAATAATTCGTCTGAAAGTAAAATTGGGAAATGAAAATCTATAATAACATGATTTAGAAGTAAATTCACATAATATGAATCAATCAATACCTACGATTTTCAAACCAATTCCGAATTCAATGTTTCGTTTCAGCCTTTGATGGATAATAACCTATTACACAGAGAGAAAAAAAAATAAATTCATAAAATTGTAGAGTAAATGATTGGTTTGTTGACATCAATACATTAGATACATTGATGTCATTATTGGAAAATAAAGACAATTTACATTGATAAATCATTTTTTGAACTACCACTTATTAGCGTATTATAAAATGAATGTCGTCAGCGTCACTGAGTTAGGTTTCTAGATTACAAAGATTAGCCAATATATGAACACTCATTTTAAAAATGAAATTCCTTTAAAAAGTGACTGATCTATTTCAAATCAAATGATATAAAAACATAAAAGTCGTTTGATTCGAATAAATAAATTGGCCTTTTATTTTAAAAATTGTAACGAATAGACCTTGCGCCTAGTCATGGCTGCCAATGGGTTGAAAATGCATTATGGCAAGATAAAAGATTTGCATTTTTGATAATTTCCCTTGGGTTTGAGGCTGCGATAATAATTATGTAAGTCATGTGAAATGGGTCAGATGGCGCAGTTTTTGATGCTTGTGTGTGGAATTGTCGTTTCAATTGTGTAGCGTGTGTGTCGTGTGGTTGAGGTGGTGGAGAAAAAACGGACGTACGGGAGATTGATGTGTGATGTGACAGCGAAAAGAACAAATATAAAGAATAAAAAAATAAATTCTGAAAGAAGTTAAATAAAAATAAAGTTAAACTTAATAATATAAAGAAAAATAAAAAATAAAAAAACTTAAAAGGAAAATCAACTCGAGAAAATTACCCGGATAATCCAGGAAATCAGCTACTAATACGGTGCTTACAAATATTGTATTCGGATACGGAATAGCTGCTTGTGTTAAAGTGGGATATGGTGTGTAATTTACCAAATAATTGGTACACATCAATAATTCGTGCCGTCAATCTGTATTATACGCCGATATCAAACAATCGGTGAATTTTATTTCGAAGTGGAAATCGAGCGATAAAAAAATTGGAACGTGAGACGCGAGGGCGTGGTGCAACCGAGCTACGGAGAACGGAAAAACAAACATAGTCAACGGGATTGTCCGTTGCTGAATCGTATAGAGTCGCCACCACCGCAGGGGTCGATTCATGAAACCGTAATAACGGGTAGTTGGGGATTAACTGATATCTATCATTGAGGTCATTGCTACAACTACGCGGTTTTCTTTTGTTATTTTTATTGTACACCATAATTTATTCTGTATTAATCTTATAAATTTTTTGTTTGTATCTTGTTTTGGGTGCTTCTTTGTGTCGTTACAGATTTTGATTATCTAGTTTCGGAGGGCCCTGCTGACTCATAAACTGGACCGTGGAGTAATTGTGGATTTTTTTTGTAGCCAAATTGTAGAAAAATTTATAAGATTCCTAGTATTGTTAACCTAACGATAGTGTATTTTGTTATTGTAAAATTATTTTTTTTTTTAAATTAAAATTGTATTGGTGTAGTAATGGAATAATGAAGTATTAGATTATTGAATTATATTTCAGGAGGTGAACGTGACGGCATGTGAGTGTGTATAAGATTTTTTTTGGTATGGTTTCACTAAGGCAGCACTTTTGACCCAGAAAGAACACCACCACAACCCCAGACCCCAGACTGTGCTATTGCCGGCATAATACTGCAGGTGGTGACTACTGGGCATCTGTTAACGGACGGCCGCAAGGTTGGCTATTCGTTACACTATTTAGACAAAGCACACCACAAACTCAAACACTAAATAAATCATAATGTAACCCACCAAAAAAAATACACATAACTACAAAAGAAAAAAACTTACCCATGCAATTTTCCAAACAGCTAGATAGAAACACCGATTAGTTCTAAAACTTATTTTAAAATATTAAAATAGATTACGACATTAAAATTTTATTTTTAAAATTGTAATTTAACAAATACTTTTGTAAAATTTTAACTAAAAAATCACTTCCTAAATGCACACAACCAATGTTCGAGATCGATTGATATTAACATAAAATACAAGCCGTGTTATGTCATAGTTGATAGAACAAAGAATTAAGATTATATATTTCAGATTGATAATGTTTACCATACTATATATTTATTAAATAGTCACACTGCCAATATTGATAGAAGCAATGCCGATATTGAGCCGAAAAGTTTTTTTTCTTGTTTTTTTAACGATATTCGTAAAAGTTGTTGTATCACAGAAGAACGTATCAATTTCTGTGTTATAAATCTTATCATATTGTTTATAAACGGTCACAATAATTTGTGAAAATTAAGTGCATGCATAAGAAACTATACTAAACTGGATCAGACAAAAATATTAAATTATATGATAATTTCTCTAAAGTTTTAATAGATCGGTTAATTTTAAAATGATGAACCATCTTCTATTCAAGAGACTTTTTATTAACATTTATATGCCATAAAAATAACAAACATTGCTATACATTTTATTATTGGGTGTCATATATAATATATTGTCTGTAATAATTTAGGAATGGGTCTTTTGGTTTTTATGAGGAATTACTAAATTTTCTTTCTGATGTACATGATATTGATTCACATGTACTTTTTTTCCCGTGTATCTCCTAACAAAAGTAGAAATATTCCCTCCCACAGTACTTTACCCCAAGAGTTATACCAATGTATATACCCTTCAAAAATGAATAATTCTTAGCCCTTTAATATCCAGGAAAACGATGAAATAAAACAGCTAATTTTGACATAGTTATAGCTGATTTATCAACTAAACTTATCATTAAATTTATATTTTTCGATGCAACTCACCAACTTTCTCTTTATTTTCTATTTTTAAACAAAAAATTTAGCTCAAATCCCATATTTTGCTTGCTAATAAATTTCTAGAACAACGGACATAACCTCATAAAATACGAGAAATTACCCCATTTTTATTTGCAATTTTCCTACAATTTAAAGAGTCAATGGATTATTTAATTTAAACGAAATAAGTTAAATATTGTTTAATTCTGGAAAAAGAAGCATAATTCATATCCGCATCAACGGCGGTCAATTATTCAGCAGCAGTCAAATTGTTCCATTACAATTTATGAATTCCAGTGTAATGATGACATCCAGGATTGTAACCTAAAATCAAAAAAAGAATACACAAAGAATCGTTTGATTATAAATATAATTACCATTTATACTTATCTGAATTCATTGTACATCAGACGCTTCTTTATTCCTATAATTTGGTGGCTGAAATTGTAAAGATAATATTTAGTTTAAATTTAGTTTTATATAGATTCATTTAGCTTACCACCACCGCTTTTATTTGTTTACTTATTGTTTTGACAGTTCCAATTTGGGTACAAGCCGTGAATTATTATATTAGGTATGATGGTACACGTTCAAAACTTGTACTAAAATTGTATTAAGTTTATAATATCTGTCACCAGATGCACTTTATATAGTTTTTAGGAAATTTTCCGAAAAATCCTTGCATTGTATAAATTGTCACTCTATAAAAACGTTTTATTCTGTAAGCATCAGAAAAACATTACCTAACCTAAAAATAAAATTATTTATGTGAAATAAAATTAAAGTGAATAAATTATTTTGCTTAAATAATTACCTATTATACTTACCGTGTATAATTTTGGAGAATATACTTACCGTGTATATTCTTACAACCAAACCAAGTGTAATTAGTCGCCAAACGATAATTACCACCTGTATTTTTGATTACAATCAAAGGTACAACAAAGGTAATTGCTTTGTACCTAAAAGTAATTACACATAAAATTGGTCCTTCGAGCCGGATCTTTCGAGATTCAACCAGTGTTCGCCGAAGAAATACAAACACGCTCAACCAAAGCAACAATTTGAGATAAAATCCCGCAATTATAAGCTTAGTAATTCCGATTATCTAACGGGATACGGGTTACATACCGTATTTGTTCCAGAACATTTTAATCAAGGTCACACGTGGTCAAGCAGACATTTTGATATTCTGGGAGTTTGCGAGTGAATTTTTTTTTGTTTGAGTGTTGTGCTATAATAGTGAAATTGTGAAACCAAATGGAAGCGTTATTAAAAAGGAAGTCTGTCATTAAGGGACAATTTACTAAGTACGCTACTTTCATCAACCTAAAAGGGAAAGATGCTACAGTAGAAGATCTGAATGTTCGCTTATCAAAAACTCTAGAAATTTATAAGCAGTTCGTGGCCGTAGAAGATCAAATATTTACGATTGATAACAGTGTGGCATCTGAAATGGATTTAATTGATGAAATGTATTTCCCGCTTGTATCCAAAATCCAAAGTTTAATTAGGAAACAAACTTTATTGCCAATAGCGCAAGCAGATGGCGAGGATGCAGCTAATGTTACAGCCAACACAAGCCAATATTTCCGATCGGATTTTAAGTTACCCCGTTTAAATCTTCCTGTGTTTGATGGAAACGTGAAGCAATGGCAGTCATTTTATGACATATTCGTGTCAACGGTGCACGATAATATCAGTTTATCTCCAGCACAAAAATTTAAATATTTGCTTGGTCAGTTAAGAGGTGCCGCATATACTTCCCTCTGCCATTTTCGGGTAGATGATGCCAATTATTATGAAGGATTGAAACGGCTTGTACAAAAGTACGATAAGAAGAAGCCAATAGTCGAGACATACATTCGTGATTTTCTAGCAACACCGAAGTTCAATAAGGCAACAGCTAACAACATAATGAAGTTACATGATACCATAGACGAAACAGTGCGCGGATTAAAATCGCTTGGTCCAGATGCAACAAATCGGGACCCATGGATACTTCTACTAGCTACCGACAAACTAGATGAGGAAACAAGACGTATATGGAAGTATGAAAGCGCAAACGTAGATTTTCCAACAATTCAAATGCTACTCGAATTTTTAAATAAACGAATGGATGCATTAGTCGATACAGTTGCAGATCATGTCCAGATGAAGAGCAATTACAATAATCAAAGGTACCCCACAACCAAATCGTACCACACTGCAGTTCAATTACCTAGCTGTCCATTATGCAACAGTCAACATAAACTATTTGATTGCATGAAATTCCGAGAATTCTCTGTAACGGAACGTCAAGATTTTATATCCAAAGCCAACCGATGCTTTAACTGCCTCAGCCAAGGGCATGTTGTAACAAATTGCCGAACCACCAAACATTGCCAGAAGTGCCCAAGACGGCATAACACGTTGCTTCATTTTGTACCGGAAACACCTATTCCAGTGGCTAACCATATATGTTCATCCCCAGTCGAAAGTGCAGTAACTACAGAAAAGGTTTCAACCGCAGTAAATTTGCATCTAATCGAGAACCCAAAAGATGTGTCAACTTTTCTGTCACCATCGTCAACTAATCCAACAGTACCTATTCTACCAACAGCTTGTGTTGAGGTAGAAGACAAATATGGCAATTGGGTTAAGGGACGAGCATTGTTGGACTCAGGCTCAACACATTCCTTCATTACCGATAGTTTTCTCAATTTATTGAAGATTCCACGCCATAAATCGGACATGAAAATCCGCACGCTTAATAGTACTGAAGCTGGATGTTCAAAGGGAGTGTGTGTGTTAAAACTTAGATCAAATATCGACCATGATTATCAGATACCGATAGAAGCATTAATTATACCATCCATTACGTCGTATTTACCAGTTCAACCTACAAATCTTCGACTTGAGGAAGTCGATAAGTATAGACCGTTAGCTGACCCAACTTTCAATACCCCAAGCAAAATTGACCTGTTATTGGGATGTGAACCATTTTTCCATTCACTTGAGGTCGGGTCAAAGCACAGTGAGCAAAGGAGCACCTTTGCTATAAAGTCCAAATTTGGCTGGATAATCGCAGGCAATATACCAGCAAATTCCAAAGGTACCAAACCTGTCGTCAATGCAATACAGCCAATAAACTCCGTTGAGATGAGTGATACATCTCGTGTTGAAGCACTAATCGAACGATTCTGGAGAATCGAAGAGATTGTAGCTGTAAACCCGCTAACGTCCGAAGAAAAGGAGTGCATTGAATTATTCAACAATACAACAAACATTGATGATAATAAAATAACCGTTTGTTTACCATTCAAGCATATACCACCAACCATCGGAGAAAGTTATTCACAAGCAGTCAAAAGATTCTACGCATTAGAACGTCGTCTACAGGCGGACAGTCGATTAAAAGCAGCTTACCATGAATTTTTGGAAAACTATTTGAAGTTAAATCATATGGAACTAGTACCGAAAGATGAATTGGATAAAGCACATAATTTAATATTTTATTTACCTCATCACCCTGTGCTGAAAGAGTCAAGCAGCACAACAAAGGTGCGCGTAGTATTTGACGCCTCCGCCAAATCAAGCAGCAGCCACTCTCTCAATGACAACCTGATAGTTGGACCGACTATACAAGATAATTTAATAAACATACTCATCCGATTCCGTAAGCACGAGTATGTATTTTCGGCCGACATTGAGAAAATGTTCCGGCAAATTTCAATTTCGAAGAAGGATAGTGATTATCATCGCATTGTGTGGAGAGCTGATCCCAAGTCAGAGTTAATTCAGTATCGGTTAAAAACCGTAACCTACGGTACCGCTTCAGCACCATTTTTAGCAACTGCTGCACTGCATTATTTAGCCGATCAGTTTGGTGACACATTTCCAAAGGCTAGTGCAATCCTGAAGTCGGACTTCTATATGGACGATTTGATGTCTGGATCAGACAATTTAGTTTCCGCGCTTATCTTACAAAAGGATTTAATCAGCTTATTGAAACTAGGCGGTTTCAACATTCGTAAGTGGTCCGCTAATCATCCTCAATTGCTCGAAAACATACCCATTGAGAGTCGCGAATTATCATCCTGGAAAATCACAGATAGTCAGATGATATCTGTGCTTGGAATAAAGTACAATCCAATACACGATTACTTCTTCTTCAAAATCAATTTATCGTCAGCAAACCAATTTACCAAAAGATCATTTCTATCAGAGATCGCCAGAGTTTATGACCCGTTGGGTTTACTGTCACCAGTCACAGTGGGATTAAAAATACTGTTTCAATCTCTTTGGCTGCATGGCATTACTTGGGATGATGAGTTACCACCACATATATTAGACAAATACCTGCTAATACGTAACCAATTGAATCTACTAACCGAAGTAAGATTTTCGAGATGGTTGTGTATCACCGAGCAACAAGTGGAGCTTCACGGATTTGCCGATGCATCCTTAGATGCATATGCCGCAGTCATATATTTGCGTTCAATTCAGAATGGCCAACCTAAGGTCAACCTACTTATTGCAAAAACTCGAGTTACTCCAATTAAAGTCATAAGTATTCTAAAACTCGAGCTAAACGCTGCAACATTATTAGTTCAATTATTAAAGATTGTACTAACATCTCTCAATTTGCCGAGAGAACCTAACATTTTTCTATATTCAGATTCTACAATCACGCTGCAGTGGCTATCCAAACCGCCAAAATTGCTGAAAACGTTCGAGGCCAACCGCGTATCCGAAATAATGATGACAACCAATCTTAGCCAGTGGTATTTTATTCCAACCGAAGACAATCCAGCAGATTATGCTACTCGTGCTATGAAGCCGCAAGAATTTGTAAATAACTCAACGTGGATTAATGGTCCAAAATTCTTGCACGAAGTCCAGATCCAACCTATAAAGTTACCGATAACCGAGACGTTAACTAATTTTGCAAAGGTCCAACCAAGTTTTGGCATTATCAGTAACCTAACCGCCAAATACTCTAATTGTCGTACAATGTCTCATGTTTTAGCCTATATTCTACGGTATAAAGAGAGGTTAACCAGAAAATCAACCCGAGTACAGCAGAAAAATTTATCATTAGAAGAGATTTCTAATGCCGAATCTATGATATATCGTTTCGTTCAGCAAGAAACATATAATGCAGATATACACTTATTGTCGAGGGGACAACCACTACAAAATAATTCTAAAATTTTAACATTTCATCCGTTTATAGATGACAAAGGTGTTCTCCGAGTGGGAGGACGTTTGAAATACGCCAACGTAGACCTAGATACGAAACATCCGATATTGCTGCCAAGCAACCACGTAATCACTCAGAGAATAGTCATCGAAACGCATTACAAAAATTTGCACTCTGGGCAAAAGATGACCAACACAATCTTGAGGCAAAGATTCGCTATACCACGAGCCAAAAACCTAATACGACGCATTATCCATTCGTGCTTCATATGTCGACGCTACAGGGCTCAACAGCAGCAGCAGCTGATGGGGCAGCTTCCCTCTTGCAGAGTCAATCCATCTGTAAGACCATTCATCGAAGTTGGCATCGACTTAGCAGGTCCATTCTCACTAAAAACATTTCGAGGTCGTGGAGCGAAATCGTTTAAGTCCTACATCGTGATATTTGTGTGTATGGCTACCAAAGCCACATCAATCGAGATCGCCACCGACCTGAGTACCGACACCTTTCTGGCAGCGTTGAAACGATTCTGTGCAGTGAGAGGCCTACCTAAGCATATTCATTGCGATAATGGTACAAATCTAGTGGGAGCTAAGCGACAAATTCAAACGTTTTACAACCAATATCTTAATGAAATGCAGGAAAATCAACTTCAAGCTTGGTGTTCCGATAATAAAATAAATTGGCTTTTTATTCCTCCGGCTACCCCTACATTTGGAGGTTTATGGGAATCGACCGTCAAATCGTGCAAACATCATTTACGTCGCGTGATTGGTGAAACACAATTAACGTACGAGGAATTCTTAACATACATTAAACAAATTGAATCATTGTTGAATTCGAGGCCACTAGTAGAGGTGCAAGATGACGATTGGAATCCCTTAACACCGGCACATTTTTTGATATTTCAACCGCTTACCATGATACCAGAACCAGATCTTCAAATGTTAAAAATATCTCATTTGAGTCGATGGCAGCTCATACAACAGCTGCTCCAAGGATTTTGGAAGCAATGGTCACAAGAATATGTGACTTCTCTCAACAAATGTTACAAATGGCATACCGAAAACCGACAGTTCAAAATTGGAGATATGATTTTACTGCGTGACCAGAACCTACCACCTACCAAATGGCCGTATGCGCGAATATGTGACATACATCCCGGTGATGACAACATAGTGAGAGTCGTATCTGTAAAACTTCCAAACGGTAACATACTATAACGACCAATCTACAAATTATGTTTAATTCCAAGAATTGACTCCGATGAGTCAAAGGCGGCGGAATGTTTAATTCTGGAAAAAGAAGCATAATTCATATCCGCATCAACGGCGGTCAATTATTCAGCAGCAGTCAAATTGTTCCATTACAATTTATGAATTCCAGTGTAATGATGACATCCAGGATTGTAACCTAAAATCAAAAAAAGAATACACAAAGAATCGTTTGATTATAAATATAATTACCATTTATACTTATCTGAATTCATTGTACATCAGACGCTTCTTTATTCCTATAATTTGGTGGCTGAAATTGTAAAGATAATATTTAGTTTAAATTTAGTTTTATATAGATTCATTTAGCTTACCACCACCGCTTTTATTTGTTTACTTATTGTTTTGACAGTTCCAATTTGGGTACAAGCCGTGAATTATTATATTAGGTATGATGGTACACGTTCAAAACTTGTACTAAAATTGTATTAAGTTTATAATATCTGTCACCAGATGCACTTTATATAGTTTTTAGGAAATTTTCCGAAAAATCCTTGCATTGTATAAATTGTCACTCTATAAAAACGTTTTATTCTGTAAGCATCAGAAAAACATTACCTAACCTAAAAATAAAATTATTTATGTGAAATAAAATTAAAGTGAATAAATTATTTTGCTTAAATAATTACCTATTATACTTACCGTGTATAATTTTGGAGAATATACTTACCGTGTATATTCTTACAACCAAACCAAGTGTAATTAGTCGCCAAACGATAATTACCACCTGTATTTTTGATTACAATCAAAGGTACAACAAAGGTAATTGCTTTGTACCTAAAAGTAATTACACAAATATTATTTCTAATTTTTATTATAACCTTCGACATTTTTTTAAGATAATTTTAATTAACAATTTTGCAATTTTATTATACTGATTTTTACCCAAATTCCGTATTAAAAATGTAAACAAACAATTTTGTACATGGACTGGCGCCTCTGGCGAAAATGTATGTGAAGCTGAAGTACCAAAACACGGTCTATAAACCGTTCTTTAGTACATCAGCTTCACAAACATTTTCGCAAGAGGAGCTAGTCCGTGTACAAATTTGTTTGTTTACATTTTTACTTTCTTTTACCGTAAGTAAAATAAAGTATAGTAATCATGAACATTTTGGACGTTGAGATTTTTAGAGACTTCTCTGTTTTAAGGGCCCCTGAGTTCGAAAAGGTGGGTTTCGAAATGGTGTCTGTCTGTCAATCTGTCAGTAGGTCAGTCTGTGTCCTCTCTACAGCCCAGATGGTTCAACCAATCGAACTGACACTTCAGATTTAAGCTTTTTTGATAAATTGGGAGGTCCCAGTGAATTTTACTCCAAATCGGCTAACCGGAAGTGGCCACTCCCTTGGTCCAGAAAATTTATTTTGCAAATATCTTAAACAGTATAAAGTTTACAAAAAACTACTTAATACAAAATGTTTCCAAAAAATAAAAATAAAAAATTAAGAAACAAAATTTAAAACTTATAAAAAAAAATAAAATTTCCCAAAATTCGCTGTTCGTAAAAGAAAGTCGTGTGCTGGTTACACCTCCATTTATTTTACTTCAATTCGCTACAATAAACCGGTTTTTAGAAAAAGCTTTTCTAATGCCCGGTTTCACAAAATAATAGCAATCTCTAGTTAAATAATATTCCCTCCCTTTTTTCTTTATTAAATTGCGATTTATTTCATAATACAAATTCAGCGCTTGCTAATTTTATTTCTTTTTTTACATCAACATTTTAACTAGAGAGTTAAATATTTAACTGCCCAATTTCATCGAGCTCAATATTTAGCTGAATGCTAAATACTTCTATGTAAAAAAAAAAATATTATCAACTTGCATAGAATTTGTATTATGAAACAAAACGTAATTTTATAAAAGAAGAAAGGGAGAAAATACTATTTAACTAGGGATTGAATATTTTTTTGTGAAACCGGGCATTAGTAGACTAAATTAATTTTTTTTTTAATTTTTTTTATTTTTTTGGAAAAATTTTGTATATAATACAGAGTGCGCCATCTCTTATGGGGTATGTAAACATTGAATAACTTTGAGATTTATCAACCGATTGACCTTGATTAAACATGTTTTTGAAACGTCAATTCAGTACAATTTTAACCATGAATCGCTTCTTCCTCGAAAATATCGTGCCCATCGTGCGCATCGTCTGACACCACTATTCGTCGTTTGCGTGCAATTGTTGCAAACAACAAAGAATATTGCCGGTAGACCGTCCACGTCGCTTGAAATATGGCCAAACAGCCGCTCGAATGGTTGACACTGAACCTGATTTTTGGAAGCAAATTTTGATGACCGACAATGTCTATTTTCCACTCTCTGGTGGCGTTAATAAGCAAAATTGCCGCATTTGGTGAACGGAGAATCTACACGAAATCCATACCATGGCATGACAAAAAAGTGACTGTTTGAGCCATATTGGACCAAATTTTTTCAGAAAAAACGAAACAGTTCATGGAAATCGATATCGGTGGATATTACTTCATTCTGTCTGCCTGCAAATGCGTAAAAAAGGTCTTGATGGTTATTAGTTTCAACAAGACGGTGCACCATGCCACACTGCAAATCAAACAATTCAGTTTCTGCAGCGAAAATTCCCTGAAGGAACACATTGAAGGCGACATTGACTGGCCACCCAGATCTCCAGATTTAACCCCCCCCTCCCCCCTGAAATTATTTTGTGGGGTCATTTAAAAGCAAAGTGTACGCCAGCAAGGCCATTGACGAGCTCAAAAGGTAATGCTTGTTATGTATATTAAGTTATTAAGTTAATGGTACGATCCTCGTATTAGTGAAATTACCTTTATTTCTATTATGGTTAAGAGTTATTGACGATTGTAAAAGTAGAGAAAGCGCCTCTCGAGGAAAAAAGTTCCGGTAATTAAAAATTGTTTTTATAATCCAAAATTGGAATTATTTACAATTATTATCAATCTGGTAGGTAAAAATTGTGTTTACAGTTCAAAATTGGAATTGTTTACAACAATTTCGAGCGTCAAATTAGCAGCTACCTCGGTTTAAAAATTTTCCACTGGGTCGAATCTGTGATGCTCCAATCGTCAATAGTATAAATTATGTAATAAATAAATATTGTATTTAGAGTTAGTGTTGAACAAGCCATGATTAAAGAGAGATGATAAGAGTAGCATTGGAAGGTCTTCTTTTATTTATTAATGACATGTAAGCGAATGTAACAAACGGCGACGAGGATGGGATAAATCTAAGTTCTTAAATAGTGAGTAGAAAAAGTTAAGTAAACGGTAGAAAGTAATTATCTAAAGTGAGTGGGAAAAAGCATAGGATTAGGTCAAGTCTGTTGTGTCCAGTGCAAATAAATAATTAAAAATAATCATGTTAGGTAACCTTTATCCGTATAGGCTCGGTGATGATTTCAACGAATATGTTGAACGTATGGAACAATTTTTCTCATTGAACGATATTATAGAAGAAAAAAAGTGGCATTTGTGCTTACATTTATCGGTGCCGAAACTTATTCGGTGCTTAAAAAGTTCATTGTTCCTGATGAACCGTCGAAAATAGTTATAAAGGACTAAATAATATTTTGAGGAATCATTTTTCACCGGAAGTAAACGAGATTCCGGATAGGTACCGTTACCACAAAGAAGATTAAAAATAAGGTCAATCCATACAGGAATACATTGTACAGTTAAAAGCCTTGGCGCAAACGTGCAAGTTTGGTGCATTTTTAAATGTAGCTTTGCGAGATCGTTTTGTTTTTGGGTTGAGAGATAATTATGTAAGGGCCCATCTACTTAAAGAATAGGGTCTTACTTTTGAAAAAGCTGCTGAAATAGCCATAAGTTGGGAAATGGCGGAACGTGAAAAACCGTTACAACAATTAGCGGTTATTGAAAAAAAAAACGGTAACCAACAACTCAGAAGAGGTGGAAGTCGAAGTCGGTCGCGTGGTAGAGGTCAACAAAGAGGTGGAAATAGGAACGTCCAACGTAATTCAACACATCAAGCTGTTAAGGAATTCAACGAGGAGCTTAATAATTTAAGTTTGAAAATAATAAATTATGTGGATGAAAATAATATATGTAAATACATTGCAACCAATTGCCAGCTCAACAAATAATCCGTTATGGGTTACAATCAAAATGGAAGGGCAGCTTATACAAATGGAGGTGGACACCGGTGCCTGTGCAACTGTGATGACTTTAGATAAGTTTAAAACAATTTTTAGTAATTTAAATTATGAAAATGTAACTCACAGATTTTCTTCTGTTACAGGTGAAATAATCAATGTTGTTGGAAAGAGAAGAATGCAAGTTGAAATTGGTGATGGTAAAGTTCAGTGGTTGGACCTAATTATTATAGAACCGCAGAAAGCCAGTGGGCCTCTCATTGGTCGTACTTGGTTGGATATTTTATTTCCAGCTTGGAGGACTACTTTTAAATTTAATTATAGTCAACAAATTGATCGGGTAAGTCAAAAGTTTTCTGAAAATACGATGTATATACAAGATACCAAGAAAAGGTTTCCCAACGTATTTCCTGGTTCGGGTGGAACCATTGGACATTTTAGTGGAGAAATTTGTCTGAAGGCTGGTGCGACACCAATTTTCCTTAAAGTTTACACGATTCCTTCTCACATAAAAGGTGCTGTTTCTGATGAAATCGAGAGACTTTTTGTAGAGGAGTCATTAATTCCAGTTCGATTTAGCGAATGGGCATCCCCTATTGTAGTTGTACCAAAGCCAGATAAATCCATTAGACTTTGTATTGATTGTAAGGTTATCATTAATAGGATCGTTGAAACCGAACACTACCCGCTACCCAGGATAGATGATATATTAGCAAGTTTGTCGAAATCAACTATTTTTTGTATAATTGATTTGAGCGGGGCATACCAACAATTAGTCGTAACAGAAAATTCGAGGAAATATTTAACTATAAACACACACCGGGTTTTATTTCAATTTACTCGATTACCATTTGGTGTTAAGAGTGCTCCTGCAAGTTTCCAGTCCATTATGGATCAAATTTTAGTAGGTATAGATCATGTCGTACGTTATTTAGATCAAAATAGGAGAAAATAATATTGAGCAATGCAGGCATACGTTCAATTTATTTTTGGAACCGTTGAGTAAATACAACGTAAAAATTAATGACGAAAAGTGTAAATTTTTCAAGAATTCCGTAATTTTTTAGGTTACGCTGAGGGTATAAGCCCCAATATTGATAAAGTAACAGCAATCGTGAAAGCTCCAGCACCAAAAAATCTTCAGGAATTGCAATCATTTTTGGGTCTTCTAAACTATTATGGCAGATTCATTCCAAATGTATCTGCAGAACTACATGATTTATACAAACTGTTGAAAAAAGAAACAAAATATATATGGACTGATGCCTGTGAAAATACGTCTCAGAGATGTAAAAGTTTGTTATTAAGCAATAAATTAATTGCTAGAATTGTATAACCCCTCAAAACCTATTATAGTTGCAACTGATGCCAGTCCGCATGCCGTTGGCGCGGTATTATCACATTTAATTGATGGAGTAGAAAAACCAGTTTTATTAACTTCTAACACTCTTTCTCCAGCAGAAAAATATTATTCTCAGCTTAACCGAGAAGCTCTGGCTGTGATTTTCGCAGTGAAGAAATTTAATAAATATATGTATTTATGGTCATAAGTTTATTTTGGTTACTGACTCACAAGCACTAAAGGAATTGTTTAATCCTAAAAAAGGAACATCAAACGTAGCAGCGTCCAGATTACAAAGATGGGCGGTTATTCTTTCGACATATGATTATGAATTGCATCATCGACCGGGAAAAAATAATGCAAACGCTGATGCTTTATCAAGTTCCAATAGCTGTTGATACAGATACTATTAATTTTCTGACAACAGCAAATATTTCAGAGAATAAAGGATTACGTACGGAAAATTTTGCTAGGTTCACACAGGAAGATTTTATTTTATCGAAAGTCTTTAATTATGTCAAGGATGGTTGGCCAAATAATCGTGAAGTAAACCTCGAGTATTATTTTAAATTAAGGAACTCTTTAAGTATTCAGGATGGATGTTTGTTTTACGGAAATAGATTAGTGGTCCCAAACGAAGCGATATCGCATATTTTGAAGTTACTGCACAGTTACCATGAAGGGATTGTGAGAATGAAAATGTTGGGTAGAAGCGTTTTCTGGTGGGGAACTATGAACAGTGATATCGAAAATAAAATTAGAAATTGTTTAGTATGTAACAGTACACTAAATGTGAAGAAAGAAGTAGTGACGTCTAAACGGCCTGTTTCTTATTATCCTTTTGAAAGAATTCATTTAGATTTGTTCCATTGGCAAAATGAAAATTTTTTAATCTTAGTAGATTCTTACAGTAAATTTATCGATGTAAAATTAGTGAAAAAATATGATTCTTCAGAAGTTATTAGCCAGATGAAATAAATCTTTAAATATTTCGGTCTGCCGAAATCGATTTGCACTGATAATAGACCGCCTTTCAGTTCGTATGTTTTTCGCCAATTTGGTGAAACAAATGATATTAAAACTTTAAAATCTCCTCCTTACCACCCACAGTCTAATGGTTTAGCAGAACGAGGTGTACAGACCATAAAACCCTATCTTAAAAAATATCTTGTAGATACTAGTTTTCAGAAAATGTTAACAGTAAATCGGTTAAATCAACTATTACTTGCATACAACAATACGCCATCCACTGCCACTAATACATCACCAAACGTTGATTAATTCACTCAATCCGAAGATATCGATGAAAAACTGTGAGAGGCAGAAACAAAAATTAGAAAATCCAAAGAAAACAGTAAGATTCAATTTAAATATAAATTAGGAGGGGAACCGTGATAAAAAAGGGAAAGAAAGTATAAAATAATTTGTAAAAGGAGATGCAATCATGTATTGAAATCTTTTTCGGGAATATTTGAAGTGGATACCGGGCAGAGTTTTAAAATCTATTGGAAATCATAAATGTACAAAACATAGTCAGATACGTGCATAAAAATTAAATTCGTAAATCTACTATGGAAGATAAATATCATCCACCACTTGAAATAATACCCAGGGGTAGGAAAAGAAAACGGGGTAATAGTGAAACTGATAGCGACGATGATTGTGTTTTTTTAAGAAGGTCTAGTAGAAACAGAAAAATACCTTGTCGGTTTCAATATAGAAAATTTTCAGATCCTTGTTATTGAAAATAAAATTATTATTGTAAGTAAATGTTTATTGTAATTTTTGATTTTGAATATGTTATAATAATTTTCCATATTGTATTATTTATTTATATATTAAAAAAATCAACTTATTGTAGAGAAAATAAAATAAAAAAGGGGAAAATGTTATGTATGTTAAGTTATTAAGTTAATGGTATGATCCTCGTATAAATGAAATTACCTTTATTTCTAAGAGTTATAGTATAAATTATGTAATAAATAAATATTGTATTTAGAGTTAGTGTTGAACAAGCCATGATTAAAGAGAAATGATAAGAGTAGCGTTGGAAGGTCGTCTTTTATTTATTAATGACACATAAGCGAATGTAACAATGCTCGAAAAGGTAATGGAGATGCTCGAAAAGGTAATAGAAAACGGTCCAAAGTTATTCAATGTTTACATACTCCCATAAAAGATGGCGCACCCCGTAGTTTTTCTGTAAACCTTACACTTCTTGAGATATTTGCAAGATAAATTTTCTGGCCCAAGGAATTGGCCACATCCGGTTGGCCGATTTGGACTAAAATTCACTGAGATCTTCCTTTGAGCTGTAAAGACAACACAGAGAAACAGACAGACAGCCATCACTTCGAAACCCACTTTTTCGGATTCAGGGACCTCAAAACAGATAAATCTCCTAAAATCTCAAGGTCGAAAATTTGCATGATCACTATACCTTATTTTACTAACGTGAAAGAAAGTAAAAATAAGTGGAAGGTCTTATAGGAGATTATCTCTATGATGTATAGCAATGTTGAAACGGGACCGAAAAACACCCAATTGCCATTAGCGTCACACTTGCTTTGAACGACCTTCCAACCATTCTTCGAGATAATTAGATAAATTAGTCCAATATTAGTAATAACCATCTTAGGATCCTCAGGTATACAAACCCAAGTATGAATAAGAATTGGCTTCAAAGGATTACCAATCAACAAGTGACAACCACTCCAAATATCCTATAACTTAGAAACTTCCTTACTAAACATCTGAAAGTTTCATAGTTGCTGCACGGTTCCCGTTAATCGTAACGGATTGTTTATTTACGATTAAAAAGAAATATGGACCAATGACGGCTCCAGAATGAAATCCACACCAAACGCTTGACCAAATCCGACAATTTTCCTTACTAACGAAACCATTGAGCAAAAATGAGCTCAGAATGTTTTTGACATGAAAATCAGGATCTTCGTGAAGTTTGTTTAGAGCCCAATCTGAGAAGTTTCGTCGCAGCCTGTCTTATAGGCACGTAGGTCCAAGTCATTGTGTAAAATTCGCCATAGTGACATTTGGAAGAGGTCCAATTTCTGCGAACGGCGTGGAATTGACTGATTTGGGTTCTAATTCACACTCTCGCGTACAGCCGCAATATTCTCAGCACTCCTTGCATTTCTTTGTCCTATTGGGATGGCAGAATTATGAAGTGAATATGTTGATTCGAATTTTTCCACAAAACGTTCAATGGTTCATTTAGTTAGACGATTATAACGACCGAAACATTGGACTAGCCATTTTGACAAGCGAACGTAAAGTTATGCTAACCGAAAGCGAACTTTATTAAAAAATTTGGATAATTTGTAGAGGTTGTTGAAGCATGTATTATTCCAAGATCTACCCTTCCTGGTAGTTATTAATTTTTATCTTTTTTATAATTTGCGTTATGTTTCAAGCATTTCGACAAAGTAAACACTTACTCGTATACATTATGTTTGATCATTATCAAACAAACATCGTGGTATCGATTAGTCGCCAAAACTTTTTGGCATTGAATAGTATAAAAAGTTTTATTGTCTTATATCTATATTATTATTGAAATACATATCTGTATGTATTTTTAATTAAAACGAGCCAATTGTGTCTATAGATCCACCAATATCCGGATATCAACCACTCACAAAGTTATTGACTATCGCCCAGCAAATAATAACGTATAAATTGTATATCTTTCCAAAGTACTAAATCAATTAATTATTTTCTATTCAGCCCAACACGAACAATATCAATACCAAATCACTAAAACTAATTTTGTACAAAGATAAAAAATATTGCTGAAAAACAAACAAACCGGATAAAATTGGATTCGGCAAATTGAAAAGCTGAAATATATTATATAGACATTTAAATTGCAATTCTGACACGAAAATTATTAATATCGGAAAAATACAGACTATAGATACACAATAAATAATATTCAAGAGGTTTTGAGATAAGGTAACATTGTGTTATGTCTGTTCGGCGTTTTATTTAAGTTATTGTATAGAGAGACACTGAGGTCATATATGTATATAGACTGTACATTATAGTCTAATCTAATATTTTAATGAATTTTGAAGAAGGTTTTTTTGGACATTTGCTATTTATAAAATATAAACGACCTGTGTACCATGCTCCGATATCCATTGGCAAATTTTGTTTAAAATTTAACCATTTGTGTATTGCGATACCGAAAAACTAGTTCTGGTTTAATATAACACGTGTGTCCGTATATTTCACCTTGCAGCCACAGCTTCCCGAGCTTCCCAGCTTTAGCCTCGAGCCTTTCATCGATAATAAGAGAGCTTGCGCATGGGAGTGGGTGGCGCAAATTTCTAACACATTGTTTTCTTATAAGACCGTAAATGCTTCAGAATATTCTAGAATCGATTAACCAACTGAGTGGTGGAGTATACTGGTGTGAGCGAGAGAAACGGAAGATGTGTGAGTAAGACAAAATATTTTTGAAAGTTTTAGAATTTTTTAGAAAGTTTTAGAATGTTCCAGAATTTTCTAGAATATTTATTTATTTAAATTCTGAAACCAGAGTACAAAAAACAGGAAAAGCCTTTTGGTATGATATTTACCAGTGACAGGCGTTTTTCATTAGCAATAGAAATAAAAAAAATAAGAAATATAATAATAAGGAAGTAATCGAAATAATAATTCATAGACACAAAGCGACAATAACAAACACAATATTATTAACTATAGGTGATATTGAATTAAAATTAAGTATATACACATATGAAACAAATAAAATAATAAAGCAGATTACTACGAAGGCAAAAGTGATAACCAAAATTATACACATTAGACAATGCGCTCAAAAATAATAGCGTCAATCAATCGTAAAAATCAATCGGAGCGTGCTGGAAGAGCCACGATTTCAATGATGACAAAAATTTAGATTTTGAATTTAAGCAACGTATATCTCTGGGAAGCTTGTTAAAAATTGTAGGAGCGATAACTGAAAAGTAATTAAAATAATGGGGTTTTAAAAATTTAGGAACCGTACGAAAATGCAATGTGTTCTTTCGCAAAGTGTAACTTTGACAACTCAAGAAACGATTTCCACATCTCTCAAAATATACATTCATGACCTTGAAAACATAAAGATGTTTAAGTGGCAGATATTACTCGTTTTAAATAACGGCCAAGATGAGCACAATTTATTCTTGAAAAACAGCAATCTGAGTACGAACTTTTGAGCAATAACCAAAGGCCGGACTGACTCGTAGTACGTACCGCCCCAGCAGCAAATACCATAGCGCAATCTGGACTCAATTAAGGCATGATAAAAAATTTTTAGAACCGAAAAACAACAGTTAGAAGGTAAAAGTACAGCGAACCACTGACTTAATAAACCTAAATCAAAATTAATATCAAATGTAATTGTGGAATAATTAGAACTATTGTACACTAAACCCATATCGTCAGCAAAAGCCACTACTTTACCCTTAAAATTTTGAGTGAAAACCGAATTAATATAAATCAAAAATAAAATCGGGCCAAGTACTGAACCCTGTAGGACACCGGCTTCCAGAACCAATGCTCCACTAACACAAACGCCACAACGAACACTTTGTGAACGATTAACAATAAATGATTTCAGCCAATTATAAACATAACCACGAAAACCGATATTCCATAATTTATTCAAAAGAACGTTATGATCCACCATATCAAATGCTTTTGTAATATCGACAAATAAAGCAGCTACCATTTTAGAATTATTAAGACCTTCATGAAGTGGATTTAGCAGTTCGATCAGAGCCTCTTCAGTCAATAAATTACACCTAAAACCAGATTGATACTTACTGAAAAAGTTCGATCCATCCAGAAAATTAACTACCCTCGTTTTGAATGTTTTTTCAAAGATTTTTGAGGTCATAGAAAGTAAAGAAATTGGTCGATAGTTCGCAATTTGCAAACGATCGCCCTTTTTAAATAGCGGGATTACTGCAGCAACTTTAAGTGACTCAGGGAAAATGCCTTCAGTGATACTTCGATTAAAGAGAATGCATAAAATTTCAACAATGTTAAAGATAATTTTTTTAAATAACCAAATACTAATACCAAACATATCTGTAGAGTGTTTACATATCTTCAAGTGAGTTTATAATGTGATGAACAAAAACTGCTGCTAGATGATTCATCTAAACTTACAGTAACATCGGTTAGTCGCGAGTAGTCGGGAAGCTCCTTACGAGCCTTTGATACAACATTGCAAAAATACGAATTAAAACAATTAGCTATATCCCCTGCAGAGGCGAAACAATTATTATGTTCATCAACTATTTCAAATATATTGTCACTGGAGGTATCCTTATTTAGAATTTCATTAATTAAAGACCATTGTTGTTTAACGTTACCGGTAACCTTTTGAAATCGACCCAAATAATACTTTGATTTAGCCTCAAATATTTCCTTTTACTTTCTTTTGCTCTAGTAAAATAAAGTATAGTAATCATGAAAATTTTGGACATTGAGATTTTTAGAGATTTATTTGTTTTGAGGTCCCCTGAGTCCGAAAAACTGGGTTTCGAAATGGTGTCTGTCTGTCTGTCAGTCTGTCAGCCTGTCAGTCTGTCAGTCTGTCAGTCTGTCAGTCTGTCAGTCTGTCAGTCTGTCAGTCTGTCAGTCTGTCAGTCTGTCAGTCTGTCAGTCTGTCAGTCTGTCAGTCTGTCAGTCTGTCAGTCTGTCAGTCTGTCAGTCTGTCAGTCTGTCAGTCTGTCAGTCTGTCAGTCTGTCAGTCTGTCAGTCTGTCAGTCTGTCAGTCTGTCAGTCTGTCAGTCTGTCAGTCTGTCAGTCTGTCAGTCTGTCAGTCTGTCAGTCTGTCAGTCTGTCAGTCTGTCAGTCTGTCAGTCTGTCAGTCTGTCAGTCTGTCAGTCTGTCAGTCTGTCAGTCTGTCAGTCTGTCTGTGTCCTCTCTACAGCCCAGATTGTTTGAGCCCAACATTTATCGAATCTAAAAAAATAAATAAAATTAGAAATTTAATTATTATCAAAATTTATAGTGAAAATTGTATAGACTTATCTTGTTATAATAGGTTATGTTATTGTTTTGTTGACAACACAAATGTAAATATCTCTATTTCTAAATAATTTTGTAATAGCTGAAATAATAAATTAAATTCACAGCTGCCACCTATTGTAACCACTGATACAATATTGATTGATCTTGCAATTTATACCAGTAGATAATGCGCCTCGACTAAACCAAAATTGCCGCGAGTTGAACCATAATAACATTCGGCTTAACCAATCAAAATTTAATACGTGTTTTATTATTATGGCACGAATTAAATAAAAGCCTCTTACGGGGTTCCAAAATAAGTTAGTAAGATCAAATCAGAGTTGTGCAGTGGTGTTTTGGCGAGCAATTATCCAAATTAAAATAAATTAATTAATAAGCTGCCATTTTTTGTTGAAATATAAAATTAAAATAAAGTTAGTTAAATTGAAAAATAAATTGTGTAATCAAACTAAAATAAAGTTCTTGTTGTTTTATTTGTGAATAACGTGGATATTTATTCAAAATTTGTGCTGTGGCCTGTGGGTGAAGTGGAGAATAATAAGAACATAAATTTGGTGCTTAGTAAAATCTAAATTATATGATAGCTTGTAGTGTAGTGTTTAAGTGCCATAGTGAAGTGAACAGTTAACCAACCAAAATATACAGTCCATTCAGTACAGAACACAGATGGTTTAACCAATCGAACTGAAACTTCAGATTTAAGCTTTTTTGATAAATTGGGAGGTCCCAGTGAATTTTACTCTAAATCGGCTAACCGGAAGTGGCCACTCCCTTGGTCCAGAAAATTTATTTTGCAAATATCTTAAAAAGTATAAGGTTTACAAGAAACTACTTAATACAAAATGTTTCCGAAAATTAAAAACAAATAAAAATAAAAAATTAAAAATTAAAAAAAAAATTTAAAAATTTAAAAATAAAAAAAATAAATAAATTTTTAAAAAAAAGTTATAAAAAAAAATAAAATTTCTCAAAATTCTCTGTTCGTAAAAGAAAGTCGTGTGTTGGCCACACCTCCATTTTTTTAATTGTTTTGACATCTGACGAAGAAAGCTTGATAAGTCCAAATTACTGGGATTTTTTTTAAATTTTCTACTAAGCTGATTTTCTTATTGATTTTATAAAGAAAGGAATTATTCATCCACGGTTTAAGCTTGAAAGTTTTTTTATTCGGTTTACCTACACTGTATCAAAAAATTGTCCGTACAGCACTCGGTTGAGAAAACATTGATAAAAGAAACAATTACAAATCAAACAAAAAATTCAGTTTTAATTTTGTTAAAACTCAATTAACATTTAAGAACCTGAAAATAATAATAATCATGATATAAATTAAGTTACTTTCACGTTTGATAAGACTTACTATTTAAACCACCTAAAACGATCTCAAATAATTGTCCGTACACCCAAAGAAGTTGAGGGAATTTGGTAAAAAAGTTAGGTCTAATATTTCGTGTTGTAACCTATTCATGAAATGACACCTTGCAACCTTCTTTTCATTGAGAAAGCCAACTTCCGAGTTATTTCGTGGGGAATTTTTGGCCCATTCCTCCACAATGACCCGTTTTAATTGTTCCATGCCGCTAATTTCGTGTTCACGGATCTTTCGCTCCAAATAATGGCATAAATTATCAATGGGGTTGAGATCTGGTGACTGGGGAGGATGAGGAAGTATTTACTTTACATTGTACAATAACCATTCCTTTATCAGCTTTGACGAATGCTTCAGGTCATTGTCATGTACGGAGCGAAAATCTTGCCCATGTCCCATTTTCTCAGCACTTATTAACAAATTACCCTTCAAATATCCAAATAATTAAACCGGTTCATTATGAAGGTCAAATAACCTACACCCCTTCAGCTAAAAGCTCTTCAAACCATTATACTTCCGCCAACATGTTTAACTCAAGTTCAGTGTTGGATTTCCGCCACACCATAACTCGCCCATCTGAACCAAAAATGTTAGATTTTCTTCAGTCTGAGGGAATTACATTTTCCCAGAATTCGTCGGGCTCACTCACATATCCCAATGCATATTCCAAGCGCTTTAAATATTTTTTTTATCGGCAAATACATTTCTTGCGTGTCGCACATCGACGATACTCTTGTTTATGCAAAATATTGCGTATTGTCTGAGATTCTATCGCTCCTTTTTTGCGTTGATAAACTTTGGTAGCGATCGTTGGAGCACTTAGCTTTCGATTCTGTTTTATTGCCTTCTCTATTAGATGTATTTGAGGTGTGGTCAGCTTTCGATTGCGACCACGCCCAAGAACCATCTCTAGCGATTTGGTTTTTTGGGAGTTCTGGATGATATATTGAATCGAAGATCGCGGGCGATTAGTTATTTTGGAAATTTCCAAATTTCCTGTAAACTTTTACCTTCACTCTCCAATTTAATGATCAATTTTTTAATTTCTACACTATTTTTGGCACGAGAATAACACATTTTTAATTAACTGGACAATATTTCATTCGCCATAAAAAAAGTACGACTAATTAACTTTTACGCAAAAAAAAAAATTCGTAATTTACGGTTAGTTGAAAATAGGAGTACAACAAATAATAAATTGTTAATGTGCTAGTGTTAAGTTTCACAAAAGTGCAAGTGTACGGACAATTATTTGAGATCGTTTTAGGATGTTTAAATAGTAAATCATATGACACGTAAAAGTAAATTAATTTTCTTCATGATAATTATTATTTTCAGGTTGTTAAATGTAATTGGCGTTAAAAAAAAAATAAAACCTGAATTTTTTGTTTGACTTGTAATTGTTTTTTTCATTAATTTTTCTTTAACCGAGGGGTGTACGGACAATTTTTTGAGACACTGTACGTATTTACATTGGTCAACGTAACTAGAGAGCGTAGTGGTAAACAAATCGAAAGCTGCAGAAATATTGGCTTCAGATAAAACTATATTCCAAGATTCAAGTAACAATACTTGGTTCAAACGATCAAAGTTAATCAGAAACTTCATATCTGTATTAATTTTATTATTAGATTGATCTTTGTTACTACCCTTAAAAGACAAGTCAATAAAAATGGCACAATGGTCCGTGATACGTAAATCCCCAACTATAGACTCAATTGCAAAATTAGAGCATCGATAGAAAACATTATCAATGCAAGATGAAGAAATACTAGAAATCCTGGTCGGCACATTTACATCACAGAATAATCCATGGCTGGACATTAAAAATGTATACTCATCAACTTGTCTAGAGCTGCTCAAAATGTTAATATTGGCATCGGGCCAGGAGCAAATTTTTTGATTTAATTTTAATCAAGAACAAATTAAGCTCAACCAAATATGTGTCAAAGTTATAAGAATCGAAGTCTGTAAGTACACACAATAGTTTAGTATTTTCAAAATAAGTATCAATTACTAAAACATCAACCACATATTCTGGAATGTTCCAAAATTTACTAGAATGTTTCAGTATTTTCTAGAAAATTTCACATCGGTTTAAAAGTTTCCAGAATTTTCTAGAAAGTGCTAGAATTTTCCAAAAAAAATTCAGAATTCTAGGAAGTTTGACAATGATCCAGAATTGGAAGTAAATTAATTAAAATATTCAAGAATATTCGGAAACCGGAAATCGAATGCATCTGAATGTTTTAAAATATTCTTGAATCTGTAATCGTAGATGTTATGTTCTAGTAATTTCGATCCATGGAGTTATATAAGGCGAAATTCAGTATTATTTTAGCAACAAACAAGAATTGATCGAAGCGAACAAACAGTCCAAAGTGAAAATCAAAATCAAACATTTAAGCGATAAACTTAAAAGTAATTTCTAAAAAATATTTTTGGATTCGCTTTTCCATTTCAACATTTCATTCAAGTAGATATACAGTCTATGTGGCTGTCGTGGTGTGGCACATGTTTGTTGAAAGCGATCAACCTCGGGTATTCTCATACATTTCGACTAAAGTTTTCTACAAAATGTTCAGAATCTCCTATAATATTCGGGATTTCACCGGATTTGGTGTGTGTGTGTGTGGGTCGCAGAGTCGACCACCGAACACCTATCATCGACCACCTACTATCGACCACGAAACAACCGGTGTTTTGTGAAAATGAATGTAGAATGAGTGAAAATATACCAGAATGAACTAGACTGGAAGGACGATCCACAAGCTTGGTACACATTTGATTGGTGAACTTCACCAGAGCTTTCCTTGGTAGTTCTTTTAAGATTTCTGTAGTAATAAGATCGTACCCAGGAGCTTTTTCGTATTCATATTAGCTTTTTTTTAGACCAAACGTTGGAAGCCGAGATAATAACTGAACAAGCTGTGCAAGAAAGTAAAGAAATCCTACCCACAACACCAAAAGAAGTCATGCGTGAGATAACAGCTAATATGAATACGAAAAAAGCTCCTGGGTACGATCTTATTACTGCAGAAATCTTAAAAGAACTGCCAAGGAAAGCTCTGGTGAAACTCACCAATCTTATAAATGCAGCATTTAGAATCAAATGTGTACCAAGCTTATGGAAAATTGCAGAAGTAATTATGATCCCAAAACCTGGGAAACCACCACACATAACATCGTCTTATAGGCCAATTTCGCTATTGCCAGTCATGTCCAAACTCTTTGAGAAGCTTCTGGTAAAAAGATTAAATCCGATAATCGAGAGTAAAAACTTGATCCCAAATCATCAGTTCGGTTTTCGCAACCAACACTCAACAATTGATCAAGTACACAGAATAACCAGTATAATTGAGAAAGCATTAGAGGAGAAAAAAGTCTGTTCAACAGTATTTCTAGACGTTGCACAAGCGTTTGATAGAGTGTGGCATGAAGGACTTAACCACAAGTTAAGGAATCTTCTACCAATGCAATTTGCTAAGATACTAGAATCATACTTGAAAGATAGGTTCTTCAGGATTAAGTTAGATGATACATTTTCTGAATTGAAAGAAATCAATGGAGGAGTTCCACAGGGCAGTGTATTAGGGCCGGTTTTATACCTACTATATACTTATGATCTTCCTACATTAGAAAACAACACAGTGGCAACTTTTGCAGATGATACGGCGATCTTAGCTGTTGGAAAAAGCAACGAAGAATCAACACAGAAGTTACAATCAGCTATAACTCAAATATATAAATGGACAAAAAGATGGAGAATAAAACTAAATGAAGCTAAATCAGTTCACATCAACTTTACAAACAGACGAATCGAACATATTCCGATTACCATAAATCGGGAAATAATACCGCATGCGAACACAGCTAAGTATCTCGGCATGACCCTGGATGCTAAACTACGATGGAAAGCACACGTCAAGAAGAAAAGTGAAGAATTAAGACTTAAATACAGAAAAATGTATTGGCTGATGGGAAGGAACTCTTCTTTATCAACATACAACAAGCTTCTACTTTATAAGCAAATATTGAAACCGATTTGGACTTATGGTATTCAGCTTTGGGGTTGTACCAAACAGAGCAACGTAAATATCATCCAAAGATTTCAGAATATGGTATTAAGGAACATCGTTGATGCACCTTGGTATGTTAGGAACAATGACCTTCATAGGGACCTTAAAATGAACCTCATCTTAAATGAAATCCAGGAAAAAGCACGGAGACATGAAGAAAGGCTCCGCCAACATGTGAACATTGAGGCAACTCAGCTCCTAAGCATCACGAATTTAGTTCGCAGACTTAAAAGAACCAAACCTTTTGAGCTGGTGTGATTGTCAGCTTAAGCAGCATTATGCTGATCTAAAATCCACAACAAAGATGTGGTTTACATCAATTTACCAAACACTATGGAATGCCAATGGGAAGAAGCCATAGATTAATTTAAGTTAGTAAATTAAGTCAGAAACAAATTGCTAATTAGTCCAGGAGACTAGATTGTAATTACATAAAATAAATAAATAAAATTTATTTTAAATTAAAAAAAAAAAAAAAAATATTAGCTTTTATCTCACGCATAACTTCTTTTGGTGGTATCGGTAGAATTTCTTTACTTTCTTGCACAGCTTGTCCAGTTATTATCTCGGCTTCCAATATTTGGTTTTCATGTGGGTAGAATTTTTTTTATTTTTTGAGGTGTTCAGCAAATTCTCGAGCTTTGTTTTCATTATTTCTAGCCCATTTCTCACCTGTTATTCTTATTGGAGGATTTTGCATTATTGGTCTTTTAATTCTTTTGGTTTTTTCCCAAAGAGAATAATCTTATAATTTAGTTCATCTTTGAATTCTTTGATCTCTCTTCTTAATTGTTGAGTGAGATTGTTCAAATTAGTTTTATCTTAAGGGGCCCTTGTTTGTTTCCATTCTGCTCTCGCTCTTCTGTTTTCTGCTAGGAATACCCTAATTTCCATAGGGTAGCTATTTCCCTTGATTTTCTTTTTAATTTAAGGAGTATTTTCCTAAGCTGATTGCTGTATATTGTATAGAAATTTGTGAACTTCTTTGTCTAATTGCTCCTCGGTCTTTAATGAAACCATTAAGTTAATTTTTTCTTCTAGCGATAGTCTGAAGCATTCCTAAAATTATAATTATTATGATTATTTACTGGAAATGGTTTCTTTCTCTCTGAATGATTTTTTTACATAACATTAGAAGTATAGATGAATGATCAAAGTTTAAGTCATGGCTTTCATCTACTTGTACATAATTACTTCGGTCTAAAAAGACCAAAGTATTGAAATCCTGTCAAAAATGATCAAAAATTTGGTTGGTCCAAAACCACTTTTCTCGACGTTTTGAAAGTCCCTGAGTTTAAAAAAGCAAAAAAAAAAAAATTCCGTCCGTCTGTCTGGATGTCTGTTGGTAGTACTAGTGATGAAATATTCATCGATGTTTCGATATAATAGATGGTTCATGGTCGATGTTACGATATTTTTACATCGATGTATAATATTTTGATATATCGATGATAAATCGATGTTTTTTAAACATCGAATTTAAACATCGACCTTTTTTTTTATTACGCTATATATACATTAAACAGTTACATACGAATTATAACGAAAAAAGACAATTTTACGAACAACAACGAAGTAAAAAAAATGTAATTACAAATAAAGAAATACATGCTGTTATTGTTCTAACCACTACCTGATACAACAAATAAAAGTGCCACTACTTCTGATCAAAATTGTTCTTCGACAGCCCAAAAGACGACGATCAAAAGACAACGGTCGATTGAAGATCAAAAGACAATGGTCGAATGAAGAGATAGTCTGTAGCATTTCTACATTTAATGAAGGAGGTTCCAAATATTTCACAATAACTGACGCCCTATTATCATATGATACGTCAAGATTACCAACCTATATCGGTTGTGGATAACCACGGTTTTAGAAATTTAATAAAAACGTTATCGGGCGGGCGTTGCAAAATTCCATCAAGGCCGACAATTACTAATTTATTGGACAAAAAATACGAGGGGATTTCTAACGTAAGTTATTGTTTAACAACGGACATATGGACCGATACGATGCAAACACAGTTTTTTAAGAGTAACAATGCATTTCGAACAAAATTCCCAGATAAAAGGCGTAACGTTAAGAGTATTCGAAATGAAAGATATACATACGTCAATAAATATAATTGATGAACTTTATCAAATTTTTGAAGTTTGGTCCATAAATGATAATAATGTAGTTAGTGGTACCAAAAATATAACGAAAGCTTTGGAAATTAGGTTTGATTCAAACAAACACCTTCATTGTTTGGTGCCTCAGATTAATTTGGTTGTGCAAAATTTTATTGTCTGTTGAAGTACTCGGGCCTTTATTAAAAAAACATTAAAGATATTTTCACACGGCTTAAACAAAGCGTTAATCCGAGTGATGTACTTCGTAAAAGCCAATCTTTGAGCTGTACTTAAAAGCTTATACAAGAACCAAGAAGTGCCTACACAATGGAATTCGTTATCTATGTATAAACTTAGTTTTGGAATTCCTTAGTCTGAATTTGAAATAAATGTATGAATTTAAATAAAAATTAGCATTTGTATCTAGAATTTAGATTATAAAACTATGACCAATTGAATTTCGATAAATCTATGTATCGATGATTTATTCCGATGTGTTTTCTACATTGATGTTCTACAGTTCGATGTAAGTTTCGATGTCTAACATCGATATTTGGCTTCGATGTTGCATCCCTAATCTGTACCCATGGTATCTCGAGAACGGCTTGTTCGATTTAGGATTTTTTTTGTCAACTATGGTCAATGCCGAGATTTGAAAAGCTTTTGGAACCTGTGCGTCAAGAGGGTCGGGTACCTGACATACGCATTGACCCAAAATACCTGGTTATAGAAATATTAACCAATCTTTTATATATGCTGGTTTGAAGATTGAGTTGGGTATTGAGTTTGGGGTTGATTTGCAGGTTAAGTTAGGGGTCAATTTGGTGGTTTCGGCGTCTACTGGAGGGGGGCCAAAGTTGAGTAGAGTAATCTGGCCACTCCGTAATCTTTCGGTGGGATGCAAATTACGCGAGCTGTTGTGGTCATGTTTTAGGCAGCTGGCGTGATGGGTACAATTGTGGAAGGGGTAACCTGGTCGCAATTCGCAAGTGTAAGTACTGCCTCCTCGTGGCAACTACTGGTAACTGAGGCCGTTTGGTATATTTGACCATTCGGCACAGGCTAAAGTACGGCGCTAAAGAAAAAATCCTTGATAAAAAACCTAATCTAAGGTGGAACAGCATATGCCGATGGATGAATGGCTGATAGGTTAATCAGTCCTAAGTATACGGACTCTGGATACCAGGCGCCCTCCAGTTTTATTTAGCCTTCCTGTAGTAAAGCTGGGTGTCCCACAGGTGACTTTCATTTACCAGCAACTCGTGCGAATAAAATGTTTAACCAAAGTTTTGAAAATAAGAATGGTAACGCTCCTAAAGCATCACATACCAGCGATAGTCCCGTAAGTTAATTTAGCATAACGGAACTGAGAGTCCAAGAGCGGCTATTTTGGCCAGTTCGCAAATTAATTTTATTCCCATTTCAGAGTTCATCTCCAGGGACTTGGTTGCAGTAATGGTGCAAGTTCTGGGTGAAAGAGACAAACAAGAGGCTATAATGGCCTCCGCCTACTTTCCTGGAGACTCAAAGTTAATACCTCCACTTGACGTTAGGCGGCTCTTGCAAACGCAATGGGCTGGCCTTCCTGATAGGATGCGATGCAAACGAGCACCACACGGTGTGGGGTTGCACGGACATCAATAACAGGGGAGTACCTTTTTGAATTTCTGTTCTCAAATAATGTAGACATTGTCAACAGGTGAAGGAAACCTACTTTTATAAATGTGATTAGGCAAGAGGTCCTAGATTTGACACTTGCTAGTCCGCATTTCAGCAACTTGGTCAAAAACTGGCATGTGTCTGAAGATGCCTCATTATCGGATCACTTGCACATCAGATTCGATTTGGCGGCTGAGACCATGCAGCGGTAGGAAATCAGAATTCCAAAACTGACCGACTGGGAAAATTATAGAGTCTCACTCGGATCAGAAATGCCCTCGGTTGTGGAGGGGAGGGTTTCGAGACTTGTTCAAGCCAGCTGCATAATTCTATACACTTGGCTTACGAAAACAGCTGCTTGGTTAAGCGAAGAGAGTCCACAAAAATGGTCTATTGGTGGAACGGGACGCTGGGTAAACTGAGGAAAAAGACGAGAAGATTATTCAACAAGGCTAAACGCACCGGTGAATGGGGCGAGTATAAGATGGCCTTGACGGAATATAATCTCGAATTAAGAAGATCCAAAAGGGCTACCTGGAGGAAGTTCTGTGAGGGAATCAATGTATTACCCTCTGCAGCTCGTCTCCAGAAAGTCCTTGCCAGGAATCAATAAAATGGTTTAGGACTTCTCCAGAAGCAAGATGGGAGGTTCACTGAAAACCGAAAGGAAACCTTAGAGGTACTGCTAGAGACCCACTTTCCGGATTCAGTAGTGGTAGGAGCCCAAGAGGACCCGCATGATCCCTCAAATGAGGTGGCCTATGCGCCTCGCAGTAGGATCTGGAGTCTCTCTGGGAAAGTTTTCACACCCAGCAAGGTGCGATGGGCTATTGAGTCTTTCAAACCTTTCAAATCTGCTGGAGGGGATGGTATATTTCCAGCTTTACTTCAAAAAGGTATTGAGGAAATACTCCCCAGCTTGATCCAGATGTTTCGGGCAAGTTATGCTTTTAACTATATTCCGAAACTGTGGAGGAAAGTAAATGTGGTCTTTATTCCAAAGGGGGGGGGCGTCGTCCAGACACTCAGGCCAGGGCATATCGGCCAACACATCGTTTCTATTGAAGACGATGGAAAAAATCCTGGACTATCAAATAAGAAGTGAGGTCCTTGGAAAGAATCCGCTGCATCGGGACCAGTTTGCGTATCAAACTGATAAATCCACTGTAATGGCACTTAGCGGTCTAGTCACGAGGATTGAAAAAGCAGGGACATATAAAGAAATGGCCCTTTGTGCCTTTGTGGACATTGAGGGGGCGTTTGATAATACCTTCTATGGATCTATAGAGAGGGCAGCAATAGGAAAAAGGGTTCCGCTTTCTACAATTAGGTCGATCCGTTCCATGCTGGAACATCGTGAGATTACTGCCAGACTAGGTGGCGAGTCAGTAACCATCAAGGCCGTAAAGAGCTGTCCCCAAAGAGGGGTATTATCTCCTCTTTTGTGGTCATTGGTTATTGATGGACTACTGGTCCTTCTGAGTAGCCATGGGTTTGATGTCCAGGGCTATGCGGATGATGTGACTATCATAATCAGAGGCAAGTTTGATGAGGTCATTTCTGATCGTATGCAAAATGCACTCAATATAATATGGCAGTGGTGTTACCAGAAAGGAGTTAGTGTCAATCCAAACAAAACTGTCATTGTTCCTTTTACGAGGAGGAAAAAGCTTGCGCTTACAGTTCCCTCGTTAAACGGTACTACTGTTCTTCTTCCAGCGAGGTTAAATATCTAGGGGTTATCCTAGATCAAAAATTGAACTGGAACCAACATTTGTTGAAAGTTCAAAATAGAGCCACCAAGGCTTTCTGGGCCTGTCAAAGACTCTATGGGCGTACTTGGGGACTACACACAAAAATGATCTACTGGTCATTTCTTACAATCATTAGACATATGGCCTAAAACTGAGCAGAAGGCAACGCAAACCTTATTGAATAAAGTTCAGTGTATAGCCTGCATCGGTGTTACGGGCTCAATAAAATCATGGCCAACCGCGGCGATGAAGCCACTTCTAGGACTCACACCGTTACACCTGCATGTTAAAAAGGATGCTGCAATTATGGCCCTGAAAATGCAGGCGGAAGGAAATATCAATCATGGGTCAAATATGGTGGGTCATCTGGAAATCCTTAAGGAATTTCAGACAGACCCTTCCATAGGAATGTCTTCCGACTGTATGCCAGCTAAACTGGACTTCCATAAACCATTCTGTGTTAGGTTACCTGACCGGGATGTGTGAAGTGCAGGTGGACCATCCTTTGAGCGAGGGTCCATGGTATGGTTTACAGATGGATCAAAAACGGAAGATGGGGCGGAGATAGGAATACACGGCAGTGACACTACCCTCTCGAAGTCCTTGGGTACCAGTGCTACCGTTTTTCAAGCAGAAGTACATGCTATAGAACTTTGCGCTAGGATAGGCATAGCAAAAGGCCTAAACGATGCAACGATTTATATTGTATCAGACAGCCAATCGGACTTAAAGGCTCTTAGGTCTTGTACCGTTGAGTCAAGGCTGGTATAGGATTATCTGAAGGTTATTAAACTGCTGGCAGCCTCAAATAAGGTAACACTTATGTGGGTGCCAGGTCATACCGAAATCGAAGGAAACGAGGCAGCTGATGGCCCCGCCCGTGAGGGTTCTGCCTGTCCATTTATTGGACCAGAACCCTTCTGCGGTGTCACTAAGGGACACCTTAGAGCAGCGGTAAAACGCTGGAAGGATGTTAAAAAGTCCTCCTACTGGCGCAGAATTCCAGGTTTACGACAGGCGAAGAAATTTATATCACCTTCGTCTGTCAGGATTAAGGAGTGTCTTGAACTTAGGAAACCTGAGTTCAGGCTGCTTACTGGCTTAGTCACAGGTCATGTCCCCTTAAGGTATTGTAACAGAAACGGTAGCAGAATACCGTCTGTTACGAGAAATTATTCACGCAGAGGCTCTGGGGCGGTCATCTGTAGCCGGCTAAAGCTCAGGGTGTTGGAGTGGGATTTCCCAGAGCATACGTGAACCTTGTTAGACCGCAACGAAGGGTAAAAAATGAAGATAACAAGAATCAAGGCATGAACCAACTCACCAAGTTAGACTGTGACACACATACTCACCTACCGAATCCTTTACACAGGCTTCTAGCCCCTCATTCTCCTCACCTAGTCCTAGGGCTATTTTCCCCTCTCTCCCTTCGTTCAATTTCACTTCCAATCGCAACCAACAAAAATTGACATGTACGTATGTACGTACAGGACTGTGCAACCTATTCCGGCGTTTACGCAAGCAGGCGCCATAACCAATGTTGGGAATTCTCCACACCCAAAAATCAAAAATGCAAAACATCAGATGACATAATATGTAACCGCGAGCTAACTCAATTATGAGATTTAATTTGATTTACGAAACGAACAACTTTCAAATTTTGGAACGTGCCGAACGTTACAGTATCACCACAGGTATGCCGCTTCTGCGATCTGGAAGCGGAATCAGCGGAACATGTTCTGTGCCATTGTCCAGCCATTTTCCAGCAAAGATTGCAACATCTAGGAGGGAGAATAATGAGCCCGGATAGTATGTATCTTGTACCGTCCAGTAGTATTATCAGATTCATTAAGAGACTGAATATTGACTGGACGGATAATTAAGTAGGGTCCAGCACAATAGATCTTTTAGATCGCGGTACGAGGTGGCTTATCGCCCACATGGCCCTTCAATCAATAATAATAATAAATACCCCCTCGTGGCAGGTAAGCAAACATGATCTTTGGATGAGGAAACTCCTCCTCCCCGACTGCCTTCAGGGATGCCCCGTCCCATGGCTTAAGTGAGGGCACTCTGGCCCTAAGCCACTCTGCCATTTCTTCATCGGAACAGTTTCTGATGCGACATCCCAGGAGATTTGGGCTTATCTAACGGCATCCGCCACTGTCTCCATTATGGCACCCTGTATTGGCAGAATCTGGGACCCCTGACCGAATTAGTATCCAAAAATCCTCCGCCTAGTATCCGGAGTTCCGTGCTAGCGACCAACTAACCCATGCTCATTCATCCCCCGGCGCACGTGTCTCACCTTAGATTTGGGGGTTTTTTTTTTCAAGGTTTATACCATCCTTTAGCGTCGTACTTTAGCCTGTTGTTCGGTAAACGAGCCAACAGTTACCGGAGGTCACCACGAGGAGGTAGTACGTACACTTGCGAATCACGCTCAGGTTACTCCTCGCGCAGATCGTGGCCCCACAGACAGGACTGCCTAAAACATGACCAGAATAGCCTGCTGGAGCCCACCCTAAAGGAATGTTACGGAGCGGTATTACTACACAGCTTTATTCCCCCCTTCCAGAAGGCGCTGCACCCCCCAAGAGGTACTTAGTTTGATAAGTTTTTTTGATATCTTCATCAGCATAGAAGGTCAACATAAACATGTTGAGAGGTACTTCAATTGACTTGAATGCTTTTGCTTTCAGTAGGTTGAGTGTAGGTTTTTAGCCATGATCCTTATATTGGTCTGGTTTCTTTGTCTTCAAATGTGTGCCAAGCACGTTTTTCCTCGTTTAACATTTTTTGTCATTTTTCTGTAAGTTTCTTTAAATCGTAGTATTTGACTTTATCTATTAGGTACTATTGATCGTGGTGGAGGTATTTTTTTTTTTGTGGTTGTGTCTGGATAATATTTGGAATAGCAATTTTGATTCAACTGGCAAACAATTGCTCGCATATAAAGCTGTCAGGAATCTCAAGCATGTTTGGTCTAAATTCTCGATCACTGACATTAGTCCGCATATTTTCAAATGAAGTTTTGTGAGAGAGTAGGACTGCCAAAAAGGATCTATATGTCCATTGCTGCTACTAGTATGACAGATGCCCCGCCAATTAAAATAATACAACGACGGTGTGTCCGCTCTCCCATGTAAACAGTAACCAACTGCCAGTGTTAATTAGCCAAATTTAATGAACTGCTAAATCCGGTAAAAAAACATGATATTGCTGCTACATTGAATAAGTGTTTGCTTAATAGTAGAAAATAGATTACGAAATCCGTATATAATATTGCTTCATTCATTTCCAATTTAAAATACACGCGGCTGAGCAGAAATTTCTGGTATAAACTGAATACGAATACATTTTCATTCATACATATTTTCCAAATTTTAATACACACACACACACATCGAATGATTACAGTATGTGTAGTCTATATTTAGGTCTAGTTATGCACACATATCATTATGAATCAGAAATGGAACAAAAAAAATCTTATCAGTTACTCCGCCAGACAGAAATTTTTTTTTTGCATATCAATAATAAAATAATATAACAAAAAATGTCTTAAGATAAGTGTGGCTTTTGCGCGATGAATATAGCAAATTTAGAAGGTCTCACATACTTTTGTTTTTTTTTTTGCTTTTCGTTTCGAATTTGTTATCAGCTAGCAAATAATTTTATAATTAACTGATAACAAAAGATTATAAATAATTCACGGAAGTGCCGTTTTTTATTTAGTCTACTGTAATTATTTAAAGTGGCACATTTTAGTATAAGCGATTGGATTAAAAAATTTTCAAGGCGAAATTTTTCTACACAAAAAAAAATGGATATCATATCCCATGAAACGATTAATTTTAATAAATATTGTAATAACAATTTTAATTATTTTCAAAAATTGTATTATGAATATTCGTTTTATTTAAATAATATTTATTATAATTATAACGACGTTAATAATAAACCAATGGAATTAACAAATAGAAGTTCGAATCAAAAAATAAGTTGTGATCACAATCACAACAATAATAATAGTGATTGTGGACAAAAAATATTAAAAACAAATGAACGTGAAAATTCGGTTATAATGAAAATTGAAAATCATAAAATTATCGAAATTAAATCCGAAGAAATTAAAAATTGGACAAAATTACGGCAATTCAGTGAAGACGGGGATTTATATGTTTGTAAATGGGTGGATTGTAAACGGTAGGTGGAAAAAATTTAATATTAGTTGTTTTCCCAAGCGTTCAAAAATATTTTCAATCAATTAAATTATCGCATTTTATTGCCTAAAAATTAAATTTTCATTGATCGTTTCAACTTATTTGAAAAACTCTTTTTTTTTTTAAACAACAACAAAAGTCATTGCTTCTAATTTGTGGATAAATTTGCAATGTATTGCAGGTCAAATTCGAATATTACTGCAAAATGTATTCAAGATATGTACATACAAAATCGATAAATTTTGTAGGCCAAATAGGTACGTATTGATAACGCCAAACCCACAAATTAAAAGTAAAGTGTATACCACCTATATGTATACAGACCATTAATACCCAGTTATTTTACACAGTAAATATGACTTGCAAAATGAAATATTCCCATTTTATCTTATCACAACAATCTCATTGCACCAAATATATAAATTCTATATGACACTATCACATTAAAAAATAATTACATATTTCTATGCGTATACACAATTATTTATAATAATTAATTTGTTTTTATTTTTCTCTAATTTATTTGCAGACTATTTAATAATTTAGAAAATTTTGTATCTCACGTCAACAAATGTCACATCAATAAAAATATAGAAAATTTATATTATTGCAAATGGCATAAATGTCCAAGATCTAATCGAGGTTTTGATGCACGATACAAATTTTTAGTACATTTGCGTACGCACACGAAAGAGAAACCATACCAGTGCAGTGAATGTAAAAAATGTTTTTCACGTGCTGAAAATTTAAAAATTCATGTACGTACACATTCCGGTGAAAAACCTTATGTATGCCCGTTCGACGGATGCACCAAGGCGTATTCAAATTCTTCAGATCGTTTTAAACATTCAAAAACTCATTTCGAGGAGAAACCGTACTATTGTAAAGTGACAGGTTGTGGTAAACGATATACAGATCCATCATCATTGCGCAAACATATTAAACAAATGAAGCATACAACGAATAAGATGGAATATAGTAGCGATACGTCAAGTATATCGGACAATAGCTGTGACTCAATGCGAGATAATTAAGTTTTAAATTATTGTTTTACGGTACAGACTGAATCTCTAGTCATTTATAAGAGTGTTATTTGAAATTTTTCATTTAATTATAATAAAATTATTTATCTATTACTTTAATTGCTTGTTTTATTTTCATCTGGACATCTGTCCACTTAATAATTTTCCTTGAAACATATCATTTTAATGGTTTATTGTAGAAAAAAATATTAACGTCCTACTTTATTACACTGAGACTCTGAGAGTTGCTCTAAAACATAAAAAAAAATGAAACATAAACATAAAAACAATGTACGGAACATAAAAATTAAAAAGAAAAATTCATAAATTTCTCTAATAAAAATTATGATTATTCCGTTTTATTTATATGTATAATGGCGGGCATCATAGGACAGCACAAATTCGTTTCGTATACTTTTATGATGATTAACGAACGTGGTGTTTATTAATCTATAGCAGAGGACGAAAACTTATTAAGAAAATGCAAAAGCAATAAATCCATATTTTTTAATGTTGCTCATTTCAAATTCGTGCTTACACTAGCGCGAAATTTAAGACAAATTGACAAAAATCCTTACAACAAAAAAGTGAAAAGGCAAGTATTACACACTAATAAACTGCGGATCTCAAATAGTTTTTAGTGACAATACCTTGATCAACAAGTTCTCGGAATAACCACCGTGTGGCGCTCCTATCCTTTCGATTTGAGTTCTGTTTTTTTTTGTTAAGTTGGTACATCTGTTGTTGATATTCCCTCTAAATCTTAGCGTCATAGCTTGACATTTGCAAAAGTTACGTAGTCAAGAGTACATCTACTCTGTGTGTGTTGGCGATTTTTCCATTATTTCCTCTCGGCTGCTGAAACGCGTTCCCCGTAATGGTTTTTTAACTCGATTGAACAGAAAGAAGTCACAGGGAGCCAAATCAGGTGAATTCGGTGGCTGTTGGATGGTATTTGTTGCATTTTTCGTCAAAAAATTACGAATAATGATGGCACTGTGCGACGGTGCGTTATCATGGTGCAAAATCCACGAGTTTTCTGCCCACAATTCTGGTCTCTTTCGGCGAATTGCTTCACGCAAACGTCTCATAACGCCCAAATAATACTCTTTGTTTACGGTCTGGCCTTCTGGCAAAAATTCATCACTACACCGTTGTAATCCATGGAAACCGTGAGCATTGCCTTCTTTTTTGACTGAAAACGACTTGGTTTTTTTTCGTGAACGCCATTCACTTGCCTGATGTCTGGATTGCGTGTCGTACTCATAAACCCACGTCTCGTCTCCAGTAATGATCCTTTTGATGAATGTGGGATCGGATTCAGCCTCGCAAATCATGTCTAAAATTGTAAATAATCGCCAACACACACAGAGATAGATGTACTCTTGACTACGTAACTTTTGCAAATGTCAAGCTATGACGCTAAGATTTAGAGGGAGTATCAACAACAGATGTACCAATTTAACAAAAAAACATAACTCAAATCGGAGCGATGGGAGCGCCACACGGTGGTTATTCCGAGAACTTGTTGATCAAGGTAGTATACCAAAAATTTACATTTGCACCATAATACAACCATCTTCCCTCTACTATACTACGTAAAATTTAAATTTTAGGATACAAATTTGGATGAGTTTGTTGCGGTCGGTGCGCATCAGCGAACTTAACAACATTTATTAGAAGACTAGAACTCAGCAGGGAGAATAAAGTAACTCTTTTGTGGTCCCCCGGCCATTCCGATATATAGGGAAACGCTTTTGCTGTGCAAAAGAGGCAGCGGAGAGATCTTTCCTTGGCCCCGAGCCTGGTATTGGTTACTTCAAGAGCCATCTGGCAAATGGCATAAGGAATTGGGAACAAAAACAAACGAAAATATTCTGGGAGTCCTCCATTGGGATGAGACAGACCAAAAAACTATTAAGCTATGATATTAGACGTTTAGATCAGGCAATCAAGATGGATAGACAGTCTCTAAAATCCCTCATCTGGTACTTAACAGGACATGGGCCTTTTAACGGACATCTGGAGAAAATGGGAAAGTCCCCTACAGACCGTTGTAGATTCTGCAACCTGGAAAGGGAAACATCCGAACATCTATTATTCACGTGTGGTGCTATAATCTATAAAAGACTTAAATTCCTCCATGCATACACAATACAGTGGCCCAACGCCGGCCCTTTAAATATACATGAGCTGGTGGCGTTTATCAAGGACTTGAAAACGTCCAAACGACAGGAAATTAAGCCATACTCATGAATATAACGTAAATATACGCAAGTTCCGTATGCTTTTTCACTAGCATCAGAAAACAAATGAATTTCTAAGAGCTTGGATTCGCTCTTCAATTTTCTTAATTGCCATCCTTTGAGTTCGGAAATTAATACATTTTGTGGCCAATTCCGTATCCAACGGCTTATTCCAGTTCTTTTCAACTTCCAACGTTCTTGGTAAAATATTTGAGAAGTGGCTAAAATAAGAGTGGCTACCAGACGGAAAGAATTACCATCTCCGATAAAACAACTCTCTTGGTCATATGCGCCGTTGAATCTATCGACTGGTATATGTAGCGAAAAACGTCTTATTCAGGTGCCCTATTAATCCCAAAGTCTTGATGACATTTTGGCCGTCGACAAAATTGTGTTGCTGTTAGAATAAAATTTACTCAGTGTGAAACCACCCCTCTTCAGAATGGCGATTGATTGCAAAACAGTGTAAGGTTTTAATTTCAAGGAAAGAGCCGGCCGCTGTTCTTCAAGTCCCTGTACAAAGTCGGTGAATCTTGATCCGATCGGTTTTGTTGTCGTGCCACAAAATCATCTAGAAGTTATTGTTAGGTACTCAAAATGAATGTTGGCCGGTAAATGATGAATAAGTCCTCTTGAATTTTGAGTTCCACGTGCAAAATAAATCAGTTACTAAGGGTCGCAATTGCTCATACTCGTTGTTGAAAGCATTGTACAGCTCTTTAGCCTCAGACTGTTTGTACAGCCTCTTCTCCGTATTACGACGAGTGTGGAATGCATAATGGTCTTCACACTCTTGATCTCAATAGAGCTTTCAGCAACAGTTAAAGAATGACCTCCCAGAAACGCTGAACCATCTCTTTCAACGTTGAATCGGACGTCTCATTTGTAAAGGGTGTTCGATCAAAAAATAACGATATTGGATTGCGTTCGATTTTGTACTCGTGGGATCTCCAATAATCCATTGGCTTATTGCCAACTACCTCGGTAACTATTGCAGCATGCTAGGTTTCAGCACTGTACAATGACGTTTATGATGGGCTGCTAGGAGATGACTCGAGGTGCATAATGTGATGATGTTTCTTATAGTATTTTCTACATTTCTTTGCTTTGCAAAACCGTGTGGAATGATTTGGGGGAGGGGCTAGAGTACGCTTAGCGAAACCAGATAGTCAAGATCTTAAAAATCGAAATCGATGAGCGTCTGTATTAGCTCTGTGCCCTCAATAATGCTAGAGAATGCTAGAGAATATTGGTGGCCCCAATTTTGGTAGGCTTATGGCTCTTGTGACAACCAGTAGTGATTGATTTTGCATTGTGGTTTTCAAGACCTCTTTGGGTTTCGATTTTTTGAATCTTCCATCATTTAAAGCCGTTATTTTGGCTTTAGCATCAATGTACTTGAATTCAAAAACAGTAAAACCTAAAACAAAATCCTCCTCATCCGCAGACTTGTCCTGATACAATATTTGGCCCCCCACATCTACAAATCGTTTGTAATGCGACTCCATCTGCTTGATCTGAACCTTAAGCTTAGTCGTGTTTGCCTTGCCACCATGCGCTGTTACCCAATTTTTCAAATGTTTAACTGCTCCTATTGCTCCAATCGCTTTCGTTCAGTCGCTCTCTGATTTTTATTCTTTTCCTTGTCGGCCATTGTTCCATTTGAGCACGGATAAACAAGAAATTAGTATTAGCAATAAAATACAAAAATAATAATACTCGCTAACACCGCCCCTACAGTAAAAGATAGATTTACCACTTGGCCAACAACACAAACATTCAAGGTCACTTTAAAGATGTGCTGAAGTCAAATAGGACGAAAAGTTTCGGTAATACAAAATGGGGAAACTCGAATCGCAGGGTTTTTATTTGATTAAACAAACACAGGGGTCCGCCTTACTTCCGTCCTGTAATTTTACACTGATCGAATTTAAATCCACAAAGTAGTGCCGAAACAATATTCAATGATTATGGAATGATTATACGAATGATGGCATACGACACATAACGAAACTTGTTATATACAGTAGACTATACTGGTATCAGCGCGCACGAACACTAAATTTTTCTTTTATCTTTCTATTCAATCGAAAAATTAATCTTGAAAAATCCATGGTTAAATAAATGTAAAAAACTACGCTCTGCTACCAAGTCTTTTGGTTTCCGTACAAAACTCAAAACCCCGACGATGAATTATCTTAGATGAAAAACACACATTTTTTATTAATATATAATTTATTCACCAACTGTATTATAATGTCGACCAATACGCGACAAGAACCAATCACGACTGACCAGAAAATGAATGTAATACTAATATCTAAATCGGTACCTACATAATGGGTCCGATTCGGTACCTACATAATGGCTTTTCTGAGTACAAAAATTGTATGTTATTTTTGTTTTTTCAATGCAAATTCATACAGGAAGTGGGGAAATAAAATAACATAACAAGAATTTTATCGCTTCAGAATCGGGCCCATTTTGGTATTGTAAAAAAAACAGAGTACGAATTTTTATTTAGGGTGGAACTATATTTGCCTACACCGGGAGTCGTATATAGTCGAAACTCGATTTTCATCCATAAACCTCTATTATCCGTGATTTTTTTTTACAAAGTCGATTTTTTTGAGTCACTTGTTTATCCAGATTTTCGATTGATTAACCGGGATTTTTCATTTTTATTTTTTTCGCTAAATTTTGGCAACAGTGTTGTTTCCGTGTTAAACATATATCTACATATGTATATTGTGTCTTTTTTTATAAAACTGCAAAATTCGATCAACAGGGATCTTTGATTATCCGGGAAACGTTCGGCCCCGAGCATCCCGGATAAACGAGTTTCGACTGTATATCCCAGGTGACATTTATGTCTGCATAAAAACCCGGCAGGTTTTTTCAAATTTATAATTCAGAGGAAATAAGTAAAAATTGTTAATTAGAGAGACTAAGATCAATTCTTAACAATAACATTCAAAATGTATGTTATTAGTTTATTTTGCCACTTATCAGATCATGCGCTGGTTCTTTTCTTGGAACAATGTTTTCCTTGATTTTCTTTTCTACTTCGCACCACTTTTATTTAATTGGCTGCATTTCCTCAGCTTCTGCAATAACAGTTATCAAATTGCTCGTTTGAAGACACCTTAGTAAACATGTTAGTAAATGTTTGCTTTAGCTGCATCATTTTTTCCCCATAGTTTCCGTCAGAGAGACGAATCGGGGGACCAAGTTTTGGTCGTTTTAGCTTACGTATGCCTTTCCACAGAGGGTAATCTGTTGCTTCAGTTGCAGTGAGTTCCATGTTCTTTTAATAAAGCCAGATCAGCAGGTACATCGTAACACGTTTCGACCGTTACAAGAGGTCTATACCCTTTGTTACACAAAAGTTCAGTAAATCGAGCATTTTTCTTCTCTTAGGTGACCAATAAGTTGGGTGGCCAGTAGATATGTGATTTAGTTTTTCGTTTTGCATACATTCCCACAGTTGTTGTTCTTTCGAGATTTATTCTTGAACCACAATAGATATGTTTAGCGTTTTAGTCAACGGCATTGTAATTTACAAATTTATGTCTTTTAAGTAAATGTTTCGGTAGACAATAAACTGCAGATATGGTGCATTTTTCTGTCCATTTCTCCAGGCAGATGCTAGTTGCTTATAAGTAAATGCTCCTCACTATAATTTTTGGAATTCATAATGTATTATTCTTCTCTTGATAGCAGTTCGCTACTTCGATACTTCAAGACAGGTGTATCCTTTGATTTTCAGATGGCTCTGTAATAAGTAAACCTATTTATGTTGCAAACTGTAGGTAGCAACATTTATAGGGTAGACTGTACATTATTTTAGTACATAATACGTATGTGTCAGAAAAGACCTTTGTTAAGTATAGAGTAGTAGATAGACGGTGGTACGTGAGGATACATGAAATAAAGAACAAATAAAACTAATAAACAAAGTGTGTATTTTATTAAACTTAAAACATGGTGTCAGAAGTAAACGAGGTGTTATTGTGAAAAGGATTTTCCAATTAAAATTAACTAATTAAAGAAACTAGAAAACGCAGTAAACTAAAATAAAAAAAAATTAAAAAAAATTAAAAAAAAAAAATAAAAATAAAAAATAGCGACATTGGATTTACGTTTGCCTCAGCCATTAGATTGTTCAAGATTGGCATCTGAGTGGCCAAAATGGAAACAAACATTCATGATTTACATGATCGCTAACAATAAGAATGGTGAATCGGAGCAAAACAAAATTGCTACACTTTTGTACTTGATTGGTGACCGTGGGTTGGAAATTTATAACACATTATTTCCGAATAACGGTAGTTGTGAAAGCATGTTTGGTACAGCGGAAGAAAATGTTGTCGATGAAACAAACAACAGTGCTCAATCAGGTAAAAATCCGGGTACAAGTGAAAATGTTGTAACTCGTAGTATTCGGACATTAAATGACATAATTAAAGCATTTGATGAACATTGTTTACAGAAAAAAATATAACAATGGAAGTATTTAAGTTCAACAGGATGATTCAGAAAGAAAAGCAAACAATTTCTGAATTTGAGACTGAGTTACGTGCTCAATTGCAACATTGTGAATTTGAGTGTGGTGCATGTAAAGCATCGTATGCTGATAGAATGTTACGTGATCGCATTGTTATTGATGTTCAAGACAAGAAACTGCAATTGAAATTACTCGAAGGAATTGAGTCATTGTATAAAGCTATTGATACGTGCAAGATTTTTGAAGCCGCATCAGCAAGCAAACAGTTGTTAGAGTATAAAAGTGCACAAGTTGAAATTAATGCGGTTGAAGAAACAAAAGCTGAAGTTAATGTTATAAAACGTGCGTGCTACAATTGTGGTCAGAACTATAATAGAAGTCATCGTCGTGTTTGCCCGGCATTGAAGATCAAATGCAATTCTTGTGGTATGGATGGTCATTTCGCCAAGTATTGCAGAAAACAAAAGGATAAGGAAAAAAAGTTGGATGCAGCAAGTCAAGCAAAACAAATAAATGCGGTACATGTAGTTGGTTGGGGTGAAAAAGGTAATTATTTAGTAATAGATTTAGATCAGGCTGACAATATACGTGAAGTTAGTTCATTAAATAGTTACAATTTCGTTTTGAATAGAATGGAAGTAAATCGAGTTCGATGGAAGAAGCGTTATCTCATTGAAGACTGGCCGATTGAGTTTAAGATTGATACAGGATCGGATGTAAACTGTATCCCATTAAGTTTTGTTAAAAAAATTAATGTCCCTATGTCTCAGCAAGTCATTGACGAGATTGTTGATTATAGTACAAATAAAATTAAGATTATATGTTTTGATAAAATTATCATGTTTTGATGTTGATAAAAGGATAAGTTATTCTGGCATTTTCTTGGTTGTTGATAATTGTTATGAGCCAATTTTCTCAAGTCCATCATCACAACTCCTGTTCTTGCTATGTATGACCCAAATAAGCCAGTTGTTATTCAGACAGATAGTTCCAAAGATGGATTGGGTAGTGTTATTCTACAGGATGATATGCCAGTGGCATATGCATCAAGAACCTTGTCTAAAAGTGAACAGAAATGGGCACAGATCGAAAAAGAGCTACTGGCTGTCGTGTTCGCATGTAAACATTTTCATAATTTCTTGTATGGTCGTGAATTTACGGTCCACTCTGATCATAAACCGTTGGAAGCATTGATGAAAAGAGATATTGATGATGTAAGTCGACGTTTACAAGGAATGTTTCTTCAATTGCTTAAATACCCGGGCTTGTCGATAGTTTATAAACCGGGAAAACAAATGTTAGTGGCCGATTGTTTATCAAGAGCCCCATTGTTTGATGAATATGAGTTTGACAATGAAATATCAATGGTGATTCATGCGTTAACACGTCGTGTATGTATGTCAAAGGAAAATTATGATCTCTATGTACAGAAATTGAATGAGGATGAGCTTTATTGTCGTGTTGTTAAATACGTTACTACTGGTTGGCCGACGTATCATCAACTTGACGACTTGAGTCAGAGATTCCACAAGTATAAAAGTGAATTGCACTTTGAAAATAATTTGTTGTTTAGGGATCATCCTTTGGTTGTTCCGACCAATTTACAGAGCAGTATTTTCAAGTGGCTCCATGCTCCACACTTGGGTATAGAGAAAACTTTGTCTCGTGCACGTCAACATTTTTTCTGGCCGGGGATGACTAATGATATTACCGAGTTGGTTAAGGCTTGCACGGTTTGTGAAAAATTCACACGTAATAATCAAAAGGAACCGTTAGTGCAGGAATCCACACCACAGTATCCATTTCAAAAAATTTCAACGGATATATTTGAGTACGCTGGATACAATTTTATTGTGCTGATTGATGCATATTCGGGATTTGTGACTTGTCAAAGACTGAAAGAAAAGTCAGCTCGATACGTGGTTGAAGTTTTCGAAAGTATTTTCTGCTGTTATGGTTATCCCACAGAAATAAAAAGTGATAATGTTCCGTTCAATTCACGTGAATTGGAAAGATATGCTAATGATACAAATATTGTATTGAAGTTTTCAAGCCCCAGATGTCCTCAGAGTAATGGATTGGCTGAGAAGGGAGTCGCGATTGCCAAGAACATTTTAAAACGTTGCTATGAGTCAGATGAAGTAGATCAGTTTCAATATAGACTTCTTGAATATAACACAACACCAATTGCTAGTATGAGGATGACGGCATCACAACTGTTTTTTGGTCGATTGGTTAAAAGTCGTTTACCAATTGTCGAAAGTTTGTTGTATCGCAATGACTTGTCAGAGAAGAGGGTTCAGGAGACAATAGAAGCTAAAAAAGAAAAGCAAAGGCATTATTATAATCAGCATGCAAAGTCGTTGCCAGTTTTGAATGAGGGTCACCGAATTATTTTTAAGAAGAATAATAAACAATGGAATTATGGAAAAGTGGTAAGGAAAGTAAACGATAGATCTTACATTGTTGTCGATGAATATTGTTGTGTCTTTGATTAACAACATACAATATATTTTATTAATAATCAAACTTTATTACATATTTCTGTACTTGCTACGTTAATACAATGTTGTTCTCTCAGGAAATCCTAGAACAATACTCCATGATAATTCCACTAGAGAGAGACAGATAACTGACTGAGATGACAATAGTTGCAGGGTTTGCCAACATCTCCCTCTAATTTAATTCAAATCCTTCCAGTCGTCGAGGAATTCTTCGTTCTCTGAATGGTCGGCGAACTGGAGTAGCTGAATGTTGCTCATTGTCTTGTTGCACATCAACCGCGCCTTCATGTGAATGTTCACTCTGAAAATCTGGAACTGTATCCGCTGGAAACTCAGCTAGAAGCGTGTCAAGTGGTAATTCATATCCTGACTCAGATGAGGCTGACGGTTTTTGAACCGGTCGATATCGCATTTGATTTGCGTGTGAACGAACAATTCTGTTAGAGTTTTTTAACTGGACGCGATACATCACGTTTCCCAATCGTTCCTTGATAATTGCGGATTGCCAGCGATACTTGTTGTTGTAGTACACTTTGACATCGACTGAGTCATCAACATTGAACTGTCGATTCTTAGCGCTATGTTGCTTGTTGAATTGTTCATTTTGTTTCTGCCTACGATCATCGTGATTAATCCTTGGATGTTCAGATGGTTTTAACAGATCGAACGTTGTTCGCATTGGCCGTCCGAGCATGATCTCGGCTGGTGATTTTTGTAATGGTGTGTTAGGATTCAACGTTGAGCGATATGTAACCAAGAATATTTGTAGAGCTTCCTCGATACCTCCTTCCCTTTGATTTTTTTTTAGCGATCTCTTGAGTGTATCGACGAAACGTTCCGCCTGTCCATTTGATTGTGGGTGGAATGGTGCGGTACGCATGTGTCCAATGCCGTTTGACTCACAAAACTCTTTAAATTGTCGTGAAACAAACTGAGTCCCGTTGTCCGACACGATGATTTTTGGAATACCAAAACGAGAAAATGTTTCCTCCAACATTTTTATAGTTTTTGTTGAAGTTGTTGTTTGCGACAGAAAAACTTCCGGCCACTTTGAATATGCATCGATTATAACGAGGAAGAAATACCCGTTAATGGGTCCGGCGTAGTCCATGTGAATTCGCTGCCAAGGACCATCAGGCACTTCCCATGATTCGAGAAAGGTTTTCGGTGGTGATTTAGCTGCACTCGCGCATTGATTACAGGCGCGAACCATCTCTTCGATCTGCTGATCAAGACCATGCCAGTATACATAGCTTCGAGAGATCGACTTCATCCGCTGCATTCCCTGATGTCCTTTGTGAAGTTGTTGAAGAATACGTCGCTGAAAATTTTCTGGGATAACAAGGCGATCACCGTACATGAGACAACCATTCGCTATTGAAAGTGCTTCTCGACGATGATAAAATTGCTTCACCTCAGTATCTTGAATTTGCTTGAATGAAGCAGGCCAGCCATTGTTGACGTGTTGAATAACTGTTTGGAGAACTGCTGACTTTTCCGTTGATTGCTGTATCATGTTGTGTGTTACGGGCAAATGATGAAAAATTTCGTGTTGTACTGATTGAAAATCATCGTCCACTTGAATTGACGCTATCACAAATTCTTCGTCTGGTTTGACGTGAGAGTTGATCAGTCGTGAAAGAACATCTGCGTATCCGAAACTGTTTGTGGACACGTACTCGATGTTGAAATCGTACATGAGTAGTGTGAGTGCCCATCTCTGAAGTCTATTCGCTGTGTATACCGGGATACCTTTCTTCGATCCGAAAATTGACAACAATTGTTTGTGATCCGTTTGAAGTAAGAACTTTCGACCAAATACGAATTTGTGAAATTTAGTCACAGCAAAAACCAAAGCATAGGCTTCTTTTTCGATCTGACTATAATTTTGTTCGGCTTTGTTCAAGGTCTTTGAAACGTGGTAAACTGCTTTGACGGATTTGTCAGGAAACCGATGATAAATACAACCTCCGATGCCAGTGCTGGATGCGTCAGCTGCTACTATGATCTCAAGGCTTGGATCAAAATGAGTAAGCAGCAGATCGGACTTTAAAATGTTTTTGAAACTATCAAATGCCCTCTGACAATCTGGTGTCCAATTCCATGAAACATTTTGTTCCAGCAGCATGTCGAGTGGCCGACGTAGTTGATGCATTTCTCTCACGAATTTACCGTAATAATTTATAGCACCCAAATATGAACGTAGGGTTGCTACATCTGTCGGTGGTGGCATGTTCGTAACTGCTTCCACTTTACCTGGATCTGGGCGCAGACCATCCTTGTCAATGACGTGACCCAGGTAGCGAATCGATCTCATTGCGAATTTGCATTTTTCGAGTTTTAGGCTGAATCCGAAATCTTGTATTCGCTTGAGTGCGCGTGTCAGATTCTGATTGTGATTCAACTTGTCTGTGCCGGAGACGATAATGTCGTCCATGTAGGCAGCAACTCTCTCCAAATCATCAACCATATTTGCCATAATTTGTTGAAATGCACCCGGTGCCGACTTCACGCCGGGGGGCAAGCGGTTAAATCGAAAAAGTCCTCGATGAGTTGTGATTGTGAGTAACTTTCGAGATTCTTCTTCGATCTCCACTTGAAGAAACGCGTCGGTGAGGTCTATGTGACTGAAGACTGTTCCGTTCGCGATTTTTGCGAAGATCTCTTGAGGAATTGGTAATGGATATTGATTTGGTTCCAAACTGTTGTTTAGACCGGTTGAATAATCTGCACATATCCTGACGTTTCCTTCTTTTTTCGTCACAACGACTATCGGCGCGGCCCAATCTGAGTATTCGACTGGAGTAATGATGCTCAAATTCTGAAGACGTGTGAGTTCCTCATCAATGAGTGGCAGTGCCGGAAAAGCCACTGGTCGTTTTGCACGAAAAACTGGTTTCACATCAGGATTTAGATGTAATGTGACTTTCGTCTTTGTACAGAGACCCAGCTTACCCGAAAACAAATCAGGGAACAATGATTTTACATCTAAACTTGGTGCGTCTTCGGCGGTAATGTGATTGCATACCACGCTAAGTGGCACGTCCCACAGATTGAATTTGTCCATGAAATCAATCTCGAAGATGTTGATGTCTGACGCGACGTAAATTAGTCCTGATTTTACGACATTTTTGAAGCTGATGTCGCCTTCAAATTGTGCTGTGATCTTGAGTTTGCTTTTGTCTGCGGTCCGTGCTCCGAAATTTGGTTTTGACAAACGGGGCTTCCCGATGCGTTCCCACATCGACTCGGAAATGATTGTGATGTCTGATCCACTGTCCATTTGAAGGTTAATTTCGACGCCGTTAATGAGTACCGCGATAAATTTGCGCTTATTGGCAAATCCACCCATGCTGTTAACAATTGAAATTTCTTTAACACTTGGATTATCTTTTGGAATGTATTTTGTTTTGGAACTTATCTGTTTTTGTTGTGCTTTTTCAGGAAAGCACCCGCAGTAACCCTCCTTGTGTCCAGTTCTCCTACAATTTTGACATTTGTGACTTTTGAATGAGCAGTCTGCCGAAAAATGCATGCCTCCGCATGACCAACAAGGTGTTCTTGGAGTTTTTGCTGGATTATTGTTGAATAGTTTGTTGTCTCCTGCGTACTGCGTTTTGTTGTACGTTTTCTTCACTTTTTCTGTGTGCTTGACCAAATTGACGGCTGGTGACTTCTCTTGCTGGTGTTTCTCAACCAACCTAACATCAGACCTGAGATTAATGAGAGTCTGACATTCTGCAATCATTTTGTCGATACCATTGATTTGTTCGTCTTTTGTGTTCATTTTTTATAGGAGCCGTGTACGCACTTCCTTATCGCGACTCGAGCGAAGACCAATGATGAATATCAAGCTTTTGAACTGATCACTTGAAAGATTGGACAATTCGAAACTTTCACATAACTTGTTGACTTTACTCCCGTATGACACAAAATCCTCACCGTCGTTTTTTTCGAACTGTAGACACTCATATCGTCGGTGAAATAGAGATTTCTGTGGCCCGAACAGCTCTGTAAGTTTTTGAACCGTCTCGGCAAATGAAAAATCTTTTGGTGTCTTGGGCAGAATCAGATTCGAATATTTTTCATAGTTCGACGTGTGCAGTTTCATGAGAAGAAGTCTCACTTTCGCTGAGTCGTCGAGATTCTTGGCATCTTCTTTGAATAATTCTGCGAATCTACTGTACCACGCCTCGAAGAAAACACGCGAATCAGCATCGTAACAAAACTCTGTGATTTGTGATGAAAGGTTGAATGCCGAATTTGAGGTTATGTTGGCTGCTGTATTTTCATCACCAATTAACTGTGTCAAATGATTGATAGCAGCACTCTGGTTTTGCAAAATCTTGTTTAATGCTTCCAAATACTTTGGATCCATCGCTGATTCTTTTTTTCGTTTCTTTTTTTTGGTGTCACAATAGATTTTTTCTTTGCCGCCACGTTGAGCAAAAAAAAAATGCGTTTTTTTTTTTTTTTTTATTTATTTCGCACTTTGAAATGTTGTTCACGAAAAAAAAAAAAAATTCTTTATCCTCGTCGCCACATATATGTTGCGTCTTTGATTAACAACATACAATATATTTTATTAATAATCAAACTTTATTACATATTTCTGTACTTGCTACGTTAATACAATGTTGTTCTCTCAGGAAATCCTAGAACAATACTCCATGATAATTCCACTAGAGAGAGACAGATAACTGACTGAGATGACAATAGTTGCAGGGTTTGCCAACAAATATGAAAATCGTTTTCGTAGAAATAGACGGTTCATTGTAAAAACTAAAAACATTGATTTCAATTCAAGTGAATTGTTGTTGGAGAATGAGATGTCGGATTTGTTTAATAAATCAAATGATAGTTCTGGTGAAATACCTTCAAATGCTAATAAGAATGATAGTAATAATCTTAATGTTAATACTTTTGATGATAGAAATGTTAATGTAAGTTTGGGTGAACAAAACGATCGATCAATTCAAAATAATGTGAATCAAGAAATTTCAAATAATGATAATAATATTGATCGTGAAAGGTTGGAATCCACGAGCAGTCATGAATCATTGTATGATTCTGTTGCTTATAGGAATAGTGTAAAGCCACAAATGCCATTGATTGTAAATGGTTATCGAACTAGACGTGGTCGTGAAATTAAGCCGCCAAAGCGGTTTGATGATTTTGAATAACTTGAATTTATGAAATTGTTTAAAAATTAAAAAATAAAAATAAAAAAAAGAAAAAAAAAGATAAAGAAAGAAAGCGTGTGATAAGTAAACCTATTTATGTTGCAAACTGTAGGTAGCAACATTTATAGTGTAGACTGTAAATTATTTTAGTACATAATACGTATGTGTCAGAAAAGACCTTTGTTAAGTATAGAGTAGTAGATAGACGGTGGTACGTGAGGATACATGAAATAAAGAATAAATAAAACTAATAAACAAAGTGTGTATTTTATTAAACTTAAAACAGGCTCATACCTACCTGGTTGTAAAATGTGTTTCAGAAATCAGCATAACATCGATGTTGTGTTTAATAAGGAAATTTTGTACCTCGAGTTATGTTGCACTAAGTTCATTCATTTTTTTTTTTTTTTGATTAGGAGTTGCATCACAGAAGAAAGATTAACCAGAATAGACATTGCGTGGATCAAATTTTTTTTTCATCTTACCTTCTTTTTTGGACATTGAAGTATAATTATTTTCGAATATTATGAATTTTTTGAATATTTAATACAAATTATGCTGTCAAAACAAAACTTGTCATATAATTTCACTAACTATACTGTTAAGGATTCTCAATTTTTATTATTTCAAATAAAAACCAGTAAACCAAAGAATACATAACCCAACTTTCTCTTACCTTCGGCAAATCAAGGTCAAAAAAATGAGTCCAAATTTTTCCATACAAAAACAGCGCTATGACTGTTCTGGTTAATCTTTCTTCTGTGGTTGCATGAGGTCATTCATGCTTTGGAGCGTGAGACTCATAATTGGTTTCCATCATTAGCATAAATTTATTCATTAATTCATCGATGGTATTTATCACTTTGTAAATTCCCTAGTCGTTGTTTGGAGTTGGATCAAGAGAATTACCTCTGGCAGACGGCTTTTAAAAATATGGTTTAGTGCTTGCCGTTCCGCGCCGTGACGTAGTCATTTTTTTTCTTAACTCCTTGTACACCATAAGCATCCTCTATAGTTTGCGGTGAGATTTTCACTGCAATTACTGCAATTTTAGCCTCTGCTTTGCCTTTATCCAGCTCACTCTTGCTGCTGTCGTACAGTTTGCCACATATTACACAAACAGCCGGGTGTTGGCAATGGTTTCGAAGGTTCATATTCCTGATAGTTGGAACATTGTAAAACCGATTTACGTTTGTGTGGCTTCTTTACTATGACTTTTCTATAAAATAGATACTTGATATCATAGATCGCGCGATTACCCTTAGTTTTTGTTACTTCAGGTTCCAGCTCTATTTTATACATTATTTAAGGTTTTCTGTCGCGATTTATAATGTTAATTACGTTTTTAACATTGAAGTTCATTTTTGGTAGCTCTTCGCTGATTTTCTCTGCCAGCACGGTGTCCTCGATCTCTTTTATCACGACCGTGATTCCTGTTGTGCTATAAGAGAGGCTATAATTTTTCTGTATCGTACGTTTAATGTGGACAGTAAAAAATGTCTCACGTGTTTCTGTATTTAGTGCTGCCAATAACTTCTGCTGGCGCCTCTCTTAAGTAGATTGGAGGAGGTCTCTCTTTAGGCATTTCCTTCCCATCCTTGTTATGACTTTCCACTTGTAGAACTTCGAATCGATTACCAGATGTTATTCCGGATGGATTTAGCTTTACGCTCTTTAAGTTCGAGAGAGCTTCCACTAGAGATTTGGGTTCCTTTTTCTTTTTCACATCACCGAAACATAATGACTAAGTAGTGGTTCAGATCTCAGGGTTTTGCCGAACATTATGAAAATGAATACGACAAAGTGTTCGCACCAGTTGTGAAACAAGTAACTTTTCGAGCATTAATACAGCCATCACCAAAGATAATCAAAGCAATTCTGCATTCTACATTAAATGATGTATGCGTCAGCCACACGGCTACGAAAAAGAAAGTGAAGAACAAAAAGTTCGCAGATCAAGAAAAAGTATTTATGGATTTAAGCAGTGTCAGAGTTTGAAACAAAACAATACACGATTCTATTACAAGTTTAGCTTTTAAAACAGGGCGGTGCTTAGCCGTTCCTGTACAATAAGAGACTTAACTATTCCTGGAGTTACGTGTTTTATTTAGATATTACTTAAGTTAGTATGTACGTTATATACGATTATAAAGAAAATGTTTAATTTATGCAACGCCAAAGTATTCAAAGCCCCGCCTTGTGAAGAACAGAATTCTGCTGCTGTTATCAATGGGAACAACCAAATTTGTCGCCAAAGACCGAACGGTCCAAACATATTCATATTCGTTTTCATTTTGTGAAGTGCCTTGTAGATCCGGCGAGAAGCCGAACTATACTATAAGATAAAATGGTTTTAATTTTAATATGTTCCGAAGATTGTAAGAGAATTCAATCCAGTTTCGAACTGATGAGCTTATGATTATGAAAAAATCAATCCTCTCATCAGGCCGCGGCGACTGGACTGACTATACCACAATTTACATTCTATATATACAGAATGTCCTGTGCTTTATATACTAGCGAATCGTACTAATATAGATAAATTCAATTACAATTTTTTCTTCTTCATGACAATCACATAAGCTGTGAACGCTAATTTTACTTTTTTAATTTTTGTTGAATGTTAATTAATTCTTATAATTTCTAAATATGCTACCGGTCTTACGACACTTTTAAATGTGTTTTATTTATTAACACGTAGAAACATATTAGTATTACGAACGGTAAATTCAACGAAAACCGGCTAATAGACAGAATTCTATTTATTTAATTTTAATTTTAATATGTTCCGAAGATTGTAAGAGAATTCAATCCAGTTTCGAACTGATGAGCTTATGATTATGAAAAAATCAATCCTCTCATCAGGCCGCGGCGACTGGACTGACTATACCACAATTTACATTCTATATATACAGAATGTCCTGTGCTTTATATACTAGCGAATCGTACTAATATAGATAAATTCAATTACAATTTTTTCTTCTTCATGACAATCACATAAGCTGTGAACGCTAATTTTACTTTTTTAATTTTTGTTGAATGTTAATTAATTCTTATAATTTCTAAATATGCTACCGGTCTTACGACACTTTTAAATGTGTTTTATTTATTAACACGTAGAAACATATTAGTATTACGAACGGTAAATTCAACGAAAACCGGCTAATAGACAGAATTCTATTTATTTAATTTTAATTTTAATATGTTCCGAAGATTGTAAGAGAATTCAATCCAGTTTCGAACTGATGAGCTTATGATTATGAAAAAATCAATCCTCTCATCATGCCGCGGCGACTGGACTGGATATATAGAATGTAAATTGTGGTATAGTCAGTCCAGTCGCCGCGGCCTGATGAGAGGATTGATTTTTTCATAATCATAAGCTCATCAGTTCGAAACTGGATTGAATTCTCTTACAATCTTCGGAACATATTAAAATTAAAATTAAATAAATAGAATTCTGTCTATTAGCCGGTTTTCGTTGAATTTACCGTTCGTAATACTAATATGTTTCTACGTGTTAATAAATAAAACACATTTAAAAGTGTCGTAAGACCGGTAGCATATTTAGAAATTATAAGAATTAATTAACATTCAACAAAAATTAAAAAAGTAAAATTAGCGTTCACAGCTTATGTGATTGTCATGAAGAAGAAAAAATTGTAATTGAATTTATCTATATTAGTACGATTCGCTAGTATATAAAGCACAGGACATTCTGTATATATAGAATGTAAATCGTGGTATAGTCAGTCCAGTCGCCGCGGCCTGATGAGAGGATTGATTTTTTCATAATCATAAGCTCATCAGTTCGAAACTGGATTGAATTCTCTTACAATCTTCGGAACATATTAAAATTAAAATTAAATAAATAGAATTCTGTCTATTAGCCGGTTTTCGTTGAATTTACCGTTCGTAATACTAATATGTTTCTACGTGTTAATAAATAAAACACATTTAAAAGTGTCGTAAGACCGGTAGCATATTTAGAAATTATAAGAATTAATTAACATTCAACAAAAATTAAAAAAAAAAGTAAAAAAAAAAAAAAAAAAAATAAAATGGTTGCTGATATTTTGGCAAAACCGTTCCAAGACAGAGGCTTCATTATTGAAAAATGAACACATCTTGAATCAAACTTTTCGTATTAAAACGACCAAACGCCATTACTTTTTATCTTCAAACAAAAATTGGACATGTTTCGATCACAAACCGATTAAATTTTTGGTCGGTCCACACCCGAGTGCAGCCAGATGAGAAATGATGCAAGGCTAAACCGAAAACATGGGCATTTTCCTTGATTTACGGGTCCGTTGTTTCAATTAACATATTTAAACTCAGTTTAGCTATGTTCCTACCAGTTAATCACTGGAAATGGAAAGCTCTCTGCTGAAAATGGGACGAATTGAATATGTACAATAATAAATTGTAAATAAAATAAATTTGTTCAAATTTAAAAAAAAAAAAACTGATTACGGATTTATTTCATTAGTTTTGTTATTTCTGTTTTCCTTATGTAGTAAAAATGCCAAATAACAATTACAAGATTTTAATTAGAAGATTTTAAATAACAAAAAATAAATCGACTCCTTCCGTTTGCCGGGTACAAATTTAGTTTAATGACTCTCACCCTTCTTACCAGCGACACGTTTGAAATCATCCATTTTGGTTATTGATAATGGGGCACCAATGAAACCCAGAAAATCAATCTGTGTTTTTTCACCACCGGTCTGATTGTCTTTCACAAATAGTTGAATATTTTGTACATTTTGAAACTTAACGTACCGCAAATTAATTTGACCTCCCTCCAAATCTTTCTGGTCGACCGTTATGTCTTGAACGGAGGCATGCTGATCAGCCATATCGAAATCTATTGTTCGTGGTTGATTAATGAATAATTTAACAGTTTTTGGTCCTAACTGATCGGGTGCTTTAATCTTCAACGAGTGAATTTTAACAGCCTGATTAAACGTAATCGATATAATAAGTTGCTCATCGACGTCCGATTGCAAATAACCACCAGTACTTGCTAAGCAATGAGCCAAAGGATGATCATCACTTTCATTTAAACATTCACATTCATTTTTCGATATGAAACCACCCAGCTCCATCTGAAAATGTGTGATAAATGGAAATATACTATTCATCTTTAATACAATTAAAAGAATTTTCTTGAACTTACTAATCCTTGGCCATATTCTTCACCAGATTCATCTTCCCCAGTACCAATATGCTGCCGAATTTTCGCCTCTAGTCCTGTAATATCCGCTCCACGAATGGTGTCTAGCTTGGCTTTGTTTCTATAGAATATAAAAGTTGGCATAGCCGATACGCCCTGAGCAGCAGCAGTTTCAGCACATTTATCTACATCAACTTTTAGAAATACTGCCCTTGGATATTTACTAGGCAACTGTTCGAATAATGGAGCAATACGTTGGCAAGGTCCACACCTATGAGTGAATATTCCAAATTGGTTTAAACATCGCCATTAGAAATCTAACCTCAAAAAAAAGCTTACCATGTTGCAGTATAATCAACAACAACCAATTTCAAACCAGCAGCCGATAGTTCAGTTTGAAAATGCACCTCATCATTAATAACACGTACAGCCATTGTATTATTATTGATTATTAAATAATTTATTGTAAATATGAGAACTAAATTAATTTAAATAAAAATAATTTTTATCAACAATTCTGACAAAGCAAAAAAATGAATTTACAAATGTCATTTGAGTTGGTCACCAAACTTTGAAATTCACAATGGATAATGTTAACGAGCAAAAGTACTATTTTGCTTTTTATAGATGGCAATAAAAACAGAATAAAGATTTTTATGATAAACGTAATTTTAAATTTTTCATTTTATTACATAAATGCAGTACATGTAAAATTATAATTGGCTAGATACTTGTCTCGATTTTAAATTCTGCATTAGATTTGCCCATGCTTTACTCGCCTGTTGGCCCGTATACTCATGGCTCCATTGTGAGGAAAATATAACATTCGAATGCTTTGCAATTGTTTCGTTATCGATTTGGGCTTTAACCCTCTGCTGTGCTTGCTCTGCGGTTAAATTATTTCGTTCTACAACTCTTGCTACAGCCACATCTGGCGCTACAATACATGACCATACTTCGTGGCAGTATTTATGCCATCCAGCCTTTATTAGTATTGCAGCTTCGATTAAAACCACATCCGAATCTTCTGATGTCCGAATTATTTCTTGCACTTCTTTCCACAAATGGGGCCAAACTATTCCATTCAATTGATTTAGTTTTGCCTGAAAATGATTATACATATTTAATTTTTTGCTGATTTGTTGAATTTTTTATATCTTACCTCATCTGAAAAAACTATTTTCCCCAATACCATACGATCAATTCGGCCATCATCACCAACAATACCACTGCCAAAGTGTTCAATCAGCTCCGAGTAACACGGTTTTCCAGGTTCATAAATCGAATGTGCAAGTTTGTCGCAATTAATCACCTTTGCACCCAGCTTAGCAAATCGCTCTCCAATCGAAGTTTTGCCTGAGGCAATACCTCCTGTTAGGCCAATAATGTATGGTTTATTTGGTAAATGCTGTTTAGGTTCTGGTTCTCTTATCCGAATTCCAAGCAAATCCATTCGCTTATTACTAGAGCTCACTTTCAGTTCTTTCTCAGCCACATCCGGATTTAATTCGACCAAATGAATCGAATGGATTTTCAATGTATTCAGATTATTATTCTTCCTCAATTCGTTCACCTTTTCTGCGCCTCGATACGTTTCAGAACTGACCACAATCATATCTAAATTAGGATCACTTTTGGTAGGCCCAAATGGATCTTGAATTGGAACAATTTCATAAATTATTGAACTATCGATGTCTACTAGAAAATCTTTTAGCTGTGACATTCTTTCAGTTAGCGGGAGTATTAATTCGGGGAGTTTCTTAGATTTATTCATATTGGAATCCGTAACTCCAATCACAAGTCGTTTTCGGGTCCGAACAACAGCTTCGGAGAGTAAAATTTTGTGACCAATATGAAGCCGATCGAAAGTTCCGCCCAATACAACATTATCATACAACTCATCATCCACAACATCTTTGCACGTAAACTCATTATCGGAATGTTCGGTCGAATTGTCTAGTACAATAATATTATTTGATGATCCCGTTTGAAATAATCTTTCAATTGCAGTCCTTTCATTGTTCGACACCGCCCTGTCATAAATTAAGACATCAATTTTCTTTGATAGTACTGAACTTTGGCCTTTTAAATTTGATAACAAAATCCGAACATCGGAGGTATCGCAAAGATGGGACGAAGTAACATACAAATCGGCAATTACCCTACTAAATTTTGGTGAAAAGTTCGTGTTATTTAAGTGGATATATAACAGCTTAGGTATCTGTTTTCGAACTTCACGCAGCGACGATGAAATTTTTGATAAATTTGAAACTACTAATAATACATTTTTAGACATTTTGAAACTTAAAAAACAAGAGGACAAAAAATAAATTGAACTTTATCACTGTCCAACCATTTAAAAAAAATTTATTATGACATTTCCATGACAGCGCGATTTGAGAAGGCAATAAACATTTTTTAGTACATCCCAATATGCAGCAACTCACACGGATTTCAGTGTACATCCCAGTGGGGAAAGCATGCTGTATCTAATCCTAATGGACGTGTTCAATCGGGCAAAAATGATAAAAAATATCATGATATTTTATCCCACCCTAACTTCATTTTGTAATACTGTACGTCAAACCTGATTGAACAACCAAAATTGTTAAAATATGATAAATTGATTTTAAATGTTACATTTTGTTTTAAATCGCTTTGAAAAATTCAATAAATTCATTTTGTCGTCAGGTTTTTAATTAAATGTATATATTTTTTAATTATTTTTTGTTTATAAATTATTTTGATATTGAAACTATTTCGTTTTTATCCAAATATTGGAGACAAAAATAATTTTGGTTTGAGTTTTCTTGTGTTTATGTTCTCAGACAAAATTTCGAAATATAAATTACTATTTATATTTAAATAAATAGGTGACTGTGTAAATAACATAAGAATATCTTAAAAAAGCAAATTCAATTTAAGTACCGAAAATATCATAAAGAAAATAAATTCAAAATTGACAGCTGGAACCAAGAAAAAAGTTGGTTTTTTGGTGTGATAAATGAGTGCGTTTAATGCCAAGAGTGATAAAAAATATCATGATATTTTTTATCATTTTTGCCCGATTGAACACTAGGAATGGGCGTCTTCAGTCGAAAAAAATGATAAAAATTATCATGATATTTTTTATCATCTTTACCATTAAACGCACTCATTTATCACACAAAAAACCAACTTTTTTCTTGGTTCCAGCTGTCAATTTTGAATTTATTTTCTTTACGATATTTTCGGTATTTAATTAAATTAAATTTGATTTTTTAAGATATTTATATGGTATTTACACCGTCACCTATTTATTTAAATATAAATAATAATTTATATTTCGAAGTTTTGCCAGAGAACACAAACACAACGAAACTCAAACTAAAATTATTTGTGTCTCCAATATTTGGATAAAAACCAAATAGTTTCAATATCAAAATAATTTATAAAAAAGACATAATTAAAAAATATAACATTTAATTAAAAACCTGACGACAAAACGAGTTTATTGAATTTTACAAAGCGATTTAAAACAAAATGTAACTTTTAAAAATAATTCATCATTTTTTTTTTCAATTTTGGTTGTTCAATCGGGTTTGACGTACACTATTACGAAATGAAGTTAGGTTGGGATAAAATATCATGATATTTTTTATCATTTTTGCCCGATTGAACACAAGGAGTGTTTCCTCGGTCAAACGTGATAAAAAATATCATGATACTGCACGTCAATTACTTATGACCCTAACTTCAGTCCGTTAAATTTTATGTCACCCCCGAGGAAACGACCAAAATTTAAAAAGTTAAAATTAAACGTCAAACAATTTAATATATTCTGATTTTTTTTATTTAACAAAATTAATTAATTAATTATAATTTTTTGTAGTATTTTAAACTATTAAATATTTCCAGTATATATTCCTAGTGTTCAATCGGGCAAAAATGATAAAAAATATCATGATATTTTTTATCACTTTTGGCAACAACCGCACTCATTTATCACACAAAAAAACCAACTTTTTTCTTGGTTCCAGCTGTCAATTTTGAATTTATTTACTTTATGATATTTTCGGTACTTAAATTAAATTGAATTTGCTTTTTTAAGATATTCACTTGGTATTTACACAGTCACCTATTTATTTAAACATAAATAATAATTTATATTTCGAAGATTTGTCTGAGAACACAAACACATCAAAACAACTAAAATTATTTGTGTCTCCAATATTTCGATAAAAACCAAATAGTTTCAATATCAAAATAATTTATAAACAGAAAATAATTAAAAAATATATACATTTAACTAAAAACCTGACGACAAAAAGAGTTTATTGAATTTTACAAAGCGATTTAAAACAAAACGTAACGTCTAAAATCAATTTATCATTTTTTATCAATTTTGGTTGTTCAATCGGGTTTGACGTACAGTATTATAATATGAAGTTAGGGTGGGATAAAATATCATGATATTTTTTATCATTTTTGCCCGATTGAACACGTCCATTATGGAAATTGAAATTATTTAAAATTATTAATTAAGTTTCTTTTGCAAAAAAAAACAGGATTTTTTGACAGGTAAATCCACAAAAATTCTAGGATTTTTTGGTGATAAATGAGTGCGTTTTATGGCAAAACGTGATAAAAAATATCATGATATATTTTATCAAATTTGCCGAGGAAACACGATCAATACCGTTTTTACACCGTAGATAGTATATTAGCAAAATAGTACTATAGTATGTAACATGTACTATTTTGCTATCCGGTGTAAAATCGATGTTTTTATAATATAATAGCAAAAATAAAAGTCGAGTTAAACTCGACTCGACCTAATAATTTGTAGAGTCGAGTTAAACTCTACTCTAAAAAATGCACTATATACGCATAGAGTAGAGTTAAAAAAACAACAACAAAATTAAAGAAAAATTCATGCACCAATATTAAAAAATATTCGTTTTAATTTTTTCAATTAAATTTATTATTTTATTTTAAATATCTTAATTATTAAGATTTTAATGAATTAATTAATAATAAATTTTTGTTTTGGTATTTAGTTTTTTATTTTTTCGAAAAAATTACTCCAACATTTCGGTGGTCTATCCCGTAATTTTCATGGAGTTTGATTGAAAATTACAACTTTTTAAACATAATATCGCTGGAAAAATGACAATAACATATATAATCAATCTTATGATCATCTGAAATGATATTTTGTACCATTTTTTTTAACTCGGTTTCAATCCTACTTAACTCTGCATATATTTAACTCTGCAGTATATACACCTAGAGTTGGTTAGAAAATAACTCGACTCCGTATATAGTGAGAGTTAAACTCGGATTAAACTCGACTCGACTCGCAGCATATACAGTATTCCTAGTGTTCAATCGGGCAAAAATGATAAAAATATCATGATATTTTTTATCACGTTTGGCATTAAACGCACTCATTTATCACACAAAAAAACCAACTTTTTTCTTGGTTTTTTGGGTTCCTGGGGGCCTATTCTCGAATTTCACATCCATTTTCCACATGTGGACATCTGTCAAAGTTGTCAAAAAATGGTTCGAAAATTGTAATTCGTATATAAAACACATGCGGCATTGACATTTTCCTATATGGGAAATTTTTCCACATGCTTATACCCATTCGGAAATATTCCCTTAGTACCGAAAAAATTCAATTTTTATGAGTTTTGACAGATGTCCACATGTGGAAAATGGATGTGGAATTCGAGAATAGGCCCCCTGCTGTCAATTTTGAATTTATTTTCTTTATGATATTTTCGGTAATTAAATTAAATTAAATTTGCTTTTTTAAGATATTTATATGGTATTTACACCGTCACCTATTTATTTAAACAATAATAATCATTTATGTTTCGTAGTTTTGTCTGAGAACACAAACACAACGAAACTCAAACTAAAATTATTTGTGTCTCCAATTTTTGGATAAAAACCAAATAGTTTCAATATCAAAATAATTTATAGAAAAAAATAATTAAAAAATATATACATTTAATTAAAAATCTGGCGACAGAACGAGTTTGTTAAATTTTACAAAGCGATTTAAAATTAAATGTAACATTTAAAATCAATTTATAATTTTTTATCAATTTTGGTTCAATCGGGTTTGACGTACAGTATTACGGAATGAAGTTAGGGTGGGATAAAATATCATGATATTTTTTTTTAATTTTTGCCCGATTGAACACGACCATTGTCATTTCATCAGTATCTACCCCCTGAACACGACCATAAGCTATAATAACCAAACGTTCAATTTTATATGTGTAGATGTCACTACCATCAATTTTAGTACAACATTTTTATAGCACAAATGAATCAAGACTTCATTTGATATCCGGCATCTTCATTTTTTGTTCAGTAGTAAGTTCGTGGCGTATGAAAAGAGGCGTAATAATAATAGTACAAAAATAATAAAGAGAAAAACAAAAGCAAAAAATAAAACAAATATAGATATAAATAATACAAAATGGTGGATAAAATAGAAATGAGTTTGGATGATATAATAAAATCAAGCCGTAAAACACCTACGGGTGGAGCGCGTCGTGGTAATCGTGGACGAGGAGGTCCAATGAGACGCCGCGGGGCTACAACTTCTTTTCGTAGTAGTAGTAGCAGCGGTGGTGGTGGTGGCGGTGGCGCACTTAGTGGAGTCCAAAAAGGAAGAGGCCGTGGCGGAATAACACGATCAAAATACACCCGGGTAAGCCTACGAAATCAGCCAGGATAATAATATAATTAATAAAAAGAGGGAAAAAATCGTACAAATTTTTCTAAAAAAAAAAAAAAAAAATTGTGGAAAGAGGCCGCCATGATAGTTTTGAAATGTATACGAATAAAAATAATTCCAGTCGAACTATACAAAATGACAGCGCGTCGAAAAGCTGACTGATTTCTTCTTTCACAAAAAAAAACTAAAATTAATAATTAAAACTACCCAGCATTTTATGATTTATGATATGAAGTGTTTCTACTTTTTTTTTTGCGTCGGTAATTAAATTGTTCCATCAGCGACAAATTTATTAAATTGTCGTGTTTTTACATAAATAGTGTTATGTTTATATTTTATTGTTTATTACAAAGTAAATCATCCTTCATTTTAAAAAATGTATAGTGGAAATATAGTTTTACATATTTACACGTATCAAAGTACAAAGTAAAAAAAGAAATTTTGGTTAGAGACGCTCTTTATTTATAAATAAATCAATAAAAATTGAGTAAAATGCAAACAAATATAATTTCAATCGAAAGATATTTGATGAGATCTATATTATTATGTGTGATGAAAAAGCGATATGAAAAATAATCTCAAAAAAAATTGTGACATGGTGCCAATCCGAATTCCAGGGTGATGTAAACAGTGCTTGGAAACATGATATGTTTGATGGAGGAAAAAAATCATTATCACGAGGCGGACCAATCGGCGGAAGCGGAGGCAGCGGTGGTGGATTTTCCGGGCCAGCTAAATTGCTTGTATCGAATTTGGATTATGGAGTATCAGAATCTGATATAAATGAGCTTTTTGCTGATTTTGGACCATTAAAAAATGCATCAGTGCATTACGATAGATCTGGAAGATCGTTGGGTTTGTTAACATTTATTTTTATTAGAATAATATAGGTCCAGCTAGATATACTCATCATTTCATTTTTTTATTTTGATTTTAAAACAGGTACAGCAGATGTTGTATTCGAAAGAAGGGCCGATGCAATCAAAGCAATGAAGCAATATAATGGTGTACCTTTAGACGGAAGACCAATGAATATTCAATTAGCCACATCAGATGTACCTCAGGCGGTCAAAAAAGTGATAACGCGTATGTCAAATATAGGTATTCGAAATAATAGACGCGGAGGTAATTAACGATAGATATTGAATTTATGTAATAAATATAATCAACTAATAATATTTCGATTTTCTAAGGTGCGCGATCTCGAGGTGGAGGTCGAGCAGGTGGTGGTAGTAGTGCTGTAGGAGGTCGTGGACCTGCCCCAACAGCGGAAGAATTGGACGCTGAATTAGATGCATACGTTAAAGATATGAAATGAATAGACTCGTTATAATTTTAATTTCTTAATTTAATGTAAATATAAGTTTCTTATGTTTTTGATTTTACTTTACTAACGTCTAAAATGTATATATAAATGAAATTTTAAATTAATTATTTTGTCAAAAAAACAAGAAAGCAAAAAATTATATAAATTTGACTATTTTATTATTTTTAAGTATAGACCACAAATATCCTAAAGTAAATGAATTAAATTAATTAGAGTTTAGTGATGATAATATACCTACTATATTTTTTTTGTTTTAATTATTATTTTGTATTTTTTTTTTTTTTTTTGAAATGTTTCTTATGTGTTTTTAATACCTATTTAAAATCTAAAAATATTATATATTTTTTTTTGCTATAACACAAAAAACGTGAAATAATTTTATTCTAAATAAATATAATTTCCCCAAAAAACGAAAAAAATATTTGTAAAAATGTTACATGAAAGAAAATTGTATGTAATACAAATAACAAATTGCAAAATTTTCTAAATAAGAGTTTAAATTTTATATACATAAGACGTGAAAAATGAAATACACTGAACAAGAATATTTCACAAGGATTGAGTCACCGCTGTACCATTGAAAACTGCTATTTCACAATAAAATAAAAATGTACGTAGATTTTTTAGGGTTACGTAGATTTATCAGGGGTTGTTAATCGATCGTTTCGATTTAATTACTACTTGTTCCAAGTACGATTAGATCATGAAGCTCAAACAATATATAAAATTACCTCAGTTTGACACGTGCGATGGAATTCCAAAATGATTTTCAGATGAAGTTCTGGAATATGGCCAATTGGGATGGAATCTGGCTAATTCTTAACCGACGAAATCGAAAAGTACTAAATTTATCTTTTATTATTACATAAGCTCGATGTTTCGGTAGTTCCAAATTGGAACTCATCGTATAGTAATTTGAGTTCATGTAAATTTTTAGCCGGATTGTTTTATCAGTATAATTTAATGTAACAAAAAACAACACACCTTTACCGAAACGGTATTTGGCCGGGACCGAAAAGAAATTATGATAACAGCCACTTGCTTTTTTATGGATAAAAAAGTGGGAGCCTGCCAAGTGGTACTATGCGCAAACCTAATATTTTACTTCTACGCCATCTTTCATAATTATTCTATTAAATTTGATGGTAGAGTTCGAGAGCTATTTCTGAATACGATACAAATCACTAAAATTCGTATCATATTCGTCTGTAGAAAATGGTTTAAGCAACGTCAGATGAGATGAGTTGGGTAATTTTGATTTGTTGGATGTAATTTTAAGGCTGTCTGCACCAGTTTCGCTTTATTATTCTTAGGCTTTTTGTACACTCATATTCTGATTGATTACCTCGTCTTTATGTTTATTGGATTTCTGGAGAGCCTCATTTAAGGATTGTTGCAGCCTACCTTTAATGAATTTCTAGTTCCTCTTTTATGGGCTCCTGCTACTCTTCTCATGTGGGTTCGCAACGACTAATTATGCTGAGAAGATTCTCGGTGGCAAGTATCAGATATATTATGTTCTTCTATTCATTTCGATTTTGTATGAGAATTACTTAGAATTTTGAAGCATTATTATTTACCGGAAAACTTGTTCTTGTTTGTCGATTAAATGTTTACCACTAGGTATACAATACTCCTCAGGTTTTCAAGCTTCTCATCATCAATACGCTCCTATTGAATGAAAAACGTTAATTCGTCGAAGGGGACCATAAAAAGAAAAAATTTAGATTTACCACAACCTCCTTTCTGATTACATAGAATAAAAATCAGATAATTTAGGGCTCCTGTGGCCCTATTCTGGTAATTCCCGGGGAACGAGGAATAATTTTTTTTTACAGCAGATATTCCCAGATACATATTTCCAACTTTTTATTCCCCATTTTCTTAAAGTGCATTCTGTCAATTGGGGAATAAATATACAGGGGAAATAAATTTAGTTGTATCAAAATTATTATAATAACTCTTATTTATTATAATACTATCTTTAAAATTATTAACAGTATTAATATTATTAATTATTTATAACAACTACATATAAACAAACATTTTCGTTAAAAATCTATTCCCCATCAATTCATTCATAAAATCGGTGTGGAAAAACAAACGTCAAAACTGCTATAATGGGGAATAATTTTTTCCAAATAAAAAATCTTTCCCGAACACCAGAATACACTTTGGGGAAAAGGGAATAATACTGCAACAAAATTTAAAATTTCTATTCCCCGGGAATTACCAGAATAGGGCCACTGCTGGAAGGTGATGAATTTATATGAGATTTAATTGGTAAGATAATCAGGTGTGAATAATTTTACAAGGTACCGGAGAGGTGAGTAAAATTGGATTAATAAACGATCGTTTTTGTTTCAAAATTAGAAATTGACTCAAATGTGGGGGAACGGAAGCCAAGGAAAAATAGAAATATTCAAATTCCTTCGACGTCGTTTATGAATGGCGCCTTGGCCATACACGCTATTTCGATTTGGACGTTATCCTTATTTTTTCCACGATAATGTCTAAGACTGCTAAGTAATTCGCATACAGTAGCTTGAAAACAATCGCATTTATTAATGAACAGCACCCAGATGGGGTCAGTTTTGAAAATATTCCCCGAACGAATGGTATCAAGGTAATCGCCCAGAAAATAACTGAATGCTTGGGTTCAAAATTATGAAAATGTGATGCAATGATCGTTGATTTCTTGGGAATAAAACATAATTTATAGTTGTAAATAATTGTTACTCGTGGATGGAGGGCAGGTAATTTCAAACCGGTTCACGTTTAAAATACATACATTCTTACACAATGCCACTAACAATTATTCAATAATGAATCATTCAACTACTTACTATTATGCACTACTTCTAATTTCACACAGTTATTAATTAGTTAGTGTATCTTAAAAATATAATTTACAAAAATATGTGTATGTAAAATATACCGGTGTAAATTTATTTTGAAATTCTTAAACGCCAAACTACCTACATAATGTATACGATTCTCTGTCGCTGCGTATGATGTCATGTAGATGTCATTCTAAAACCAAATAACGTATATGGTAGAAAGAGTAAGGTATACAATTTTTTCTTTCTCACTCTTCCTAGAGATTATATAAATTATAATATTTAATCCGGCAGAGAGGGACGTAGCAGTATCGCGTACAAAAATAATCATATTCGCTCGCAGAATTCGTCGCTTCATCTCTTTCCATTATTATGGTGCATGCAAAATTAATCACATCAAATTTCTTTATTTTTTATTTTTTGGTAAGTTTTCGTTTTACCGTAAAAGAAAATTACATTCTTATTTTTTCTCTTTTATTTATTTAAAATAAAGAAAAAGTGTTAACAAAAGTGTCTAAATAATTTATAAAAATATCTATACAACACGATAATTCGTCATTAATTTGAATAAATTATTGAGGTAAGTGAGTTTAATTATAAAAAATTATATTTTGGAGTTTTTGTGTAAAATCCAAAAAAAAAAAATTAAAATAAAATTGTGTCATTTCGCAAGAAAAAGATAAATAAATTATGTAATACACAATTTTCTCGAACTATTGAGAAATTTTCATATTCTAATAATTATTTTGTTGTTTTTGTCAATAATCGTGGTGTACTCGGCAAAGAGTAGGAACAAGTTTCTTGTAAAATTAGTGACGTCACAGAGAAAATTTTGTCTTATCTAGTAGCTACATATTTTTTGATTGACTGAAAAGAAAATTCCATTTATTGTAGCATGCATTCGCAATAATGAATGACTGTAAAAATAGTTAGGTAGAAAATGTGAAATTCCATAAATTGCATAAATAAAGTACAAATTATGTTTGTTATCTTGGTAAAAACCGCATTAAATTATCAGAAGGTAGATTGTCTTTCATAATTTTGGTTTAGTTTGATTGATTATAAAAAAAATTATCTAAGCCTCTTGAATCACCTCAATTGCACTCAAAGTTGTATCTGTAGCAAATATTTTTATTTCTGCACAGTCATCGGCTTGTTGTTCCCTGCATCTATTGATTTGCGTTTTTTGGCATTGGTACAAACCATTTTTTTTTCATTGCCAATATGTATAATAGTTTGGTGTGATACTGTGTAATCACTAAAAATATTTGTGGTGAATCAATAATTAATGAGAAAATCCATTAAATGAGTGTAACCTCTAAATTGTGTAAATTAAATCAGCGTGTTTTTTTAACAATAGCCTACATAGCTACATTTACAATAATTTTATATTTTTACAGTTAGTAGCCACAAATCACTATTTGTACGATAATTATTTTCATTGCAAACGGAACGAAGGTAATCTGTAATTTGCGTAATGTACTCCTTCAACAAAACGAAACGAAATCACAATTATATCATTCTAGCTCGGAAAACTGCTTTATAGTTTATCCGCATTGAGATTGGGAGTAATGCTCTTCATAGTTGTTATGATTTAATAAAATCCAGTCGACTCTAGTTTAATTCAATAATCATCTCTGCATGTTTATTACAATGTTCCAATTACAATTCTTGCTTAACGGCTCTCTATTGCTTACCTTAAATATTTAGGGCTGTATATAACATTTATTTTACTAATATATGGTATGTACAATAATAGTTAAACCGCATCCCCAATGAAATACTTTTTACTTTTGCCTTACAGGATTGTATCAATTTCCAACATAATTTTTGTTCGTTATGTTGGAAATTCATACAATCAGCGAAAGTATTTCAAGTGACTACAGTACCCTATTCTGTAAAAAATAAGATAATGTGTAAACGGGTAAACTTTGTGATTTTTTACTAAAATTACATTAAATTGTTTTTCGATTCTCTTTTCGTTCATTGTTTATCATGTGTAAACATTATCTTATTTTTTATAGAATAAGGCTACTGTAGCCTTATTCTATAAAAAATAAGATAAAGTTTACACGTGATAAACAGTGAACGAAAAGAGAATCGAAAAACAATTTAATGTAATTTTAGTATAAAATCACAAAGTTTGCCTGTTTTCACGTTTACACATTATCTTATTTTTTACAGAATAAGGGTGCTGTACCCTGATTCTATAAAAAATAAGATAATGTGTAAATGGGTAAACTTGTGAAAACCAAAGCTTACTTTTATGAGTTTGCAATTTCTCGGTTTGACTTATTACTAAAATAATATCGAAAAATTCCAAACTAATGAAAGTAAGCTTTGCTTTTCACAAGTTTACCCATTTACACATTATCTTGTTTTTTATAGAATCAGGGTACTGGTTCTCTAACAAATAAGATAATGTGTAAACGTAAAAACTTGTAAAAAGCAAGAGATTGCAATTTTTCGATATTATTTGAGTAGGAGACAAATCGAAAAATTGCAAACTCCTAAAAGTAAGCTTTGCTTTTGACAAGTTTTCATATTTACAAATTATCTTATTTTTAGAGAATCATTACTCAGGAGGAATTGCAAAATTTGGTATCATATCATGACAATGATCAAATGAAAAAATTTGTTCAGTTCGCTGGAGTTTATAGCTTTCTAAATATGTACGTAATTTACCTTGGCACCTCTTTCTTTGGTAGCTTACTAATATTTGGTACAATTTCCATAATTTTTGTATTCACTTTTATTTATCACTTTAACCACCTAAACAGATTCACAGTCACCAAAATTATATCGTTTGGTGGCGCCTATTCATTATTTTATTTTGAATAAGAAACCTATAATTATTCGTTGTTTGAACTGAATTTTATTGGCACGCAAATTGTTTTCGATGAGTAACAAGAGGAAAATAAATCAATATGTACAAAGTTAGAATTGTTATAAAAAACAATAAAAAAGTAGACTGATTTGTGCCGTTTCGTATTGAATCTTCAATAACTTCTGTTTGCGACAGTTTCTAGGGCCTAGATTTTTTAGTATGGATTTTACTTAAATTATTTTTAGCTCAATAATTATGGTTTTGTGTGATATTTTGTGTACAAACACCTTTTGTAACCTTTATTAGCTGTTTCATTTTTAGCTGGCGTTTCTTCCTTTAACTTTAATAGTGGACTTGTTTAAGATTTATAAAAAATGAATTTAATAATTTTTCACTTGTATGTAGGTTGCGTTTTGTCTTCCGTGTTTTGATTAATAGTGAACTGTTGAGTTATTGTCAGTGGCGGCTTCTGGCTTAAATTTTCAAGCATGCAATATTTTCTTAGCGATTTTCACTTATTTTCAAATTTATTTGGATACCATGGAACGCTCTAATATACAAAAAGAAACATAAGCAAATTATCTGATGAAGTTTCTTTCTTAGATCGCGCCGCATAACTGGTAGGGGAATGAAAGCAGAATAAAGTTGACCAATTAATCTAAACTTTTCAGATAATGAGATTCTCACCAAAGAATTAAGATCAATAATCAAGCAATTGTCAGCCTAAGCACTCAATTGCACAGAAAGTTGGAAATAATTGTAATTCATCCACATTTCAATATCTCCGGCTAGGATTACATCTGTCTGGATTATTTATCTCTCATATTTCCAGTTTCACAAAGTTGCAAAGAAATTTCCAAAAAATTACACTATTATTATTTTTTTTTTGATTCAAAACAATTTTCATTATGCTCTTCAATTTTTTGTCATCTTTTTGGTAGGTTCCAATTCCTCGTTTAAAAATTCCGTTGCGTTACAAGTGAGATTTGGCGTTAAGTGCCTTTTAACGTCGAATATTTGCCAAAATGGTATTCCTGCTAACGGTGACCTGTACAAGTGAGAATCGCTTGGAACCAAATCAAGTGGATTGCACTCGGTGTAATTATGAGCAATATAGGTCTGCAGTAAGAGCATCGCCATTATTCACAAATTACCAATGAAAAACACCTTGCATACACCAAAGCATCACCCTTTTTTTATGGCGATGTGGCAGTGGTGTTAATATTGATGCTTGAAGAAGCTTAAGGCACTGCGTAGAATGAATTCATTTGTCCAAAGGTAACCACTTTTTGTCATATGTGACAGTTCTATCTAAAATTGGCTGTTTTTCTTGTCGTTCCAACAGTTATGTTACAAAGTCAAAAAGTTTATTTTTCTAAGAAATTGTTAAATCGTAAGGAACCGACCTTCCTTGCCTTACGTTAAAACCTAGGCGATGCAAAACTGTTTCTGTAGCTGTATGTGAGCACTGATAGTAGGTTGCAAAGATAAAGTTAGTAAAATGGCCGTATCATTTATCGTCTTTGGTCCTCCCGAGCGGCTTTTGTCTCGAACGCAGTAACTTTTGACGTTCATATTTTTGATTTTAAGCACTAATCGTAAAATTTAGGGCAATTTTAAGAGAAAGATTAAAAGTTTTGTACATTAAATAAATATAAATAAGTTAAAAATCTCTAATGGCTGTATGATACTCACTTTTTTTCCCACTTTTTCAGTGACTAGGAAAGACAAACGGAGTGGGAAAAAAATATATATACAAAATATTTGTGAGAGTGAGTGTATACACCATAGATTTGAAAAAAATATAGAAACGTCAAAAAAAGTGGTAGCTCAATTTTTGTAGCAGTTATAATCGAGCAAATATAGCAAAAAAAAAAATTGGATTTGATTCTTTTTTTTGACATTAGATACTTTTTTCTGACATTTCTACGAAAGAAAATTTGTGTACAAAAGAAATTATATAGGTACCGGGTTCGAATCCCTATACGGGCGGGATGCAAAAGGGATTTTTCATCATCTGATTACGATCGGTGATGAAAATGAACACATCTATGACCTCCTGTTGAGAGTGCTGAATCCATGGGCCGACCCACCTTTCATGTCAGCACTACAGGTTGGCATGAAGCAATGCAATGTGCAGGTGGTTTTCAAAAGACGGATCTGTAGCCGCTTGTCCTCGATTTGGCTACTCCAGGCGTAATGTAGGACGGTAAAAAATAAATCAATAAATCAAACAAACAAACAAGAAATTATATCGCTGCAATTAATTGCGGCAGCTAATGCAAATTTATTATGCGCGGGCCTCATATTTCTTACGCAAAAAAAACAATTATACCAAAAAATAAATATTCTTAAAAATGGCTACTTCATCGCAAAAAAAATTTTGATTCTATTTACATATTTTGTTTATCCGAAACTTCAAAATATTTGCATACAGTATTGTCTACACTACCCTTCTCTGTTTCGCTTTACTAGTTTTGCAGCACTTTATTGCACTTGAAAAAAAGTGAGTATCATACAGCCATAATGGCTAATTATTAAAAATTGGTATTTTTGCAAATTGATAGTCCAGCCGAATTATACAAAAATCGGGCTTATAAAAGAAATAAATTGGACAAAAGGGTCGAAAAAATGGTGGTTTACTCTTGTTAGAGGTCGCGGTTACGTTTCCACAAATAATTCCGTTATTTTCCATTTTAGGAAAAAATATCAAAAGGCCAGGGGTAGGCAGGTGGGTTACTTAATTCTTTTTTTATAAATAAATTCGAGTAACAACATAAAAAGGGAAACTATAGGAATTATGTTAATTTTAGGTTCTTTACGTCGATAGGTAGTTTCCCGTAGAACGACTTTGCTGTGTGAAATTTTTTCCTAAAATGCAATATAACCGAGTTATTTGCGAAAACGTGACTGCGAACCCATTAAAAAGGGTGAACACCCCCTTTTCCATTTCCTGAGCCGCCTTTCGACCTTGGAACTTAACGAATTTTTAATCTGCTTGAATAAACATGTCGGTTAAGAAAAAAAACTGTTGAATTTATTTGTTTTGTCCCTATCTGCTAGACAAATTGTCAGAAGAATTTAATTTGCCGACATTTAAGGCCGGTACACATTGCGAACGAGTAACGAGAACGATATTCCTTTTTTTACCAAATTGTGTAAGAAAATTATTAAAATAATAAAAACCGAACGACTTTAATGAACGACAGTTAAAATATCGTACATTTACCAAAAATAAATTAAAAATTTTAACAGTTTTAATGTAAAATTTCAATTTATCGTCCTAAATTAAAAATTATCGACGATAAATTGAAATTTTGTATTAAAACTGTTAAAATTTTTAATTTTATTTGCACGATATTTTAACTATCGTTAATTAAAATAATACAGTTTTAACTATTTTTATAATTTTCTTATAAAATTTGGTAAAAAAGAGAATATCGTTCTCGTTACTCGTTCTCAATGTGTACCGGCCTTTAGTAGGCATTTAAGCAAAAATTTGATTGATTTCATAGCGGATAGCAGAAAATAATGATCGGTTTCGTTCTGTTGCGCTTTTGTAGACGACATCCGTTGACGGAATTCCGTCAAAGAACGTAAGAAAACACAGTATGCATTTCATACCTTTGCGGTAATCGCAAAAGAATGCTCTTGTTAAATTAGGTCTTTATTAGGTTATTTTCTGAACTGTTGAAATACAACGAAATCTGTCAAACATTTCCTTCTTATTTTTAGAGTATCTAAACTGCATACTAAAGCGTTTTTAAAAAAAAAAATGTTTGAAAGGGCTAAGCTCCACTGGTATGAAAATTGAAATGGATTCCACATTGGGAGAGCTCATCTCCATCATCAGCAACAATCAAACGCTGGGTGGCCGATTTAAAAAGGAGTAAAATGAGCACAAATGGTGAGGCAACTCCCGCAACCGCTCAAACAGTTCATAAAATGGTATTGGCGGATCGAAGAATGAAGGACATAGTTTACATATGCCGCGTTTATTCACACTAGAACAAAAATTCAGCTGATTGGCGATTTCTTAGCATTGTTGAGGAATGTTTTAGCGTAATTCACAAGAATTTTATCGTCGTTTTGGAACTTTTGATGAAACCTGCTCATTCTCCAGATATGGCTCCAGGTGATTACCGCCCTATTTTCATCGCTGCTGCGTAGGCCAGTATTTTGAGGAGCTAGCTATTTCTACCTATAAATGATGGAGCAAATGTTACTGTTAGGTTGGAGATTATATTGAAAAATAAAAATATTGAACCGTTACACTAGTGTTTTCGTGGGTCGTCGCTATAGTTTTCCTGGCCGAAATTTTCCGAACAACCCTCGTAAATGTGTCGTGTTCAGCAGGCAAACAATTTCTGCATAACCTATGAAGTATAACGTTACTCTTATGCCCATTTCTGCGGTAGATACAGTTGCTTGTTTTTGTTACAAACGCTTGTTTAACTATGTTTAAGCTTTGTTTTGTTGCGTTGTTTTCGGTTGACCGAATAACTCATTCGAAGAATTTCATTCACGGGCAGTTTGAAAATTCTGTTTTATTGGTTTAAGATGACTTATTAATTTGGCCATTGGTTTAAGATGACTTATTAATTTGGCTACAGTACCCTCTGAATCATCCGTTAGATAGTTGATTTTATGTATGCTGCTGATTTGCATGTTTTCATGAATTATTTTCCTGAACGTGTCACGGAATTATGTAACTAAGAAAAAATTATAAAATAGTACCATCTTTAATTTCTTCTTTTTCAAATTAGGCTCAACAATTTCGTTTTACTCAAAACATTCAGAACATAAAAATCATAAAATTAAACAATCACTTCCGGTCCATGTATTGAATTTGTGGTTTTACAAATTAAACAAATCACTTAGTTTATTTAAAATAAGTAGGTTGTGCTAAATCTTTCAAAAGTACTAATTAATCTTCGTTTAAATTAGGTTCGCAGCTGGTTTTTCGTTTTATCTAAAGACTTCTGCCTTTACTAGTAATCACCTTTTAATTTTTAAATGGCGGTCATCATGAGATATTGTCCAAATAAAAAATGTATTAGACTGGTAAGAAATTATTATTTGTTATATTGGGCGGCAAGACAGGCAGGCATTTGTGAACTACATAATTAGCTTTCAATGTATTTATTCTATTCATTCATTTTGTACACTTGTCTTGTTTGTGTTCGTTGTATAAATATCTAAGTTCTTATCTTAATTGAACAACTTTTCGCCAATTTTATATAATCGTTCATTATTTCGTGTCCAGTTAACAACTGAAAAATTGGTAATCGCGATGACAATCAGTAAGTAAAATAATTTATAATCGGCAATCAAATTGAACGACAACCTAATCGTATTTATATCATATTCGTAACCCAGACGTTTTTAAAATTTTAATTACAAACAAATTGATTGCATTATATGAATAATTTTATCAGAGGATTACGTAAGAAGGTTGATCAGGTGATGCTTATTTTTGTTATCGTTTTCTGAGAACAAAAGGGTACCAAAAATTACATTGTATCTATAAACTCTTTTATATCAATTTTAAGAGTGTGTACTACATATGTATGTTGTTTAGTTTTATCACACAATATAAATAACACTTGGATTATATTGCAAATTTCTTATATGCATAAGGTATTTACGGTTTGTTTCAGTTAGAGATGAGTAATATCAAGTCATTTTCTTTTAAAGTCAAGCGTTATAAATATTATACGATTTTCTATGACGTAAAGCAACAACCTTTGGTTTACAAATAAAGGCGTGCTAATCGAAGGATAATCTAAATTTACGGATCTACGATATATTTGTTTGCTATAAATGTTTTAACAACAATTTACTGATTTAATAAAAAGAATATGTGCCAAAATAAATGACGTAATATATGAAACGTGACCGGTGTGTTAATTTTATTATAACACTACAGTATAGATTTCATAATTCGATTTTTTGTACAAAAATTCTCTAATTTTACGTCATGATTTCTTATGTATGAAATACTTTACTATAACCGGACGACAGATATTTTCTGTTTATTTATGGAATCTCTCAGTTTGACTTTAACAACCTAGCTTACGTAGGACTAAAAATTCTAAAAATCGAGGACATGCTGCTGATAGGCCCGTTTTACCTAGATCATCTGCATAATGCATTTAGCTCATGCACTCTACTCACATAGATGTTTTCATCGCCATCACTGCAGTAATAACCATCGTCGGTTCGCAATTAAGGGTTACAACCTGGCCTGGAAAGCTGGCCATTTATATCCGTGAAGACATTCCAGATGCTATCCCAATTACGAAGGCCAAAGAAGTTAGAATGATAATTTCGGCTTCCTCTGAATTGAAATTCGGGTCTCGAAACACACCCTCTTCCTCTGCGAACTCTAGCAAAGCTCAAAACATTCAAGTAGAATCGCCCATTTAGCGTTTAAAATTCTTTCAGGCTCAATAGAGCTAATCTTTCAGAAATGACTGCAGCTGGTGAGGCGATGGAAATGTTTGCAGCCTTCATTTTAGGCAATGGTTCCAAACAGCTTACACAACTTGTAGTTCATCCGACGAGAATACCTGAAAGAATCATTGGTTGAATTTATATTTAACATCCCATCCTGACAACTATAACATATGGTCCGCCATTGGGCGGAATTCGGATCACCGTCTCATCAGAGCTGAATTCCCTGCAGGTTGGTTGTATCAAAGAAGTATAATTTTAAACCGCCAACTTTGCCGTTATAAGGCCACTGACTGTTTGGAATTGAATAAGCTCTTCTGAGGCTCGTCTTCGTGATAACTTTTTTTCTTCTGCTCTGGAGAAAGCTGACCACTTCGCCTCAGTATTTGCCGCCAAGTGAATTCTGACTGATTCCAGGGTAAGTTCATCGATATCTCCCGTTACTTTCCGCACTCTGTGGTTGCTAAGATTCTGAATGGTCCTGATGGGATTCCGCCAAATTTTCTCAAGAATTGCAGAAAATCGTTTTCTAAGCCCTTATCTGTATTATTTCACTTATCCATGTCATGGGGTATTTTCCCATCTATCTGGAAAGCTTACCAGTGCTTAAAATTAATAGTGAATCGGACTCCTCTGACTATCGCCCAAAAGCTTTAGTCTGCAATATCAAATGTGATGGAGTCAATCATTAATTTTCTAACTGATGAAATATCTAGATTAACACTACATTATATGTATATCCGGTCATCAGTTTACGATTTTCGTCTTGCTCTGAGGTCAAAGTGTATAAACCTTCCGAACAATTTCTGAGATGAATTTTAATTTAGCTCAATTCATGTTACTCAAACTGCTAATACTAACGCTCAATAATTTGTTTTCTATTCAAACGTGATACTGGAAAATAATATTTGTTGTAATGGAAACATTGACTAAGCCTGATAAACCATGAGGTCGCAGGAAAAACCACCGAAAGAGACTATAAATCAATATGCAACCATTTTGCAGCTAATCCAACAGATACTGTCACACAAATAATTACCGTGCCTCACGTTAAGCATGACCGTGACAACGCGAAAGTGGGGAACATTTTTCCTTCAAAACAGAAGGTTAAATATGTCCCAAATATCGATCAATCGTTACACAACAATTTTTTTTAGCGCTTACTGGCGAACTTGATCAACACATTCTAATTTCGGAAACAAGAACAGTATAATTTAATCGGCAAAGGAAGTAGGAAACCCTACTGGTTATCGCACCAGTCGAATTACCACCACTCAAGCAAACTCAACCAGATAGTTATCTATTTTCATGAATTTCATGGACAATGGTGAAACTATGATGGTTTCAAATTGTATTTAAAACTAAGTTTCCTCGGTATTTTAAAGAAATTTAAGGATTAACGCTGTGTCAGCAGACTTATCAAATTGTAAATAAAATACTTGACAACTGCATATCTTGCGTTTATTGAAAAATTAAAATCCCAGACTTAAACCGGTATCTCTGATGATACGGTTGTTGCAACTTTCTTAACCACCTACAAACAAACGATCGACGACTAACTCAAAGAACTTTTTTATTAACATGGGACTTCATCATAAGCCGCTAAGGTGAATAATCGTTAGGACTGTTTATTATTCTCTCTCTACTGTATACCTACAAGTAAAATAAAACTATAGTCTAAAAATAGTTTTGTAGTACATTTCTTTAAATATTAAAGGTAGTCGTAAAGTTCAAAGAAAATTTCACTTCTAAGTAAAATGTATTTTTAGACCTGGAATAATGAGATTTATAAATTAGCTTCTCTTATTAAAAAAAAATATATTAAACTGCAACTAACATCAAGAACCAGCAGTTTGATTTAATTTAGATTATATTTTAGTACTTTAAAAGAATAAAAACTTATTTTCTAATAGCTAGTGGTGTGTTACCAATTATTAATATCGTTGATTACATAATTAAACATAGCTATAAATCACAAAAATAATATTTTTATTACATTAAATTAATCTAACGTTTTGTATCGTTGGTTTAATTTTTTAAAAGTAGACATGATATTTGAGTGATTTATGATGGTTTTGAACTAATAGATAAAGACATGTTATATACAGACATGTATTTTAAAGCTTAAACCATTGGTATTATAAATTGTATTGTCAATGGATTACATGTTATTACATAATTGCCAGAAGGTTTAAATTTCTTAAACTTGTTGAGTTTATTTTAAAATATCATAACCAGTGAATTGTCCCATTAACACAACAATTCTCTTAGTCTTATCCCCTTTGACACGCCGCTAAAAACACAGATGACAAAAACAGATCAGTAGATGTAATTTGAGAAACGTGCAACATACATAGTTCAAAATTAACTTCAAAATTCAAATGCGCAAGAAATTGCTTTACAAGATTATTTAACACAAAGTGCGTTAAACATTACTTTAGCGAAAAATATGAAATCTCAACCAATTTATTTGAGGGAAGAGATCAAATAGAGATCTCGCAAAAGAATCGAATTTATAACGGAAGGTAAGTTTTATATTTCCGGCATCAAAAAGGATTTATAAAACTTTACTACACATACCAACTAATGAACCAAAAAAGATTGGCTATTATATTAAAAGAAATAGAGGCTTAAAGGCTGTCATGTCATATCTATTACCAACATGATGAATCCTGGAATCAGAACCAAATATAAAAAATGGAAGACAGGAAAAGTGCCAACGAGCGATAAATCATATCTTATGAAGGATTTCCTTCGTTTGAGCTCCCTCCTTATAGGGGGATGTATATTATTAAATAAAGAACCCTTGTTTATTCGCAGAACTACATCGTGTGCCATTTTTGTTCTAGATTCACTTAGTTCGAGAATTGATTGCATTGAGATTCTGCAATTACAACTTATTTATATGTTCCATCTCGCGGGTTGCGTTTAAGTAGTCATTAGCTTTTTAAGTTGCCAATAAGTAAGAATAATTTGGATAGAACTGAGCCCATTTATAATGTGTCTGTGGCATTTAATAAAATTCAACAGGTTTTAGATTTTAATTAGTCAGTGTTGGTAGTTTTATATTATGTATTGTAGTAGATTTTTCTTTTTAATTTTTTGTAATGTAATTTATTTTAAAGCGATTTTATATTTATGTAACTTTGTAAAAATTTCAAAATTTCTGTGAAACCAGTTGGTTTCATATAAAAACGCCAAACTACGTTAGGTCACATTCAAAAATATTCCTCAACAAACAAAGGTCAAATAACCAGGCAAGCACATGGATAGACGACTGACATGGAAAAAAATTGAAGGGGCCAAATGGATCCAGATAAAAAAATATTTTTCAAAATTTATTGGCTAATAGAAAGAAAATCTAAGTTATCGTTAGTCAATAATGTCTTGTTGTACAAAGTATTAGTCAAACCCTTACCAACATATCGTAAGCCCTAGGGTTTACCCAAGGCCATTGCTTTAGGGGCGCCGATTTCTAATTGAAAAATTGCAAATATGTTCAAAGGATAATTTTCGGCAATCGGCATCATAAACTCCATTCAACCGGTAATTTACCGTCTGAATTTGCTCGTTAGATGTAGAGTTAATGTTAGAAATAATTTAAAATAAGTTTCTCAACAAGAACAAATGCACAATTAATTAAGAACTTAATGAAAATTAAGTCTTGGTAGAGAGACAAAATCCCGAGAGTCAAAATCCTGAGGGTACAAAATCCTGAGGATTTCAAAAAGTCCCGAGAGTACAAAATCCCGAGGATACAAAATCCCGATGATACAAAATCCTGAAGATACATAATCCCGAGGATACATAATCCAGAGGGTACAAAATCTCGAGGGTACAAAATCCCGAGGATACAAAATCTCGAGGATACTAAATCCCGAAGATACAAAATCCGCAGGGTATAAGCCTATGAAAATTCCAAAATCTAGTTGTTGCACAATTGGTGCAATTTTCCATTTTATTTTATTTTTCTAATTTTCCTATTTTCGATTTTTATTTTAATTTAAATTAAAATTTTCCTTCACCAGAAAGGGCGGTCCTCGGGATTACGGGATTTTGTACCCTCGGGATTTTGTCCCCTCGGGATTTTGTACCGTTGGGATTTTGTAGAAGATTTTGTACCCTCGGGATTATGTCCCGCGGGATCTTGTTCCTCGGTAATATTCCACCTACTCGTAGAGTTGACATTACAAAGAATTTAACATAAATTTCTCAACAAGAACAAATGCACAATTAATTAAGAACTTTATGAAAATTAAATCTTATCACAATTTAATTTGTATGCTCCATTTTGGCAATTGTAAACAAACGTTTGTTTTCAGTCTACAAAATAAAAAAATTTCACTGAAAAATATAAAAATGTAGAAAAATTGTACTAGATTTATTTTCTTTTACATAGTGTAGCCTATATATTCGCAGCTAAATTAGAAGTAGAGGCAATTTGCGTAATAACGCATATGTGTTTCATTCTTTATAAAGTATTGTAATCTATTTTCGACGCAAGGAAACCATGAAATGAATGTCTTACATTTTGTATTTTGACATGTAACACAGCCTACTATGAAAAACAAATTTGCCAAAATTTCCAGAATAAAATTTTCTTGCGGTGTTCTTGATTTCCTTGATACGGTTTATCTGTTGAATGGACGGATTGGTTATTTACGAAAAACTGTAATCGTTAGATATTACTGTCCGGATTTCTTGATGTCGCCCCTGGATGGTGAAAGAGGCAGAAATTCATAGCTTAATTCCACCAATTGGGCGGTGGCGACAGTATAGACGAGTGAGCTGACGAATTGTCGTGGCGGAAAACCACTTTTTTCTTCGGCAAATGTAGAGGTTCTTCAGACTAAATCAACTTAGTTTTGCTCAGTGATGGTCCTTCCCTTTTTCAAATACATATTTATATAATGCTTTTCGAATCACAAATAAATGGGCTGAAACGCTCACCAGGAGAACCCTCCTGAAGGATTCACTTTTCATCAACAGCCACGTACCGTCGCATAAGCTCGAAACAAATACGATTTTTGGTCCACTGTGAGGAAACGCCTTATCCTTTTCGCCAATAGCTTGCTGAAGCCCTGATGTAAGTGAAGGTAGAGTGTTCATGGAAGGCATAAGGCTAAACACAAGCGAAAATATTTCGCTGTGGTATCAGCATAATCGAAATACTAGACAAAACTAGAGATACATCCCTAGTACAGGTTATATAAGTATAATCTGAATTAATTAAATCATAAACCCTACAGCATAAAAAAATTATAACAACAATCTTGGAAATATTATTTACATAATAATCAGTTGCGGCTGCTGACTTATATTTTCACGCATGTAATGAATTTTAAATTTGTCAAGCAATTTTAACTTATACACAAATTGATTTGGTTGCCTGGGGAAAACAAATTCTAATTATATTTTGTTGTCGAGAACTCGCAATTCATAAATTCGCATTAGAGGATTTTTCCGGGGCTAAAGCTTATTCTAGATTTGCTCAAAGTCATGCAACCGATATTTTCGAAATTATTGACATTTTCGATATTATTTGAGTAAAAATTAACATTGAGTGTGCTAAGATTCTCGAAATCCCAAATTTTGAGGTTTTTGAATTAATCTAGATTTTCGGATTCGAATAGCGATTATTGAGCTTAACATTGAGATTTTTCAAGATTATTCCAGATTTTCGGGAATATTCGTTTTTTTAGCATCTATTGAATTTTTTCTAGAATTCTAACATTATTCGAGATTATTTAAGCTTTTTGAGATTACTCGATTCTTTTCGAGTTTCTCTGTATTACCTGAAATTTGCAATGCGTTGAGTAGCGTCTTGTCAGAGAATTAGTAATAAATCGGAATTTTCGATATTTTATGAGATTATCCGAGTTTTTTAAGCTTATTCAAGATTTGTTTCCCGTTAAATCATAATAGATTTTATTCGAAATATTATACATTTTCGAGATTATTCGAGATTTTCAATATTATCAGGCATATATGACCTTACCGCTTATTCGATGTTCTTGTTTTTCAAGATTATACTAGAATTCTAAATTTATTCGAGTTTTTCGGAAATATTAGTTTTTTCGAAGTGGATTAGTCGAAGTTGAGCAATATATTCCCATCACGATATTAGCCGAATTTTGCAAGGAATTCGGTTGTAATGTTACAGAATTAGTGATAAATCAAGATTATTCGACACTTTCGAGATTATCTTTGGAGATGTTGGTCGCATTATATTTCAAAATTGTCGATTTATGTTCGTGAGTTTTTTTTTGATATTATTAAAAACTACGCAAAGTTGACTTGACAGCTTATTAAGTAGCGTTGATTTTGCTACTTTATGTTGAGTTGTATCGTGTTAGGGCTTATTTCACAGTGTTACAATTTATTCAGGTTTTTCTAATGTGACAGCGTACTGCTATATTAACCTGAGTAGAATAAAATAGATTTTGGACGATATACTCGGTTTTCTTTGCTCTATGCCTTTGTTGATATCGTTTCGAATACTTTTTCAAGACCTTTCAAATTTTAGCAAGTACATAATTTTATTTGCAACCGTCATTATGGTTCGGAGTATAAAAGCAAAGTTGTTTTTAAAGCAAAAATTTAAATCCGACTTAAAAAAATCTTTTCCGATTTCTCCTTTCAACTAACTACAATGTTACTTGCATCTTGCACCGGCTTCTCCATTTAAACATCGAATACATGGACGCTTTCGCAAGTAAGAAAATAGAATGGAAAATTTAAGTTACCTAAATGTTAGTGGTTTTAATGGAATTTTAGCAAGTAAAGAAAGAATAATGAGTTATACAGTTAGTCACTTTCAAAGTTGGTCGATATGATTTACATCAGTTATATATGGCTTTTTTCTGGCTGCTCGACCATGATAACCATTTTCGCGGAGCGTTCTTCCAACGGTTTCAGAATGAACACTCTTCTCAAATTTCTCGAGAACCATCGACGCTAATTTTGGTGCACTTAATTTGGGCTGAACCTTAATTTGATTTACTACTTACTTTGTATAAAATCAATGCGATCTTCCTTTGCAAATCGACGAATTATATTTCCTACGGTACTTTTACACATATTTAATATGTCTGCAATTTGTTGATGAGATTTTCCTTTAGCATGATGAAAAATAACTAATTGTCGCATATCAAAAGAAGTATGCTTTCCTTTGTTAAGCATTTTGGAAAAATATTGCAAATTTTACAGAATTATTCTCTACCAGGTTCTTACTGGAGAACAACTAAAAACAGACAACAAAAAAAAATTCAGTTATTTCAGTTAATATTACGTAAATGTGTGTGTATGTGTAAAAACGTATCGGCCAACATGAAAGTGATGTAAATAAATGAAGGAAGGAAATTGTTTAATAGCTGCGAAGTTTTATTTGTGTGCATTTATTACGGTACTTTCTTGCGTATATTTGTTACGGATAAATTAAATAAACTTAAATTACGTCGTATAATTCAAAAATAATTTTTTTAAATCTAATATTTTACACAACTAAATTCGATTTTTGCATCGACCAACTTTGAAAGTGACTAACTTTATATAAGTACGGAAGAAAAACAATGCCGATTACCGATTGGTTGGACTGAAATAAACCAAAAACATTTTTGCTTTACGTATTAATTTTATGGTGAAAACTCTGAATTTCGTTATTGGTTTATGCATGCATTGCATTCATGGATTAGCCGCCTCTGATAATAGTAATCCCAGGATGCAGGTGAAAATATAATTTTCGAGAATTTTATAAACAATTTCAAAATATATCAGGAAATGACTAAAAAATGTAGAATTAAAATGATTCAGCTTTAGCGTGAATAACGTAACGGTTCTTTCAGATTAGTTTTGTCATCATTTTATGTAGAAAACATTACAGGTCCCCTCCAAATAATACTCAATTTAAACTCAAATTCTTCACCTAAAAGGGAGTTTTGTAGAAAATTAAGCAAAAATAATGTAATTATGAAATTAGCTGCCTTAGCAAATTTTGTATTTTTGGGGCTATGGAATTCCTTGGTAACTTGTATTGTAAATTACTTTTTGTGCCGTGTGTCTGATTAGAGCTTTAGAAAATTTTATTTTTTGTAAAAATCGAATTAAAATTTATAGTTATCTATTAGATAGATGTTATGTACATAATATTTTACACTAAATATTGTTATCTAACCAAATTAAATTAACTTCTTTTCAGATACAGCTAACGACTGCATTTTCAAGTATATTCGCCGCAATGTTTGCCCTATGGTATTTATCAATAGCCTTCGATGAATTAAGGTATGTACCAATTTTTAAGACGCTTAAAAATCAGTGATTTATTACAAAACGCAGCGCACTAATTATATGCTATGCGAATTACTAACTAATTATATATACTAATTAAAATACGTATGATCAAATAATACTGATTACTTACAAAGCTAACCATAAATTTAAAACATGAAAATGTGTACTAATTTATATTTTGGATAAATATTTGACATTTTAATCATGCTAGGTAATCAGTATTTTGTTTTTTTTGCCGGGTTCTATTAATAACAAATAATTTGACTAACTCATATATAATATTTTGTATTAAAATAAATAATATGCATGTGATTTTTTTTATATTCCTATTCCACTTGATAACGCTCGCTTGTTTATTAATAGCAGCAATAACAAATGTAATTGTACTAACTGTTGTACATTGATACATAAAAATCACAGAACTTCAAAATCAAAATGGTTTGTAACACGACTAAATCAATAAAAAAAAAAAATACTTTAGTACAAAAATTTGGTTTTTAGTGCTTTACACTGTTAAATATGTAAAATAAATACGCCTAAATCTTTACTATTGTTGCGTGATACAATGTATTAAAATGACAAAAATTTAATGTAGACGAATCAGAATAAGAGCGGTTAGTTAATTTTTAACAACGGAAAGATACTCAATGATGGAAATTATTCTGATTTTCTGATTAATGTTTTATTATAAGTACAGCCCTTTGAATATCTTATGATTAAAATAATTATTTAACTGGACTTAAAAAATTTAAATTTACATTTTATTATGATTTGTTAAATTGTCTCTAATTTAAAAAGAATTTTTATTTGCATAAATTTACATATTTTTTTTTGATATTTGCCAAGATAACTGGTAAATTTTATATTTTGTCGTTGTGACTTTTGTATATTTTAAGAATTACGATACTTGGTGTTTTCTTCGGACAGTTGTACGGCAATGTTTAAATTCAAATAAATAATATTAAGGGTTTGAATTAGGCAGATTCGATGTGAAACTATTCATACATGTGTACACATATCTGAATAGCAAAAAATACTAAGCATATTTCCTCGAATTGTAAAATTTTGTTGTTGTGTATAATTTTAGAATTATATAATTTATTTTATTTTTATATAATATTTACCATACATAACAAAATATGTGATCATAATCAATATAAAACTATTATATATGCTTAAAATAATGTAATTACATTGAGATAGGTCATAATAATGAAATTCGCTTATATTTACATAATGTATGTGTAAACATATTATAATTTATATTGATTTTATTTTTGTGAATATATACATATCGCACATGACATAGAATAGTGACACAACGCTATAATCGATCTCATAACCTGGAATAGTGATATTTTCACATTTATTTTTGTGAAGTGCGTGAGGTTTAGTATAGCGTTCTTACTTTTTTAGACATATTTGGAGAATAGTGTAGTAAAAGCGAAATTGATATTTTTTCTTCTGCTCTTCTGAAAAATTGTAAGTTTTTGATTTGTGCCAGTATTCTTTGTCATGCGTGATATTTCGTTTTCGATGAATGAAAATTCTTACTTGTTTCATAATTTAGACTATTTCTATAGGTATGGTAAGGCAACAAATTGTTCAATTGCTTATTCATGCTTAAAATGTAATCGAATTCAAGCTGAACATTTAAGATAAACAATTTTCATTACGTTTATAAAATGTTAATTATGAATAATATGAATCATTGGAATAAACCTAACGATCAAGAAATATTCAATTCCATCCTTGAGACTTTAAAATTCTGTAAAATGTTAGTACGACCATGCTTAACATAATTTTACTTATTATTATTAATTTATGTGGTTAAAATTATCATAAATATTGTAATACAAATATTGTGTAATACGTGTAAACGAGAATATTTACGGTTTAAAAAAAAATGTATATGTGGAGTAGACATTGTTTGGCAGAGGCTCAATTCAATTACCTTTGAAAAGAAATAGTGACAGCTGCTTAAATTTTTGAAATTTTAGAAATTTCTTAACAAATGATTTAAGTTATCAAATTTTATATTTTAAAAATGTAATTTTATCAAGTCAGTCTAGGATTGCGTTTTATTAGTTGGAAAATTTTGTATTTTATTTTTGGTGCCAAACTTGGAATTTAATTAAATTCATTTGAAGCTGAAATTTTAAAGAAATGTTTTTTTATAAAAAGGTCGTTAAACCAAATAAATCAATTGTTGGTGTGGATGCATGCCAAAGCACATTGGCAATTGTGTACCTCATACTTGGTCTTCAGCCTCGGTATTTACGCTTAAGTATAGTTTAGCCTTTTGGGTAGATATCGGGGCTTTCTCCCATTGATCTCCGTCCATTTCCTAGGACTATAAACCAGATTAAAAACCCCTTTGAATATTACCACAAATAAGGGAGGATAATCGCCGTCAAGACGTCAAAGCTCCATGTGAAGTTGGTTTCGATGAGAAGCTCCAACGATTCCCCACTAGAAGAGAGAGTTTTCAGGAGAGCAGTAGCTGTGCTGAAATGACTGTTGTCATAAAAAATCGATGCAATATGATGTTTTTCGTAGCAACCGTCTATTTATTTATTGTGGGCTCATTAATTTTTAACTTTCGGTATACTCTATTTTGATCATGAGCTCATTCACAGAGCGTGCCAAAAGAGGAGGATAACTTCGAAATAAAACGTTTCAATTCGGAATTATCTACAATAGCTAACTATGCTTCGACCTTTGCTAAACACTTGCCGCAACAATTTCCAAACCTCAATCCTTGTGAAATTTATCATTCTTCGATAAATTTGTGTCACACGATCCAATTTCAATTTTCTATTTCGTGACTTGCAGAATTTGCCAGTGAATAATATTTTAATGAAACAAAATAAAAAAAAATATTTTAGTGATACTCAAAGCCTAATTCTGTGGTTTATAGAAGGAATATTAAAACTTGAGCGCTGTTTTGCGGATAAAGCAGACGACTTCGGAAATTGCGGTGTATAAAGGAGGAAAGGATCCGAAGGTTACATCTAGAACCTGCTGCATATTTCTACTAATAAATGTGGGTTCTCGTCCAATATTGCAAACTGAAAAGTTAGTACCAGTAAGTAACCAAAAAATGGCCTTTCGTTGATGTTCGTTTTTTCCCCCAGATTGTGTGATCCGTCTTTGCATGCGAGTACCACACCGAGGACCAGTTCCTTAGGTTGACCGGTGCAACCTCTTAGAAGTTGATATAGGCTGAAACCAGCTAGATTCTGTTATTGCAGGCTACCCGAAGCTATGAGAAAGCCGACAGCATTGCCATTTTGAGAAAGTAGGAAAATATTTAAATTTTTTTTTCTCAAGCATGCAATATCTGATTTTCCCAGACTTTCTTCAGTATAAGGTTTTATACCATTTCATTCTGAAGCCACAGAATACGGTTTTTCTTAATCCAGACCGAAACCGAAGTTACCACAGTCTTCCCTATTGTACTGTTGGCGGCGAATTCTCGTTTGGACAGAGTACTCGTATCAACCTCATTCTTTTTATATATATAAAGAGTAACCAACCCGAAACTAAAGTCAATAACTTCCTTTATTCTATCTAGAAGAACTACAGATTCGTTTTGAGGTTAGGGTTGAGATAAGTTAAGTTGGATTAAGCTTTAATGAGCAGTTGGGCAATTATTTTATAGATGCCTTTGACTTTGAGTTGGGTTATGGTTTAGTTAGTTGAAGTTGGGTTAGGGCTTAGTGAGCAGTTCAGCTGAGGATTTAATTGTGTGTTGAATCGACGTTTGAGTTAGGGTTAGTTTGAGTTGAGTTCATGTACGCATTTAGTTATAGTTGAGTTGGGCGTGAGTTTGGAGTTGATTTAAGGGCCGACTTGCAGGTCAAGTTGAGATGGGGTTGAGTTGGAGTTGAGTTGTAGTTGAGTTGAGTAGCAATCAACGGTTGCGTTTGGAATTCATTTGGGGTTGTATTAAGGGATGAGTTGAAAAAAATTAGCTTGAGTTGTTTTTAGTGGAGTTCATGTACGAATGTAGTTTCCGAGTCGCGTCTATTTTTTAGTTGGATTTTGCGTCCGTGTTAGTCTAGGGATTGAGTTTAGGGTTGAGTTGAGCGTTTAGTAGAGAGTTCAGTTGAGTCTTAGTGACAGGTTCAGTTGCAAATTTATTAGGGAAGAGTTGTGAGTTAAGCTAAGGGTTGAGTTGGAAGTTAGATTGAGCGGTGTTCATGTACGAATTTATTCCATCGAATTATGTTGACTTGGGGATTGAGTAGAGCGCTGAGTTTGGGGTTGAGTTGAAGTTGAATAGGGTTGAGTTGGGGCTCATTCAGCCATTCAGTTGGCGATTTGTTTGGGCAAGGCATATTCGGTTTTTCGGACCGTGTTGATTTTAGGATGGAGTTGGACATTTAGTTGAGGGTTGAGTTAGCTTACGTTGAGGTTGAGTGAGGGTTTCTCTTGGGGAATTATTTCGGGTTGTTTCGTGTATTGAATTAAGAGTTGAGTTTCGGATTAGGTTAAGGGTTAATTTAAAAGTTGATTTGGGGGTTGAATTGGTGATTAAGTTGAGGGTTGGCTGTTGATTCGGTGATTGTGTTGAGCTAAAGATTGAGTTAAGCGGTTCAGTTGAGTTATTTTTCAGGACCGAAGTTCTGATCACCAAGTGAGTTTTTTTTAGCCCTTTATATTTTATTATTTGTTTTCGACATCATTGTTCCCATGAGCGCGGGGAAACGAAGGTCTACTTGCACAGAGATCCATATACGCAGATTAGGCCATTTAGAACCTTAGTATCAAGAGGGCTTCGTTCACGACTAGGCTTTCTTAGATGAGCTCCCAGCCTGGTAAATTATGGGCACTCGCTTCGTCGCTTTACACCTTCATCCGGCCCATTTACCGTTGCTTAAGTGACCCGCCTTACAAATAGGTCACGTCTATCCACAACACATTTATAAGGCAAGATCCTTAATAACCCAGTTTTTGGTGTGGATACATTGTCCAATCATGTTAGAGGAATTTTAAACCGCTATCTAACTATGTTTGAAGTTTCTAAATTCAGTCATATTATTTTCCAAATTTTTTAAGCTGAAGTAAAGAATGTCGAAAATCTAATGTTACGTTCTGACACGTGTGATCCACTTTAAAAATCCATCGAAACTCTATTTTAAGAGTCGACTTCACGTACTTTTCATTAAACTAAGATGCATTCAAATCTATATTTATTAAATAATCAAATATTTGTTTATAAACATCGTTTTGTAATTTATATAAATTTTTCAAGTAAATCCGTCATTGTTAAAATGAAAATTAAAATTTTAAATTGTATTCAAAATCATACGAGGCGAGCATCATCTCACCATCATGTTAATTTTATTTGCATTCTGAATTAAAAAATAAAATTCAAGCGTTTGTACATTATATTCAAAAAGATAATATTTGCAATTTCACTTCAACCTTGATTTGGCAACATATTTAATTATAATATTCTTTGAATTTTCAAGTACCTAAACTGCATATATGTACGATGAGTATTAAATGAATACATTATTATATTCTTGATGTGTTCTAAATATATACGACGAACTCGACAAAATCAAAGATTTTTTCTTATGCATTTCTAAACTTAAAATAAATCTCACTGTTGGTAAATGCATGTATGTATAACTCCCTGGAATACATAATCTCATCGTTGTGGTCTCTATATTTAACTATACCTCGTGTATAAGTTGAAAAATATTTTTAGCGCAGGGAAAACAGATTTGTTTCATCTTTGATGTAGATGATTCTTGTAGTTTATTGACTTGGTTCTATATTTAAAGAATATTCTAGCTGCATTTCGTTAATCTCTAAGACAAAAAATAGAAGTGATGTAAATTTAGATTATGTTGAAGATTTTTTTTTATGTTTTAAATGAAAACTCAACTTTTTTATGGCTAGCTACATAATGTAAAATTTTTTATCTTCTCGAAATTGTATGTATGAGTACTATGTACAAATGTATATTTTATGCGCGCTATAGCCAAAAAATTAGTTTACTCAGAATTGAAATCGAAACACAATTTAAAATTAACAAATTTAGTTATTGTTATATTTTTTTTTGAGATACAGAGGAGGAAATGAATTCGTGAAATGGTTCGCGTATCTCTGTTAACAAACTTTTTAAAATGTTGTACAAATTGTATAATACAGTAGCTTCCCATCCAAGCAATGCTTTTCCTTTAATTTTAACATTTAACAGTAAAATTAACATTAAATTTAACACAGTAATAATAATAACAAAACTAATATTGGATGTCGATTACTACATAAAATGCTTCATGTTCTAACAATTAGATTACCTGCTAACAACGCTTTTATAGTTTGTAGTGGTAAAAAAAGTACATCAAAAATTTATAAAGAATATATTTTTTGTTTGTACCTAGGAAACGGTTTGGTTGGCGGTCTTTTAGCGATATATTTAGTTCAAATGCAGTACACAAACCAATTACGAATACAGACAACACAAAAGAAGAAATTAAATCCACAACACCTGAAGAAGTTAAACCTGCAGCACCAAAAGCAGTTGAAATACCTAAACCTGAACCTCCTAAATTTGATCCACCAAAGCCAAAATCTCCTCAAATCGAGAAAAAACCTGAGATTCCAAAACCAGTAATTGAATTTCAGCCGGCTCTAAAACCAATTCCAAAATCGCCTGATACACCAAAATTACCTGAATTAACAAAAGCACCAGGCTCTCCAAAATTACCTGATATTCCAAAATTACCCGATTTACCCATTTCAAAACCATTTAATAATGCGCCTGAAAAATCAGTCTTCGAGAAGAATACCGGTCCAAAAACACCAAATGAGGATTCGTTTACATTTTTAGAAAAAGAAAAGGATATTTTAAAACCAAAACCATCATCACCAAAAGTTGAGGAGAAAAAACCTGAAACACCAAAATCCGTTCCCACCACACCAAAAACTCCTGAAGCTCCAAAACCGTCGCCACCAACACCATCATCAACAACAACCACACCAACAACACAAAATGTTCCAAAATTCCCGACCAGCCCACCATCATCAACAACATCCACACCAAAAACACAAAATGTTTCAAAATTCCCGACCAACTCATCATCAAAACCGCCACCTATATTTAAAAATGATTTTAAATCAGCCGAAGATCGTGAAAACTCAATCATTTTTAATAAGCCCGCATCATCGAATAATGGTGATGGTCTCATGGGTGATTCGTTTACATTTATCGATGATTCACCACCAAGTCGACCAAGTGCTAAAGATGCAACAAATTCATTTTTATCGGGTGAATTAGCGGGTTCGACCGGGCCAACTCAACCAAAGAAGTATGATCACTCAAATAGTTCAGCACTTTAAGTTTTAATTTTATTTACAAAAAAGTTAAAGAATTTTTTTTAAAGGAAATACTTTGTTTTTTTTGTTTGCTTAATTTATTTTTAATTGTATTATTTGTTTAAGCTAATTAAAATATTTTGCAATAGAATTTTTTTTTTTTTTTACAAAGTACGAGTATATTGATTTTTTTATGAAAAATTTTATCAATAAAAGTTTTTGAAATTTCATACTAAATATTTGAATATGATAAACAAATTTTAGAGATTAAGAATTACTATTATTAGTTAGTTAACCTATAGTAGTTAGTATATGAGACGTTACTTGTTACTGTATTGAATTGAAAAATAAAAAAAATTAAATAAAAAAATTACCAAGAAAAATTAAAAAAATTATCCAAAATAAAATAAAATTTTTTTGTTATTGGCATTATTTATTTTACTTTGAAATTGTGGGAAAACTTTTAATTAAACGTCTAAAGTGTTATAATACTTAATGCAATTAAATTTCAATTATTATTTTTTTTTTAATAAAATAATCGATCGTTTTTTTGCCACTGCTTTTTGCTATATTGAATGCAATAGTTTTTTTTATAAATGTTGTAAAGGGTGTTACCGCAATTATGTTTTAATTAAAGTAAGTACCTAACTAAACTGCAGCTGATTTTTTGGAATGTCTTTCATTTAGTCATTTGTTTTAAGCCACCTAATCTGAAAGATTTGGAATCCTGACCCTGCATTTAAATTTATATTTTTGAATAAACTATGAAGGAAAGGAAATACCTTTAGTCATAAGTCAAATCATTGTATACTTCGTCAGGGCACTAATTGAGTCTACCAGCGTTATATGGTCTCCTTACTACGACTCTCACTCAATTAAAATTGAAAGCATCCAAAAGCAATTTTTAGTGTTTGTACTAATGGTTATAAATTATTGCCGTTCATTGATCGCTGTTGTTTTTTGGGTCTTCAAACATTATCTTCAAGGCGTAGGTGTGCGAGTGCCACTTTTGCACGCGATATTCTTTGTGGAAAACTTGATTGTGTAGACTTGCTTTCACTTTTTAACATTTATACTCCACAGCGCTATTTACGTTCACGGGATTTACTTTTAATTTGGACGACAACTACTAACTATTGTTATTACAGTGCAGTTATTCATAGTCAACGTTATTTCAATGATGTATCTAAATATTTAATATTTCACGTGTTGTATTCAAACACTCCATATCAAAGTTAACATTATAACTGGGTGTTAAATTGATGATTTGATATTAGTGCCATTTTTGTTTTTTGATTTTTCTTCTAGATTAATTAAATTTTTATTTTTACTGTTATTTTTATATATATGGTATATTTTAAATATTTTTCAGTTTGTTTTGTAACCAATTCCCAAGTAGACAGCAAAAACAAAGCTGTTACACCGTCGTGAAATCCGAAAAATTACACAAATTAGTTATAAATGTTAAATAGATATTCAATAAGTTTTTAAAACGTTGTGGCAATGAAAAAAAAGCTAATTAGCTTAAGTTGGTATATAAGACATTCCAGCAGCGATTTTGTTATAAGCCATAAAGCAAAATAGTCGGGAGAAAAGCAATTTTGCTGTGGTAATCAACTAAACAAGTATAACAGCTATAATGCTTTATTTATTTTTTTGTGTTTTTTACAATTTTCAAACATATTTGCATTTAATCAAAATTACTGTTAAAATAACAAAATAGTTAGAAAACAAGTCTAAAAGAAATTTATAAATAATTTTGGAGGTGGAAAAGGATTTTTTCGGCTATGATTATTTACGGATACAAAAATCCAACATGATGTGCGGTCTAATTTTGCGCTTTAAGACATATAATCAAATAAGTCAAATACATATAATGAACAAACATTTATATAATTATTTATAATTTTATAATTTTATATATTTATTAATTTATTATTTATAATAATTGTAAATAGTGATGTGGTATCTTGCAAATGAGTTTTGCCAAATGCTCTGTTTGAAGAGGCTTCTTGCAATTGACTAGTACAAGTTGATGCGGATGGGTGCTCATTCTACTGACTGTGTATTGTATTGTATTGTATTTTATTTACGAAAATTTTATATTAAAGACCAACAGCATGCTTCCACTACCAGTTTTGAGCATGTGCTCATTCATAACCGATCATGGGGCATGCGATGGCTTAACATTATAAATAATAAATAAATGGAAAAAGTGTAATTTTATAATCAGGATAACGTAACAGTAGGATTTGGTGGTTTTTCCATTGTTTTTTTGCGAATATCGATTACATCTTGCACCGAAGGAATATTTGATATATCTTCATTTAAAAAAAATTCATTAAAAAATTAACAAAATAATTTGCTTTACTTGCTCTTCGGAAGTGGCTCGTTCTTCCAACCTTTGCATACCCTGTACTGCCAGCTGATACTCCGAATATTTGGCGAGCAAGCGTGCCAGTTCTGAGCACCATGAATTATCGGCTTTTTTGCTCTGTAACCTAACCCTTGATATTTGAGGAACTCTTTGGTGTCTGGTGGATAATGAACCATACCATTATTTTCGTCTCCTTCAAACCAGCACGCCGAACACACAAACAATTCCTTCTTGCTTACAGTTTCGGAAACATAGAAAACCTAATAATCATAACAAACCTATTAAATAATACTCTTATAATATTAAATAAACTTAAAATCACTAGAAAAAATGATTTTATAGCAAACACTTACCATTATTAAAGATAAAATGTACTGTTTCAGTAATTACCGCGTTAATCTGACAATAATGTTGAATAACAAATTACAGAAATCCAACTTGAAATGACAATTGGTTTGGAAAAGGAAAAACTGCTCAACTCAAAGCTAAATTACTTATCTAACAACGAAACTGCTTAACACACAGCGAAATTTATATGAGTAAACTAAACGTGGATAAAAAAGGAAAAGTGTTTAACTCAAAGCAAAATTGTTTAACACACATCAAAACTGCTTAATACACCGCAGAATCTAAATGTGTACTATGTGTATATTTATAACTAAAACAATGTTGTAAACCCTCTAGCAGGTATTTCCGCTTTTAAACGGAGCACAGAAAACATGAATAATAAATAGAAAATTATTATTTGCACTTATACTCTTTGCACAGAATTACGTTTTTATAAGTTGTTATATGCGTTAACGTTTATTATTTGCGTAATTTAAACACTTCGTCCAAGTGTACAAGAAATATTATCAGTATCTAGTTTTTCTTGTCGTAGAAATCAGAGAATAGAAAGATAGAACATTCATAATATTCTGATATACAGTGCAGTATCTTCTTGGTGTGCTTGAGAGGCACCATTCGAGTATAATGCCAAATGTTAACAGTACCTGGGAGGAGTACTTCGAGTGCAAAGAGCTAAGAATGTAAAATGTAGAAAACATCTATACGTCGTGTGAGCGATGTTAGCTGCTGACATAGCAAGGCAATAGTAAATTAGTTTGCATTGCTCAAAACAAGAAAACGTATCTCGCTTGATTTAACGCAAGTGTGCTAGTAAGTTTTAAAAGGCTTCGTTTGCAATTGAGAAATATGTATAAACAAAATTATCTCACATCGAATAGCTTAGCTTTACTGAAAGGCGCAATGGACCCTTGTGTTTCTGAAATATTAGTATACATTCGTGAGACCAAATATATTAGACTGGCGGTTGGTGCTTTTACAGTTCAACCGGGAATTAGAATTTCAATTAGTGATGTTTTAGTATTATATAATCTTTGTTAATGTAGTAATACCATATGTTAGTAATTTTAACCTGAGATAATTTTAAACCTAATTTTCGATTTTTTCACATTAAAATTACCCTACCATAATTCTCCAGTCAGAAAAAATTGCCTGCTAGCGGGTTAAAGTAAATAATATTCCATGCAAAGTCCAACAGTTAAAACGCTTAACACAAAGCAATAATGTTTTATGATCAGTGATTTTCTCATTCAAAAGCTAATTAGTTACTTAAAACATTTAATATATTTTGGTTACTTTTTCGTAAGTTCGTAAGACAGTTTAGCTGTAATAATATTTAATTTAGGACAAATAGTTAAAATGGTTATCTATTATGCTATTTAGCTGTTACTTATATTAAAGTCATCTTTTAATTTAGTTTTTCTTCTCATAAAAATGGCTGCATCATTTATGTATCTGCAAATATTAAATATTAAAAAAAACGCCAAAATTCAGCTTTTGGTTGATTACCAGAAGCTTTGTAACAGATTTGGATTTATTTTTCAGGAAAAATAAATTTTTCGAAAAAAATTTTGATTTTAATTTTATTATTAATATCAAATATTTTTAAGTCGCGTTTTCCTTTTCTGACCTACTTTTTCAAACTGGTCGATGAAATTTGTTTCCCGTGTATTTTTACGATTGAAAATCACAAGCAAAGTCATATTTTCCCTGTCAATATTTCATAAAATATTTATGACATTTATTATTTAAATATAGAAAACATAATAAAATGACATCATTAAAATTGTAGAAACAATTATAGAAATATGTAGGTTTTTACCAATCATTTAGCAACAAATTGTTATTGTTACAATAATTTTCAAAATAATAGCTCTTTAGTTATTTCTGACTGTTTTGCTATTTTGAAACCGATTCCCTTAACTACGGATTTGCTGCTATAACATTAATTTTTCTTATGTAATTATTTTGCGTGAAGCACAGCGAAACTGTAAATATAATTTTTTTTGCTATTTGGGAACCTATATTTTTAAATAAATCAAACTGCTGTCTCAAAAGTTATTTACCATTTATTACGAGTTTGCTGTTTGACGTTGCAATCGGCAAGCAAACTACGATTACCATTTTTGCTGCTATTACGTCGAGAAACCAACAAACTGACGTTTTTGATTATTTTTTAAGAAGTTATTATAACTAAAATGCTGTGAATTTTAGATGGCACAACAACTCCAAATTGTTACTTTGGTTGCATTTGACGTGCTGTATGGCTAGTAAATAAACAAATAAAAATTAAGCTTTTAAGTTTAGTTTTATCATAGTTTATAAACGTTGATCGAAACTATTTTATTTTGGATATTTTTGACTTGATAAGGTCTTGCACCTCAGAGCCTCATGTTCTTAAAGTGAGCGACCCGAAATTTTGCACTTGTTCGTTTGCAATTTCTCATCAGCAATAAGCATTACCTTTAATTTAAAAGTATGGTTACATAGTTTGCTCCTTAGGCTTCATGACTGACGTATAATTGTATCTCAATAACGCCATCAGGAAGCGAGGAAAACCGCATCTCGAACCTCTGATTTCGGGCTATTGATAATGATTGAACCAGTGTAGCAAGAGAACAACTAATCTGATCTGAGGAGCAATTCTGGTGTCAATTTTAGCGTAAAAAAACTGTGGCAGATAATTTATTTTAAATTAAAATAATTAATCCACATAAATTTTAATTCAAATTCCAAACTACAAAATAGCGATTTGCCGTGCTTATAGCGAAATAACGCTATATCTAAGCGGAGTGTAAGAAACAGTGGCGGTTAATTAATTTTAAATTGAAATGATAAATCTTGAAGTTAATGATTTTTTTATTTTTTTTATTTAAAATAAAGTTTATTTATGTATTTTATATAAACACAATCTAGTCTCCTGGACTAATGAGCAATTTGTTTCTGACTTAATTTACTAACTTAAATTAATCTATGGCTTCTTCTCATTGGCGTTCCATAGTGTCTGGTAAATTGAAGTAAACCACATCTTTTTAGTGAATTTTAGATAAGCACAATGCTGTTTAAGCTGCCAATCACCCCAGCTCAAAAGGTTTGGTTTTTATAAGTCTGCGTACTAAATTCGTGATGCTTAGGAGCTGAGTTACCTCAATGTTCACATGTTGGCGGAGCCTTTCTTCATGTCTCCGTGCTTTTCCCTGGATTTCGTTCCAACCTACTTCGCCTCTCCGTTTTAGCTTAATTGATGCTTCAGTTGCCTTAAATCTTTTTGCTTTCAGGTCATCAATTATTTTTTCTGGTTTACACGTAGAGTGTAAGTTTTTAGCCATGACCCTAATTGGTCTGGTTTGTTTGTCTCCAAACGTGTGCCAAGCACGTGTTTCTTCGTTTAACATTTTAATCATTTTTTTGTAAGTTTCAGCATCTTCCAAGTTGATTTTGATGGTGTTTCCATTCATCACCTTTGCATTAAACTTATCAGTAGTAGTTATTGGTCTTATTTTCTCATAGAGTAAATCGTAGTCTTTGACTTCTTCTATTACTATTGGTGGTGGTGGATGTTTTTTTTTTGGTTGTTTCTGGATAATATTTGGAACATCATCCTTTAATTGTGGTGGGGAGGGCGTATTATTCCGTTTCCTTTTTTTTCTCCCACCTTTAACTCTTATCCACTCAGTTTCTCGAGCTAATTCTTCTTCATCCGAATGATACTCTTGTGGAGTTGTATTCTGGTTAGGAGTAGAACCGATGTCCTCCTTTGGCTCAAGAGCTTTAACTTCGTTTTCAAAGGTCTCCATACGCTCCTGCATCCATGCAATTGTGTGATTCAGTTGCTTGTTTATGTTGTTGGCTTCAACTAATGCATTATTAGCTTTACACAATTCATTGTGAAGCTTTTCTTCGTTTGTAGAACGAGTGTTGTGGCTGCTGGTCCCAATGGAGGGACTACCGCCCTTTACTCCTCTGGAAGGGATATCCATTATCCCTTTCTGTTTCACTCAATTGAGCTTGTTTATTTACCAACATGTCTTGGGATTGGTTAAAATAATTGTAGTATAGCAATGGATGGTCTCCCCCAGAATCCATGAGACCGACCTCCGAAGAGGGTGGATTTACCTGAGCAACAGGTGTACCACCTGGGTTATTCATTTCCATATTTGTTCCGCTCATTGCTCATTTATAGTGTACTGCACTCGCCTCTAGTATTTCGCCGATGCTTCACATCGTTGCCCGGGTGTTACCACGTGGAAGTATACTAGACACATTTGGTGGTTTCTACATATGTAGTTGCAGCGTTGGAATATAGACCACGAGATACTTGGCTATAGACGGTCAACCCCTACCCTATTGAGACACACCCAACACCCGAAGGGGGATGGTTCGAAGCATCAATCCATAGTACGAATATATAATTCTGCTTTTTGGAATCTTACAACTACTGTAATTCCTTCGGTACTACAGCACCTCACACGGCTTAACGACGTACTCCGTAATAGGTTTTGGGAAGTTAATGATAAATAAACTGATCTAACAAACGTGTACAGTCTATCATACTCTCTGCGTATAAACGTTATCACGCAAAACACCAACAGCTTTGCAGACGATACAGCGCACCCCGAATTTTTTTGGGAATATTTTAATTGTACATTTTTTGTACTTGAGTAAAGTATATTTAAAGAGTTTTTGGGAGAAATACACAGATTGTGTTTGACACGAAATTTTGACGTTGGTCGTGGCCAATTATTCATCAACAATAAGCATTACCTTTAAATATATGATTGCTTAGGTTGGTCCTTAGGCTATATGTCTCACGCATAATATTATCGCAATGACTTCATCAGGTGGTGAGGAAAGCTGCGCCGTGAATCTCTGATTTCGAGCGATTTAAATACTTGAACCACTGTAGCAAGAGAAAGGCCCATCCGATCGGAGTAATTCTAGTGTCAATTTCTGCGTAAAGAAACAGTGGTGGTTAATTTATTTTAAATTAAAATAATTAATTTCCATACATAATTAAAATAACAAACTAGAAAATAGCGATATATAGGTTTGAGAGCACTATATCAAAAGAACGCCTCATCTGATCGGAGCAATTCTGGAGTTAATTTGTGCATAAAAAACTATAACAGATAATTTATTTTAAATTAAAATTATTAATCTCTACATACATTTTAATTAAAATTACGAACTATAAAATAGAGATTTGCAGAACGCCACATCTGATCGGATCAATTCTGGTGTCAATTTGTGCGTCGAGAATCAGTGGCAGCGAATTTCTTGTAAATTAAAATAATTAATCCCCGCGAGTAAGAAGACGATTGTTTGAAGACAGGTTGGCGAATTAGCCCAATTCCAAACAATGTCTGGGGATATGCAGAGCACGAAGACCTAGAAGCATGAGGCAAAAGTTTGCTCCTTGACCGGTTGGGTGCAGGCTCATATGTGGCTAATCCATTGTTTAGTTCCAACCATTTTACCAGTGCCTGGCTTCAAGAGGATCTCAGCGGCTAGCTAGTTGTTCCAACCAACAAATTTAAAAGGAACCCTGCTCTTTGTTATCCAATGATCAAGCTTGTGAAATACTGGAATAACTTTCTATAAGTAAAATATTTTATTTCAATTTCGTTCAATTGATCTGTTTCTTAAAGTCGAATAAGTGTGTCCAAGATTTTGTTAGTTTTTTTACAATTCGTCGAGTGTTGTAATAGAAAATTCGGTTAACATACGCTCGGACGAGTACTTCACTTCTAAAAGCAGGCGATATCAGAAGCTTAAAGTGAGAATGGTGGAAAGCTGGATTTAATAGGACAAGAAAATTATTGTTGGAATGATTCATAATAAAAAGCTTCTTTCGTAAGCTCTAAAACTCATTTCAATTTTATTTGGCAATTCATTCGATAATTTTTTTTTAAAATAAAATTGGAAGAAATGAAATGTGTGCATTTTAATACAGATCTAATCAGAATTTCAAGAGAGTCAGTAAATTTTAACGTCCACAAAATTTTCTGTTTCATCCAACAAAAGAAGGAAAAATAAAAGAGTTAAGAAGATTAAGATTCAAAGTCAATCACGAAATTTTTACAGGACCATTTAAAGTGTTTCATGAATATTTGTCGAATTTGGTAGGCTTAATTGATTTAAATTGTTGCAAAACTTTTAACTGATAAAAAATTTTGTGATTCAATATATGTAAAAGCTTTCAATCTCTAATCCAACAAGCAGTTTTAGCGTAATCTCGAAATATTCCTAACTTCAATTAAATGTTCAAGGGAACGACGTGCTAAGAGCTTAATTATTTTTGGAGTATTTTAGCACTTTGATATTAATTTTAAAGCTAAAGAACCGTTTCATTTTTTTGTTGAATTATTTCTATACTCGTTAGAACTTATCGAATCTAAAAAATTACACTAATTTTATCGGTTTTCAGTTTTAAAATGTGACTAATTTTTGTATAATTATTGGAAAAGAAATTAGTTGATATTAAATTTCCATTCTAGTAAATCCCATTATTAAATAAAACTCTCAAATTTTAAAATTCAGGAAAGCTCTAAGTTATAACATGGAAAATCTTTACTTATGTATTTTAAAAGCAGTTGAGTGACTCGTTGGACCGGTACTAATAATTACCCCAAACTTTCAAAGCTTCCAATTCAAACTTCATTTGAAAGCTTCAATCCTCCAAACTCTGAAAACTTTATGCTAAATGCACACATTTAAAGATTGCATAATTTTACGAATTTGTCACAGTTTTTCATGTACATTTTCAACTTAAACTTTAGCTTTATACGTTAGAGTTAATATGAAAACTATTTAACCCAATAAGCAGTTTCATCTTAATCTCAATAAATTCCTTACTTTAATTAAATTAAATATGATTAATTAAAATATAAATTAGCATCAAATAAGTTATGTTAAAAATGCACATAAAAACTCCGTTGCATGCAGCTTTCGAAATGTGTCTTTGCTAAACAAGTATTAGCAATTTCGGACGCACCCATAGAGTTTTGATGAAAGTTATTTTAAAACAATAAAACATTTTTATTCAAAATAGATTTTTTTGTGATAGTTTCTATTTTGTTCCTGTGTTCGGACACAACTTATAATCAGTTTTGCTTTTCGTCTTCATTATTACTCAAAGCAGAATTAAACTCTTTGATCAGAGCCACACTTCTTTCAGCATACTCATTACTAATAATCAAGTCCTTTACAGTATAAAAATCATTAATATAATTTTTGTTTTTAGTCCAATGTACAGGATCAGTATTCAAGAAACCCAGAAATTTTTAAAGAGCCAAAAAAATGTTTAGAAAAGAATAATTCTAGGGAACTGAGGAATAAATAAAATATTAAAAAGATAAATAAAAAGTTTAAGATCCGCTCATGTAACGAAAATAAAAACTTGGATGAGGAAATGAATAGCCTCTCTGCTGACGCTAGAATAAAGCGTTGTCTAAAAACAATATTTGTAGAACGTGTTACTTGTTTCTGTTTTTTTGGTTATGACGTCATCGATTCTAATTTTACTCACTTTGTTACTCTTAACAATCGTGTAGAATTAGCGACATTGTTACGAAATTTCCAAAGGTAGTCCTCAGAAAGGTTTTGTTCACATATCCTTTTATGGCTTTTGTTTTTTGACGATCTTCCTGTAAGAACCATGTTATAACAATTCGATTGTAAACACTGTTCATCTAACAGAGTAACGATCATGTGGTTTCCTGCTCATAGTGATTTAGATGGTACTGAGATAGGAAGAAAATAATCAGTAATTTGGCAAAATCTGTTAGAAAGGTTTAAAAATTTTGGCCCATTTTCGTATTATCGGTTGCTTCCTTACCATTCAACTATGTTGAGAAAGTCATCAAAAATCACGCTCTTCATGGATTAAGAGAGAGGTTGCTTGCCATTTTTAGTTGCTACAAAGCGAGATCTTCTATCAATGGACCTAATTCGAGGGTCGCTACGTTGACTTTATCTCTAGGTAGGGGCCAGTTATGTGAGGCTGACTCAAAGTGTTTTACGCGTGAATGGTTTCGAAGAGATATGATGACTGCATCACTTCGTGTACAACTAACAGGCCTTCGTCGAAATTAGGCCTAAAGTATTTAATTGCAGAATTCTCATTTATTAATGGTGCAGCCTGCGTTGAGGATAGATTCCCCGGTTTGCATCGCGGACTCTTTATAGCATTGAGTACAGAAAACTTCCAACCAATTTTAATACTAATAATGAATTATTATATCTATTAAAATTTTCTCTGCTAGCACCACCTTCGGTAAAAAAAGGTATTTTATTTGTTCTTTCTTATAAAATAATATTGGATAACCGAGTGTGGACGTTTTTAAATAATGGAATTTTTCTATGAAGTTACAAAATTCAGACAGCTGCTAAAAGTGGTTTACAGTGCTTGCTTATCATTCTCAAATTCAAAAGTAGATCCAAAATGTACCCTGCGTTTGCTTGAAAAGAAACTACCTAATTCTAAAAATATCCCAACTAATCAATAATATTTTACTCAATATTTATGAACACACGTCGTAAAAAAAAAAAAAAAATTAAATGTTCATAGGTAGAAATCGTAATCAACGGTTTGAATCGAAGGCGTACGTTAAACGAAAAACGTAATAAATTAAAAACTAATACGTAACTCTTATTGATTAAATAAAGAAAATTTTAGTATTAGAATTACGGAAGTTACATTTTCTTCGTAATATTTGGATTTCCTACTCGGTGGTAACTTATAATGTTTCGATAACGAATACATAAAATAATGTCAATAAAATGTTATTTCGGGAAAAAATTCTATCGTATCAACATATATCATATTGTAAATCAATCCAATAAAAAAATTAATTTTTTATCACTTATTAAATCGGTTATTCACTCTAGTTAACTTGCTGCTCAGCTTGATAAGTTTAACTGTTGAAACAGACGAAAATAATCAAGCAAAATTTTTAATTTTCCACATGATCTCGAGAGGCTGTATAGTATTTGTGGTAAGTATCATTTATATTTAGATTTTGAGAATAAATAAAATCAGGACTATGGTGCGAGATAATCAACGTTCTCAATTATCACCCTACAATGCTATTGTTATTGTTTTATTTGGTTTATACTGAATAGAGTGAAATATTTATATATAAGTATAAGGCGTATGTATGTCTGTTTGAACGATATAATCGTAAAAAATATAAAGCCGATGCTCTTAGATCACACTTTCACCACTGGACAAGTTTCGGATGCCAGAGGTTTTAAGGCCAGTGCTAGCAGAAGGCCAGTAGATGGTCGTCGAAGTCGTTTCAATGTTTAAAAAAATTAAAATTGAGAGACAGTTGTTGTTATCGTTGACTAAAATTTTGGGGAAAGAGATAGGTTTCACTTGCTCGGTTGAGGAGGCCAGTTGGAATAAGCAAGTCACATTCTGTTACAATTGTTATTTGATATTTTATTACGCTGAAGTTCGATCTTGGGAATTCTTGAAACAAATATTGTATATGCATTTTTCCGCTCTCGGCTGTAAATTCGAAACGAAACGTTTTATTAATCAAGTCTTAGTATTAAAGTATGCTTACAAGGCACCACAAATATAGTAAATACAAATAATGTTGGCAAATGGTAATTCTACCTTCAAGTATTATTATGGTGAACAGGTCGTAAATGACTAAACTTGGACGAAACCTGAAAAAGTTTGAAAAACCGCAGAACATTTCGACTTAAAAAACAGGGCAGTTATTAAATTTCCATCCACTGGATAAAAACCAGATATGCGGTGAAATTTCTTCTAAAACAGTTTTAAATCCGCTTCCTTGATTCATCATTTTGATCATCAAATATGTTGGTTATGTCAGATACCAAATCTCAATGAAATTGGTCCATAATCACAAGTTCCATTTGGGGCTGGGGTGGGGTTTCTAAAATAAACCATGGCCAGAATTTAAGAAATATTGTGGGATACTACTAATGACGCTATAAAACCATAAATCAAAAAATTAGTTATTGAAAATAGCTGGAAATGGCTGTAGCAATACCCAAAACTGAAGCGACTGAAGAATTATTGCTTAGAAATTTAAAAGAATAGACAACTATTATTGTAAAAAAAGGATAAGACATTAGAAAAAATAAAGATATTGCCTTTGCCTCAGTAATAAAATTTCTCCAAGATCCAGATTTGGGAACAAAGAAAATTATGGGTAATGCTTTCATTGGGAAGAGCTCAAAATCCGAAATGGCCTATTTTGGAAAACAATGTTGCAAAGGTTATACATGGTAGAACCGTTGAAATCAGACACAGAAATAAAATTCAGTCAAAGGAAGAGTTGGGCATACATACATAGTCTATTTAGAGAATTAAACCAAATTATCGCACTGTGTATGTACCTAAAACGTGGTTGGTGCTAAATTTAAGCCAGAAATGGAGAAAACACCAATTAATTCAATAACCCACTGTTAAACCGACGTCCACCGGAAAAGAGGGGGTTTCTTTATGGGACTAGTAGAGCCCGTGATGTTTCTGACAAAAAATGAAAACACGTATATGATTCCAATAAGAATAATAAAACTCTATAGGATTCCAATTAAAATGTAAATGGATTAGTAATTTTCAATAAACCTTTCGAGTATTTTCTATTATGGCCAAAATACATCACACCCATAGATTTGTGAAAGGTTCAGCTATATAGGTCATATAACCCAAGGTATGTGGCACATTATCCAGAAGAAGTTTTTTCGAAACGGAGGATTTCGAATCTTGTTAATGGCCGTTTTGCACTTAAAATATTGAATATTTGCTATTGGGGGCCCATTAACAAGCACTGCCAGAGATTTGGACAAGGTTCGGCTATATATGTCATATAAGCCAAGGTTTGGGGCACATTATCCAAAAGAAGTTTTTTCGAAACGGAGGATTTGGAATTCTATTAATGACCGTTTTGCACTTAAAATATTGAGTATTTTCTGTTGGGGGCCTATTAACAAGCACTGCCAGAGATTTGGGCAAGGTTCGGCTATAGAGGTCATATAAGCCAAGGTATGAGGCACATTATCCAAAAGAAGTTTTTTCGAAAAAGAGGATTTGGAATCTTGTTAATGGTCCTGTCGCACTTACAATGTTGTTTCTCAATGTATTTTCTATTAGGAGCCTATTAACAAGCACTGCCAGAGATTTGCACAAAGTTCGGCTATAGAGGTCCTATAAGCCAAGGTGTAGGCCACATTATCCAGAAGAAGTTTTTTCGAAACCGAGGATTTGGAATCTTGTTAATGGCAGTGTTCCACTTACTATATTGAGTATTTTCTATTGGGAGCCCATTAACAAGCTCTGCCAGAGATTTGGGCAAGGTTCGTTCAAGATCTTATAAACCTTGGCCTATATGACCTATAATGACTTGTAATGTAAGTGCAAAACGGCCATTAACAAGATTCCAAATCATCCTTTTCGAAAAAACTTCTTCTGGATAATGTGCTTGCCAATGAGCCATCAATAGAAAATATTCAATATTTTAAGTGTAAAACGGCCATTAACAAGATTCCTAATCTTCCGTTTCGAAAAAGCTTCTTTTGGATAATGTGTCCCACACCTTAGCTTATATGGCCTATATAGCCGAACCTTGCCCTTATCTCTGGCAGTGCTTGTTAATGAGCCATCAATAGAAAATTCTCAATATTTCAAGTGGAAAACTGCCTTTAACAAGATTTCAAATCCTCCGTTTCGAAAAAACTTGATCTTCTAAGCTTTAGATGGAAACACTCATTCATTTACGTTTTAATGGGAATCTAAAACCATTTTTTTAGTTTGGACTTGTTTTTTTTGGAATCAAATAATTTCGTTTTAATTATTTATTAGAAACTTAGGGAAATAAATCACTCAGTTCAATTCATTAAGAATTTTGTTTTGAGTATTTCTAATTCATACATTTTTTTGTTATTTATTATTTTTTGTCAGAAAATAAATTTCATAAATTAATAAGAAATAGTTCCATTTTGTCTTAGTCGGTATGAGTTTTTGTTTAAATATTTTTCGGACTATAGTTTTCCAAGCAATTTTTGTTGTTTTATTTCTTTTTTTCAGTGGATTATGTAAATATTGCTCACTTTCTTTAGTTGAAATCAGAAAATTTATTGAGTCATTACATATGAAAAGTCGATAAAACGATTTAAAATTTATAAAATATTGCAGAAGAAGCAACAGATCAGTGAAATCTCGCATGAAATTTAGTTATCAAAAAAGTGATAAAAAAGAAAACCTCGAAACCTCAGGTTATAAATAAAAAATTTGATCAAAAATCGAACATTTTTATTTTCGATATTTTCAAGTCGACTAATTTTTTTTACTGAATTTCTTCCAGAAAATTTGTTTTCGGCATTTCTTCTTCGACATAACTTAATTGAGAATTTTTAAATGAGATTTTTATTTTCGATCAATTTTCGTTCGAGATTTTTTTTCGAATTATGCTTGCTAAGTTAGTGGTAAATTCCCTTAAAAAGTCGCAATACAACTCTTTTAACCGTTATCTATTACTATATTACTTCTATTGTAAAATGTTTTCTCTTCTTAACGCAGTCAGAACACTCAGGACTAAATTTTTTATTTCGCTGACCAATTTTTGGTTAGTCCTATGTGACATTTTCTTTAGAAACCTATTTGCATTCTTTGCCTATAGAATTTATTCTATTTTGTTCTTTGTTGGTCTTATTTACCAACTCCCATTCGACGCATCGGTTTAAATAACTTAATAATGGCCGAATTTACATAAATATCGAATTACTTCTTTATCTCAATAATCTCATAGAAATTCGGGATTGTTGTTTTCGAGACTTGCCTTTTGAGATTTTATTTTTTGCCGCATCGGGATTTTTGTGCATGCAACGTTATTTCTGTTTGTTTATTATTCTTTGGTACTATGGACAGACGCAAAATGGTACGGGTTACGTTCGAAACTAAGGAATACCAACTAACTGACCTTCTTATTATTATTATTATTATTATTGGAGGGCCGTGTGGGCGATCAGCCACCTCGCACTGCGACCTAAAAGATCTATTGTGCTGAACCCTGATTAATTATACGTCCAGTCAATATCCAGGTTCTTAATGAACTTGATAATACTGCCGGGCGGTATGTGATACATAGTATCTGGGCTTATTGCTCTCCGTCCTAGATGTTTATTACAGCATGTAGTTCCACTAGAAAGACGGTAGCATTGGAGCCCAAGGTTTTCGAGAGGGCTATCCCACTCCCATATATTCCTACCCCTGCCCCGTTTTCCAAACCTTATATTAACTACAAACTCAAAAAGAAATAAAATTAGCAAGAAAGAGGGTCAAAATAGGCTTGAGATTGCAACATAGCTTTTTAATTTTAAATAAAGTAAACAACCAACTAAACGATGCTTCTTACGGTAAAACTGGACTCACTTGTCTATCCAATGCCAACATAATATAGGTAAAAACAAGAATTGCCACTCAAAATATACTTATATAAATCAGATTATCGCAGTACAGTTTGTTGAACCAAACACTGTGATTGTTGCCGATATGAAATTTTAGCTAAATTTTCTTCCTGCATCGATAGGAAGTTCTCGAAGAAATATCTTAGAAAATGTAATTTTAGTTCAGCAAGCAGAAGCATAAAATGAGGTAAATACATGAACCGGGCAGTCAGAATATTTTTGTTTTTTTTTTATTTGCTTCATCCCGAAAATGGGTAAATAAAAGTGAAAAAGTGGAGAATGTACGGAAAATTCCTTCACGTAAACTAACTTTTAAACTCAAACCCATCTTTCTATTCTTATAGGTTTAGCATACATCAAATGACATTGATGAGAAAATTATATCGCTAAATGAGCGCTGCGACTGGAAGAGACTTCCACGCACTGAATAAATCCAAACTTTATGTCCAACGTCAAACTCTGCAAGTAGCCATTATGGATTCATGATAACGCGATGTTCACGGTGCTTTATGATGCCTACCGAATCGCTTTTAATGACAATGCACTCGTTTACGTTTCACATAGTGAAACAACTCTCAGCATTGTGTAAACCGCCTTACGTTAATTTAAAAGGTTTGTTAATTGGAATTTTAAAAAATTCTCATTGTTTTTGTACTAAACTAACATAGTTTAGACCTTTGAATGCCTGCATTTATTTATTGTTTATAAGGTTCATTCAGTTGATATTGAAAATGAATTTTTAGAGTCTGGTAATAATCAGGTATGAAATACCTAGTTAATTAAAGCAAGAAGATTTAAATGAAATTAAATTCGGAAATTGGGAAATTTTGACAAAACTTTTTCACAGGGATTCTTTTTGGATTTGTGACTGAAATACCTTTTGCAAAAGGAGATTCAGTCAAATAACTTTAATTCCTTCGTAGACTATACATTAACTCCAACGTCACAGTAAAAAGCAATTCAATCAAATTTAGAGGGTAACTCAATCAAAACATTTTGTTTGAAATAACTCAGATGGTATAGTTCAATCAAAAAACTAAAAAGGCTTTCAATCATAACTTTTTTGACTGACTTTTTTTGGATTTTTGACTGAAATTCCTTTTGAAAAGGAGATTCAGTCAAACAATTATAAAGGAAATTACAGGCAAAATTGTTGCAAAAAGTGTAAATGTTATGATTCGTCCAGACTATGGGTACGTTCGAAACGGTATTAAAATATTCTGGAAAATTCAGATTTCCAGTCAAATATGTTAAATAAATTTCCATTTTCCAGAATTTCTTGAATTGGAAGCCAACCTACCAAAAGGAATTCCAGTCCAAAAATGTGTGACTGAGTACCTTTCAAGAAGTTGTTCAGTACAAATACACAAAAGGCATTCAACTGTTTTCTGACCGAAATACCTTGTTTTGAACTGAAGTTCCTCTTTAAACGAAGTTTTAGTGATAATATTTGTATGGGAAATTCTATGAAAAAGTTGGTTTTTTGACCGAAATGTTTTACACTAGTTGGAAAACACCTTCCTTATTATTTCTAAAATATTTCATAATTTTTTTATGAACTTTATTATTCAAAAAATAATCTACCTGAAAATCAATATTATGTAGCCCCTTCTTTCGCTTATATATCGGATTCACCCTTCTTAGTATTATACATAAATTTATAATACTCGTATATATAAGTAAAAGTGCTTGAAGGCAATTTTCTGAAAAAAATCAATGGGCTGTCAATAATTAGCAAGTTTAAAACTCGAATATAATTTTATTTAAATCTCCAATGGTATTAATGCTATGGAAATTATTGCAATCCTTGCTGAAATCTTATAATCGCATATAAATACTATACCTAGGATTTCGAAATCCGTTTTTTTTTGCTTACTTTAGCTTGAAGAAGCTAACTGTCGAATGTTTATGTAGCTGTTTTACGGTTTTTATTCGGAGACAACGGTTAGAAACGGCTTTTAATTCTAAAATTATAGTTCTTCCCTGACGGATAATTTGACTTTTGTGTTTCGTTAAATGGTAAAACATTAATAATAGAAAACATTAATCGTATGTACAACTAATAGATAATATATAAACACATACTTTTGTATCTACTCATAAATAATATTTAATCGTTATCACTACATAAAATTACTATCGATTTTTTGTATATGAGTTTAGGAGAAAACATTATTTTTCGTTGCTGGTTTCATTTCATACTTTTGCCCTTTATTATCATGTGATTTTGTGAGAATATTATGTTTATTTGATTTTTTTCGAAACGAAGAACCAAAAGGAACTAACAACAATTGATTTTTTTCCACAACTTGTACTTACATAAATTGGAAATTTCATCGAAATACTCTAATATTTGTAGAGCGCCAGCTACTCATTATGCCGGAAAATATTTATCAAAAAAATGTATTTATAGTTTTTAATTTCATTCTCGTTTCAACGAAAAATTCACATCATTCAACACTATTTCGGTTGCTTTGGTTCATTTCAAGTTAATTAATTACTCTTTTCATTTTGAATAATTTATTTTAAGCAAACTCGAATCTACAAGGCAATGAACATTATATCAAATCCGTACGGTATATTCGGATAGGTATTTACGAGTAAACACAACTAATAGCTATTTAATCATAAAGCGGCTTACTCATTTATGTAATTTGTTCTGGGGAAACACAGAAACGTAAATTTTAGGAAATAAGAATTTAATAAACATAATCTATTTATATGTACCTAGATATGTATGTATGTATGTGCTTTGGTTGTGTGTAGTGTGCGTGTATGTTTGAAGAATTCGTTTCTTCTTGTTAAGTCAAGCTTAATTCAATTAATTTGATTTACAATTTTAGGAAAATCAAAATCCGATTAATAGTTATTGCTTTAGGAGGTGTTTCATCAATAAAGCCAATTATTTTTTAGTATGTTATGTAAATACAGTGTAATCTGTTTAAGTTGGACAGCCGGTTCCAAAATAAATTTTTTAAGTTCCAAGAAATTGATAATCAAATAAAAATTCAAAAATGAATATATTGCAAAAATTTAATTATTATTTAAATTGATAGTACTAGAGAAAAGCGGTCAACTTAGGAGTTGTCCAGGACAAAGTGGTGTCCAATTCAACAAGCTTCACTGTATATATATTCAAATTAAAAAGTAACAATGGCATACTTTTGACGGCTAACAACAGATAAATCCCTTTGATTTTGTATATTTGTAAGAAAATATAAAATTCAGAAAATTTTTTAGATTAGTTTTAATTTGTAATATTGCATGAACCATTTCTATAATTTAACTAAGTTAATTTTGAAATTTAATTACCTAAAATAATTTTAGAGGCATGAATTTTAACGAATTCTGACGTTTTTTTTAACCTAATCAACACAACTTTTAACGATAAAATATTGATAATAAATCAGTCGGTCAAATGTTATGTAATTGTGTAAAGGTTAGCAACACCAAAAAATGTATTTTTATTGATTTGGTTTAATTCGAATCTCCTCCAACATTAATACATTTATCATATCTTTCTAAAAATTCGCTTTAACCCGTCAAAAAATGTTTTTGGTGAACAATCCTCTCGGCTTGAGCAATTCTGGCTTTATCGACTGTAGAGTTCTCGTAGGGAACTAAAATGTTGCTTCTCCCTAAGCGCTTCGTAAAGTCTTCGTCAATTTTCGCAAAAGTTCGGCATAGTACGAGGGAGAGGCCAGGTTGAAAAGTTCGTGCACCTTCCGAAAAGCTGGAATTGTTCAAACGCTAACCTCTTCATTCATTTGGAAAAACATTTATCGAGTTTGGTTTTAGTTTCTGCAGGCGTTTTCTCATGCAAAAAAATTATTTATTTAAAACACGAAATTCACTTGTTTCCATTGTTAGAGACTACACCTAGGTTGTTTGGTGGCACTCATCTTGCTGCAAAATTCACTCGACGATAGACTCACTGAAAGTTACACTTTCCGGGGTGATGATGTCAGATGGTTGTCCTTGCCGCTCTTCTAATAATTATCGACCACTTTTGAATAAATTTAGCCATTTGGTTGCTTTGAGCAAAATTTTCTAATATTGCCGAAAACTTAATTTATAATATTGACATTTCTTGATGATTGCGACTTTTTGATTCAATTAATACTGGTGGTTTTATTTTTATTATTTTTTTATATATTTATTAAAAAGGTGGGTGTTTGTAGCCCAGAGCACTGCGACCATTGAGGTCTATTGTGCATCCCTAGTGATTCTTACGTAAAATGTAGGTCTATGTCCTTGATAAACGCCGCTACCTGATGCATATCCAGTGGGTCGGCGTTAGGCCACTGGATTATGTAGGCATTGGGGAACTTGAATCTTTTTAGGATGATAGCATTGCATGTGAAGAGTAGGTATTCCGATATCTCCTTACCGCAGTTACAGAATCTGCACTGGTCCGTAAGGGACCTTCCCATTTTATGTAGATGGTCGTTAAAGGGGCCGTGCCCTGTTAAAAACCTGGTAAGGGATCTCAGGGACTGCCGGTCCATCCTCGGTGCCTCTCCCAAATATATAATATTATAACTGAATAATTTTTTGGCCTGTCTCATACGAATGGAAGACTCCCAGAGTAATTTCCTATAGTTCTGCTCCCAGTCCCTTATACTATCTGCCAAGCGGGTTTTGGAAAAAGCAATACTAGGATTGGGACCCAGGAAATCTCGGCTTGCTCCCATTTTTGCACATCGGTCTGCTGCCTCATTTCCTTTTCCAAGACTTTGTTTGCTTTATCCAGTTCTAATACATTACAGTAGCAACTACAGATCAATTTCGAGTTGAACACTGAAGCTCCTAAGGCTATCAGAACTGCCTGGCTGTCCGAGAATATATAGATCTCGGTCTTCTTATGTTTCTTTTTGAGACATTGAAGCACACATACCTCAATAGCAAAGGTCTCTGTCTGAAAAATTGTGGGGGTGCTGCCCAGTGGTATGCATAGTTCTAGGTCGGGCCCGGCAATTCCTGCACAGGTACCCCCGTCAGTTTTTGGCCCACCCGAATACCATACAGAAGCATGGCGGGGGAGGAAGGAGATAATATTATCTATCAGTGCCCTATCCGGCAAACTAATGGTAATGTTCCTCCGACAGTCGATTGCCCTTACCATCAAATCTAATAGTTGGATCAATTCCCCCTTAAAATGTAATTTATTTAGGTCACTGTTGTGTCCTGGCCTTATGGTTTTAATTTTGGCTATAATTTTTAGGTTCAGACCTCTTGAACCGGCTACTTTTTTAATGTGTAGGTGCAGTGGTGAGAGCTCCAGTATTCTCTCAAGGGCAACTGTTGGACAAGTCCTCATTGCTCCAGTTGTACCCACACAGATTAACCTTTGGATCTTGTCCAGTATTCTCCATGCACCAGTCTGCTCCGTCTTTGGCCACCACACAAACGCCGCGTAGGAGACCACAGGTCTTATGACGGCCCGGTAGAGCCAAACCAACATTTGTGGGTTCAGTCCCCACTTTTTGCCAATCATTCTTTGGCAGGTGAAGTAGGCCTTATTCGCCTTGTTTGTAATATGATTTAAGTGGGGATTCCATGTCAATTTCTGATCAAGTACGACACCCAGATATTTAACCTCCGTCGACAGTTGGAGAGTTACCTCCCCCAGGGCTATCGGCGGGAGGACAGTTTTCCTCCAGTTAGTAAGGAGAGTGCAGTTAATCTTGTTAGGATTTACCGTAAGGCCACCTCCGTGTACCAATCATTTACTACCTCTAGGGCTTGTTGCATTCTTTCCCCTACTTTATTTGCGAATCTGCCCCTAACCATCAAGGCTAGGGCGTCCGCATAGGTAATGTTTGAGAAGTCTAAATTTCTCAGTCTGGTAAGTAATTGATCCATCACGATCAACCCCAATAAGGGAGAGAGAACACCTGGTGGCCGCTATGGTGATGGTTTTGTCTCCAAAAGAGGCTGTAATCCTCCTGTTTTTTAGCATGTTCATTATCCACCTTACGGTGGAGGGTCTATACGCCTTGTTAGTGCTTGTTCCTGAATTACCTCGAAACTAGTATTATCAAAAGCTCCCTGGATATCAATGAAGGAGCTAATTCTGTTGATTCCCCTACTTGGTAGGGGTGATGCCTAGAGTCTAGAGCGTATCTTTGGAGAGTGTTGGATCTAATATAAAGTCCCAGAATTGTCTCCATGGTTTTCAATAACCATGATGTGAGGCTAATAGGTCTAAGAGACCTACTCTCCTCTGGGGATCTTTTTCCCGCTTTTGTGATAAAAATCACCCGAACCTTTTTCCAACATTTTGGAACATATTCCAAGCCGTAGCTGGCTCCGAGGAGTATAGCCAGATAAGGCAGCAAAGTCTGCAGGCGTTGTTGTAAAAAGGCGGGGTATATGCAGTCCGCTCGCGGTGATTTGAAAGGGCCAAACGATTTGACTGCCCAACTTATCCGTTCCGACGTGAAAAACTGCCTCGAGAACTTGTGAGCCCCTTTTAAAACCAGATACGGATGGACGCTACTTGCGTTGGATTCTTCCTGATCCCTCAGTATCAGTACTACACATTCTGGGAAGTGACCTCTCACTAGACATTCCAGAGTCTCCTTCCTGGTTGTGGTTGTTTACAGATCCCAAGGGATTCCTGTGCTCCAAGGAGAGTGCGTTCTGGAGTCGACACGCCATAGGTAATTTGTCTATTTTTTTACAGAAGTCTCTCCAGCTTAGTCTTTTGCTCTGCCTAAGAGCTATGTTGTATTGGGTAAGGAAATTCTGATAGGTAGTCCAATCGTTCCTCCTCTTAGCCCTATTAAAAAGTTTACGGACATTTCTTCTCATGTTTTTCAAGTTTTGGTTCCACCAAGGAACATCCCTTGTGCCTCTGATGCGCACCAGGGGTAAGCTTGAGTGACATAATATGTAGTATTTGACTTGTATTTTTTAGTAACAAATCGGTAACAAATTACAATAATTGCAGGGTTTGTAGAGTGATTACTATATTTACCTCAAATCTATTTTAGCCGCTGCTTTAGTTTTAAAAAGATTATTGATAGTTTGTAATCCAATCCTCAGTAATTATTCGAACCGAAATTGAAATACTTACACCAATATGGATTCAGTTTCAGAATCTATAGTTTCAAATATAGTCCTAATAAAATTTCGGATCGTTACACTCTCGAAAACCTGCAGATTAGCAAAATGCGTTTATTTAAACCCGACAGCAATGTTAACTAAAATTGAGGTTCAGCCAATTTCATTATTCCTCGCTAATTTCGCACAGGGCGCTTAGAGGTCTAGAGCCAACACTAAGCAGTATTTTATTTTTATTACACAATAACACCCTTAGCATGTTCTGTCATGGTATTTCAAACCGCCAAATCGGGTTTTTTGCAAAATTCTTTTCAGGCGTGTTTTTTGAATAAAATTATCTTAATTTTAATAAAAAATTTCTAGGAATACAGTGGTGCTTTAAGACAATTTTTTAATAATTTTGGTGCTGTAAATGAAACAATTTAAAATGCCAATTTGCCGCTTATGCGTGGAGCATCACCTTATTAGAAGTGAACATATCGGTAAGAATAGCGCCTACAAAGTAACATACCATCAGCCGCGACTGGGTCCCGGTGGTCTTTGTGGGGTTCATTACAGAATACGACACTACGGCATATTTCAGTATGGCATACGGCGTATTTTGTTTATTTTATATTGTTAATTGGAGGGAAATTCTTTCATGACAAGAAACATTTTAGAATCCCATTTCCATCGCCTTTGTCATGACATGCCGCGTTGAAAGTTACCGTTTTATGCCTGTTTCAGGTTTCGAATTCCTATTTGTGTATGTGTCATACAAATATACTTGGTGGAAATAGCCGAATTAGGCAAAACTCGGGCTATAAAAGAAATAAATTGTTGAAATGTTTTTTATCAATGTATTTTTCACGTAAATTAAGAATTCGAAGAGCTGAGGTCGGCCGAAGATGGTCGAAAAAGAGGATGTTCACTCCGTCTAGGGGGTCGCGGCCACATTTTCACAAATAACTCTCTTATTTTGCATTTTAGGAAACAATATCAATATCGCTGAACTACAAATGCTTCCTAGTTGCATGAGACATTTATTGAAAACAAATGTGAAAATTATTCAAAATGGGTTTTAAAATAAAATTGTATTCTAGAAGTATATAAATGTTACGTGAAAAAAATTAAGTTCTCTGTCACTCTTTAAATTTATACGAAAGTACGAATATATTGAATGCCTCTCGTACACGTAATATTTTTGTGTTATCAATCACCTTAAAAAATGATGAAATTTTGAATTATTACTGTTTCGTGACATACGAGTATTTGTTGTGATCATAATTAATAATTATTTATAATGGAATAATAATTATTTAAAAATAGAGTTACGAATTTGTCAGACTGGGTGATTTATTACCACTATTTTATCGCTCAAAAATTGTTTTGATTCTTGATTGTTTTGGGATCCGGGGTAGATACGAATGCAAAGATTAAACTTTAAGGAATTGACAAAATGGCACCTCGTATTTTTACTATTCAAGGGCATAACTGTGGGTTCATAAGCCAAATTCCTTTTCGTATGTACGTACTAACACAAACAAATCGCTTATTTATTCTCAGTTTTTGTTTACTTTATTATTTTTCTTTAGTGGTTTGTATAATATAGACATAATTATGCCCGAACGCCGGGAGAAACGGACGGAAATTTGGTTTGGAAACCTCAGTGTGAAATCACAGTATCTATGCAACTCGATGACTTTGTTCTACTGTTACAGTTTTATATTAGAAAGTGCAGGAAAGAAAAGAAAAACAATAGTAAAATTGTAATATTATTTTCCTTTTCTTTGTGTACCTTCTAATAAAAACGACATCCATCGAAAATAGTCGTTGCATAGTTAGGCATAGTTATTTAAATATGTACAATTATAATAACAACCATGATTATAATGCCAAAATAAATAGCCACTGATCACCTTTTTAGAATGTCACTCCAGATTTAAATTTGGTTAGAAATATTCAGCAGCGGAAAAACACAGGTCTACAAAACGAAACTTTTTAAGAGATGTTTTATTTTTGATAAGTGATTTTATATAATTTTGATGCGCTGATTCTAATTTTTTCATCGATTTTTATGTACCACGTAATATTTTTGCAAATTTCAAAATAAAAATAAATACAGACATTAAAATAAATGTACATTTATTTATTTTACAAAACGATCAGTAGTGCTTCAAATATAATAAACTACGTATTTTTAGTGCTTAACTCAATGGAATCTTCGTCTTTTTGTCAGAAAACTTCGTTTTGTGGAATTTTTACTATAAACTTTATGAGGGTTATCACGTTGTAATAGTAGTCCAGCAGTAGTCTGCCATCATTGATACATTGCATCGACCTTGGTAACGCCTCTCCATTTCTCATTAATATTCTGGTGGAACCGTTCTCCTAAACTGGTCTAGATGTGTGAAGAGAAAATGAACCTTCAAACTCATGTGCAGCCTAACACAAGAAAATTTTCCAACATTTTGCTGACTATGTTCTCATAGTCTGGATCCTTGTTGTTTCCTAACAACTTCTCAATGACTTTTTTAAATGAACTCCTAGCTTCCTTTTCTATAGGTGTCGTAGAATTCTGAAAGTGTTCGTCTCTACACAAAGCCCTAATATCTGGACCTACAGAAACTCCCTCTTTTAATTTGGCATCAGACAGTTTAGGAAATGTTTTGCAAATATCAAGAATTTTCACGAACTGCTTCATCAAACCCCATTTAATGTGTAGAGGTGGCAATAAAATTCTTTTAGGATCAACTAAGGTATTATGCTTTATATTTTTACTTCCTGGCGTAAGGTTTTCTCTTGTAGGCCACTCCTTTTGAGTCCAATGTTTATCTCATGCTCGACTTTCCCACTCGCAAATGAAGCAGGGATATTTAGTGTATCCTGACTGTTGCCCAAGAAGCATACAGAGAACCTTCAATTCTCCACAAAGCATCCAGTTATGTTCCAGGTTATTCCAAAGAAATTTCAATAAGATCTCGGTTTGTGAAAAATTGGAAGGTGGTAGGGTAAAACTAATGCCAATTTCGGATTTCGGAAGTCAAAATTACTTAAAAAGAGATGTCGGTTCAAAAACATCAATTTTGTTGTAGACCTGTGTAATTCTTCAAGCAAATTCTAAAATAACATTTTATTATAGACGAATGTTTCGAATCAACTCAAAATCAAACTAAATATTAAATGTCGCCGCAGCTTACTGGGTTACTATATGATTTGATATTAGCAAAGATAATCCCATATTAGAGATGATTCATTCTGTACAATAATATGAGGCAAAAATAGGGTACTCCCGATGCAATATATAGGGTACCTTTCATGCGCCGCGCAAGTAAATAGAGCACCCTATAACACAAATACAATTATAATCAGGTTGTGCTACTACTTTGAGATTTCGATTTGATATTAAAATAATCAATAATTCATTGTTGAAACAATATCATGTTGGAAAAAGTTTGCTTTTAATTTTTTTAAATTATTTTTGGTAAGCTTTAATTTGATAAAAAAGCTCACATCAAATGAGTGCTCTCGGATACGGTATACGTAAATATTTTGCATACAAATTACAAATTTAATGTGCCGATTTCTATTCTACTATACATGTACAGCAAAGGTACCCTTAAATATTTATAAAAGAACAAAGTCAGGCACGAGATTATGGAATTAACTTTATTATTGTGAAAAAATGTTGGGTCTATTGTTGTTGTGTATTCGTATCGAACTTGCACAACTTAGCAACAGCTAATAACAAAATATTAAAAAAAAGAAAAAAAACAAACTAAGCACGTTTTTTACACATTATCTATTGAACATAAAAAACTCTAGAAGAAAACATTCTCACATATGCTTATCGAGCCTGCGTAACATACCCTTGCCTTAGTACATTACGCTCTTAAGCTTAAAGCAGGAAAATGGTTTTTAGAACATCAAAGAATAGGGGAGTTAAAAGGTATTTTTTGAGTTAAATCAATTGGGGAACTCTAAAGCTTTGTTTGGTCAATATTTTAACAGCAAAGCGGTTTTTATCAGGATAAGGTATGATTTAAATGAAAAAATTAAGATGTCATCGTTTTGGAATCGACGTATGCTCTATGATACTGGATATATTGTTCGCTTATCGTCCTCAAAAAGTTATATAAACTTTTTTATTCATGGTGGACGAGGTCTCAAAAAATATTACCTGCGGCCTAGTACTGTAACGAGCTTATTCTAACTATGAATTTGAAGCTAACTACCATAGGATAATATCTAATCAGAAAAATCACACTTTTTTTAAAGAAAGAATAACAATGGTTATTTGCGTTAAGTGGTAGTTAGCGATTTTTTGCTTTCCGAGAGGCAAGTCCGAGGAGAAAACGAGAGTTACAATCCCATCGAGAATAGCAAAAACTTCAGCATTCAAGTTATGTTCATACACCCAAAATTGTCTCCATAGTTGTTGTCAATTAAAAAGGTTTGAATACCGTAGAATTTGGAAACGGGGGAACATAATTCCAAATGATAAATTGAATTCAAAATTAAAAAACAATATGGAGTGTAAGGGCAGGAGAAAATTAGAATGATCAACACGAATTGAGTAAGTTGAATCTCCATCTCCTTCAATATCTTCTCACATGATTACTATCATAGCTTTTGGAGAAGAGTTTTCCTTTCAATGACCTGACGGACCTCAACAGGATGGACGTCAGGAGTATCCAGCATTTTGTTAACAGCTCAAAATGGTTTCAATAAGTTTGAGGATCAACAATAAATCGTGGTAAGGCTACGGACCAACTTTGTGTTTATTCCATCAGATGAACACGAAAACATAAATCTCTTAAAATCTGGGTTCTAATTCACCAGACTACTAGAGACATTTTAAAAACTATTATAATTTCTGTACCAAAATCTTTTTTGTCAATTTAAACTCAGCTTGAGAAGATTTAATAATGTTCCTTCAAACAGTACATCACATTATTTGGGTAACTTGTACTGATAACATGGTTCCGAATGAGTAATAACCTTTGAACTCGATTTAAATGCGATGCTCTTTCTACTCTCCTTCCTCTACATTTTTTTTCTTCAAAAAAATACGCTCCGGGTGGGTGGAACCCATGGAACTTTATCGGAATTTTTATTACGTTTCAAAACCAAAAATTAATAAAATCATCTTCTACTATTTTTATGAAAACTTGATAAAAAATTCAAAATGTTTACACTAAATTAATATTAAAAGGTTTTATCCTGTAAGGCAAAAATGAAAAGTATTTCATTGGCGATGCGGAGTAATAGCACGACAACCGTGCTGATTTCAAATAAGGAAAATATAGAATATCCTACAATTATTCTATAATCCACGCTGCTACCGGCAACGTGGATTCTATTTGTATAAACAACTGAAAAAAATCAAAACAAAAATATAGCATAGTCCGAAAAAATTTTAAACAAAAACTGAACACTATTTTAGAAAATGGAAATTGTACCGTAAAAATAAACGGTTTTATTGCGACACGGTAATAAAAGCAAAATAATAAATCTGAAGCAGCGACAAAATTACAACTTTAGAAAAAAAAACTGATCATAACATAAGCAACGGTTACTATACAATGGAACTATTCTTATTAATTTAAGAAATATATCTAACAAAAGTTTATAAAACGTTGTATTTAACACACTCGTGTCCTCTAAGGAACGTAATCTTATCCCTCTTGAATAATATCTCACTTTACTACAGTGAGTAATGAATATAATCCCTGACTACTAAATCAACCCGAGAGTAATACGTATATTAATCGCATCGTGAGCTTTGTTCTCTCCACGAACAAAAGTATCCTTAATAAGTTTAACCAAACAAAACACACAAGTAAATTTATTACTCTCACTTTGGTGTAGTAGTCACGGATTGAATTCATTACACACTGGTTGATGCCGTGTCAACACAATAAACCTTTTAATATAAATTTTCACAAAGCAAAAACATTATTTAAAATCTTGTCTTAGTACGCTTTGGTTTTATTAATTTTACTTTCTTTTACTCTAGTAAAATAAAGTATAGTAATCATGAAAATTTTGGACCTTGAGATTTTTAGAGATTTATTTGTTTTGAGGTCCCCTGAGTCCGAAAAAGTGGGTTTCGAAATGGTGTCTGTCTGTCTGTCTGTCAGTCTGTCTGTGTCCTCTCTACAGCCCAGATGGTTTAACCAATCGAACTGAAACTTCAGATTTAAGCTTTTTTTATAAATTGGGAGGTCCCAGTGAATTTTACTCCAAATCGGCTAAGCGGAAGTGGGCACTCCCTTAGTCCAGAAAATGTATTTTGCAAATATCTTAAAAAGTATAAGGTTTACAAAAAACTACTTGATACAAAATGTTTCCAAAAATTAAAAACAAATTAAAATAAAAAATTAAAAAAAAAGTTTATTAAAATTTAAAAGTTAAAAAAAAATTAAAAAAAAAAAATTGAAAAATTGAAAAACAAACAAAAAAATTTTTAAAATTCTCTGTTCGTAAAAGAAAATCGTGTGTTGGCCAGACCCCCGTTTTTTTAAATAACAATGCATCAAGTGAGGAAAAATTAAATAAAAAAAAATTAAAAATACTTGCACAAGTAGAAAAGTATCGTACTCAACTCGCTTATAGTGGTTTTATTACTCATTCGCCTTCATATTATCCTCTTGAGTAATAACATATTGAATAACTTACTATAACTTATACCGATTTTCCATCGTCAATAGTATAATAGAATAATAGTATAATACTATTATACTATTATTCCTTGTCGGTTTTCCATCGTACGCGATGAAGTTAGCACCAATTATAGTTTTTTATGTGAACGTAGGTATAATTCCTATTTTGAAAATTTTGACGTATATTCATAATAAAAAAAACAATTAAAAATAACCAAGCGTTCGCATTAGTTGTGTTTTTTGTGTGATAAACTTAATACGCGTATCCATTATTTTCATTTTACCAAATTTATAATTGTCGATTGCGATCCTCAACATTTTCTTAATTTTTTCGTCCGTCCACTTTAAGCCTCGAGTTTTTTTGTTGGTATTATTTAATTCCATGATTTTTACAAATAAAAGCTACAAATTAACCACAAAAAAAAAAAAAAAAAAAAATCGAATGGTAATTTTGCGAATAGATCGATAATTTGACAGCTAAAATATGTCAGATTTTTTTGAGTGTTTAGGAAAACAAACAGCAGTTTATATGAAACTATCATAAACTGTTTTAAAATAACCTAATTTTAATAAAATTGAACGCCAGAAAAAACTCAAACGCCACAAGGTTTAGCTTAAAGATTACGAAATTGCCTTCTCCTTATGTTTTTATTTTGGGCTCAATATTCACAAAAAAACTACAGGCTTAGCCTAAAATGAGATTAAATTAAAATATTTCAATTAAATTTTTATTATAAAAATGTCTGTAATAATTGAAATAAAAATTGCATCTGTACCACTTCATACAAAGGATATGAACAACAACATTTTGACGTTCGATTTGTTTTCCTTAACACAAAAAATTACAATGAAGTTGTCTAGTATTCAATCTATTGTTAAAATAATACACTGTCAGATAAATTTACAATGTTAAAAACACAATTTGCTACCTATTATATTTTTGATAGCTATAAACTTCGGTTTATCAACTTCGGTTTTTCATCGTCCTAGTAATAATAGTATAATACTGTTACACTATTATACAATACTATGACGATGGAAAATCGTTATTACTATTTACACACGTAGTGTTTATTAAGTATGATTTTGTTCGTAGAAAAACCAAAACAAAACTCACTAAAATTTATTACCCTCGGGTTGATTAAGTAGTTACGGATTATATTTATTACTCACTTACCATGCCAAACACAAAAAAAAAGTTTTTATTTTAATTTTCGTATGTTAGTTGAAATATTAAATTATCTTAGTAGTCTGTGGCTTTCTAATTTTTGATTTTGAAATATAGTAAAAAAATTCCTTGATCCTTCATAGTCTTAAAGAAACGACAAATATGTTTCAATATTTAAAATTTTAAGTCATGCATTCTCCACTTCCACAGTTTTCGTCAAAAGCAGACTATGGCATCACTTTATTTTGTACGGAGACACGTTTCGAATATATTTTGTCAAGAGTGGATTTCGTGAGGATTCCACATTTTTATCTTCAGTCTATATGATCAATGAAAAAATTATTTGCGTAAAATTTCTGAAATGTTGCTGCAGCTACATTGGTAATTTGATACTTTATTTTTCCTTTTCTAATTAATCCAAAACAAACATACTCGTAAAACTATTCAAGTTTTCTATTATTTTATTTCTGTAGTTTGCAATGTTACGGAAAGTTAAGCAAGAAATACATGTGCTCTAAACCTCAAATATGTTCTGAATTATAAGTAATATGTTTTATTATTACAGAATGTACAGGCACCTACAAAATTGCAATAATTAATTTTTCTTCACAATTTCACTTAATCCAATTGGATTCAGGAGCTACGAAGAGACTTATTTCAATTTTCTCAAAATATTCTATATGAGGATTCCTCTTAAAATTTTTAGAACGACGTGTATTTTCAAAATCTAGAAAGCCTAGAATAAGTAGATTGTTTAATGGTTTTAAGTGTACAGTGCATTTCATAACTATATCACTACTTAATATTGTTTTTAAGTAATTTAAAAAATTTGAAATAAAAATAAAAACCAAAGCGTTCACTTCGGTATCGTACTTTTAAAAAAATTGAGTGTTTTAAAAATTGTATTCTAGTTGTTAAATACACAAAACTCAATGAAATGAACGCATCTGCTTTGACTCTGCCAACATTTTTTTTAAATCCAGTAATCTTTCAAATGATTTAATAATTTCGGGTAATAATTCACTCCAAGCCATGTTCAACCGCAATACTTAGTGTATTAACAGTTTGGAATTGTCGGTTACCTCTATAAAGTTTTCTAACTAATCTTCCTCAAGTTTTCTAAGGAGTTCTGCTCGAGGATTGTATCTGTGTGCTGTTGAAAAATCTAACAGTCATATCGATATAGGTTCACAAATGGTTTAAGGTAACCTTGAAGGGTGCCAATATTTCCGGTGACAAAGAAACTCTTTTCTTTTTTTGACTGACTAGCGACTTTTCATTAAAGTGGATGCAGTAACTAAAAACGTCAATTTTTTTTTTGTAATCCGATTTTATACAATATTGTTAATATAATAAAATAAAAAAAAACTATTCCGGATAAAAGCAAATTATAAATGACGTTAAATGACAAATATGTTACCAGTTTGCAGTCAGCCTTCCCCTTACTCGTATAAAAGTGCAACCGAAATTTTATGCACTCCGCCCTCTTTTCGACGTTTTATACTGCTTGATATGCACCCAGTGTCTCAATGTTTGTTTCCAGCCCACAAAATAGTAATATAATTTTGCTTTCCAGATATTTTTGCCAGTGCAAATAACAATGACTTTTGTTTAAAATCCTTTCCAGCTAAGAATTGTAAAAGTAGAGGAAAAACATTAATAGTGATCTCTTTTCCGGAATAAGGCGTTAAAATCTATTCTAACGCAATGTTCAAAATTTTAAACGATTCTGATTTAGTTAACTTCTAGTTTTAGACAGTATAGGCATAGTGCCTTTTGTTCCTTAAGAGTAATATTTTGTAGCAGCAATATATGGAAAAAGGAAGGTTGCAGCAGCGCTTTGGTGGGTGGCACTTATCAGGTCAAGAAAAGAGTTTTTTATAATCACCATGTCAGAAGCTCGAACTTGACCATAAATCAGAATTAAATTTTTGGATTTTGATATAGGTAACCCTAGTGTTCAATGGGTCAAAAATGATAACTGATATCACGATATTTTTAACATTTTTGGCATTAAACGTACCAAATTGATCACAAAAAAAGTCAAGTTTTTTCTTAATTTTTTGGACTCCGTTTGTCAAAATTTGAATTTAATTTTTTTCTTAGATTATTTTCGGTTGCCCTTAAGAGAAAGCGCCGCTTGCGGAAAGTTAAAAATAAAATATACATACATGCATAATGATATTTATATGTAGCCCCACTTCAATAAAACATTAGATATAATAAAAACAAATTCGAAACGTCAAATGACTCAAATTTAGTTTCTAAAATTGTAATTTGTTCATGAATTTTGACAAATACTGAACAATAATAAATGTCACCTTAATATGTAGTTTACAATGAAGATTGTTGTGCCTGCTGAAACAAATTTAAAATTCGTTCACTTTAATTTTGTAGGAACCTGCAGACAGTTACCAACAATAAAATAAATTTATTTTTGGATCTTTGGCAAATTTTCATTAGTTATCATATCGCGTTTATACAATGTAAAACTCAAAATGTTAATGTTGCTAACCGAGTTCAATTTTTGTAATCTTTTAAAATATAAACGGAAAATCCCATTGTATTGTTAAACGTACGTAAATGTTTAATGCCAAACAGGATTTAATAATAATTTTTCATAAACGTAATTATGCTTATGGCTCCTTCAATATTTTTTAAGCAGTTATAAAGCAAAATTCTTTGCCAACAAAAATTTGATTGACTGCTTCCTCTGTCTGTTATTCTGTATTATGTATTATAACAAGTCAGCAAATCGAATCAGCTTTTTATCCGTTATACAATAACAAACAATACATACAAACTTTATAACGAATTAGGTATGTACACATTTAAACGATCATCCGATTTTCGCGGTCAAATTCAAGATTTTATTTTATGCATTTTGAAAATATAAATCTGTCATAAGAAATTGTACATAAAGATAATGCCTACGTACTTTTTGGTAAATTGAAAATCTCTGTCTGTTGTTTGTTTAGTTACTTATTTGTCCGCTTTCTATGTATGAGGCATACATACTCGTATAACTTATTTACTTCTGTTGAATTTGCTGTTCATTTTTTTTTTTTATGTTCATACGTTTTTTAAAATTGTATTGACATTTTTTATGTATGTATACGCCGCTTAAGGGGAAATTTTCATAAGTGTGATGAAAATTCTTTTAGACACTATGTAAAATAATAACGGTTGCCAATCTTTTATTATTTTCAATTCTTATATTAATTTCTAGAAATAGATCTTAACGTATGTATTTTGTAAATAATATGACATGAGGATAATGCAACATTGTGTTTTTTCGATGCTTTGATGAGACAAATAGTCTGTTGATCCATTATTAAGAAAATAAAATTTGAAGTACACCCGAAATTATAAAGTATTGCTGGTAACTGCATAGTAAAAAAAATACATAAATTTATTCACCGAATTTAAACGGCCAGGACTTTTGATTTGAAAGTCAACCAAATGTCATCTTATATAAATTAATAATGTCGAAACAACTGTTTTGTTTTTCTGTAATGTCAACGACAAGTATAAACTAGTTTATTTACATTTTCCATTGGGGGGTTATAAATACTCAAATTTTGTTGGGGAACGAAATTTGTATCATCCATATGAATCGGACTTCCGGAGCGCATTACATTTTTTTCAAAGTCAAAACCCCATATTTGAAAAGGTAAAATTTCGGATTTTATGAATAAAAAATATTGATTCCAATCGAACTAGGCAGCGGTCGATGCCATGCAGTGCAAATGCTAATCTTTTTTTTTGTGGACGCAATATTTTCATACTTGTTGGAAGACACAAGCAAGCATTTAAACGAGGAATTGGAGGAACAGATAGTTAAAAGAGAAAACAATCTATAAAACGACCTTTTGTCTACAATGCATTAAAAACTAAAATTGGGCAGCGTATCGAAATCTTGGTTTTAAAAATCTTGGATTTACAAAATTTCGGTTTTAATCTCGGTTTTTATTTATTTTCATTTTAAAATTAAATTCCCCATTTTTCAGAATTTATAAAAACCAAGGTTTTGTAAAATCGAGATTTTGATAACCAGTCTTATGTAGCGAACCCCTAAAATTGTTACGGCTATGATATTTCTCGTTGTTCTTAAACAGAAATTAACAAAACTTTCATCCAAGATGTTTTCTGATCAAAAAAATCGAATCACCAAATTTTTATTCTTTCCAAGGAATAAAGGTGTTTAAAAACATTTTTGAAATCGGTTAAAGATCGAGCATTTTATGTTTCTTTAGGGTTGTAACACTCTTTGTATTGCTGTGTGTTTACGGAAGCATAAAACGATTTTATTAATTATATTTTTTTGTTCTGTTTAATTCCGGAGTATTTTACGCAATTCACAATGACGTATGAACCAACAAAATTGTGATTTCGAAGTTGGGTTTTGAGATTTTGCAAATTTTTTATAAAATGTGACATTTTGAATTTATTTTGGAAATTTAGATGTATTTTTTTTTTATCTTAATTACAATTTAAAATAAACATTTTAAGAATCAAAATTTATCATAAACTTATAAGAATGCTCAACTAAATTGAAAGGTTTTAATAAAATTTTAAATTGCCGTCAAAAATCTGAAAATATTTCGAAATTTAACAACATAGGTATTAAACTTTGATATTAGTAGAATTCGCAACAAAAAATACTGAACTTGGTTAATGCGACCTTAAAACTATTATAAACATTACATAAAAAGCATAGACTAAAAATATTTACAACCACGATATTGGATTAAAAAATAAAAATTATGGATAAAAGAATACAATTCTATATTTTTAAATCTCTTCGAATCATAAAAAATTTATTAATTCAATTATTCCAAATATAAACAAAAAGTAATTGTATTTTTAATTCGACATTTTATAATAAACGATTTTAGGAATGAATATTAAAATTTTAAGTTCTCTAACGCCTTTAAAATTTATTTTACGAGTTGTGTATGTATATATGTACAATAATATTCTATGCTATTTATATAATACGCTCGCTGTTATTATATTAATGACATACAAAATAATAACGAGTTATTTATGGAGCGTCAAAAAAAAAAAATAATAAAATAAAATAAAAATGTCATTTTCACTTTTAAAGCATAAAAATGAAAAATCATTTTTGTAATGACTGTGAATGAGACATTTTTTGTTCAAGCTGCCTTAGAATTTGGAATACAACAAGGCATACCATAGGTTCTAGGCATAAAGCTGATTGGAAAGTTAGATTTTTACACTATAACTTTAGAAATTGTAGTCAGTCTTTACCTGTTTGTACCTAAACAGTTGATTCTCTCTTATTTGCTAAATACTTTATTAATTAAGTAATTATTATTTCCATTCAAAGATCGTTCTCTTTGAAATTTGAAATATTAGTGATTTAACTTTAACTTTGTACATACAACATAGTTAGTGGGAATTTAGTGATTGCAATTCCGGGATATTTTTAGAGGAATCCCGAGATTTCAAGAAGTATATAAATTTAATTTTATAATTCTTTTGAATAAAGAATTTCTTTATATTCTCAATATTTGAAATCAATCGCACAGATCTATTAACGTTTTATTCCATTATAAGAGATTTACTAAGGAAAACCAAACTAGCAGTGGCATCATCTTCAACAACACAATTTATTGAGTGGAAACCCGGAAGCATATCAGTAATTTGGACGTTTTTCTTTGAGCAAGTAACTTCCAATCAAGCAAAGTGTAAGCTGTGCTCAACAATTTTAAATACACGTACAATACCAATCTTATACCATCCAAACGACAATTATAAAGGAAAAAATGTAAAGGGCTTAAACCTCACGACGTGATCAGAAATCGGTCCTGAAAATTAACTCAACTCTGAACCTCTTACTCGTAGCTCAATCATCAACTCAATCTCCACCTCAATTTACAACTCAACCTCCAACTCAATCGCAACGCAATTCTAAAGGCAATCACTGAATCAACCGACAATGCAATCAACTTTCAAATCAACCCTTAACCTAATTTAACCTCAAATCAAACCTCGCTCAAATCCAATTCAACTTCAAATCAAATCTCATTAAACCCTAATGCGATATAAACTAAACCCTGAAACTCAGTCGGAACTCAACCCAAACTCAACCCTCAACTCAACCCCCAAGCTCAATGTTCAACTCAAAAAAATGATTTATTTATTTATCCACATTTAGAGTCTGAGCTCATTTATAAAAGTAGTGTTGATGAATGCTGACTGTTAATTCTGCCCCACAATCGTGTTTGGCGCCATATGGTTTACTTTACAGGTTTTTTATGTTTGACATCTTCCGCGATTGCTGAATTTTAGCCAACCTTTCAAATGGCTCCAGATTTAGCGCTGGGTGCCTTAGACCGATTTTTTTGGCTAGCTTATTGACTTTTCATGTCAAGGCAACATTGTACTATTTAACACCAGGCGGTTAACGAAAAGTCTCCTCGCGAGGTTACTTTACTTGACATACATAGGAAGAGTGCTTTAATTACGCATTACGTAAAATTTTAATTTGCGGCTCGAGTATAACTACTACTATACTAAAGTTCATTGCGTCGTGGTTTTTAAAACTAAGGATCAGATATTTTTCGTCCGAGTCGCCAATCGCTTTTGATTTATGAAGTAAAGTACCAATATTTTGTTTACTATTATAGGAAAGAAAACTCCAAAATATAGAAATATGTATAAGATCAAAAACAGCATATATTACTGAACCTAGTGCCATCTAGCTCAACCCTAACTCAACACTCTACTCGACAACTATTCAACCCTTAACGCAACACTCAACTAAACGCCCAACTCAAATCAACAAGGTCCAAGGAACTACATGAGAATATGAACTCAATTCAGAACAAGTCAAGCTAACTTCCAACTCAATATCTCTTCAACTCAACCCCAACCCAACCCTAGTCAATTCCAATTCGATAATTCAAACTCGATCATAAATTTAGCCTTCAATCCAACCCCAAACTCAACACACTACTCAATCAAATGAACACGGCCCGAATGTATTTCATGCGTGCTTCAATTCAACTTAAGCTAAGTTCTAACTGAACTCTCCCGAAATAAATCCAACTCAACCCCAATAAATTCTCAGCTTAACCGCTGACTCCTCCTCAACTCAATCTTAACTCAACTCCAATTCAACCCCAACTCAGCGCTAGTTGAACCGCAACTCAACCTTAACTCGAACTGCAACCCACCCTTTAAATCAATCCAAAATTCAAGCCTAACTTAACTCCCAAATCAACATGGCCTTAAAAACTAGCCAACGCAATACTGGACTCAACTGCAAACTCAACTCCCAACTCAATCATCAAACCAGCATTTAAAAAAATTTGGTAAATATGTACATATACATATGTATATGAAGAGGAGGTTTTTTGTCAATTCGTACGGCAGGTATCCAACCCTCTCGAATTATGGGTTCCAAAATTTTTTCAATTCTCCGCCTTGATCATCGAAACAGATTGGAGAAAAAATAATTCCAAATCGGACAAATTGTTCGTCAGATGACGTGTTTAGATTAACCACCGGCCAGGTAGAACCAGTGTTCTATAGATGAAATACAACTTCTTGTGAGATAAACCACAAGTATTCCCAAAGGGTCTTCTACATTGTCAAAAGATAGCGGTTGCCTTTAATGCCTTAATTTTTAATGTGATTTAATTTGATAATCCGTGACCCCCCAAAAAAAACGGAACAGATAGATCGTCGATAGGTCTATGTTTAGTAAAGACAATCAAATCATTTTTTGATGGGATGAGATGTAAACCTTTGTTAACGCCCCACCCCTCCGCAATAAGTAAAGCATGTTGGGTTAACACATTTCAGTGTTTACCAGCAACTGTAATAACAAGATCGTCAGTATAACATTGTGCGATGAAACCAGATCAAGGGTTGCTATCTAAATGGAATGAAATATAGGCTGTGAATTAAATTTTATTAATTATCTCGCGAAACTGCACAGTGGTTAAAGCAGCGATATTTGGAGCGGGAAGTAAATTGTTGGAATCACGGTAGGGTCGGGATGGAAAAGGGATTTTAAACATATATGATCCGCTTTTGTAGTTCAAAATATATGGGGCGACCCTCATTTCATGTCAGTCAAAAACTAGGAGTGCCTTGAACCCCATAAAAACATAGTAAAGATATGAGCAAATAACAAATAAACATATCTCTACAGTTTTTTGTTGATTTTTAAGTACATATATCCATAATCTCGCGATCCCGGAATTTGAAATTTCTCAATTCCGTAATTTCGTGATTGGTAAAACGGTCCGGGATTACAATCACTAGGTGGGATGGAAAAATTCTCAATGTTTGCGAGACCGTCAACAGTATTACGTACTTATTTGCAATTATTAATTTGGCATAACTAAAATTACCTGACAGCTTTACTATCATTCACAAAAATATTAATCTTCTCAGAGCCGAGTGCCAGTGCTTAAACAATAAATTGTAGAAAATGACTAATAACTGACCACGGGCACACAAATATTTGTTGGTTTCTAGTTACTAATAGCAAAATCCCTACACAATATTTCTATTTATCCATTTATTTAGTAAGAGAACAAAGGGTGTGTTCCTATTGTACTATTTCCTCAAAGGAGAAGTGGAACACTGATGTTGTCTGTCAATGTAAAATTTCCAATAAAATCTTAAAACTTTAGGAAATAAACAAACGACAAATTTGAAAACGAATTACGGAATTCCGAATTTAAAAATTTTGATTTAAAATTTATCAAATTTATGCAATGAAGTTGAATTTTACTTTCAATTCAGCCGAATATATTTAATTTTCTAAAGCTATATATTTTTGAAAATTATTTTTAAATTTTCTCAGTTGCATAAAATGATAAGATGCGTCAGCCGAGGATCCGAAGTGTCGTTTGTATAGTGATTCAAAAATCGTGGAAAGGTTTCCTGCAAAAATGCTGTAAATTGAAAAATCCAACGTTTGAAGCAGAAAGCAGGCCCTTTACTGACTGATTTGTAACGACGAGGCTGTTTCATCTTCAAACTATAAAGATATATTATAATTTGTATTTTAATTTTCATCTCCACTTGGACAATCTGCTATGAATGAGCTTTAGCTCAATGTGGATTGTGTACGAGGGATTGGCCTACTAATTTAAATTTGTTTATGACAAATAAATAACCAATTAATAAATATCCTCAAAAACAATAGCATAAGCAATCTAATGAATAATTTTTATGGACATTTCTATACAATTCAAAAGTTTGCAAGTACAAATTTGAATTTAAATTAACTAAGACTAATCGATAATGCGAACCTGAACAGTTGTCCGAAGTAAAACGCAACAAAAACGAAAAACAATTAATCGAATCGCACAAGATTTAGGTATTCCTTGTGAACGTTTTTTCCAGTAGATGAAGTTGTAACTTAATTATACGTAATTTGATAAAAATGGGCATTCATTTCACAAATTTCCTTTTATTTCTTGATTTTACTCCTCTTCAACAGTTAAGAATACCCCAAGGCAATTTATTATACCAAATTGTCACATTTGGAAAAAATTCGAAAATATTTCCCAATTTCACCGGAACTCATGATACGTTTTTTTCCACTGAAATTTAAGTTCCAGTGGAATCGAGTAGGTATTGGAAGTCATGATATGTATTCTATTTTAAAAACATGTTGAATTTTATTTAAAATTCTTTTTGCAAATATACCTACATTGAATTTTATTTAAAAAATGTCCCATAGCCCGCGCTAAATAAAAAAAAAGTTGAATTTAATCGTCTAAAGTCATAAGAAAATTCGTTTGATATGTGCTTCCAATTTAATTTAAAAATGTCATCCAATTCTATTTGCAAGCCGCGATGAGTTCATTTAACTAACGTTTAATAGGTTTATGAAATGATTTTGCCAAAAGTTCAAAAATGTTTAAGCTCAAAAATAAATGTCAGCAATGTTTAGAGTGACTCTATAGAGCTTTCTTTTGCAACTAAATATTGGTTTAAAATTAACAAAAAACGAAAAAGAATTTTTTTTTTAAATTTGTTTTAAATTTTTTTCCAACAATAACTTTGCTTTTGTAACCTGACTCATAATAATATTTCCAAATAAAATTAAATAATTGCTACAATTTTAAAACCGCATGAAAACGTATTTAAAACAACGTCACGAATTGCATAGAGCAAGTAATACTGAGTAGAACGTCCAAAATGTACTTTACATATATTCAGCTTATTGTGTCGATTTTAAAGTTTGAACTTACGTCTATCTTTAAATAAATTTATAAAGCAGGGATTTTATGATTAATCAAAATTAATTAAAAACAATTAATTTTAATCTAACCATTTTACCGTGAAACTGCTTGATACATGGACTAGACGAGTCTATTTCGAGACGAATAACTGTTAACCACCAACTTTGCTTTCACAAATTTTTAAAATTGAAACAAATTAGATAAAGCTATGCTGAATTATTTTTTTATTTATTTTTATTTTATTTATATTCTGAAGAAAAATTACAATTTTCCCTTCAGACGTAATAAAGCAGCTGATGGTGATATTGAAGAATCAAAATAAATTATAAATAGTCGAGCAAAGTTTTAATTAATTTGCTTTAATTTTAAAAATTTGGTGGTTTAAAAATTATTCGTCTAGAAAAGTACGTGTAGGAATTTGATTTACATATATTCAAATTTAAAATAATACGGCGAAGTAAGCTATAAGTATCAAATAATCTTGATTTATTACTAATTCTGTAACATTTTACGAAAAATTCGAATAAGCCTAGATTTCTAGAATACTCTTTAAAAATCAAGAAATATTCTTGACTAACCAGTAATAAATATCAAGCAGTTGATAATATGTATCGAAAAAAAATAGAACATTCCCGAAATTACCGACCAAACGGCACAGTGGTTAAAGCCGCGTTGATTGGATCGGGAGATACCGGGTTCGAATCCCGATAGGCACGGGATGTAAAAGACGATGAACGCAACTATGAGCTCCTGTTGAGAGTGTAATGCAGAGATGAAGCAATGCTATGTGCTATAACCGTATGTCCTCGATTTGACTACTACTTCCTAAAGTAGGACGGTAAAAGTGAACTGCGAAAGAATCGGGAGTGCCTTGAGCGCCAGAATTCCATAAATTATAAATGAAAAAGAAAAATTTCCGAAATTCACCAGAAAACATGGAATAATATTGAAAAATCTCAATGCTTGCAATTCCAATGGAAGACAACACCTTTCTCGAAACTATTGTCTGGAAAATATAAGATAATCTCGATAATATAGAATAATGTCGAATATTTCGAATAACCTCATGACTATAAGCCACTTAACACGATTCAAATCCGGAAAACCAGATTATTTAAAAAATCGCGAATCTATCACATCACATTCAACCAATTCTACAAGTTTAAAGTATCAAAACCGAAAATCAGTATGTTGTGGTTTCTTACTACTACGACTTAGTGAATAGCGCAAGTTCTCGAAACTCGCAACTTGAAATGCGGGATGTAGCATAATGATCAAAAAGTATTAAGACTTTGCACTATTGACACGAAATTTGACCCAGATGTCTATTAGGGTGCTACCAACCTTAGAAAAAAAACTACTCGTTTGGATAAGCCTGCGCGGCTTAAACGGAAAAGTCCCTACTATTTTTTCATCACTATAGTATATAATCAACACCGAGAGAGTAAAATTGACATTTCTGTGGATTACAATAACTACAATTGTATAAACAAAATATTTCTGTTAACGGATACATGCTGGAAACACATGAGCAACATTTCTACTAGGAGCGCTGCCGGCAGAAATTTGGATGAACTACATGAGCGTCTTTTTGACAAGCAAAATTTTTTTTTTGCGGTATTTATGTGATACATATTTAATTTTAATGTACGATTTTTTAAATGAATGATGCTTTATTTTGCCACAAATTAATTAATTGTTAAGCCTCGTTCTCATTAGTCAAGTTACTTGATTTCAAGTACTTGAATTACTTGACCAATATGAACGTGTTATTTTACTTAAATTCAGGTTAATTTGACTTGGCTTCAAGTTTCAAGTAAAGTAGACGATCTTTCAACTTTTGTATATAAGTCCCAGTCGTCTGACATAAACCACATTATAAAATTTAGCAGTGTGGAAAGTAGTTTAGTAAAATAGTGAAGGTAGAATTTTTGACATATACAAAAATGAATTGGATTAGTGCAGAAATCATAATTTTTTTGAAAATTTATCAATTCTATTGGACGACCTTTTAAACAACTACCTGACAAAATTTACCTGAATATATATGAACGTGAACTTGAATTCAAATACTCGAAATCAAGTAACTTCACTAATAAGAACGAGGCTTTATCCTCCATGTTGGCACTTGTCACACAAAATTTATTTTCGGTCAACAAATTAGAATAAAAAGCATACAAATTTGACTAGATTTGTTCTCTCTTACGTAAATTAGCCTACTGATTTGCGGCAAAATTAGAAATAGACAACTTGCAGAATTCTGCGTGACAACTAGTAAACAGAATTCATGTATTTCGTTGCCATATAAACCTGTTTTCTAATTTCGATCCTTGTAGAATTCTGCACATCTGTTTCCAGCATAACTTTTCCGTAATATTTTTAACAGAATTTAATGTCAAATTCAGTATAAATTGTATACTCAGTAAAAATCAACTGCATAAGTATTTCCTTGACAAATTTACTACAACAATTGCTTTGAATAAACCAGCATTGAAATTATTTAAATTGTATTCGAATTATTTGTAATAATGCCGGCCACTAGATGCTTTTCATATAAAATTGATTTCGAATGGTCTGCTATTTTTCAAAATGAATTAAATCTAACTTGGCTGTAATTCAAATTAAATTTTTCTCAAGAGAATATGCTTATTAATCGTTTAACCTTGATCGGTTTTGATTCCCCTAATATTAATGTCTGCAGCAGTTATGCGATTAACCTTTGGTTCATTTTGAAGAAAATATTAATGATCCTTAATAAAAGTTAGGATTTAAAAATAAAATATAATTAGAATTCGGTTTTCCAGAGTACCCAAATCAATTTCTATATACTCGCAAGTTAAAATTGCTTACATAATTTAAGATTTGTAAAGGGTCTTTCAATAAGGACGCTCGATTTTTAAATGTACAATAAATAAAACAAGTTGTTTTTGAGATATCCACTCAATTTTTTTTTTATTTGAAATTTTTATTAAAATGTTCGCCGCGGCTTTGCTCGGTAGCACATATTCGGGAGGTTCAATTTTCGATTACTTTATCGCATAAATGTGGCTGAATTTGCTGCATCGCATTCGTTATGTTGACTTTGAGGGCATCAATTGTTTGCGATTCATTACCATAGACCTGGGATTTAAGATAGCTCCAAAGTAAGAAGTCTAAAGGCGTTTCTCAGTGGCCAGTACTCATCGCCGCCATTATCACCGATCTGTAGCGCTTCCCTTTGACGGTTTTATGATTTGCAAATAAATTTATGATTTGCTTACGTTCTTCAACGCTATAATCTTCCATGGTGATTTGCTATACACTACTGAAAATAATTCACAAAAAATTTGACAGTGATGTTGCTTTAACAACATGGCTGCTATAACCTAACAAATTTCGAGCATCCCTATTGAAAGACCCTGTGAAAATTTAAGTCAGCAACGTCTACTGATTATGATACTATAATAGTAAATGATTGCTTTACAGCAAAAACATGACTAATATTCTGATAGTCTACGAAAACCAAAACGTTTCAAAACTAATCTAGTCAGATGATTCTTTAACAACAGTGTATAATAAAAAAGTCGGCAAATTATTTGATTAAGAATTATTTTTATAATAATAAATTACTTGAGCAAATATTATCTTTTCTTATTCATGCACACCTCAAATAGAAATAAACGAAAAGAAATTTTTTTCTCATTTTACTATTTACTTTAATTTTTGACCTTGGCAACATGTTAGAAAATCTAATGCAATTTTGCCATGTCCACAGTCCATGACGATCAATCGATTAGCATGTACGAGTATATAGGAGATTAATTTAACACTTCATTGTTCTAGTTGTTTTCGATTTTTGATGTGTGACCGCAGGGTTTTTATCTTTTGTATGGCTTCCATTCAAAAAATTTTCCACACAGGAAATGGGAAAGAAATAAGACGAAAATAATAATAATCGATTATTTTTTGTAGATGTACCTATACTTTCTTAATAAATTTCTTATTGAACTTTTCTTTAGGAATTTTTTTTATGGTTTATTTATTTGCTCTAGTTTTTCTTTTCATTTCGTACGATTTTTTTTTTGCTGAAAATTATTTTTTATTGAACATAAATTTATTTTTATTTTAACCTAAGGGGAATGATTTGGAGGCAGTATTATTCAACCTTTTTGTTTTGGTGAGTTTGCGCAAAAACTATATGTTGTAACACTGACTCTAATATTATTCTTTACAATAACAAAAAATAATAATCTAGTGTAAGTAGAATGGTAAGGATGGATACTAAAGCCTTTAAATCCAATAATATTCTACGATGTTATCTTTATAAGAATTTATTTGTTTCATTCCAAGATTGTCATTTCGTTTTTATATATTAAATATTTAATTTACCTATTTCCTTCAAGTATGATTATATAATTATCCGACTTAGAATGTGGTATTTCTTAAAAAGACGATAGATTTAGGTTAAATGATTTTTTTGTTTATAATGTTCATTAAATTGACTTAGGTCATGATGAAGAATATTTTATTTTTTATCATATTTTTCCGGATGTAAACTTCGTCAAGTTACTTTAAGATGTATTTTTGCCCCTACTGGTTAGTCAATATTTACTTAGTTTAAAATTTATTCTCAACCTTTTACTGTAACTGAATTCCTAAATATCACAATATTATAGTATTCCAATTGTATTTTAGAATAATACATTCTTATGAAATATGATCACGCACGTTACATATTATATAGTACATTACGTATCTACTTCCCGTATCTAACAATTATGTATGAGTAGAACAATAAATGTAAACAAACATGACCGTGAATTTGAGTTGTGGAATACTTGATAAGAAAAATAGATCGCAGGGTGAAATTGGATTACCTGCAACTTCGCATATGTATGTATTGTAGTATACCATATATATTAGATATACTAGCATTACAAATATCGGTTATGGACTTTATTTAGTTTGGTTTCATTCTTTATTGATTTGATATAGGAAAGGGTATAACAATAATATTTCGTGTCACTTTTGGGGTAGGTATTGCTGGATGTGTGAAAGCTTCAAATTAATTCCCAAAGTTACGTCACTTTAAATATATAACTACAACATTTTTTAATTATAAAAAAAAATTATTAATTAAAATTTAGAGTAACGTAATTTAAAAATATTTTATGTTATTATTGCATCTCATTTGTAATCCTTGTTGCCGTAAGAATCAGAACATTCTTTCGATGTTAAATTCTGCTGAGTAATGTTTCGAAATACTCATCAAAACCACTTCTTGAGGTGTTTCTATACATATGTTTGTGACTAAGCAGTCACAATTGTCATAAAAAATCAGCGCAATACGAAGTTTTTCGTCGCAACTGTCTAGGGTTTGTAGAAGGAATATTAAAACTTGGCGGTTATTTCGGGTGACAAATAATAAAACTAAGAGAATAGGGCTCTAAATATATTATGTATTTGATCATTTGACATCCACTAGCCACAAAATATACACAAGTTGATATCTTTTCCAGAAACTTTTCAAACCCTCTAACATGATTTATAATTTGTAGGTGCTGCAACTACTTTGTTGATCATCAAATATGTCGGTTAACTCAGGTATTAAATTTCAATGGAATTTGTGAATAGTTGCAGCAGTTTCATTTAGGGCAGGGATGGAGTGGAGTTTCTTAAATAAAACATGCCCAGAGGGCAATAAGTATTGCGGAACACTACTAATGATACTTTGGTCATTAGAAAAGAAAATTTGGGGAATATAAATTTGCCAAAGCAAAATTGGTTTTTTACTTTCATAACCACTCCAAATCTTTAAGTTTTCAAGAGATATTACGGAACACCACTAATGATATTATGGTCGGTACCATTAATCAAAAAATTGTTTCACCATTTTTTTTACATAAACAACCAATCTAGACATTGTACTACGTCTCCAGCTCCAAATGGAACTAGGTGGCACGTTTGTAGATGGATTTTATTAGAATTTCATTTCTGAGATTTAAGATGGTAAAATTCCTTCGTCCATATCATCTGGGGTTAGATTTCTTAATTAAACCATGGCTCAAATTCAGGAAATACTGCGGAGCATTGCGCAGGATATTTTTTTTAAGCCTTAAATCCAAAATTATATTCGCCAAATTTATTTTTGTATACTTAGCTAATTCAGGCTATCTTCTAAGTCTCCAGCAGCAAATGTTTGGAACAAGCCCATTTGTTCATGGATTTTAGTGATTATTGTCTGCAATATTTTGTAAATTCTAGTAAATAATTCCTATAATAAAACCTATTATTTAGTGACCTGAAGAATTTTTCAGCTATTAGTCTTGGATGCCCGCAGAAGTTTGAAAACCCAGAACATGTCCGGAGGAACCAGGATGTCTGGTCACCCTAAATAAACTTGCTTCAGATAATTGTTGACTAAGAACTAAATTCCGGTATCCTTTGGGAATAAATAATGTGTATCCTTCTTTCTAATTATCATTGTCGGACGCTAAATTAATTCTTATTTAAACTTAGTTCAATTTTCGAGTTGTTTTAGTTCGAACATTTTATCAAACTCAAATACATCGGATTCCTTAAAAATTTCTAAGTGGCCGACCATAAGGGTAAGCAATCTCCAGTAATCGTTTTAACTTCGACAAGTTGTTAGCTCCTTGGTCCGTGTTTCAAGAGACGTCCCAAAGGCATGTGATGGTAGGTCATCGCTCTGGCTGAAACAAAGAGGTAAGTGAGAGTTATTCAAATTGTTTCGTTATGTTCTATAGTATTTATAAACATAAAGAAATATAATTTAATTTTCAAGTGCCCCCCTAGTGGTTCCTAAGTGGATAGTTCTAATTTGCTAATGTTTTTGTAATCTAAAATTGTTAATCAGTTGTCTCGGTGTTAACTTAATCGTAACTATTATTTGAAGTGGCCTAATTGTCCAAAAAACAAGTGGAAACATTAACATCGACAACAACTATTCAATGTGACATTAACAACAACCATTCAATATGTAAGTAGTTTATCAGTTACAACAACTATTTAATGTGTAAGTAGATAACCAGTTAATGGCGACATGAAGCGGTTGGAGAATCATGGGGTAACATCGAATTGGTCGATGTTTGATGGAATACATTAGTATGTTGTTTGCGCAGTTAAAATCATAAATAATCCAAGCATTTCTTATAATGATATGCAACAATTTTAAGCTTTTTCGATCTGGTCGTCTCTACCAATGCAAGTCGTTATGTTATTAGAGGATTCAGCCTGTTAGTCGAGTTTATTAAAGAATTATGAGAACACAAAGATTTAAAAAAAATCGTTATACTCGACTCATCATTTGGCATTGCAATTACATCCGGTGAAATATCTCAAAATGTTCATCATCGACCGAATATAAGCGATTTTCGAACAGTTGCTTTATGAAGGGCCCTCTATCTATTTCAATACTCGTCATTTTTGGGTGATTGTGCATATTTAATAATCGTCAAAAAATGTTGGGTCTTTCCTCATTTTTTTTATTTTGGGCGATTTGCGAAAATGAACAATCGCCCATAGTTAGAGCAAGTGAAATCGCCGAAATCATTTTAGATGAAGAATCGCCGACAAATATTTTATCAAATTATTCGTGTCGCCGTAAAACGATTGGAACACGGAAAGGACTACAAAGTATTGAAATATTGGAAAATCTTTGGATGAAGTGTATTGAGTTGAAAAGTAAAAAGAGGTTGAATGAAGTGGTTGATGAACTCAACTCAATCTAACCTCCAACTACACCCTCAACACGCCCTTCAAATTAGTCTCAAACCAACCTCTCACTCAACCGTCCACTCAACCCCAAACTCAATGCTCAACTCAATTCCTCTTCGAAAACTCCTTGCTTACTTGAACTCAACTAAATCTGACCTCCAACTAATCCGTTTCTTAGCCCCCCCCCCCCCATATAAATCTCCAACTGAACCCCTCGCTCAACCCCAACTCAACACCACTCTAACAACTCGACACTCGAAATCAAGGCCAAACTCAACGCTCAAATCAATCCTGAAATCAACACGATTTGAAAAGCTACACGCTTACATGAACTCAAGTCAGAACTAAACTCAACCCTCAGTAAATCCCCAACTGAACGGCTGAATTAACACCAACTCAACCTCAGCCCAACTCCAACTCAAGTTCTAACCTACCCCAACTCAACCGCAAACTGAACCCCTAACTCAATCCCCAAATTAATATGGTCCGAAAAAAATACAAATTAAATAACTCAACTCAAGCTAACTTCCAACTCAACCTTCAATTCCTTCCAAATAAATCCCAAACTGAATCTCTCACTCAACCCTAAACTCAATTTTTAAAAACCCAACTCAACCCTCAAATCGGCTCTCTACCCATCTCTCAACTCAACCACAAACTCAACACCCAACTCAATCCCCTAAGCTGCATCAATGTCACGATCAAAAATCACGTGGTATTACCACGTGTAGTGGTGAGATATCCGATTCTCTTGACTTACAGGTTCCAAGAGATTCTGCGCCTTGACCAGATTATCGAAAAAAATTCAAATCGGACAAGTCGTTCTCAACAGATGGATGGGCATTTTTTTTTGCTTTTTCGAACTAACGGAACTTCAAAATATCGAGGAAATTGTTGGTTATTTTTGGTAGAGTTTCAATAACTTTAATAAGAAATTCATTTGTTTATTAACTTATGTTAGCATTTTGGGTCCTAACTTCCTCTTACTTCCCTCCTTCCGCTGTAAAATTAGATCTGAGAAACAAAACATTCAATCTTTTGTCGCTTACCGATGATCGAATTTTATTGGCAATTTGTCCACAATTGGGAAACAACCTTCATGTTGCTCGAATTGTGAAGTAATGGTGGAACTGAATTCCTGGTTGATTGCTCTGTCGAGTTTTACTTGCAGAGACAATCATAACCCAATTTTATCATCGATATCATTTTCTGACTCGGGTTCAGATGACTATTCCTGCCGAATGGTTTTGACATACCAGTGGTCGTGTACAAAACATCGTTTTTGTCTAGTATTACATCATCGTTCACTGATTCGTCGGGAAAGCTCTTGTGAAGTGAAATCATTGTTATAATTATAGAACACATAACTGTTATGATTATATTAACAGCAGTATCGAAAACGGGTATTTAACTGATTAATCCGGGTTTTTGGCGCCTTTAAAATTAGAAGCCAAATAAGTTAATTGCTGCAGGTGGAGGCTACTAGTCAGAATTTCATTGCCTCCGATTTGCTATTCCAGACCATTCCAGGTATGTTTCCTAGACAGACTTTGAAGGTTTTCTCGGCATCTACAGCTTTCGTACTGCCAACAGAAGGCATGAAACTTTTATATTTAGATTAGTTTCATTGTTGAAAATAAATAACTTCTCTTATTTTAGCCTTTAGCACTGCAGGGCACATTAGAGGTTAAAAGTTAATTTAAAAAAATCATATTTGATCCTCGGCCATGCAAACCCTAAAACGTTGTAACTTGGTCACATTAACACTCTCTAAATACCAAAAATACCGTACCATGCATCCACAGTATTGTAAAATTTGCTAGTTTTTTCTACGAAATTAGCTAGTGGACTTCAAACATTATCAGCTCGGTGTTAGCCATCTAAAATTAAAACTGATATCTTGTTAATTGCAATTCTTATTCTTCATTATTGAAGCTTACACCTATTATATGTTTGACATTTATGTACTTTATATAATGATGCACTAACGGGTATTTATTTAACGCATTTGACATGTGAGGGTTGCCAAAATAGAAATCAATTATTAGATTAGTGATAAGATATATTTTAAATAGTCAGAAATAAAATGTTGCGTAAGTTTTAATCTCATGATTCCACTTAAGTTACTGCCAATCGACTATAATACCTTATCATCTTATAATATCTGCTATGATAATGTGAACTTATTGAAAATTCAGAAGTATATTTATAGCACGTCCCATGATACCAATAATGTCCCATGATATCAGTCACGTCAATATAAAATTTCTATGAAATCAATTACATTAAAATCGATAAATGTTCAGCCACTTATTAATCAGGTATTAAGTAATCCAAAATTTTCTTTCTTTGTATATAAAATACTTCATCTAGCTGTATAAAAAAAAAAGAAATCAATTTATTACTAATACAATGTGTAGTGTTGGCCAATTGAAAATAATTTAATCAAAATGAATCAAAATTTACAATCAAAAATTGAAAAAAAATATTATTTGTTGTTTATAAATACCATAATATTGTCTAAATATTTGCATTTGCAAATTCTAATACAGCTAACGTTTTTCTTTTTTATCTAGCCCGGCCAATTTTATTTGTGCACACATACATATTTAATTAGTATTATTGAAATACCAAAACATCGTACAGATGTGAAAATTGATCATTGTTATTTTATTATTTTTGTATAAACACAATAATCGCTGATCGAGTACAGTGTTAAGGCCGCGTAGAAATTGGCAATGAAAATATTTTTTTGGCCCATCTCTTATATATTTACTTACTTTGTTGTTGTATTTATTTGCGATCATCAGCATATTTTTGTATATACATATTTAAAAAAAACATATGCTGAGCTGATATTTAGCTAAGCGCGAATTGCGTCGACGCAACGTGCGGTACATTATTATACAACTGAGTGTTGAACATGTAATATTTGGATTATTTATAACGTATTGTGCTTATTACTTAACGCTAGCCTGGTTCTATTCTGTTATAATTAATTCAATAATTAATTTCTAAAAATAATTGATATTTGGTTTTTCTTGATCTTTGAATTTTACAAAAAATCTAATTATTAGATTTATTTCTGTAAATCAAGGTTGTAATGACTAAAAGTGAAACTTTTTTTATCAACTCGTTTTATAATTATGTGTCGTAAAAAGTTGATCATACTCTCGATTTTACGAAATGAAAACTATTCTTACCCTCTAAGAAACGATATCTCGTAATTCTATTTTTGTACGGATAGAATTCTAAAATTGAATACATTCGACTCTCGTTACTATAACATTTTAATTTTTTGGTTTTTTATAATTAAATAGATTTATTGATTAAATTTCTAGGCATTGTTGTTATGTTTACATCTATATAAATTGTTGTTGTTGTTGTGAGGTTTGTCTTTTTAGAAAATAAACAAAGAAACATCGTTTAATTTTGTGTATTTATTATGTAAATAGAATATCACATAAATACAGCTGTTGTACATTTTTTGGCTTAAATTTACTGAAAATGCAACCGGAATTTTTATTGTTCGGTTATTTACTGCATTATTTTATTAACTTTTTATATATAACACAGCTTGTCGAGGATTTATTTTAATCGAAAACTAGGCATTTTTCCAGAGACCTGCAAATTTTCATTTTGTTTTGTGTTATCTAGTGATTGATTGGCATATGTAAACGTTGAAAATTTAATATTATTATGTTTAAAAGATTAGTGTTGCTAAACCTATTTTTTCCGTAATTTGGCTTAATCTGTGATCCTAATCCTAAGTAATCGCTGTAGGAGCGATATCTAAACGTCTATCTATTTAAATTAACCGAGGAATTCCTGTTTGTCTGCTGACTGGAGTGTTCAGAATTTCAGTTGAAGGAAAATACTGTAAGTATGTAAACCTTTTCAATTTGCACAGCATTGTATTGATATTGGAGTAAAACTCTCTAAAACGTTTTTCGCAACAATTTCCAAATTTTTGATTTATTTTAGCTAAAATCTAAATGCTTTGACAATGGAAATTTATTTTTGTGTACTAAATAATTGTTTCTGACAAAAAATTAAAATTCAATTTTCTGCGCCAACTAAAACTTTTTTTGGAGTTTTTGAATCATTGAAAAAGCGAAATGCAGAGCCTAACTATGCAAATCGACCGCTATTGTTTCCTACCGTCTCGTATTATAACCGTGTTGTATCAGTGACCACTCCACGAGCGGTGTTTAAATTTACTTTTCGTCCGCTTCTTTAATCTCTCTTTGCGAAAGGAAACAAAATATTTTTTTTTTGTTTTTTCCGTGGGAGCGAAATCCAAAAAATTAAGGCCCAAATCGATAAACGCAAATTATTTCGCAACTACGATTATATTTTCTGTTTTTGGTATTTTTGAACCACATTAAAATGTCGATTTTAATTTGTAGTTACGATTGTAGTCATGGATATCGGTGACTAAAACAGTTCTTACAATTGACGTATAATACCGAATTTTTTTCGGTAATACATAAATTGTTTGTTGTTGCTGTTTATTATGTGGAATTCTATGGTACAAAAAAAATTGCTGTAAATTTTGAAAATTTGTAATTTACCCCCCACCTCTCTTCCAGCAAAATTAAAAATGTCAATTATGATAATAATAACAACAACAAACGAGACTCGTAGCCACAAAAGTTCATAGTTCCCATTTTAAATATTCTTTATTAATAATCTAAACAAAATTTCTCTTGACAGCCAATCTCAAATCTAAAAAAACTGTTGTTTTGTTTCCATCACAAAATAAATTTGCTTGTACGTTCTATGGGACAAAGGAAAATTATTTTTTTCATGTTGGCAGCTCATGTTCGAAAAACTATAGTTTTATTTACGTTTAAAAATTCCATTTAAATCCCAACTAAATTCGCTGTTTTAACGTCGTTTAAAAATACCAGTTTCGGAATTCAATTCCGAAAAAACTGTAACTACAACTAAAAGTTGTAGTTGCGTCTATCGATTTGGCCCTAAATATTTCTCCTCGAAGAGAAATTTTTATTTATTTCTTTTAAATTGTTTGGATTTCCAAAAAAAAAAAATCAATTTTTTTACTTTCCAAAGAATATGAAAAAAAAATTGATCCATTTGTAGTTGTATTGGTGAACAAATAACAAATAAAAAAATGAGGTTATATTTATTCATTGTTTGTTTGTTTGTTTTTTAAATTTGCTCAGGTCAGATTTTTCAATCCATAGGACCAGTAAGTTATATTTTTCCAGAGAAACTCACAGAAATTTCTCAAGGGAAATCCTGGGGCACTGGATAGGTTATATTTTTTTCACTAAAAGTATTAATTGTTATATTTTTAGTTTTGTTAATATTTAATATGTGGTAATTTTTATATTTACTATAAGCGTGAGTTATTATAAGTGTGATCACGTTGTAAAATGGCGTAGGCTCATATCGTTAGTGCACGATGAATTATGGATCGCGTCAATTAATATTGAGCAGATCCTGAGTCTTTTTTACAAACGTGTTTTTTATAAGTCGCAAAAAAGGTGACTCCTTCGCTCAGGGTACGAAATTATGGGCCTTATACGAAATTACGCAGTACCCGGAACCACTTATTGCGACTTAATTTATTCACTTTTTTTTTGGTCCGCTCCGTAACGCGTACAAAACGAGACTCTATGTTTATTCATTTTACAGCATATTATAAATATTTTATTCAAATTTAAAGTTACCGTAAAAAGATAGAAAATGTTAATTTAGATTAAACTGCAATTAATCGCATTAAAATATAATCACAAATGTTTTATGAAAATGTTTTATGTAAATTTTGACGTTTACATTTCTATGTATTTGTGAAATTTTGATGAAATCTACCAAAAAAATCCGGATTTGTCACAAGTGATACGGATCAAAAAAAAATCAATTTATTTTTTTCGAAAGAAGAATTCAGATCTAAAACTAAATATCAATTTATTTATTCAGATTGATTTTTTGGAATGATATCAAAGGGCCGAATGTCGAAGGGCCGAATTTCAAAGGGTCGAATGTGTCGAAGGGCTGAATGTCGAAGGGCCGAATGTGTCGAAGGGCCGAATGTGTCGAAGAGCCGAATGTCGAAGGGCCGAATGTCGATGGGTCGAAGGGCCGAATTTTTTTTTTTGTTTTGTTTTTAGAAATGTAATTTTTAAAATTTGTTGTTTTAAGGAATATTTGGTAATTTTTTTTGTCAAATATAAATTAATTTCTTATGAATTTATGTATTTTATTATATTTAATCTTTGGATATTCTATCGACAAAAATATTGCATTAATTGAGGTTGTTTATATTTTGCGTTCCTGTTGGTATTAACAAGTGAAAAAATATTTGTACATAATAGGTATTTCACCAAAACCAAGTCTTATTATATCTATATAAATGGAATACATATATATGTATGTATTACTTTTGTAGTATAACCGCTCGTATATAATAACAAAAGGCGAAGGTTATTTTTTTCAAATATGCATACCAAATGTAAATAGATTTGAAATAAGAAAAAAGAATTTGGTCATAAAATGTCATAAAAATTCAATTTCCTCCTGTTTTTTAAACTGATGATAATATTCTTTCATTTACCAACGATGTTATTTTCTAGAATATTATACAGTTTATTACTATTGTTTTAGAGAAAAAAGTAAGTAATGAATCCTAATTATCGGTCGGCTTTCTTTCAATATCACTATACGAAAATGTATTTTTTTGTACGACGAACACATAACAAACAAAGGGATGGAAAGATGTTTAAAGGGTGGATCTACAAAAAAGGGTTTTTATTGATGTTATCCATTCATCCAATCATAAATTACAACATTATATATTTTGGTAATCCTTTTATTCTATATAATCCGCTCCTACGTGCGGTCCGCAGTGCGACATGTTTGCTGATCCCGGCTCCTAAGTCCCCCGAAGCTCAAATCTAAAGCCCCTCGGAGGGCTAAGAGTGCCCGTGAGAGTTATCGAAGCCGTTAGCCTCTACAATTCCAAGTTAAATTAGTCGATATCATTTTTCTTCAATTTATTTTCCTCAGAATAGAGAAAAAAATGTACGGGAAATTGTTATGCAGGATTTTATATTGCAATATTTTATAATTGCAACTTTTTGTAATTGCAATATTTTGTAATGCAAAATTTACATAAGTCAGTTTTCCTATGTCCCTTATTTTAAGTTGATTTTTTATATGAGCAGGCGTTTATCTACATACATCAAGATGGTTCAGATTAAAAACAACAAATTTTAAAAATTATATTTCTAAAAACAAACCAAAAAAAAAATCGGCCCTTCGACACATTCGGCCCTTCGACCCATTCGGCCCTTCGACACATTCGGCCCTTCGACATTCGGCCCTTTGAAATTCGGCCCTTCGTACCCATTCCGATTTTTTTTCCTCCAAAGAATTTGACTTTATTTTTCGGTTTTACTCCAACCTATAGATTTTTGATTGCTTTTTTTGGTTTCCTCAGAATTGTTATTTGTGTTTCTCTTTCGCAAACCTCATCTGATTTGTTAATGTCATATTCTATTGACTCACAAAATCGGAACCTAGATCAAAAAATGCTGAACTCTTTATACTAGAAATTGATCACAGTGAAGTTTTTTTTATATAAATTAGTTTTTTGCGTGAATTCTTGCACTCTTGTAAAAAAAAAAATAATAACACAGTAATTGTAATAATAATAGTTTAATAAATAATACTTTAACATAACCAATACAATGTAAATAATAATATAAGAAAAAATAATTTAAACGATTTAAAATGATTTGTTACATACAATAATTTAAACAATTTAAAATGTTTTAGAATTCCTTGTTTCACCGACCTGGTGACTCCCCTTATTCATGCAAAAATTTACCTTTCATTAAAATAACTAACATTAGTGAACAATTAAATAAAGACTAAACAAAAAATCAATATTGCTAAATTGGACTAGCCAAATTTTCAAATTTGATAGGAATTTAGTTTTAGAATTCAAGCGGAAGTTTATTCAAAATGCTTGACTAAAAAATAATTATAAAAATGCGTTTTGCAAAGTTTTGGAACGCTTTTGAAATACATAACATTTTTACGCAGTAAATAGCTCTGACAACTCAAATAACGATTCCCACTAATTTCAAAATATTTATTCATAACTTTAAAAACATAATGATGTTTCAATGGAAGATGTTTACTGCTCAAGAATAACGGGCAAGAATAACTACGTTTATTCTTGAAATGCATCATCCTAACTACATGCTTTTGTGCTGTTATTAATTGCCTGATCGTCTCAAAATACGTAACACGCCAGCAACAAATGCCATAAAACAGTCTGGATTCAATTAAGGCGTGATAAAATATTTTAAGAATAGCAGGTGGACAGAGTGTGACCGCAGTAGATATAAATTTGTTTAATTCCAGAATGAAGAGAGTTTGTTCATTCTAACATATGATACTGTTAGCAATAGATTCAATAGTCAAGCATTTATTAATGCACGGGCCATTGCCTAGGCCATTATTAAATGAATTATTATCAAACGAACTATTCTTAAATTAAAGAGCATTGTTTTAGTTTTGGAGCTCAATAATAGCCTGTCGGCCGCGAGCCCATTGGTCAACAGACTTATTAAAGAGAGAAATAACACTGGCCACTTTCAGTGATTCCGAAAATGTTCCTTCGGTTAAACTACGGTTAAACAATGCACTTAATATATCAACAATGTTGGAGCTAATTCTTTTATTAATTGCTCTACTAAACCAAACAAATCTGTTGAGTGTTTATCCTTAAGGGAATTGATAATGAAAAATAATTTCATGGAAGAAATTGGACGAAAGAAATAGTTTAAGTTGGGGCTCATATCAATTATAACGAAGTTATTAACTAGTTGTGAGTTATTAGCCGCATTTCTTGACGTTTGATCTGATCCGGATCAGATCATGTCTCATGAAACGACACAAAAATGCGTAAAACAAACAAACACCAAAATTCAATTTTTTTGTCTCGTTTCGTTTTGAATGCCTTTTCTTCATACTCGTACTATATTCATTATATTCTTTGTCTTTACAAAATATTGTTCAACTATTTTTAGATCACCATTTGTGATCCAAAACGAATGTTGTTGTTGCTTCACATGTAACAAATGTTGTTGTTGCTTCACATGTAAATTTTGATCTGATCCGGATCACTATGCGTCAAGAAATGCAGCTAATGTTGAATTCCAGACGCATTTTTGAAACTATATTACAAACAATTAGCAATGTCTACTGAGGATGAGAACTTATTATTTTGTTCGTCTAATATTTTATTAATTCCATTACTGGAAGTACCTTTGTTAAGTATTTCATTCAATAAGTACTATTGCTGCTTACTATTATTACTTGCTTTTTGGAATTTAATCAAATAATATCTAATTTTAGGTTTTTTATAACCTGTTTCAAATTTTTGGCATACTGGTGAAAATGGTTTTTTAAATCTAAATTATTGGGTTGATTTTTTAATTTTCAACTGAGTCTATTCTTCTTGTTAACCTTAGTGATCAATGAATTGTTCATCCAAGTTTTCAATCTATGAAATTTCCTAGGTGGTTTAATAAAAAATTTACATTGGGATATGTAGTGTGTGAGTGTAGCAATAAACAAATCAAAAGCTTCTGAAATATCAGCTATAGATAGATAACACAGCGTTCCAAGACTCTACTAATACAAAGTTGAACCTCCTGATTCGGGAAACAGAATTTTCTTTAAACATCAAGTTGACAAAAACGGCGCAATAATCGGTGATGCATATTATTATTATTATTGGAGGGCCATGCGGGCGATCAGCCAGCTCGCACTGCGACCTAAAATATCTATTGTGCTGGACCCTGCTTAATTATCCGTCCAGTCAATATTCAGGTTCTTAATGAACCTGACAATACTGCCTCCCGGTACGTGATACATACTATCTGGGCTTATTGCTCTCCCTCCTAGATGTTTACTACAGTATGTAGTTGCGCTAGAAAGACGGTAGCATTGGAGCCCAAGGACTTCGAGAGGGTTGGCCCACTCCCGTATATTCCTACTCCTGCCCCGTATTCCGTTTGATTTTACTCTTACGAGTTGCTGGGAATTGCAAATCGCCTTTAGATCACCCAGCTTTACAGGAAGGCTAAATAAAACTGGAGGCTGCCTGGTATCCAAAGTCCGCATATTTTGAACTGATTAACCTATCAGCCATTCATCCATCGGCATATGCTTTTCCACCTTAGATTAGGGTTTTTTGTCAAAGTTTTCTTTTTTAGCGCCGTACTTTAGCCTGTGCCAAATGGCCAAAAAATGTGCCAAATGGCCTTAGTTACCAGTGGTTGCCACGAGGAGGCAGCACGTACACTTGCGAATTGTGAACAGATTACCTCTTACACAACTGTACCCATCACGCAGCTGCCTAATGACAAGACCAGAACAGCTCACGTGATGCGCACCCTACTGGAAGGTTACGGAGCTGGTAGATTAATCTACTCAACTTTGGTCCCCACCTCCAATAGACGCCAAACCACCTCGGTGATGCATAAATCTTTAATTAAAGAATTTACGACACATTAGAGAATCTGTAAAAAACATGGTCAATACAAGACCAAGATAAGTTAGAAATTCTAGTTGGAAATATAGGGATTGCCGAAATGGGTTAAACTAATAAAACCGTTTTTTCGGTTTTGAAATAGAATGAAAACTGAAAAACTGGGTTTAAAATCGATTTTTAAAATCAAAAAATTTATTTTTAAGCGAAATTCGTATTTAATAATTAGAATTTAATAAAAAAAAAAACTACGGAAAAATATAGTTTTCATATCTTATTATTAAATAAGAACAAAAGTAGGTATCAACAAAGAAAAATCAATTATTTATCAAAATATTAGGAAGTTAAAAAACAGCCAAGTTCTAATAGTTTTAGGTTGATTTGAAAAAATTTTGAACAACGAATTTTTTTTTCTTTGTTGAAGAATGCCAGCAACAAGCACAATGTATCAAGGCTGTCAACAGAAAGCCGGCATCGTATCTTAGTGCAAATATTTCCCGGGGCAGAAGGGTATTCCTTTCTGCCTCAACGCTAGTTGATGGAATACTTGGAAGATTATTATTATAACATAAGCAAGTTTCAATTGTTTGCTTCTTATGCTGTCCTAGTCGTATATCGTGTCAATTCTCGGCGTATCTTCCATGTTGACAGATTATTAGGTTGAACTGCATCGTCAATTAATTTTGTGGTTAGTTGTTAGTTTGCGTCAACTGTTTGAGCATTTCACTCAATTGTAGTCCATTTAACATAGTCTTGTTATTGTCGTTTTCATTATCTCCAAACTTCGATATTGAAAGAATCTCCTCATTTGAAGCATAACGTTGGATTTTTAAAATTGACGAAAGTTTAAATTTTAACAGCTTTAGATGACACATAAAAACAATAATTCGGAATTCTCTTTTAATAACAAAATTTATAAATAAATTTTTGACTCATCAATGGGTTCTCCTATTAGTCCCATAATAGCAAATATATTAATGAAAATTTGGCGCTAAATTCATTAGATTTTTAACCGCTATTCTGTTGTCGTTATGTAGACGAATCTAGAATAAATTTCATAATCGAAAAAGAATCCGACAACAAAATTCTATTTTTGGATACTATTTCGCGACATGAACCTAGTGGACAAATTTCTGTAGATTAGTTCCATAAAGATACGTGGTCTGGAAGGTATTCAAGTTTTCATTTTTGGCTCCCGTTTTCATACAAAATTAACATAATAATGTGTTACACAGTAAAAATTCTTACATAAAAAAATTTTAAACTTTCGGAGATAAAGTTCCATTACAAAAAATTTCGTTTTATTAAAAACGCTTTAAATAAAAATTATTATCCCGATAAATTAATAAAAGTCTATTTCGAAACAAATAATTTTTTATAGAAATTCTGAATGGATGGTCGAAAATGAAAACCAAAATTATTTGTCGATCAAAATCAATAAAAAAATTTAAAAAAACAAAATATAGCAGAAAGAAGAAGCACTCCAGGAGAATTGTGAGAAAAATAATCCAGAAGAAATTATTAAAGCGAATAGCAATTCCAGACATTGTAAATCTAGGGAGGAGATCGAGATAACAGCTATAACTCTTAGTATATAATTTGTATACAGCTCGCTTAAAATCCGTAATTAACCGCAAAAATGAAACAAATTAGTTTCACCTTTGATGAATTTCATGAAAAATCTACTAATAGTTCTTTCTGATATCTCGATCGCTTCGACAATGCTTCTTCTTTCAACTATATTTTGCTCTACTGCTTTCCATTAGTGGCTGTGGGTTTCTGCTTCCAGGCACGCATCAGGTTTTGTTGGTATTGCTTGGTAGCTGAAATTACCAGAATCGACATAGGTCTTAATGTTGAAACAGAATGATGTCCGTTCCTTTCCGTTTGGGTTTTCTTGTCTTAATTTACAGCATCTTTACGAATGAAAGCCGGAAAGCTGAATACAACGAGTAGGCAAAATTGCTCTTATGTGGAGCAATTAAAAAACGAACGGAACGGAACGGATTATTATTTACCGGAAAGATCTTAAACATCGCCAAACCATGTAAATATTTCCAAATTTTTTTATTTTTTATTTTGATTGATTATTTCATTTTTAATAACAAACAACCTGTAATGTCAAGTAGTACTTTAAGTTCAAAAGATATTCACTAGGTGAACTCTGTGATTCTCCAATCGTCAATACCATTAACAATATCCGTCAATAAAAAAATGCTTTCTAGATTGTAAAATTTACTGTGGGGTAGGTTACTTGTGTGATAAATTATTATTTTTAAATATTACAGATGATTTTTAAATAGAGGTAACAGGAGGAAAAGGCACGCGAAGAAAAACATGTGAGGACACGTGCGCGAGGAAGTGTGCAAGACGAACCGCCATGTTAATCGCGCGTGCTAGCTTCTTTTTTAATAAATGAATCAAATTTTCTAATTAACATAGTCATATAGACATTACAGTAAATTTAAGACAAAACAGTTACATCCAGGTTTAATGGGTATAGGCGCATCGTTTTAATCTCAAACTGGTTTCCCTTTTCATAAACCTCTGTCGATAGACAAATCCGATTATTTTCAGTTAAAATTCACATGTGGCGAATTTTAAGATCACTTTATTAGATCGACAATTAAGGCTTGAATTCAAATTTCACTAATCTTAAAGCCAGCATGTATTACAATTTGTTCGACTACACATATATTTAGTTGGAAGCTCTTTACTTGTTTCTGTAATTTCTTTTAACTTTTTTGTTTATGAAATATTGGCTAAGTAGATTTTAATTGAATCAAATTATTAAAAATCTATCGATGTCTTACTAAATTTAAAAAAAAAATTGATTAAAGTATGTAAGGGAATATAAATCAATCAATATTTTGCTCAATGATATTTGGATTTGTTTAATATGGCTTCCCCGCAGTGAAATAAAGATGCCAAATTTTAGAAAAATGATAACATTTTACGGGCCAACAATTCTTCGGTTTATAATAACATATGGGTTCGTATACATAGTTTATGAAATTGGGGATTTATTTTAAATGTTTTAGGTAAACTTAAAGTAATATTCAAATTTACTATGATTTACGTTATTTTTTTTTTGCAAACCATTAGCCCTTTCAAACTCAGAAATAACCAAATATACTGCCATTTATCGTAAAGGAAAGATTTCTAAAGTCTTCTTTTTTAGAGAATGTTGCCAAATTTTTGTTAGTTCATTTTGAACAGTTCAGCCAAATATTAAATTGAAGTATCTTGACATGAATCATTTATTAGTAATGACATGACAATTTTGACACAAAAAAAAAAAAAAAATTTATCTTAATTTATATTCATAATAGATGTCATCCATCTGAGTAGAAAATTTGACAAGTTTTTTTATAGAATTTTCTTGGTTCAACCGAAATATCGAAAATATAATATTAATAATATTAATTAAATGTATGTAGTTTATATTCAAAAATTGTATAAATTCGAACTGGTAAGGCTATGATTATGAATAAATCAATTCTCATTCAAGGCGACTGGACCTTTATATAATAGAGAATATACTGTAGGCAGTTTGTATTATCGAATTATACTAACACATCCAAATTCTTTTATCTTCCCTTCCCTTATTTAAAAAACAATACTAACTTTTGTTCAAAATTGTGTATCGGCCAAATGAGTAGAAAATTTAAAATGCGGTTCAGAGGCTTTTTAGAAAAACTTAACAATACGCACTGGAAGGCGAGGGGGAGGGGTTTGAGAAACATTTAAGCAAATTTCTTACAAATTAATTATTTTTTTGCTTTTTTGGTTTGTTTTTTATATTTCAAACCTTTTAGTTTTTTTAAAAAAACGTTTAAATCTAAGCTAAAATAAATTCTTTAAAAATATTCCGGAAAAGGGGAAATATTCACAAAAAGGTGGACATATTCTGGAAGAAAAGGCTAGAAGAGAAGGTTAGAAGTTATTTAATAAATCTTCTCGAAAATAGAGAATTTATTCTTTTCTATTCAAATCTCTGCTATATACAAGAAGGGTGCTGCAGTCGAATGAGTAATGAATTGTGCATCGTTGCCAGTTTTTATGTAAATCTTATATTATTTGGTTAGCCGATTTTCACTAAAATTCATTGGAACCTGAATTTTATTGTAAAACCTTAAACGTGAAGTTTTAGTTCGATCGATTGAACAATCTGAGCTGTAGAGAGGATATAGACGAACAGATAGCACCACTTCGAAACCCAAAGATCTGAAGATCGAAATTTTTTTTCAAGATTAATAACTTTATTTTACTAACGTAATGAAGTAATAGAATTCACTAAGGGGCTGAAACCAGTCGACTTAGCATGTATTTCGGTTTGAAAAAACAGATATGAAATTTGTATTTAAATACGAATATGGCTAGAATTTTGTGCAATAAGCCGAAATTAACCAACTTACGGCTCTCAACAATTAATAAACAATTCTTTAAGTTGTACCCATCCCTAAATCCAAATTATTTTAAGAATATAAAGCGAAAATAAAATAGGACAAAATACTACTACTATAGCCGTGTTTTCCATGAGAACTACACTAGAACTCGATAAACTTTAAATTCCTTTTATTCTATGTAAACCGAAAAAATATAAATTCATAAAGCGCAAACATATAGTGTATTCGACATAAATACAGATTTTAAGTTTAAAAATGTCCCCCTTCAGTTATTTCAGCCGTCATTACACGCAACTACACTCGATAAATTCATGGGATTAAGTGTAATTAAAAAAATCATTTATTGCAGTAACAGCTTAAAATGTGTAATTATGTTAGACGTTCTACACATTAGCACTTTATGACTTCATTTTTTTTTTCGGTTTACGTAGAATAAAAGGAATTTAAAATTTATCGAGTTCTAGTGCAGTTCTCATAGAAAACACAACATATAATACCTATACAAACTGCGTTTTTCTACAATAAAAAAAATCCCCTTTACTGTATATTTGGTTGTAATTTCGGTTGCATATTGGTTCAAAATGTCGAACCGAATGTCTATACCGACATTGTTCAATACGGTATCAAATTTTAAACTAAATACATTTTTTGTTAAAACGTCTTTAACTCCCACTTTTCAAATTTTTGGAAGCTTGTCTGTCAATTGAGCTTTTTAGGGTTTTTTTTTATTTCTTTGTCAGAGAAAATTTCCCTTTTCCAGAATTTAACACGATTTTTAAAAAACTCGGTTTCGAGTAATCAAGTATTTACTATGCTTAAAAGTTATTCCGAAACGTTTCGAAAATTTTATACTCCGTCAATGATGCGACGTTCAACAAGCTCATTGTTGAATGTTCCATTAAGAATTTAATGATTTGCTAATTAGTGAAAATCTCAATGATTATAGGTTTAGTGATGGTTTTCCGTTAATACATGGCCAATAATCCTGATCATTTTCCCAAAACAATTTACGGGATAGATTAAAATTAGGATTGAAGAGGAAGTTGTTGTTGATCGTTGAATATAAGACACAACGCACTACAATGATTCAACGTTCAACAATAATTTTATATTTAATCCTAATTTTAAGTAAGCCCCAATATTTTTTGTTTTATTGAAAAAAGCCAGGATTATTGGCAATGGCCTAGTTCAAGAGAAAATCATCAAGCTTTACACCAATTAGAAAATCTTAAAGTTTTAAATTGAAACAATCATCTTGTTGAATGTCTCTCCAATACACTGACAGAGTGTACAGCTTTAGCAACGTTAGAAAACAAGCGTTAAACGAGCGTGTACGATATAAATATTCTTCTCTTTTTAATGGTCTAAATCGGGTGAAGTCATTGTGAAGAGTTTTTGGTCAGTGTTCGCTATACGTTATTGCGCCCTATTTTCTATTTATCTGTAAAAATTTAGCGGGAAAATAGTAGAAAACACTTAAACAAAGAGCTTCATTACACCATAATTGCTCTTCATCAAGGTCGAGAATCAATTGTGGAAATCGATCGCATTTATAATATATCGGTAATTTTTTTATTGTTTTGATTTTTAAACTTACGGCCCTTTTAAGAAGGCGGCCTAATCCTGGGGCTCCTCAAAATTATCTCATTCCAACCAAAATAGCATTGTAAATGTAATCCAGCGCACCGGTTTAGCACAGGAACAGAAGTTCCGCGAAATTACGAAATTAGTAATAAAACCGTTAACAGGATCTGGAAAAATGGTATACTATATATCATCACAGATCGGCAGTGAAAGTAAAACTGACCGATTATTGGGGTTGGCGTTTGCCGAGAAACGTTTTATTCTCAGACGAAAAAGTATTTTAGTCGAACCTTGACTAAAGCCTCCATTTACTTACACCGACCGAAAAACTCAAGGTTTTACCAAAATTTTGTGCAAATGGTATATCTGGCCGATTGAATAGCATAGAATACATAGTATAATTGAATTCATGCAGGATAACTCGCCAGTGCACACGTCTGCGTATAAAATGAATTGGTTCGCTGATCATTCCAGAATTGAACTCACCAGTCTTCTATAAACCCTTTACGGCTGCTATGAAAAACATCTTATCACACTGACTTTTTACGACACTAATAATTTCAAATGTTTACTAGCACCAGCTCCTTCATTCGGGCCCTATGTCTATGATAAATGAAAAAAGGCAATTGTTTTTTGACCAAAACTCATTATATTTTGCAACGTACATATGTAGTTCAACCTTTTGGCTCGATGCACTTAGTCCAACGTTTCTCCAATTTCCCGATCCATTCTAAAAAATAGGTCTTCCCAAACTCTCTTCAAATTATGCGTTTGTTTCAGCAATCACCCCATCGTTTGAGCCAAATCTTTTCCGCCAATCCATTTTTTCATATTCGGAAACAGGAAGTTATCGCTGGGGGCCAAATCTGGCGAATATAGTGGATGCGGAAGCACACATATGCATATGTGCATTGCCTTGATGGAAAATAACTTTTCTTCGACAAATGTGGTCGTTTTTTCGTAAATCATCGTGAAATCGGTTCAATAAGTCTGCATAATATTTTCCGTTTATCGTTTTCCCACAGACAGACCCACCTTTGCCTTTTTCAGCGCCGATTCGCCCGGAGAAATTCACTGTTTCGACTGTTCCTTGGTCTCTGGTGTATGATATGAACCCATGTTTTATCCATAGTTGAAGTTGTCATCCGATTACCTTTCTCACGCACTTTAACTCTTCGATTATCCAAAATAACATGGATTTTATCGACCGTTTCTGTTGAAGTGACCTCAATTGGACACCCGGAACGTTCTGCATAATTAGCACTTGTACGATCACTCAAACGATGATGAAGAGTCCCCATAATGTTTGTTAAGGGGTAATAACACCTTGTGGGAGCGAAATCAACGATCATTTTCTCCAATTTATATAAGAAAAATGAAACGATGGCTGATGAAAGGAAACTACTTTTTTGAATCCTCCACGGAAAGAAATCTACAGGTCACAATTTTCAATCTAAAACAAAAAGCGAAAAGATTTTAAAGAAACTGTATTATTATTATTATTATTATTATTATGGGGGACCATGCGGGCGATCAGCCACTTCGCACTGCGACCTAAAAGATCTATTGTGCTGGCCCCTGCTTAATTATCCGTCCAGTCAATATTCAGGTTCTTAATGAACCTGACGATACAGCCTCCCGGTACGTGATACATACTATCTGGGCTTATTGCTCTCCCTCCTAGATGTTTACTACAGCATGTAGTTCCGCTAGAAAGACGGTAGCATTGGAGCTCAAGGACCTCGAGAGGGTTGTCCCTCTCCCGTATATTCCTACTCCTGCCCCGTATTCCGTTTGATTTTACTCTTACAAGTTGCTCGGAATTGCAAATCACCTGTAGGTCACCAGCTTTACTACAGGAAGGCTAAATAAAACTGGAGGGTGCCTGGTATCCAGAGTCCGCATATTTTGGGCTGATTAACCTATCAGCCGTTCATCTTTCGGCATATGCTGTTCCACCTTAGATTAGGGTTTTTTGTCAAGGTTTTCTCCTTTAGCGCCGTACTTTAGCCTTTGCCAAATGGCCAAAGATGTGCCAAGTGGCCTTAGTTACCAGTGGTTGCCACGAGGAGGCAGTACGTACACTTGCGAATTGTGAACAGGTTACCCCTTACACAATTGTACACATCACGCAGCTGCCTAATGACAAGACCAGAACAGCACACGTGATGCGCACCCTACTGGAAGGTTACGGAGCTGGTAGATTAATCTACTCAACTTTGATCCCCCCCTCCAATAGACGCCAAACCACCTAAAGAAACTGTAAGCTTATATGCTTTAAAATCGTGTAAAAACTGAACTAAATGACAGATCTGTGTGAAAATGTTTCCATGGTGTGCTTAAAGATAGCACTTTCCAAATGTTGTATGAAAATTGCGATTGTGGCGCCATCTATTACATTTATTATGGGCTTAATGAACTATCCTCGTATTATTTTACAAACGTGTTATTTTACTTATTAGATAAACTTAATTAATGGAAAATCGTTAAGAACTAACAATTATTTTCATGATTTTTTAATATTTAGTTTCATCAACTTACAGTTCGCACCAATACGTCAACTTTATTAACCACCTAAGATTATCCACTAGAGCCATTTTTCAGAATTGCGAAAGAACATCGGTTAAAATAGTCAATGGGGCATATGAAATTCTTTATACACGTCCTCGGTTGGATTCTGCGAATTGTTTGATCCATTGTTTAAATCATTGATGATCATCATAAAAAAATCATTGAGCTTATCATTTGTAATTTCAACAAATCACTGCAATTGTTTTTCCAATATTCGATAACACAATTAAGTATAGTCATCCGTATAATCAACTGAAACTTAATTAAAAATATACAAAACTATTTTTAATTTGGAAACGCAACAAAATATTATTTGATTATATAAATTCCTATCAGGCTTTTTGTTTTTCTGACAAATAAATTAAAATTATATATTTTTTTTTTTTGAGGAGGTGCGGGCAGAGGGTTTATATTTGTTATTATATTTTTAAATTAAATACATATAGTACATATTGGAAAATAAAGTTTCAGAATATTGTAACTTTAATAAAGGTGCTATTTTGGGATTTAAAAAAAAAAATTAAAGCCATTCATTTATGGGAACCGGGCATATCTCAAAAATAAAAATACGAGTACCAAAAAAATACAAAGTAAAGTGTCCCGTTAAAAAAGAAGGCCGCATTTGGCTGCTAGCTGCTTGCTATTTTTTAGGCGCCAGTAGTTTTTAAGCCATGGGCCCCGGCCCACTAGGGAAGTGCAAATAATTCAGTTTTCTAAATAGTTTTTATAGCAAAACAAAAACCATTTTCTAAGATATAATAATGTTTTGTTTAGACACACAAAATCAAAGTTCTTGTTTCTAATATGAGGAAAGTAATGTTGAAATTTGAAAAGGAATCTAATACGTAACGTCCATAAGTGGACAAAATTAGCATCATGGCAAACAATATTAAAAACCCTTATCCAATAGTAATAATTATTATTATTATTATTGGAGGGACATGTGGGCGATTAGCCACCTCGCACTGCAACCTAAAAGATCTATTGTGCTAGACCCTGCTTAATTATCCGTCCAGTCAATATTCAGTTTCTTAAAAAACTTGATAATACTGCCAGCCGTTACGTGATACAAACTATCTGGGCTTATTGTTCTCCCTCCTAGATGTTTACTAAGACGGTAGCATTGGAGCCCAAGGATTTCGAGAGGGCTGTCCCACTCCCATATATTCCTACCCCTGCCCTGTCTTCGGTTTGATTTTACTCTTACGAGTTGCTGGGAATTGCAAATCGCCTGTAGGTCACCCAGCTTTACTACAGGAAGGCTAAATAAAACTGGAGAGTGCTTGGTATCCAGAGTCCGCATATTTTGGACTGATTAACTTATCAGCCATTCATCCATCGGGCATATGTTGTTCCACGTTAGATTAGGGTTTTTTGTCAAGGTTTTCTTCTTTAGCGCCGTACTTTAGCCTGTGCTTGCCACGGGGAGGCAGCACGTACACTTGCAAATTGTGAACAGGTTACCCCTTACACTTTACGTTTTCTTCTTTAGCGCCGTACTTTAGCCTGTGCTTGCCACGGGGAGGCAGCACGTACACTTGCAAATTGTGAACAGGTTACCCCTTACACAATTGTACCCATCACGCAGCTGCCTAATACATGACCAGAACAGCTCACCTAGCCACCCTACTGGAAGGTTACGGAGCTGGTAGATTAATCTACGCAACTTTGGTCCCCCCCTCCAATAGACGCGAAACCACCCTGTCTAAACGTAACGGCATTTTTTTTTACAAAAAAAAAACACTTTTTTGTAAATGATTTTTCTGGTTCGTGTTACTGTTACAGCGCTCAAGTAGATTTGAAAAATCTTTTTTCATCATATAAAAGGAAACGAATTTTTAGTGAAGAGTGAAAAGAAAAATATATCGTTGTTTTGTTTTTCCTGTACAGAATAAATCTTGAAACGGTAGAAAAACGTAAGCTGCGAATAAACCGTGAGCGGTAAAATGATGGACAGCAAAAGTTTCTGAACAAGTTAGGCGATCAAGATAAATACAAAAAGCTTACGAAAACATCTGTCATTTTTGACGGGTTATTACTAGTATCTCTTAAACAGCATAATTTCCACACAATGCATTAACTTTCTGAATCTACCTAATATCAAAGATAACGATAATTGTCGGAACTAATGTCCAAAATTACGCATAAGTGAGTCCCAAATTACGCATTTCATGAGATATATATGTCTAAATGAATTCCATATTCATGGGGACTTTTATTGATGAGTTCTCATTTAAAACGGGCAAAAACATGGTTAAAATTATGGTTTTCGTTTTATCGTTTATTGAAATTCAAAAATTTGAATCAAGAAAACTGTCAATAATCATACTAAATTGAGGTCGATGTCTGACATTTTTCCTAACTCGACCCAAGTTTCTTTTTTATTTTGCTTTCCAAAAACCCGAATAAAATGTATTAACCTGGAGATATTTCACTCAAGAGACCATATGCCTTGTTACATTCGTGGGGACGTACCACACACCCTGAGCGTCTCACCAAGCCGGGACAAATACTCAATATTTTTTTTTTTAAATTAACTTTACAAATTTAGTATTGAAATTAAAATATGATTCACTTTAAAATTAATTTATAAATAATTACTTATAATAAAAAATTTTCGGTTTATTTAAGAAAAATCTCCAAATAATTAGCTGGTACAGTTTAGCCATTTCATATATTTGGCTATTTTTATAATTTATGTTTTACTTTGAAAGGCAATGACGAAAACTCGTCCTTCTACTTGCCTCTCCATTAATCTCTCTATCTACCAAATTTAATCTGTTTTTTCACTTCGATACCTCAAAGCACAAACGTGCGTCCAGAAAGGTATTCTTCATCATTTATGGTTCTGTTTTTTGGTACTATCATCTTTTAAAACACTAACTCGATGGAAACGAAATAAAAAGATTTTCTTTCTATTATATTTTTTATAGAACAACGACTGACCCTATTCTGGTTTTTCCGAGGAATAGGGAATTGGGAGTTTTTGATATTTTTCTAGAAGTTGGGAATTCTTTTCCTCGAAATGGCATTCTGAGGATTAGGAATTTTTTTCAATTGGGAAAAACAATTCCATTCTATAGCAGTTTTGACGTTTCCCTATAAATTTTTTGGGAAAATCAATTTTAATAGATGTTATTTAAAAATAATTGATCTAAAATATATTTATTAAAATCGTAAAAATATGAATTTTGTTTTATTTATTTCGATTATTTAATAAAAATAATTAAAGAGTTGGCAAATTTTTAGGATGCGGTAGATACGAGATCTTATAACGAACGATTTGAATGAAATATTTGGGGCTAATTTTTGTAAATAATATCTTACCGTCTTTTAACATTTTTAGATCACTCAGTTTACTAATTTCGACTTAATCTGGATAAAACGTCTGTAAAAATCTATAAAAAAAGACTGCTAAAATAATTATAAAAGCACAAGATGAAAAATTTCTAATTAAATACTTGAAAGATTTGAATCGCCGATTTTTGTTATTTTGCTTCAAATATGACAGTTTTTTCCTAAATTAGCATCTCTAAACATTTGAACTAGTATTTTTTCCACAATAATTTATTCCCAATTTACCAGAATACCTTTCTGGGAATTAGGTATTCTAAAGTTGGGAATTTTTGTTGTTTGGAATTATAGCAATATTCCCGAATTAGGCTAGTCTGTAATTAATTTTGGGTTCACAAAAATGCCCGACTCAATGGATTTTGATGAAGAAAATTGTTTATGTTCTTTTAAAGAACTTTCCATAGCTAAAAATAGTAGCTTCCTTTTTCTAAGATGTTACACCCACTTTTTGGGGGTGGCAAATGGACTATTTTCACAAATCATAACTTCTTTACTTTCAATTTTTGGAAAAAATACACTGAGTCAAAATTGTTCAGAATTAGATTTCCTATCTAAATATGTTTTTTGAAAAATCTTCACGTCACGTGATCTGAGAAGGATGATTACGTGATGGGTAAAACGCATTTTGTTTTACTCGTTAATGTTCAGCCTTTGATTGTATGTACTTACCAGATTTGAACCTCTATAGGAAAATAATGCAAACGGAATTTTTCATCATATGTTAGTTTTTTATCATATGATAGGTGATGGCGATGAACATATCTATGATCTCTTGTTACAAAGCAAAATTCTTGGGCCTATAAACAAACCAACACTTTTTGTAAGAATGAGTGAAGGTCTAGAGCTTAGACTTTTAAGAGTATTTACATTTTGTGACAAATAGAAAGACTGACTGCTTAATGATCGTGATCACTATTTTGACCCACGATCAAATTAAAAAGAAGCATATAAGAGTAAATGATAAATTTGTACCTATTCTTCCTTTCAAACATTGAAATAGACATGCATTTTAAAAATTTCATGAAATCAGTGATGTGCGACGTTAATAAAGGTCGTCAACAATTATTGTTGACGGATTTTTTTTTGTTTGAGTCAATGGTAATCTTTCAATAATAATATGTATCATACAAATTGAAGTGTTTTAGTGATGTTTTCAAAACCTTACTGGTAAAACATTGTAGGAGTAATTCGGCACTGACCATATTAAATTACGGAACACGTTAGGATACAATTGTTAATCTTTAGGCATTTTACGCCGTTCACCAGTTACCAAAGACTTAAAATTTCACATTCTTGGTTAGCCATTCAATATAATTTGGGCGAAAAAGCTAAAATTATTGAAGGCAAAATAAAAAAGATGAACAAAATCAAACGATTTAACTTACCGATATTTCTCTAAAATATATCATTAAGGAGCTTATAACAAGGCTATAACACAGTCGTAATACAATCAGATCATTATTTCTTTAGTCGATTGTAGTTAATTTTATTAGTGTTAGAAATAACACTAACCAAATTAACCTAGCCACAATTAGCGAGCATGAGATTTCAACCATCTCTTAAATTTTCACATTTTTACCTTTGCCCTCAAAATTCTAAAGTTTTCGGTCGGATGATAAAAAATATTTTGACAGTTATCGATAAAATAGTAAAGTGAGGTTTTCTGTCTTTAATAATTAACGTTAATATATTTGGAAATTCCGTAGTAGGTTCTTATACTCAGAATTGTAACATCCACCCTATTTTATAATATCGTCAGGGTAAATATAACATTTTTGTTTATATTTCTAAGGTCAATATAGATAAATGACCTGCTCGAAAATATACCTTTTTCCAGAACTCGCTCCCTAAACCAAGGAAGTAATGAGGAAAAACAAACAAAAATTTGATTAAACTAAGTTTTTGGACATTGCTTCATTGTCGAAGCAAATCTCTGGAAAAATTGAATCATCTTTGTATAACATTTTTTGAGTCTATTCCAACCGGAAATACCGTCATAGCTCTCACTTTGGAAACATGGCAGATGTGCATTAGAAGACGATGAAAGCACGTAAAATAATCAAAGATGATATGAAACTACTGGTAGTGGTTTGTAATCTCATATTTCATATTACTTAGTCATGTTTTAATATAGGTCTATGCATATTTCATATTACTTAGTCATGTTTTAATATAGGTCTATGCAAATCTTTTATCTAGATTAAGTCGAAATTCGATTATCTAAATTGGTTAACTACAAGTTCTGCTACACTGAAAAAAAGCCTGCATCAATGAAGACAAAAACTACATTAACAGTAAGAAAAATTCGTCAAAACTGAGCCGATACGACCCTTCGTTAATAGAACGAAAATCATACGTTAATATAGTGAAACAGATAAAAAGTTTTCTTTTAATCTTGACTACTTACGTTGTAGTATTTATGATTCGATTCATATAAGATACAAAAAACGTTATAATTTTAATGGAGCTAATAGCATTTGTGGATGAACAGGTTCTTATTATTAACGTAAGAAATAGAAGATAAGATGAAATTTTTCATAATATTAATGAAATGGTAAATCACATTAACGAATAAATTCATACATTTAAGTTAGAAATTCATTATTCATATGTAGGAAGAATGGAGTGCACAGTGGTTATGAATAATTCACAAATATGATGATTATTTTCATAAATATATTGAAAATAATTCATAAAATGCAGGAACGGATTCATAATTGATAATCAAAATCACATAATATTTATATATAGTGATTCATAAATAACTACTGACTAAATTCGTAAAATATGTACAGGACAGTTGTAAAGAAATAAAAAACTTAAAATTTCGTTTTGTAATTCCTTTATTTTTTTTGGTTTCTTCTATTTGTTCTTAAAATGCAGCCAATTTAATTTCATAAAAATAAACTTTAATTTTAAAATAAATATAATTAATAATTAAAAAATATAATAGGATTAATAAACGCCATGTTGACAAGTTACATTCAAAATTGTTGATTTCTCCCATTTTCCTTTTGAAATTCGATGGTAATTTGTTATTCTGTAAAATCAATAAATTAAATTACAATCACATGTAAATACTTTTATTTGCTTATGTTTGTTACCTAATATGATCCAAATAGGTACTCCAAAAGCGAGTTTAATTCATGATTTTCTGCAAGTGTTGCTGAAATATCTTGATTTGCAGGATCGGCAAAATTTGGAATAGTAAACATTTTCTTACAGGCGCACCATAATAAAGCAGAGGTATTACTAACACAATAATAAATCACATAAATTATAAATTTACACATTACAATGAATTTTAGGGTTTTTCACACAAAAGTGTTTTCGTTTTAATTTCACGCAATAAGAATTAATCATCGATCACAAAAGTGATGATTTTATATTTAAGTTCTTATTAAAACGAAAACACGGACATAAAATACCATATTTACCTGATTTTCAACACACAAAAATTATTTTAATTTCTCACGATTTTTCAAACTATGTAAATGGTCCTTTCAAGCCGCCCGATATTAGTTAATAATAAAGCGTATGCAATTTATTTACTTTCAATGTCCCAATCATGATTCAACTTTACGTAATTTTCGTAGATGTCAGAATAGATTCATCCAATCATTAATAATATGAACAAATTCGTATACATTATGCAATTATGAAATTTGATATATTCGGACAAATAAAAATGTAATGGAATCGTTACGCATATGAATTTATTCGTAATATTCATGTACTATAGAGCCACTTTCGTTAATATGATGAACAATAAGTATTTAAAATAAATTTTCTTATTCATAAATATTATGAACTGTTCATAAATATGTTTTTTAAATACAGTGCTGGTAAAAAAAAATTGGGCAAACAAATTTATTGCAAATTGGAGTCTTTTTTTGCTAAAATTACAAAACTTTTGAAAGCAATTGGTTTATTGTTTCATTTTAAATACGTGTATGACGTAATTTTTTGAAAAAAAAATTGACCTGCAATTTAGGGGCAAAACACCGAAAAATGCCAAAATATTCAAAATACGTTTGATTGGAGTTAAAGTAATGTAATAAATTAAACATTTATTTTTTATTTTTTTTTTGTTTTTTATTGATTTATAGAAGTTCAATCTTTAATATTAATATTTTGTTGGACCGCCTTTTGCTTTTATTACAGCGATACACCTCCGATTCATTGAATTTGATAAATTTTTGAAAGTCGCAGGAGATATGGATTCCCAAATCATCATCAACAAACTTTTTAAAGTTTCAATCGATTCTGGGCGCTTCCTTGCTACTTCTAGCTTCATTATAGACCAAATATTTTTAATTGGATTTAAGTCTAGACTATACGGGGGCCAGCTCAACACATCGATACTTTTTTCTTCGAAGTACTTTTTTACCTTTAAATGAGGAGATAAGAAAAAAAAACAAGTTTTTCACAAATTATTTATGTTTATCTGAAAGCCAATTTGTCTATCTACAATTCAAAATTAATAACTCACAATTTTGGCGGTATGGCACGGAGCGTTGTCCTGTTGAAAAATAAATTTGCAAGTCTCGCCAAAAAGCTTTAACGCAGAAGGCTCAAATTCGTTCTGAAGGACCTGCAGATAAACAGCTGCTGTAACGCTGGAATTAAGGAAGCACAATCGACCGGTTTCATTTCCAGAAAAGCATCCCCAGACCATAACTCCTTCTTTTTTCGGTGGATGTCTTAAAAGACATTCGTTGCTAAGTCTCTCGCCAGGTTTTCTCCTTACGAGAATTCTTCCATCTCCAACATGCAGCTTGAATTTTGATTCATCGGAGAAAATCACATCATTCCACATTTCTGGAGTCCAATTAACATGCTCCTGGGCCCATAGCAAACGTTTTCTTTCACTAGTATTGTGAACTCAGGCTTTTGGACTGGTTTAAGTGCTCTCAAACCAGCTTTAACAAGTCTTTTTCTCACTAATCCGGCTGAAATTTTTTTCCCGTTGCTCGCTCAAGATCCTGTCTTATGTCCGATGAAGTTTTAAAACGGTTCCGACGACTTTGTAATAGTATAAAACGATCTTCCACTGGCGTTGTCTTTCTGGGCCTTCCAGAGCCTTTCTTTCTCTGTGTACCGCCCATCTCTCGATTTTTTTTAATATTCCACGCGACAGTACTTTTAGGAATGTTTAATCTTTCACCTATTTCACGCGTGGTTAAATTTTCTCGCGCCAAAATGCTTTTACACTGGTCACTAACTTTCCCATTTTTTTAACTAAAATTGCACTTTTTTATTTGTCTAGGATCACTTACAGAATAACTTAATCTTACAAAATATGCACTATTTATACTCAAAAAATAAATTACAGGTCATAAAACATCTGCACCCTAATGACGGCCAAGAACGGTAGGCGTACAAAAAAATAATTGCTTGCCCAATTTTTGTGCACATCAGTTGCGGGGTTGTACCGGTGTAATAAAAGCAAAAGGCGGTCCAACAAAATATTAATATGAAAGATTGAACTTCTATAAATCAATAAAAAAAAATAAAAAAATAAAAAATAAGTGTTTAATTTATTACATTACTTTAACACCAATCAACGTATTTTGAATATTTTGGCATTTTTCGGTGTTTTGTCCCTAAATTGCAGGTGAAGTTTTTTTTTTCAAAAAATTACGTCATACACGTATTTAAAATGAAACAACAAACCAATTGCTTTCAAAAGTTTTGTAATTTTAGCAAAAAAAGACTCCAATTTGCAATAAATTTGTTTGCCCAATTTTTTCTTACCAGCACTGTAAAATCATGCAAGTTTCACTAATACGCAAACAACATGTGAATGTGTTATACGTATAGTACAATAAATTAAACCATTTTTTAGTTTATCAACTGTGATTCTTACTATTAACGCACAAATTTTCATGAATTTTTCTAAATTTTGTTTTTTTTACGTAAATATAGTAATTTTTACTTTTTTTTTTTTTTTTTTTTTTTTTTTTTTTTAAACTATGCAATCTTTTCTGGGGCTCAAGGCACTCCCAACTCTTTCGCAGTTAATTTTACCGTCCTACTTTACGCAGTATTAGCCAAATCGAGGACGTACGGCTATAGACCCGCTTTGTATAAACCACCTGCACATTGCATTGCTTCATGCCAACCTATAGTGCTGACATGAAAGGTGGGTCGGCCCATGGATTCTGCACTCTCAACAGGGGGTCATAGTTGTGTTCATCGTCATCACCGATCGTAATCAGATGATGAAAAATCCCTTTTGCATCCCGCCCCTATCGGGATTCGAACCCGGTACCTCCCGATCCAAACGCCGCAGCTTTAACCACTGCGCCGTTTGCTCGGTAATTTTTACTTTAATAGTACGAAATTTTTTACTTTAATAGTACGAATTATGGTTAATGAACGCCATTCGTAAATAAAATGCACTATATTTTTTTCAGTGTAGTATTAATCAAATCTGAGCAAAAAATATATTCATCAGATTTTTAGAATGACTCGAACCAGAAAATATTTCTTATATTAATGCATTTTTTAAGTATCAAAAGGGTTGAATTTTTTAGGAGTTAAAATGGCTTACAAATTTAATTCTGAACTACTTTTTATCCTATGTATCGGAACAACGCGGTTTATATAGACATTTGTGTTGGTTTAGCTCTAACCGATACCCTTAACCCAAAATTGAACTTAACTAAACCAACTTTATATATACACATAGCACAAAATTAATGTGCATTATCCAATGCTATTGATTCCAAAATTATTGCTTTGCTTTCGCTAAAATTTTCTGGTTCTTGACCGAATATACCATGCAACACTACTTTCAATTTAAAAAATTCAAAAATATTTTTCAATTGGCTGAGAAAATGAAAATTTAATTTTTTCGGTTCAAAATAGTAAAGTAAAATTTTTTGGAATTTTTTAAATTGAAAATAGAATTGTTAAAAACCAGAAGATTTTAACGAAAACAAAGCAATAAATTTGAAATTATATCGAAAAGAACTGAATCCGATTTTTCGTTTCGTTTTTCAGTGGGTAAAGCGCTTTACTCAGGCATCTCTCAAAATTCAAATCAAATTAATCCGTTATTTTTAAGTAATACTTCATAAACCGAACTAAAAGTAGGCTTTGACTTCAAGATGAGGCTTTGACTTCAAGATTTTTTATTTTTTTTTAAATAAATATTTTAGATAAAATAATTTTTGTACAAATAACCCAGTCGTGATGTCATCTTAAAGAGACAACATTTCCGAGCCTGCTAAATGTAGCCTTTAATGCTTTCTCCTTACATAGTTTTTGCAGATGAAATGATCCAAGCCGCGTTGTAAAAATTGAAATAGAGAATTATCGAAGAAAGTCAATTGGATGTGCTGTAACATTTTCCTAAATCAACAGTTATTTTGCATTATTATCATGTTTTGACCACTTTTTTATATTCTATTGAGAATGAGCTTTAGCTCAAAATACAGTATCAAAATTAAAATAAAGTATTGCCTCATAAAAAAAACAAAAAAAAAAAATTATTTAAATTTAAATTTAGACTCTGAAACAAAGTATACTATAAATTAATATCTCAGTAAAACAAATTAATTAAGTAACCACAATTCCGTATCCGGTTCCTCCTTCATGGTTACTATTTCTGGAAATCTAGTGCTGATTCAGATAAAGTTAAATGAATGTGTTATATATAATCCAATTAGTTCGCTCTAAATTATATCTAAATTTCTAATAGAAATATAAAAACCAGAGCAGTAGTCAACGTGTTGAAATCCTATTTGAATTGAATCAGATTTACTTATTGGATTTCTATTCAAATCACATTGCATTCACAAACATCATCCCTCCATTAAATATAACAGAATAAATTGACAAACTAAATCAAAGTGGGGAAATAGCAAGTATGATCACATATTTTACCTTCTAAAAGAAATGAAAACTATAGCCATAGCCACTAAGTGTATATTCTTTGTTTTGTATACACCTAAAATGAATCAGTGATATCTTGCTTTTATATAAACAACTGCAAACACCTTTTGAGAAAGAGCACACATTTATTATCGAAAGTAGAGAAAATGATAACAACAAATACAAATAAAAATTAAAAGTAAAAATATCTACCAAGAGAATCAATAAGTTCATCCAATTTTTATGTATCGAGTAGGAATAGTCTACAATACACTCGTACACCCATTCCCCGATTTACGCGGTACTTTTTTTACACGATTTCGCTTTTACACGATTTATTTAAAAAAATTTAAACATTGAAATAAGTTTTTATTTGATATTTATATTTTACGTTGGAATAAATGAATTATTAAAAACACAACCGTAAACTAAGCATTTTGTTTGATTTTGCGATTTACCCGATTTTTCATAAAAAACTCGATTTTCCATTTACACTATTTTCTGCGGAACCAATCTACCGTGTAAATCGCGGGATGGGTGTACTTCCTTATAGCCACTTAAAAGAAATTCCATATACATATGAACAGGAAATTGTTAACTGCTTAGTGAATATACAAATTACAATACGTAAGAAATTATTATTATTATTATTATTTATTTATTTCTTATTAATATTATACAAGTAAGGCTTAGCCTTATTACAATTTCCTTAAAATACAAGAAAACCTTCTTATGTATACTCAATTCAAATATTCAATTACACAATCTTGATTAAAATTAGAACATTATATAATTTCATATGACGAACAATAGAATTAAATAAAATTTCAAAAAGGTAAACCAAATACAACATTTGCTGTCTAAAAAAATGTTAAAGTACTAAATAAATATATAAATTTACAAACCAAATTTACAAAATTTATAAATCATAAATCTGGTTGCATGTACCCGAACAAAATTATCACAAAACAATATGAACTAATATTCCAAAATGAAACAAGTATCAACTTAGAGATGAGAAATATGTGAAGCAATCGTTTTTAAAATTACTTACACTTTTCTTAGATTGTATATTAGGATTTAATGAGTTCCAAAGTATAATACCCCGCACAAAAAAAGATGACTCACGTGCTTTAGTTTTGCAATTTGTAGGAAGACTGATACTAGATGTACGAGTCGATCTAAAAAATTTAATCAAATTGAAGCGGCGTATAGCTTTCATGGGGCCATAGCGTCCTTAACGTAGCATATATTTTACCACATAATTGGGTTACATGATCATCCCAACTAAGTTTGTTATTCATCAATAACCCCAAGTTCCTAACCGTATCCACAATCTCAATATTCGCATTGCCAATTTTGATATTATAATGCCGAAGGTTGGATAACATTACTTTATTACTAGTTAGGAACATGGCTTTGGATTTTAAGGGGTTGATTTTAATATGATTGTTATTACTCCAAATTAAAATTCTTTCAAGTGTATCGTTTATTCTCAGCACGCAAGCATCCATATTGCTTGCTACTGCCGAGTCATAGATTTGCACATCATCTGCAAAAATATGAAACTTTACCGGAGCTACACTGTTTCTGATATCATTTATAAACATCATAAATAACAAAGGGCTCAAGATTGAACCCTGAGGAACCCCAGAAGTCAATAAACTCTCGTTGGAAAATTTTTCATTCAATTTGACAATTTGATACCTATCCGATAGGTATGAAGCCAAAAGCTTAACCGCAGAATGGGAAAAATTAAAGTTTGAGCGCAACTTATGGAGCAGAACTTTATGGTTAACACTGTCAAAAGCTTTAGAAAAATCTAGAAGCACAAGCAAAGGCACTTTACGTTCTGCAACAGATGAACTCAAATCATCTATAATTTTGATTAATGCAGAAGTTGTACTATGTCTTTCTTGGAACCCGGACTGTAGATCATCAATTAAGGCAAAACTAGAAATATGATTCATCATCTGAAACTTCATAATTTTTTCAATTACCTTAGATAAGCAAGGAAGTATACTGATTGGTCGAAAGTCTTGTATAGTTTCAGGCTTAGATACCTTCCCAACAGGGGTTATATGTGCAATCTTCCACCCCGTCGGAAAAACAGATTTAGTCAATGCAGTGTTAATTATGTTTGTTAAAACAGTGCTTATTGACGGTAGTAAAAGTCGAATGAAACCTATAGGGATACTAAAATTAGATTTATATAGATTTACTTTCATCCAATTTACGCATAAACAGCACAAATAAATATATTTCATGCATTATTTACTATAATATTTAAATAACATAAAATTGCGAAAATGCAACTTTGCCTGGCTTTAGACAGTTTGATCTAAAAATAACCGAACTTTTTAGTTATAGAATAAAACAAGCATGGTATTATGTTTCAAAGCTAATATTTATTCAAAATAAGATCCATTTAACTTTTGGAATGATCAACCAATTTATCCATAGACTTTTTAAACTCCGTTTTTCGGATGTTCTTTAGCACCTGCGTCACAGCTGCTTGAATGGCTGAAACGTCATCGTAAAAAGCTCCTTTCATTGCAGTTTTCAGTTTTGGGAATAGAAAATAGTCACACGGTGATAGATCAGGCGAATACGGAGGGTGATCGATAATACAAATCTGTTTTTTCATCAAAAATTCGTTGACTTTTTTGGTCTTATGAGGTGGTGCATTATCATCTAATAAAAGCAGCTGTTTTCCTTCTGGATGTTCGGGTCTAACACGAACAACACATTGTGTAGATAGTATCGTAAGATGAATTAAATTCTTCTGCCAGCATTCTCACAGTGAAATTTGCATCGATAGCGATTATTTCACGTACTTTTTCCACTAACTCAGCATGATTTGATGCTTTTGGTCGTCCAGGTTTAGGATCATCATTTAAATCGTCACGGCCATTTTTAAATCGTGTAAACCACGTGTAAACTTGAGTACGACTCAATTGGCAACTTGTCAATTGCATCGAAGTGACGATAGCTAGCATTAAAATTTTAATAAAATTTGTGTACAATTTTGGACTGACGATGGAATTGAAAGAACTTCAAAAATTATTTCAATTATTAAAAAGCCTTAAATTCTTAAAGGACATAAACATAACACCTCAAACACCTGATCTTGTGGCGTAAGAAAAATAAATCGAAAATAAATAAATTTGAAAATAAATATTTTGATATTACAATTTATAAAATCTTTGATAATTTGGTTATCAATTTACCTACATGAATGTAAATAAATAATTTTGAATTTAAGCTACAATTGTACAATGAGCTATTAAACAAGAGGATTTGCACAAAGGACAATTTGGGTTTTTGCCATTTCCTTCAGCTTTGCGCGGTAATTTTCGCTCTGTTAAAAAATTGGAAAAGTTTGGAAAGGGAAAGTTTTGGGAAATAAATTAGTGTTTGCACGCATTGTGAATTAAGGAGGGCGCGGAGGAGGTCTTGGAAACTATTCTATGAAAAAATGGAAGGTGTTTCGGAGACTTCGCGCCTCAGGAAAATCTTATCTAAGAGTCCAACGAGCCCTAGTTACTTGATCAAACCTGATGGGCTGTGGACAACGTCTGCTGGGGAATCACTGGCGCTTCTGTTGGATACCCATTTCCCAGGTAGTGTGAATGTGTCGACGGAGTTTGGCGGGGAGGGGGAAAGAGTATCGTCGGGGGTGCCCGGAGGAAATCGTGTGCAAGAACCGGATTCTATGGGCACTAAACGGCTTTAAACCCTTTAAATCGGCTGGCCCGGACGGTATCATCCCAGCAGAGCTGCAAAAACACTCGTCGATCATTCTCCATGGCTGGAGGTGATCTTCAGGGGGTGTCTAAAACTGAATTATATTCCTAGGAAATGGACGGAGGTTAGGGTGATTTTCATCCCGAAAACGGGAAAGAATTCACAGACCTACCCAAAGGACCTAAGACCGATAACTCTATCATCCTTTCTGTTGAAAACATTGGAAGGATTGATCGACGTGTACATACGTACCAAAATAAAACCCAGTAAGTGGGCGACTTCTCAACATGCGTACTGGAAAGGGAGATCTGTGGACACGGCTCTACATTCCCTGGTGCGAACAATTGAGAAATCAATCCACTCGAAAGAGTACTGTATGGTAGCCTTCCTCGATATAGAGGGCGCCTTTAACAACGTCAAGATGGAGGCAGTTCGGGAAGGACTGTTTTCTTAGGTGTGGACGACACCTTAGGGAGATTAATAAATCAGATACTAGAAGGCAGGATTATTAATGCGGATATGGGGGAAACCACCATTAGGAGGCGGGTAGTTAGAGGAACTCCGCAAGGTGGTGTCCTATCGCCTCTTCTCTAGAACATAGTTATCAATGGATTACTTTTGGAACTGGAGAGGGAGGGAATAGGAGTGATAGGGTATGCAGATGAAGTGGCGATCGCGATCTCGGGTAAGTACCTAGGCACGATTAAGGAGGTCATGCAACACGCGCTCGTAATCATTATAAAGTGGGCCAGCAAATGTGGGCTGGGTATAAATCCATCCAAAACAGAGCTGGTACTCTTCACCAAGAAATATAAAAGTCCGGTAGTCGCCCCTCCTACCTTAAATGGCACGGCACTGGCCTTTACTGATAAGGCAAGATTTCTGGGCATAATCTTGGACAGGCTAAATTGGATGCCCCATATTTTGGAGAGGGTAAAGAAGTCTACCATGGCTCTGTACTCATGTAGGAACGCCGTCGGAAGGAGATGGGGTCTAAAACAAGAGCTGGTACACTGGCTTTTCACCGCTGTAGTCAGACCGATTCTGATGTACGGGGTGAGTGTGTGGTGGTCAGCACTAGACAAGAAAACTTATAAGAATAAGATAGAGAAGGTGCAGAGAACGGCCTGCTTGTTTATAAGCGGGGCACTGAGGACAACCCATACACGTGCCCTGGAGGCTATGCTCTACCTTCTTCCTGTCGACATCTTTGGTAAGCAGAGAGCGGCAACTACGGCTGCACGACTCTGCCGTGGGTGAGTGGAAATGTCTTCAGAAGGGCCACTCGACGAATGGCAGGTCGCTAAAGGCAGAGGTGGTGAATAGTGACTACACAACACCGGTTGTTTGCTTTGAAATGGGTTTCCGGACCCTTCTCCCCTCAAGGGAATCATGGGGGAACAGGCCAATAGCAAAAACTGGTTGTATACAATTTTACACTGACGGCTCCAAGCTAGACGGCAAAGTCGGAGCAGGAGTCTTTTGTGACAAATTAAATGTGAATTTATCCGTTCGTCTTCCTGATCACTGCAGTGTATACCAGGCGGAGGTGGTAGCGATTGAGGAAGCGCTGACATGATTGAGGCATAATGTCATATCAACAAGGGATATAACAATATATATGGACAGTCAGGCGGCAATCAAGTCGCTGAAATCAGTTTCTCTGACATCCGCGGTGGCATTGAGGTCCCGCTCATCTCTTAACGAGATGAGTGAGCAGTTCAATATCCAGATAGTCTGGGTCCCCGGTCACTCGGACGTACGGGGGAACTGCAGGGCGGACGAACTGGCAAGGCAAGGTACAACTCTCCAATCGAAACCGGAAAGGGAAAATCTGGGGAGGCCCATAGCGGCGATTTTTAGGGCGCTTGGTAATGAGGCGATAGCCTCGGCACAGAAGAGGTGGACTAACACCATAACATGCAATGTAGCGCGGCAAGTCTGGATGAAACTGGACTTGGAGCGCTCCAAGACGCTACTATCCCTACGCAGACCTGACCTAGGTATGGTCGTAGGAGTACTCACAGGACACTGCCTCATTGGGGAGCATGCGAGGAGGCTTGGGTCAATGACAAATGACTTCTGTAGAAGCTGCATGGATGAGGAGGAGGAAGAGACTCTGAGCCACTTCCTTTGCTCATGCCCGGCGCTAGCTTACAGGAGGCACAAATATCTGGGCAAGTATAGTTTGGACGGCCTTATGGATCTCAAGAACTGCAATGTGCGAGATATCTTACGCTACATAAGTAGCTCAAATTGGTTCCAGTGAAGGTGGAAGAGGAGTAGGATCCCTCGGTATCACAACGGACCGTCATCGATCTAAGTGTGCGTTTTGGCAGCCGCTCTAATCTAACCTAACCTAACCTTGCACGCATTGTGGGTTTTAACTAACTTTTATTGAAATTTTCGGATACAACTAAAATTCCGCATCTGGTGCTGGACTTCAAGCAGTACTGATGAAGAATTACAACAGAATTCTTTCACAAGCTGAAATTTGGTTGTACCCAAACCAAACCGTTCAAATGACAAAAAGATCTAAAACTATTAACTAGACCATTCTGCTTTAAACGTTAGGTTTTGTGATATTTTAGAAAAGGCAATCGAATCATAATTTTCTCCTTTTTCATTTTTTGATTAAAAATCCAAAATTGGAAAAGTAAGCTTACAGATTCTACGAGTTTCGCCGAAGATATGTGATATTAATAAAAACAATAAATTTGCAAAACCTACCTAATATCGACTACACGTTAAACTGGCAATTCATCCCCAAATGGAAATTTGGTGGTACCACACCTTCCAATAAAAGTTGGTTAAAGCCCATCGTGTGCTCTTTTCAATGTGAACCATCCTTTAAAATGAATTTCTTTTGAATAAATATGTTAGTGGATCTGCTTCGTCATTGTGGTTTTAATATTTGGTAATGCTCCACATTTTATTATTTATGTCAGCATAAACCTGATAAACGATAATAACTACAAATTTACAGCTTAAAAAGTTCCACTTCTATGGCACTTTGATACAGTTTGATTTCTTTTTTTTTCACTATAGGATATTCAACGTACTAAACTTTTAGGTCGATGTTAAATAAAAGGAAACGTGCACTAATTGTAAATATGTAATTCGGCGTCTAATTAAACCAATGGTTAAGTTGGTTCGCCTCGTCATGAATATCGCCATTTTTACTACGTTTTTCTTAACTTGCTTTCTTGTCTATCTGTCTGTCTGTTTGGGTCAAAATTTGAGGTCGAAATTTGAAGCACTTCTCATCTTTCGATTTCGCTGAAATTTTGTTCACTTGGTTGTTTCACCTGACAATCTCATATTTTCAAACATTCGAAACAAAAATCTAAGAAAATTTGTATGTGTTAGTGCAAAAACTGTTAGTGAAAAATGTTTCGCGTTGCAGGAGGTGCAAAAGTAAGAGGTTCAACACTTCACAATTTATTGAAAATGCCTGTTCAAAAAGATGGCTTTCTTACACCAAATATGCCCCAATTGACAGGAAATTACCTGAATATTATGCGTCAACAGTGGAAGGATGTCGATTACCTTTTCATTGATGAGATAAGCATGGTTCCTTATGAAATGCTTTGCATGATTGACTCACGACTGAGACAATTGAAAAATAAAGAGAACGAAGTGTTTGGAGGTATCAATATAATTATTTTCAGTGACTTGATGCAATTGCCTCCCGTAAAAGGAGCACAAATTTTCAATCAGCCAACTCGATTCTTGTCAGCGACTCATTTGTGGCGATTGTTTTCTTTATATGAGCTGACAGAAAACATGCGGCAGCAAGGAGACAACATATTTGCTGATCTCTTGAATGCCCTTAGAGTTGGAAAATTAAATGGTCAGCATTTTGAGCTTCTGATGTCAAAACAAAAGACAGAGGCAATTGGAGATTTTGCATTGGATAAAGCCATTCGAATTTATCCTTTAAGAGCCCAAGTAGATGCCCATAATCTTGCTGTACTTGAGCAATATCGAGCTCAACAAGTGCGTATTTTCAAAATTCGAGCACAGGATCAAATTATTGATGCAACAAGAAATGTTGATAATATCAACATGGTTAATATCGTACCAGCAGATGTAAATAAAACTGGAGGATTGACCAAAGAGCTTGATTGTCTGTTTGGAAATTAATGTTAAATGTTTATGATAAATTGTATAAATTTACTTGAATAAAGGGATGAAATTTATTTAAAAAAAAAATTTTTCAATTGATAACAAGATTCAAAATTCGTACAACTAAAAAGAGTAAAATAATAAATATAAAAAAAACTTTTTAAAATACCACGTTTTTCTAATGCACTATAAAGAAGAAAATAATTTTTTTCTGGACATATAGAATTATCTGGGCATTTATACTTAAAACTACCAATTTTCAACAACTAAAAACGTGGGGCCCATTTTAGAAAAGAAAATTGATATCATATATGAAATTGCTAATAATTTTAAAAAAAGTAAATGTTCCGTAAATCAATTCTTTATAAAAAAATAAAAATAAGTTCTTGGTGTACTTAATGTGAAAATTTAGGGCTTTGTCAACTCTCGTCAAAATCTCTCGTATGGTGCATATCTCGGTACAAGATTGAATATCGAGACGACTGAAAAATATTTAGAAGCAAAGCTTAATAAAAAATTATAATTCAATAATTTATTTTATAAAACACCCGAGTGGACACTGGATGAATTTGTTTAGTAAATGTCTAGTTGTAAGGAAGACTAATGACATGTCAATAGTCGTCCTTACAACTAGATATTTATTAGACAAATATGTCCAGTTTCCACTTGGGATACATACACCTTAATCATAAATTAGGTACAGGAAGGTTCTAAGCTAGCAAAATGTTCTAAAAATACCATAAGAAGTTATCCAAATCACATTTATCAATTTTCTTTTCTAAAATGCGCCCCACGTTTTTAGTTGTTGAAAATTGGTGCTAGTTTTAAGTATAAATGCCCAGACAATTCTATATGCCCAGAAAAAAATTATTTTCTTCTTTTTAGTGCCTTATAGCTATATATTTTTTTACTGATTTTAAAGATTTAGGCATTTTCAAGAAAAAATAAAGAAAACAGCTAACTGTAACATTGTAACATTGAAACTGATTAAATTAATTCTATTTTCAAAAAGATCGTATAAAAATTTCATAATTCAATACACAACAAAAGAACCTAAATCACATTCCGTTACCAAATTTTTCGGAAGTAAAGTAAAATAAATTTTTTATATTTTATAAACTCTATATACATTTTCATGTTGCCAAATTTTCCTTTTTTTATTTTTTATATACCCGAAAATGTTTCCCTTGAAGAGCACCGACAAAAAACAACCTTCGTATTACATAATAATTTGGAATATAGGCACACATTCAATTCCAAATTGAAAGTTCAGTCAAAAGCAGAAAAAAATCCAAATGTAGGGTGCTTATTCTAAGGGACGAGCTGCGAAATGCGATCCATATATAATACTGCAGATGTGCAGATACTCTGTTTCCCAATGTTGCGCATGAACGGAATAAAATTTCATCTCTTCTTACTTAACCTCCCACATATAGTATATGTACACATAATATTCGTAGTATATATGTAATATAGGATGAAATTTTTATTTTCAAAAAATAAAAAATCTGATGATATAATCGACGACGAAATATGAACGGTTGCCAAACTCTGTTTATATAAAACATATGATTGATATATAAAAAACATTCCCCTTCCACGCGCGATTTCTGTACATCAACATAAATTGTTTACAAAATGTTTTATGTGTCCTTTAAAGAAAATTTTACAACTAATTTAGGGGTGTGGGTAAGTGAATTGTAAAATATAAACTATATATTAAATTCGAATTAAATACGTACATATGTATGTACATAATGATTTTCTTAACATTTTCCTTTACCTCCTCTGACGTCACATCGATATGTGCCTGTATATATATATATATATATACATATGTATATATAACTTATTGTTGTTCAACTAATTTGAAAAAATGATGTGTACGTGTATATAGAAAAATAAAAATAAATTTATTGGTGGGGGAAATATAATCAAATAACAGAAATGAAAATTTTTAGCCAGTTCATACATAAAGTAGAATTTGTATTCAGCATTTCATAGTTGAAAGCTGAGTTTAGCGGTTGTTTCAGTGAATTTTTAAAGAGGTAAGAATTTTCTTATTTTTTTAAATAATAAATTTGAAATTTTAATTAATTTTTATTTTTATTATTATAATTATTATGTGAATTATTTAAATATTTGAATTATTATCTCTCCTCTGTAATATTTTGTGTGCTGCGATAAGAAAAATTAAAAAATTTTCGTTTGAATTTTCCATGAGATATACATACATATGTGCGATTACATAATAACTTGTGATAAAAAAAAAAAAAAAAAAAAAAAAAATTTGAAAATCCGTGTGTGATAAAATTCATTGTTGGAATTATGTGATGGAATTATAATATTGCATCTGTACACCGCTACATAATGTGTACAAAATAGAAACGAGTTGCTATTGATTTTTTTATTTCAAAATTGAATAATTAAAAACAAAAAAATAAAAAACGGTTGATTACGTAACATATCGGGAATAAAAATCATTAAATGTGCGTATAAAAGAGGCTCGAGTTTTTTTTTTTTTTTTTTTTTATAAATTTAATTTAGTATCCCGGGATTTTCCAAAAATATAATTCTTAAATTACAAGAATGGTGGTATTACGTTAAGTTTTAAGCGATCATTTATAAATAGATACACAAAATAGGCACGACCGGCATTATACGTTGATCTTTTACAAAGTACTTATGGGTTGAGAAGTATACATAGAACAGATTGACATTGAAATTTTATTTTATGTTTATATACTCGATGTTAATTGAAATTATTATTAGTGGGTACTATACAGCTATTGTGTACATATGTAGGTTTAATTTAAATTTATTGCGAATTTCCACACATATATGCGACAACAATTTATTTTTATAGACGTTACATATTAAATGGATTCTTATTCTTATGTTTTAAAATTAACATTTCCTTTAATAAAAATATTTTTTAACTCGTAATTTAATATGCGAAATAATAAATCGCGGTTTCGCTTGTTGATGCGTTGCTATACCTAATTCTAGAGTACCGTGTAAAAATTGCATAACCCATCAAAAATCGGACGATTTGTAATCAAAATAATTTATTAATTGATATAAGCGCACGCATACTTATCACCATCAAAATGTTTTTTTTTTTGCAAATCGCAATTTTGGATCTACTGAAGTTTTTTTTTTGTATTTTGTGTGTTTTATTAATGTAATAATGCGATAGTTCTTATCTGCCTAATATTTTGTGATATCAATATAGATAAAAAAAAAATGTTTAGTTGTTTAAATTTCTCGTACTTATGTTTATTTATGTATATAAGCGCCAAAAAATGTGGGTTTGTTCGAATCGATTATCGCTGACCTCGTTGAAGGTTAAATTTCCACACAGTTAATCACAGATCGTTCTTTTTTTTCTGCATATACTTAAGATTCGGAATTATACTTAATCTAGGGCAATTTATCACCCCTTACTCTTAATTGTTAACAGAGGCAGAAAAAATAGGGTTGGTAGATATATTTTATCGACTCGGCTTATTTAAGGATTTGGTTAGCTAAAATATTTCCTTATGTAAAGTTAACCACTGGATAAAAATTCAACCGACAGTATTTTATAGTTAATCGGGAAAATAAGAATAACATGTTACACGATAATTACATGAATATTATATTTTGTATAAAATCTGTCCCAGCTGTGGTAAAGCTTCTTTTAATAATGCACTTTTACAATAAGCGAAGCCTTATTTATTTATTTATTTTATTAACAATTTTTCTCTTTTTTATTTCTAGGTAAGTTCCAGAAATTTAAGTCTTCATTGTAAATTAGTAAGACTGGTATAATATATGCACTAAATTTATTGTAAGTATTTAACTATTTATGATACATACTCGTACTTGTAGCATGTATGTACACGTATTTTTGTTCTTGATGATGCTGTTGGATCCAATAGTCAACAATTTATGTACTTTTGCATTTCCTTTTTAATGATGTCTGACTCAGTATGTTTATGGTTATATTAAATACATCCGGTTATGTCTGTATAGTTGAAAAATTCTTACTAAACAGCATTTCATGTAATCAATCACGTATAAACGACGCGCTGAATATAACTACCAAACATTTAACACAGATCAATACACAAACGTCAATATTGATTTAAAAAATGTTAAGGACCGGATTATTTTAATTTTTTTTTTTTGTATTGAATTAAATACAAATCGTCTACCCGCGAAATTTTAGTAAATATTCAATGTTTACTATTAAAATTTTACTATAATCATATTGGATAATGAACAGATATTCTCGAAATTGAAATATAAATGTGTATATATTTTGATGTCCGCGGTTTGTATATACAATTTTGCACATAAATTGCACATTGCCTTATATTACTGCAATTATTTTTTTATGTCTTATGTTGTTTATGTATTTTCAATTTATGTATTGTGTTTGATACAATATTATATTTTGTGATGCTAGAAAATGAAAAACCACGTTTTGTTTGCCGCGTACATTATGCTAAAAGTTTATTGACCTTACGTGCATACAAAGTTTTTATTTTTTAACCCACATATGTTCTTATTTTCATCAAATTTAATTGAGTTTTGTATCTTCTAAATAAATTAATAATGTTATGTATGTATTTGTGTATACGTATGTACACACACAAATCGAATATACAGGGTTAACAAAATTGTGTATGTCATTATTGTTAGAATTATTAATTATTTCCAATTCAGTAATCAAGAAAATAAATTGTTATATACATACTTAAATATTTATTTAAAATATTTTGAACCTACCCTCATATACATATATACAAATAATGGTAGCAATTAAAATATCTTCGTTATTTATAAATCATTTATTTATTTCGGTCGTGGAGCTACATAAAAAATGCTTCGAATGCTTATAGATATCACGTAGACGAAATTGGGAATTAGTTTAAATTGGTGATAGAGATTGCCAAAGGATCCCACTCAATCCTGATGGAAATTTTGGGTTCGACAAATTTGGCTGAAACTTGGCTCAACGGCCGCGACCCCCAAATATCAACAATATGACCTCTAAAACTCGCTAAAGGTCAATAGTTTCGTGGATATAGAGTGAAATCAGATTATGTTTCAAATAATATAAACAAAAGGGCGAGATTTTTGCCACACCAATCTCGTTGTCCTGTGTGTTGTTAAGAACGTTATTTGGCATAATGCTGATGATTTATTCTCATTTTGACGGTCTTCACAATCTCTTTGGATCGTGGCCATTGAAAATTTTGATCATGATTGCATGAACATTACTTTAGACAAATCTGCCGAAACCCAATTTCCAGAAGGATTGAGCGAGAAATGAGTTATATTCACACCATTTATACCACCAGTAATAAATTGGAGATAGCCAATCGTGATCACGACAAAAATTATGAAATCAGATTTGCCAAATTTTGAGAGTTTAAATTTAAAGTTTATAAGACAAATTCGAAATTTCCAGTCTATTGTAGAAACATTTTAATCTTATCGAAAATTGAAAGCAAAAATTTTATATTGAAATAAATTTTATTTAAAAAAGGCGAAATTTGTAAAACATAAATTCTAAAATTGTAGGAATTTATTTCAGCATAGCGCAAAAATTCAAGATTAACTTAAATCATTTCTTTCTTGTAAATTTATTATACATAGAGAATTCTTGCAAATAATTTAAAATTGGAAACGGTACGAGAACGGTTAATAAAACTCAAGTTATTTATGTTACAACCTCAGTTATTGATTAGTTGAGTTGTGATAGTTGAATAAAGGTTTGCAACCAACATTGGTAAAACTTATTAGTTTGTACATGGTTATTCCTAAACAGTTCGAAATTAACCTTGGTTTCAAATTAACTAATAAGTCAGGATGTAATGATTATTTAACCGTTTTATAACAGCAGTGAAATTGAAGATTATTTGATATAAATTTATTGAGTATTAAATAAATAGTTTTAACAAAAAATAAATTTCTCTTATCCAATTTCATCTGCACCAGCAAACAACGAAAATTAATTCTTTCTTTGTCGTATAACATTTTGCATTCTTCATTTTTAATAATTCTTGATGAATTTATTTATTTGTTAGTTTATAACAATTAGTTAAATATTATATCTTACTAAAAATAAAATTTGGTTCAATATAGCGAAAAATTGTATCCAAAATGTAACCTCAGTTACTAAGTGGTTTTAAAGACGTTGTAAATAAATATAAAAGTAAAACAACTTCAGTGGATACCGGATTTAATAGAATTGTAAATAAACGTATGAAAAGAAAACATCAACGAATACTCGTAAGTTAATTTTTAACTTTATTCTTACTAAATAAATTTTAAAACTAATAAGAACAAAAAAAAATTGGAATTAGTCTAGGATGCCGGGTTTCTCAACCTGAATTTTAAGGTTCAATAATTCTAGTTTAAGAGAAACCCAAATAGAAGTTAAAAATTAACTAACTTGAGACGTTAATTTCTAACTTTGGCTAGAATTTGACCCCTGAGTATCCTTTCAAAATAATTCTTCAATCCTTCAATAATCCTTTCAATTTCTAGTTGTTGTCGAAAAATTCAACCAGAGATCAAATTTTAAATTTTTTGATCTGAAATTTATTATTTATAAATTTATTTATAAAATTTTTCTTTCCAAAAAATATTAAATTATTGGATTAAGCAGTTTTTAAAATGAAAAAGTTAGCAATTTTGTACAGGTTTACCATTTCAGCATTTATTGAATAAATTACAGTAACAAATTTGGGATAGCCGATCACAAAGCAAACGCACAAATTTGTTAGATTTAGAGTGTACCAAATTTCGAATTTTAAACAAGAATGAACATTTTTCAAAACCCAGGTAATATTATGATAGTAAGACAAATTCGGAATTTCCAAAACAGATTTGTGTCGAAAACCGAATGTTTTACCACAGAAAATTATTATGTAAAATTTATCTGTGGGTTCAAAAAAAAAAATTTCAGTCTCACATTCTTCGAAACAGCAAGTTTTTTGCAGAATGCTAATAATAATGAGAGTAATGTGTTCAGTTTCTACAGTCATTATTATTAACAATTGTATTTAGTACAATTGAAGTATACAAAGTGAATCTTTTATGAAAATATTGTGCATATGGTATTGCAAAACTAGCCTCCTGCTTTAAAACTTTTCTAGAATATTCTTCTGCGCTATGTCTTCATCTGAACCATACCAGAGTTAGACAGACACTATTGAAAGTAAGGGGTATTCCATTAGGATTCGCGTGAAGTTTATCCTAAACTATCCTAAAAACAAAAAAAAATTGGATCGTTTAGGAAAAACTTCACGTCTTTGCACAAATGTGTGAAGTTTTTCCTAAATTTTAATAGCTTTGCGTGTATTCGTGATTATAATATACTTAATTCGAAATAACCGATAGTCAGCATTATATAAAGAAGAAAACGCGATTCGAATTACATAGTTTATAAAATGAATATGGCCTAAAATGAACCCAAACCTAGACTTTCCTAAAATGAGAACATCATCATTTGAATAATAAATAAAAATAAAGCTATGTACTTTTATATGGGATTGTTGTTTGGTGGCCAGCCTTAAATAGTAAGGCTAACCAAAAGTTGCTGATGAAAATTTAGAGAACTTTCACCCTGTGTATTAGTGGTACACTCAGAAGTACAACCACTCAGGCAATAAGTATCAAATCCATTTCTATGTGGACTTGGTACCACCGATTACTTGATTTCATTACCATCTTTTGAGGAAAGGTTTCGTACTGATATTCCCTTCAGAGAGGACTGACTTAGTGAAGAGATCTTATACCCTGAAGTTTTGAACTTCTTCACGGATGGTTTGAAAATGGATGGTAGGGTTGGTTGTGGTGTTTCTGTGAGAAACTAAATGTGAACCTCCCGTTTCGTCTACCCGATTATTGCAACATTTTTCAGGCTGAATTAACTGCGATAATTGAGGTCGAGGATTAGTTCAGGTATAATGTAATATATGTAAGGGATATTCGCATTTTTACGGACAATCTACGATCTTATTTTCTTACGTCGAAGGTAGCCCAGAGCAGTCTTTCATTTCTTAACGAGATGGCAGATCAGTTCAACATCCACTTAACATAGATGCCAAGGCACTTCAGCGTTGCGAAGAATGAAAGAGTAGATGAACTCGCTCGGCAGGGTACAAATTGCCTTACTTTACCAAGTATGGTAAATGTTTAAATTCCGCTGGCTGATTTTAAAAGTTATAGAGACTAGGGTGTTTAGTAAAACAAAATCATATTACGGCTTCCATTTATGTTTTACGTAAATTTCCCAAACATTTTCCGCAACAAAGAAAACCCGGCCAAAAATACTAAGTATATTTTTGAGTAACTGTGGATGTAAACGAACAGAAAAACATCATCATTTGAAAAGTCATAGAGACTAAGGGTGTTTAGTATACCAAAATCATACTAAGGTTTCCGTTTATGTCTTACGTACATTTCCCAAGATTTTGTTATACATACTAAACAACCGTAGTCTCTATATCTTTTCAAATAGTAATGTTTTTCTGTTAGTTTACATTCACAGTTACTCAAAAATATACTTAGTATTTTTGGCCGGTTTTTCTGAGTGGCGGAAAATGCTTGAGAAATTTACGTAAGAGAAATACGGAAGCCGTAATATGATTTTATTATACTAAACACCCTTAGTCTCTATAACTTTTCACATGATGATGTTTTTCTGTTAGTTTACATTCACAGTTACTCAAAAATACACTTTGTATTTTGGGCCGGTGTTTCTAAGTAACGGAAAACGTTCGGAAATTGGACGTATGGTATTGAACATTGGTATTTTTATCAACATAAATTATCATACAGAAATTAATAATGGAATATTGAAAAAATGTTACATGATAATATTTAGAGGTATCAATACAAAAGTTTTAATGTCCTTTGCTTAATGAGTAATGTATAATTTATTCGTTAATGCGTAGTTTTACTCATACATTCTCACAATTTGTTGTTTTTGTGATTTTAGGAAAGTTTAGGAAGAAATTCACATTCATCCATTAGGTGTGTCACAACTTTTACATTGAATAACACAATAAGTAGATATGGAATTTAAAATTTTTTTTTTTGTATTTGACAGGTTATTCTTTGCCATTAACAATGAAAAATAATTTCGTTTATATGTGCTCCTTAAACGGTTGCTTTAAACCTTATTCCACCAAATACATCTTCAATATTGTTTTTTAATGCTTCAATTATTGCTGAAAAAAATCACAGGACCAGTCGTGTAATTGACAATTTTGGTTCTTCTCTAACATTTTCTACTTACTAGAATGATGTTCCAATATTATGTTGTTCAACAAGTAAAATTTGAAAACATTCACTTGGTAACAAGTAAAATTCTTGGAAATCATTGAGATGTGTTGTCTGTCATCTTTAGCACTAATAACAATAATAATACCATTTTAACAAGGCATTGCTGGCCCAAACTGTTTCAAAAATATGGCATCATCGATTTCGATAAGGAACCAGCTTTTCTTATTATTCTAAACAAAACAGAATATGGGAAGGAAGAGAAGCCACCACCGTTGATAGTGAGCTCTGCACCTAACAAATTATTTCGTCTACTGCATCATTCGGATTAAATTCCTGTATTTTTGCGATTTTATTGATATCGAATGCCCTATTATTGCAGTGTTTTCCGGCCAAATATCAATGTCCAACTGTCAAACCCATCCCAAACATGAAAACGTGCCAGACCAACAATATACAACTTTAGCTTGACGGTGTTTGCCAAATTTCCAACATTTTATGGATGAGGAATACCGTACATTTTTAAAGCATAGTGAGATTCAACTGTCATTTGAAAAATCGCAATTTATATAAATTAAAAGTCAAGCACAGACGTGGTTGTGACATGTTGTAACTTGACTTTCGATAGAATTTACGTCTCTTGTTTTAAGATTAAAATTGTACTCTATTTCGCTTCTTCACAGCTTCTTCACTCTTTTTCTAATGCGATCTCAGCCTGTTGTGTACTTGTGTACTCTTCTTTGCTTCATATCGATAAAATAGCACAAACAAAAATTCGACCCATAAAGACATGAATAAATATAAATGACTCACTCCAGTAATGACATGTTGTATAACTATTACTTTTTCATTTCGAAAGAATAACTGTATTTCTTTGATAAAAATATAAAAATTGAAAACAACATAGTACTAAAATACGAAAAGCTCTTTCTATTGCGACCTCTTTTTGTTGCGTACTTTTCCTTTCCTTCACATCGTCAAACTATAATTAAACAAAAATTTGAATGATAAAGAATCTTGATAAGTAGAAATAGAATGTTATTTTATTCGAGCAAGATGAGATAGCGGCAAAAAAAAGCATAATTGAAAAACGAAATCGAGTGTATGTACAATTTTATCCATGAAACAAATGACATAAACTCTGTCGAATTCATCAATAGCATTACTAGTTGTATTGCTTTCACCAAACCAAAAAAATTACAAGAACAACTAGATAGACCAAAAAATAGTTTAGCTAACTATGGGTTCTCACCAAAAGTAGATTGCAAATATTTGCAATCTATTTGATTTTCGTTCACATGGATAGTACACATTAAAAAAAATTATATATCGGTACACACAATATACAAATTTACAATGCGATTTGCAACCAAAAGTAGTCAAGCAAACATCTTTTTACTTTGTAAATAAAAAATTTCCTGTAAATAAAAAAATTTCCCTTTGCAAATATTTGCAATCGACTTTTGGTAAGAACCAAGAGTTACCCAAAAAAAAAATTCGTGGTTAACGAATCTTAAACAAATTTTTAGTTTTAATACCTGCCACATGAGTCGAATTGATAAGAAAATACACGAAAACAAATTAGACCAAAATTTGGTTAATTTTTGCTGTTGCTTTGACTAGCGTTAACCACAAAAAATACCTAACTCATTTTGGTTGAAAGCAATACACTTACTATTGCCAAAACCCGATAAACAAATTGAATTATTTTGTATAATATTTATGTATTTGAACTTCATACATATGTGGAGTGAATTGAGGCCCGTGGAATTAAGACCCGCGGGCCTTAAACGTTATTGATTTTCAAGGTCTTTAATGCCTTTATATTTTGGGTTTTAATGCTAGTTGGGAAAAGCAGTAAAGCATATGTAGTAATAAAAGTACACAGCCCCCATTAGGGATGCCAGTTGTACTTCTTTTGGAAGTACAGTACTTCTTTATTGTTATCAAATTTCAAGTGTACTCTTTTTCTAGAATTTGTAAAAAAGTACACAAATGTACTTCTTTTGATTATTAAATCAATCTTCATAAAAAAATTTGAATATGCGAGCATTGTATATACAAATTCAAATATTTCTGTACTCATATTTCCTTTTTTTGCTTATATTTTGCTTTACTGCAATAATTTTGAGCAATTTTGCTTTTTGGTATTTGCTTTATTTATGATTTGTTCCTTACTGGAAAGTTTTTTTCTTAAGTTTTCGCAATATATTCGGTTGTCAAAATACAAAAAAATTTCAAATAATTTATCAAATAATTTATTATTGTAATTTTTTAAACCGTAAAATTTATTCGATAGTCCATCTGAAACTTCAAATCAAATAGCTTCGTGTTTGATTTCAAAATTAGAAGTCGCAGGTTTAAATCCTAAAAATATTATCTGTTTTTGTGGGGATAATGCCAACGTAAACATCGGGCACAAGCAAAGTTTTTTTGTCGAACTTCAAAAAATTAACTGCGATATAATTCAAATGGGCTGTCTCTGCCATACCATATGCTAAACAATTCTGTGAAAAAAGCATCCACGCGTATTAAATATGATTTTGAAGTTATCATCCCCAAAATTTTTAACGAATTTAGTTGTCACACTAAACGAAAACAGACTTTATTGGAGTTTTATAAATTTTGTGATTTCGAATACTCTGAAATGCTTTGTCATATTCCAACGAGATGGTTGTCACTTGTACCGGCTTTGGATCGATTGTATAAAAATTTTCAACCTATTAAATCATATTTTAATTCCAAATCAAATGCTCCTGTTGTAGTACTAGATTTCTTAAATAATGATTTTGCAGAAGCATATTTAGGTTTAGTTTCACACGTAGGTACAAAAATTCAAAATGCAATTTTAAAATTGGAACAGAACGGACCTGTTTTAATTGAATTATTTGACCTTATGAAAAATCTTAGAAATAACCTTAAAGCTTGTGTTGAAAAAAATTTCTATGGCCTCATTACAATGCAATTATTGGATAAGACCGATAATGCGACAGAGAAAAGTTTATTTTCCAAAAGAGCTAAAGCCTTTGTGGAGGCCATAATAGAATATATAGAAAACCGGTTTAATTTCAACGAAAATAAGTTAGAGCACCTATCCGTACTAAAATTAGAAAAAAAAAACCCCGCTTTTGATGAATTTAAAATAATTATAGATATTTATAAAATTCAAAATGTAGACATTGACGGTGTTTGACGAGATTGTTTATCTGAAAGAAAATCTGCCACCAGCAACTCTAAACTTTGAATCTAAATGGACGTCTTTTTTTCAAACCCGTTCTTCGCCAAATTTGGAAAAAATTATACAATTTGTATTTGCAATTCCACATTCCAACGCAATGAGTGAGAGAATATTTAGCCTAATGTTTCAGGCCTGGCGAAAAGAAAGAAACCGCCTGACGGTGGAAAATATAGAAGCAGAAATATTAATTAAACAAAATTTTAACATGACACGCAAAGAGTTTTTCAAATATGTGAGCCAGAAACCAGATTTATTAAAAAAAATTAAATCCAGCGACAAGTACCTTAAATAAGAAAGTAGTTCGACGTGAAATTTGAAAGCTTTATTTTAATTAATCGGTAATTTAATCAATTTTAATTAATGAATTTTTGTATATAAATTATGATTTTACGTGATAGAAATGAATTTGTGATATTTGCTATACTTTTTATTTTAAATTGATTTACTTGAATATGTTGTAACGTATGTTGAAAATACATTGAAATAAGTAAAATATTTTTTTTTTGCAATTTTGGAAATAAAATGGCTTTTATTCGAAGAGTTTTTGAATCTTTGTACCATCCTATCTGTGGTTATTTTTTTCCAAGAAATGTACTTCTTTTGACAAAAAAAAATCTGGCAACCCTAGCCCCCATGGACATTATTACCATTTTTTTCTGGGAATTATGTCCGTTTAGAAAAATACAGAAAAAAACCGAAATTGTTTTAAAAAACAAATTATTCAATATTATTTAGAGCGGATTGCGAATTTGATTCTGGAAAAGGAAAGTAGAATTTTAATATATTCTGGAAAATGGAGTTTTTAATTTTAAAATTAGAATGGAAATCTCTATTTACCAGAAGAATATTTCCAAAAGAAATCTTCGTTTTCCAGTAATTACGATCGTGTGCCTTATTTCCTTTCTACGATGGCCATACTCATTTGTAAACCTATATTTTTATCGTTACATTTAGTGTAAGAGAATATTAAAGGATTAAATATATATTCTATGGAAAATAAATGAATGCTCTCCGTTCTGACTATCTTGAAAGAGGCGAGCTTGTCAAAGGCGAATAGAAAATTTGAAATGAAAGTATTTTGTACCAAACCAGAATAGTAATGCCAACTTCTGAAAAGGATGACCCTACTTATTTTCTTTGAACAGTTTACATAATTTGCATAGTTCTCATTATCTCCTGCAATCAGCTGTAAAACAAAAATAAAAATGTTCAATGTCATTTTGTGCGCGCGCGATAACAAATTGTCGAGATTACAAAGTAATTTAGTAATTCAATTAAATGCCCAAATACATGCATTTTAAGACACTTATGATTCATAAATTTTAATCATGTGTATTAAAGGATTACGTCGAGTATATGCGATAAGATAAGGTGATACAGTTTAAGTCACGTAGCCTCTGAAAGTGTTAATAAAAGTACTGTTATCATTTTCATCTCTGTTTTATTATTTTTTTTTTTTTTTTATTTTTTTTTATTTGTAGAGTGAGTTCTGGATTCTGCGTACATGAGCAAAATATTATACATACATTATACATATGAGAGAATTGTACGTTTCGAAATGTTTGTCGCCAGGACAGTATTGAAAAGCTCATTTAATTTCAATAATCTGGTTTTGCGATGTCATTTGTCCACCATTCATTTACGGTAATAATTCCAAATTCTATATTGAACGCCGAACTCTTATCTTGAAAGGATTTTTATCTCAAGTATATATAGAAATTATCACAAGTAATTGAAATAATTTTACAGTCAATTGAAATATTTGTATATAGTCTGGTTTGATATACTCGATTGTGAAAGTTGGTGTGTTTGATAAAATTAATTAATATTATATAATTTTATTTGAATTCAAAAAGAAAATTGTGCGTTTTGTTCCTAAGCCGGCTTACAAATTATAATGCAAGCTGTTGAATATCTCTAACCCCTTAAATATCGACCCATATATATTTCTGAACTATCTACGATAAAAAATTCTCTGGGATTTGGTTTTTACCATGTGTGTTAGTGTATTTGTGAGAATATATCTATTTAGCTGTGTAGGGTGATGATTAATATCCTGAAAAAGGAGATATGATTCGTTTGTGCAAGCACGCTATATACACAAATCAAGTGAAACACCCTACACAAAAACCACCCCTCATATAAAAAATATATTTACCAACCATTCGGCAAATGTTATATTGTGTTCCTTTTTTATTACATCCTTAATATCTTCTTTCCTAGTTAGATTATGTAGACGTGAATATACACATATAGATAATTTAAAATAATATATTTTATTTTTGTATTGTTGGCAGCTCTCAGCAAGGGCGCGACCTAACTTCTAAAATAAATTTTATATCGGTTTTGTATACATTTTAATGTCTAGTTGTAGAGATAGTCCTTTTTTCAAAAAACAATAGACAAATAATTAAATTTTTTTTTTTTTTGCTAGTAATTAATTAATTAAAAATTGAATGTGACTTTTGTGCACGCAAACGTAATTTTATTTAAATATATTGAACCGATGCTGTGGAACCCCATTTATACTTATGTACCCTATAAATATTTACTAAACTAATTAAAACTAACATAAGTTGTACATTGTGGAAAAGTGATATAAAAACGCACAATTTTTTTATTATTTTTAAATAAAATTATTAATAAAATAGCCGAATACATAAATTTTTACTAATTTTATTTAATTATTTTATTTAAATAAAAATATCTCTATTTTTTAAATGAATTTATAAATAAATAAATAAAATATTGATTTTTTAATAAATAAATTTATAATAATAATAATTGATAATAATTAATTTAAACAAAAAAAAAGTTTTGTGAAAATTCTAAAAAACAAAAAATAAAAATGGGTGGTTGTGCGTCCAAGGAGAAAAAAGATAAAATCGCAAACGATGATGGAGTACCAGGAGCTGAAGGGTGTGTATCAAACTCGATGGTATTCTTGGCGAGGTAAGGGCGGCATTTTGAAAAATGAGTACGAAATAAAGCAAAAAAAAAAAAATAAGAATCTGTCCTGCCAAAATTATTTTGCTTTTTTCGCTCTAAATGCCGTACCGCTGACGATAATGCGATCCTTTTGTTCATCTTGTTCCAATTTCAATTAGGCTAAATTTAGCCTTTATTTATATTTCGCCCATTAATCGTTTATTGCATGTGAAACCTAGCTTCAATCTAAAATATTATTTATTCAGTTATCAAGTTATGATATTTTAACGACTTGCTTTGTCGCGATAGCCTTCCTATAGTCACGAGGAGCGATTTATGAATCGAAATTACAAAAAACTATATAATTATCGTTATTTTGTGCTGGAAATTATGTCGTTGCGTGTATAATTTTATTGTGAAATTACCGCAATCGGGAAATATTTTCTTAGTATCTTGCGAAATAATAGATAAAAACTAAAATGTTATAGATAATAAAAATTTGCGTCAACACTTCTTCGAAATAAGTGCATATATTTACCTAGCTATATATAGCCCACATACATATACATATGTATATATTATATTACGATAAGAATTTTATTAAATTTTCTTTTTTTTTTTTATTCGCTTTTTTACAGAACTAAATCCGAAGAAATGGTTGTTGATCCAGCAGTACTCCAAAAATTAGAGGATGGCTTTGCCAAACTTGCCGCCTCCAATTCAAAGTCATTATTAAAAAAGCACTTGACTAAAGAAATCTTCGATAATCTTAAGAACAAGAGCACTCCAACCTTTGGATCAACACTCCTTGATGTTATCCAATCTGGTGAGTTAAAATTAAAAGCGCAAATTTTCTGGTTTAATAAAAATTCTATAATTTATTTTTCTAGGTCTTGAAAACCACGATTCAGGTGTAGGTATCTATGCTCCAGATGCTGAATCCTACACCACCTTCGCTGATCTCTTTGACCCAATCATTGAAGATTACCATGGTGGATTCAAGAAAACTGATAAACATCCAGCCGCTGATTTTGGAGATGTATCAGTATTTAAAAATTTGGACCCAAACAATGAATTCGTTGTATCAACCCGTGTACGTTGTGGTCGTTCAATGGAAGGATATCCATTCAACCCATGTCTAACAGAAGCCCAATACAAAGAAATGGAAGCCAAGGTATCATCAACCTTGTCCGGTTTAGAAGGAGAACTCAAGGGTAAATTCTTCCCATTGACTGGTATGGAAAAATCAGTCCAACAACAATTGATCGATGATCATTTCCTCTTCAAGGAAGGTGATCGTTTCTTGCAGGCCGCCAATGCTTGCCGTTATTGGCCAAGTGGACGTGGTATCTACCACAATGATGCCAAAACTTTCTTGGTATGGTGCAACGAAGAAGATCATCTTCGTATCATTTCAATGCAAAAGGGTGGTGATTTGGGTCAAGTATATGGCCGTCTTGTACATGCCGTCAACGAAATTGAAAAACGTATTCCATTCTCACACAATGATCGTCTTGGTTTCTTGACCTTCTGCCCAACAAATTTGGGAACCACCATCCGTGCTTCAGTCCACATTGCCGTACCAAAACTCGCTGCCAACTATGCTAAACTCGAAGAAACTGCCGCTAAATATAACCTCCAAGTACGTGGAACTCGCGGTGAACACACAGAAGCTGAAGGTGGTGTTTATGACATCTCAAACAAGCGCCGTATGGGTCTTTCTGAATTCCAAGCCGCCAAAGAAATGTACGATGGTATTGCAGAACTCATCAAACTTGAAAGAGCAGCATAAAAACCTTCTCCACTACCACAAATACAACCACCACCACCACCGGAAACGAACACCAACAACAAACAAATCGTTCGTAATAGCATTACGTATCTGTATACTACTAATAAAATATGATACAAAACTATAATAATTGAGTTATAATCACCAAACTTATTAAATTCCTAATTTTAGGATTAAAATAAAAAAAAAACATTTAAATTAATTTTTAAAAAGAATATAAATAATACAAGTTTTTGGTTTTTTAACATCAATAGACACAGTCAACAAACTATTACAACCGAAAACGTTATAAAAATACATTTTTTCGTATCGTAATTACAAAAAAATTAAAAAAATACAAATTTTGTTTTCAAAAATTTAATTGGCATTTTAATTTTGTGAAACGTATCTCCAAAGCAAAGCGTAAGAGATTTCTTGAGTTTTTAGCTTTTAATTTAATCCCTAATTTCCATTCCTACTGTTGCAAAGAGTAAGTATTGGTCAGTGTATTTACAGCCTTCATTCATTCATTCAGTGATTTTTTTAATTCAATCGTTATGATCATTTTTGAGGATTATTATTCGCTTAAGAAATCACAGAATAAATTAATGAAGGCAGCCATAAAATCGACTTTAGCAGATGTGGTATTTGCTTTATTCTCCTTCGTTCGTAGTATTCAGTTGAAGTCGTTCATCTTAAATTTGATCGCATTTCTTATTTGATAAGATTGGTTCGATCGTAATGGTGGAGAAACCAGGGGTGCGATTATGTAAGCATTACGAGTTTCGAATTACGAGAAATTGCGACAAAAAAACACGATTATGTGTAGACATTACGTGTTGTCGTAATTACGACTTGTTGTTGTATTACTCGTACAAATTTTTAAGTGGGACAGACAAATTTTCCAACATATTTCGAGTTCTCGAAACTCGTAACTTATAATACGAGAGATGTATAATCGCACCCCAGTTAACCGTAGCTGCGGGAGGGCCTCCGGTAACTTATGAAGCGTTCGAATATTAATCCAGAAAGATTAGGTAGATGGTAGATCAGGTGAATCATATTTTAAACCACAGGTTCTCAGTCACAGGTACTCTGTAAGAATATAATAAATAAAATATAAAGGGCTGAAGCTTCATGAGGTGCTCAGAACTTTGGACCTGAAAATTAACTCAGCTCCCAATTCAGTCCATAGCTCAACCTCCACTTCAATCTCATCGCAATCACGAAATCAACCGACAACCCAACCCTCAATTTTCCAATCACCCCTCAACTCAACTCCAAATTAATCGTCAACGAACCATTACTCAAATTCAAATCAACTTCAACTCAAACCCCATTCAACCCTAACTCGACCCTCAATCCAACCCTATACTCAAACTAAAATCAACCTTCATCAACTCAACCCCAAACTCAAGGCTCAACTCAAACCATAAATCAACAAGAATCGTAAACTACATGAGCACATGAACTCAACTTAATCTAATCTCCACTTCAATCATCAAATAAATCTCCATAACTGAACCCCATAGTTCAACTCCAACTAAACACCCTATTCGACAACAAATCAACCCTAAACGCCCAACTCAATCCTCAAATCAACGCGGCCCGAAAAAATACTTGCGCACATGAATTCAACTCATCTATATCTACTCAACTTTAAATTTCATAATAGGCCTCGTTTTAAATAATTAAAAATTGAACTTCTTTTTCGCGTCTTTTAGAATCCCATTTCCATTGTATTGTCCTGTCGAGTTTCATCGTAATCGGTTAAGAAACAGCCAAATTCCATCCTATTTGGTTATTTTCCAAAACTATGTCCGAATATTAATTTAAAATCCCATTTTGATAGCTCATGTCACATTTTACTATTATTATTATTATTGGAGGGCCATGCGGGCGATCAGCCACCTCGCGCTGCGACCTAAAAGATCTATTGTGCTGGACCCGGCTTAATTATCCGTCCAGTCAATATTCAGGCTCTTAATGAACCTGACAATATTGCCTCCCGGTACGTGATACATACTATCTGGGCTTGATCATATGCTGAAATTGCCCAGCAGGAAAGCTGATTAACAAAGAACTCTGGTTGGTCGCACAACGAGTTAGTAGTTTCTGGGGCGGTATTAATCGGTTTCCGAACAAAACGGAAATGCAATTTGATGTTTTTGTGAATTTTTGATATATATGGCCGATTAGTATGGAATTTGGCTATTTCTCAATCGATTACGATGAAACTCGACAGGTACAATGGGAATGGGATTCTAAAATGATATTCAGATAAAGTTCTGGAATTTGGCCAATTTGGATGGAATTTCGCTATTTCTTAACGGATTTGAGTAAAATGTGGGTAGTTTGGCGTCTATTGGTGGGGCGGGGGACCAAAGTTGAGTAGATTTATCTACCAGCTCCGTAACCTTCCAGTAGGGTACGCATCACGTGAGCTGTTCTGGTCATGTCATTAGGCAGCTGCGTGATGGGTACAATTGTGTAAGGGGTAACCTGTTCACAATTCGCAAGTGTACGTGCTGCCTCCTCGTGGCAACCACTGGTAACTAAGGCCACTTGGCACATCTTTGGCCATTTGGCACAGGCTAAAGTACGGCGCTAAAGGAGAAAACCTTGACAAAAAACCCTAATCTAAGGTGGAACAGCATATGCCGACGGATGAATGGCTGATGGGTTAATCAGTCGAAAATATGCGGACTCTGGATACCAGGCACCCTCCAGTTTTTTAGCCTACCTGTAGTAAAGCTGGGTGAGCTGCAGGCGATTTGCAATTCCCAGCAACTCGTAAGAGTAAAATCAAACGGAATACGGGGCAGGAGTAGGAATATACGGGAGTGGGACAACCCTCTCGAGGTCCTTGAGCTCCAATGCTACCGTCTTTCTAGCGGAATTACATGCTGTAGTAAACATCTAGGAGGGAGAGCAATAAGCTTCGGCCAAATTCCAGAACTTTATCTGAATATCATTTTAGAATCCCATTCCCATTGTACCTGTCGAGTTTCATCGCAATCGATTGAGAAATAGCCAAATTCCATCCTAATCGGCCATACATATATATAAAAAATTCAAAAAAACATCAAATTGCATTTCCGTTTTGTTCGGAAACCGATTAATACCGCCCCAGAAACTACTAACTCGTTGTGCGACCAACCAGAGTTCTTTGTTAATCAGCTTTCCTGCTGGGCAATTTCAGCATATGACAAAATTGAGCCAACAAATTATTTTTAATGAATCAGTATTGGTTCGGCTGAATCAGATGAATTTTTCGAACACTAATATGCGCTATAGGGTCTTTAGCCATCTAAAAATTATTTAAGATTTTTTGGAATTTGAATGCTTCTTATTCTTAGCTATTTCAACACTTTTAACATTTATTTTAACATAAATTTTGCATCCCAGGATATTTCTAGAACCATTTCCTAAGCTAACACATTCTTGAGCAGAAGCCCATTCACAACAGAATGTGTAGCATGAGGTCCGTTAATATAGGACCTCGCGGGAGGCTCCCTATTACACGGATCCCGCGTCAGCAGAAAGAAGGGAGAAAAATGTTCCGGGGATGGAACCTTTTGTAGATAAGAAATCCCTATCTTGCAATTTTTTTGAAATCGATTGTCCTAACATAGTCGTATTTAAAAATATCACACGCTTGACTGTCTCTGGATATTGTGTTATTCAGCTACGTTTCGGAATCATCAAATTAAATACCAACATTTCACGGACGAGTAATTCCGAAAAATTGTAAAATTTAGAATCCGAGAACCATTCCGCTAGCTATTATCGAGGTTTAAACCCGTTACTTTCCGATCCCAACACCATAGATTTAAGCACTGTGCTGTTCCGCAGCATGCCTGGTTATTTTATTCAAATAGCAACAACATTCGATGACACTCGATCGACGTTCGAAAAGTCATAATTTAGAAAATTGAAAGTCAGACACACCATGTCTTAATAATAAACCTATTGGCATCTATGAATTAACTAAGAGAGTTAGACAAAAAAAAACTCTGAATTAACTAACAGAGCTTTTATGCGGGATGGGTCTCATAAGAGTACATGTCTTGGCTAAATTACCCAGTCTTCTTTAAGTTTTGCAAAATCAGCAAAACTTAATATCTTCGGTTTTATAATAAATTTCTCCTCGTTTCTTTTGTTCGATTGTTGTTAACCCTGTTTGTAGTTTCATTTTTGCCTAAAAAATTCCACCGAAAAAAAAAACTATTGGACAAGTTAATGCACTACCAAAGAAAATGAAAGCCACAAGAGCAGCTGAAACACCCGATAAACGAAACGAAAGCCGTGAATCACGAGCGGCGTGAAAATCGTCTTGAAGTGGATCTTTCGAGAAGTTATCTATTAAGAGCAGCTGAAACAACTGAGCAACATGAATTGCGCATTCAGCAACTTCAAAAAGAGCTTCTACTTCAAAAGTTGCTGAAAGAACTTAATGGCGTGACACATGATCAAGAGAATAATTCAGAACCGATTTAAAGTTGCCACCATTCAATTACTATGAAGACTATTATTATAACAGCCACACCAATGTTTTAATTGGCCAAATGGATAAAATTTGTTTTCATTGTTATAGTCAATTTGTCATGTCTGCCAGAACTACTGAGTTATTCAAACGCTTTCTATAAAAGATTCGAAAGTACAACTCTTGCCCCTGTAGGTTTACTTCTTCCTCTACTTGGGCAACGAGGAGACGGAGACCAATCAACTTAGTGCTAGTAGCTCCGGAACAAAATGTGAAATCATTTCAAGTTTACAGAATTTATTCCACAACGCAAATCCCATCGGATGATCACAGAATAGTCATTCAACCCAATGAAGGTTTGTAAAGAAACTTTTTCCATATATTGGGTATACAAATAAATTTTGAGGGAATTACAAAAGTTGGCGTAACTAGTATTAAATCGCATCGGGCTCTCTTCTTCAATATGCGTCATTTCGCTCAAGTGTAAACAACATATTTTTTTTGTGCTCTAACCATGTCAACCTTTGTGCCAACAAAACACAATTTGCGGTAAGCGCTGCTTCAATAAAAACAAGCAATTCAAAACCGTCTCAAGGCCGTGGGTATGGTGCAAAAACAAGGAAATTTGGTTCCATATGAGCTCAAGAGACGTCGAACGCCGTTGTTTCACGTGAACAATTGTTCCAAAGACAAAATCGAAATGGTTTTTTCCATCGAATCGTAATAGGACGCGAAAATTGGATCCACTATGACAAGCCAAAGCGCAGAAATCATGGGGTAAGCCCGATTATGCATCAACTTCAACAACCAAACCGAATATTCAAAGCAAGAAGCTAATGCTGTGCATCTGGTGGGATCAGTGGGATCAGTTCGGAATGATCTACTATTTGCTACTCCGACCTAATGAAACCATCACTGAAGAAGGTTATCAACAAAGATTGATACAATTAAGCCGAGCATTGAAGCTCAAATGCCTACAATATGCCAAAAGATATGACAAAGTGAACTTTCAGCACGAGAACGCGCGGCCACATGTGCTAAATAACAGTCGTCAAATAGATGTCCAGTTCAATGAGATGTCCAGATTCACATCTTCCGACTACCACTTGTTCCGGTCGATGACTCTTTGCCTGGCCGAGAAGCGCTTGACTGCTTACGAGGAAGCCAAAAATTGGGTCGATTCTTGGATCGCCTCAAAAGACGAAGAATTCTTTCGACGCGAAATCCGTATGATGTCTGAAAGGTGGGAAAAAGTCGTCGCTAACATACTTTCAATCAAATACATTGTACCAATTTCCCTGAATAAAGCTTCGAAGTTATAAAAAAAAAACCTCAGAACTTATTTGTACCCCCAATGTTCCAAACAACTTCAAGAATCACGATTGGCTTTGTGAACGTGCAAGCTTAGCTCCCAAGAATGACGACGTCAATAAAATAACCGATGATATTTGTTGGACAGAGCGAATCAAATTATACTATGGTATAACGTAGTTAATATATAAACTTGTGCCTAGCGGCGGGACACAATACTATATATAACTGTGAGCTGTCACAGAGAAAACACGATGTATATCGCGCTGTCCATTATATTATATAAAATAAAGATATTGAATTCGAAATAATACTAATCATCTTAGTAGATTTTTACTTGTTTACCATAACATCGAGAGTGGCAACAATATTCAATCACAACTCTTCGTTGATTGAAGCAACGATTATTACTGGTAAAAGTAAAGGAGAAGATGTGATGATTGCAACATTTCCATATTCCAATGATTTTCACAGATTGGTCCTTCGAATTCAAATGACAATCAACAAAGCTCAAGAACCATCACTGAAAATTGCTGGTTTGAATTTGTAAAATCCATGCTTCAGATGGAAACATATATGTTGCTTGTTTGCCCAAAGTGGGAACACCATAAAATTTATTAATTTTTTCACCGAATGGAAAAACCAAAAACATTATTTATCCAAACGGATTACAGTAAAAATTAATACTAATTAAAATATTTTCTTTATCATTCACTAAATAAAAAAAGTAATTTAATTTTTAGACGTATTAGTGCCAGTTTAGTGTTTCTCATGGAACTTCCAATTGTATTGTTTTTCTTTCAAATTTCATAACATTTGAACAATCACTGCGAGTTTACATAAATATTCTGCTGAAAATTTTTCAGCAGGATTGTATGCAATTTAAAAATATTCTATTCGGAAGGGGTAATTTGTTTACGAAATAGATACGTCGATTGGTTGCCTGCTGAAAATTTTTCAGCAGGATATTTACATAAACTCGTATTCAAAACCGAAAGCCTTACGATAAACTTATATGAAACAAATTTTCTAAGCCAACAACTAAATTTAACAGAATTCTATCACGCTACAAGATTAGGTATTTGATTTTAAATTGTTCTACAAGATTTATGTTTCATGTATTTCAATCGGTGATAACTAAGTTAAAAAAAAGTAAAAAAAGGTAAAAATAAAGTTACTGGCGATACGAGTAGTCGTAATGCATGGATGTAGAAAATAAATTAAAAATAACTTATAACCATTAAAATAGATAAACGATATTGTTTTAATTGAAAATATTTATTTTATCGGCAAATTAATTACTGAAATTATATAAGCAAAGTACAATATAAAATATTTCATTTAGTTTTTCACCTCATGTTCCAAAAAAAAAAAAATTCTAGATTGTTGGTATGATGAGCATATTGTTTGGAGTTGATGATGAAAACTTGTGTAAATTAGACAATAGTAGTGTTTTTTTATTCGCTCCGGATAGCTGCTATCGAGAGCCGTCATATGAAAAGTGGCTCCGGATAGCGCTCCGTATAAATAGATAGAGCCAAATATTTTTTATATCAAGTTTTCGCTAAACAATTGAATTAAAAATGATAGTTTGATGTTAAATAAGTTTAGTTTACCAATAAATAGCGCGTCAAATTTAAATTTAGGCGTATAAAAATGACGGCTCTCGATAGCAGCTATCCGGAGCGAATAAAAAAACGCGCTTAATAGTTAACATTTTATAGTGAAATTTGAAATGAACAGCCACAATAATATGGTTGTGGTAAAACAGTACTTATTATTTGAGCCATGCTTATGTGGGGGTATTATCCGTCTCGTCGCATAAATATTAATAAAAAGTACGTTTGGTCACCTTATTAATAATTCATCATATATTCGCCTAAATGTTTGTAAAACACTCTCTTAGAAAGCCTAAATTTAAGGGCAAATTATATTCTCAATGCTTTTCTACTCTACTAACTGTAGTCTAGCTTGTATATATTATTAAAAATTTATGCTAGAATTAATAAAAAAATCTAGAACATTTATTATAAATGTACAGAATAACCTTTGAATATGTAAATTCAATGCAATTCCTAAAAAGTATATATTTTGAAACTTATCTCAAGTTTATTTAGCTCTTAAAGAAACACATATAAGAGTGCAAATTGACAGATAAGAACATTTGATTGTAATAAATTCAACAGATTACACGTAACTTGAATTAACTTTGCGCAAAAATGGTACGAGCTTGGTACATGGATGATGATACGGTAGGCGATCAAAGATGGGAACATCAACGTAATCCACCACAATTTCTAGCACTTGATGAACTTCATAAAATAACAGGGGTCGAATATTACAAGGTATGTATGTATCGCGGTCGTGTCATGATTAAGGTTTTCAATTTTAGAAAGTGGTTCACCTAAGTCTAATTTTATTTTATTTTTCATAACAGCTCAATGCGAAAACATACGAAACGGATGGGGTCTTAGATAAAATTCGAAAAGACCGTGGATATAGTTATGAGGATGAGATAATCTGTTCGAAAGAATGTCTACCGGATTATGAGAATAAACTAAAAAATTTCTTCACGGAACATTTACACACGGATGAAGAAATACGTTTTGTCATCGATGGTTCGGGATATTTTGACGTGAGAACGTATGTTTGCGCTTAACAATTTTACAAAATTACAAAGTTTTTAACGGCTAATTGCTTTAATATGTTGCTTGTATATCGTTTTAGTGCGAAAGAAGATTGGATACGAATTGAAGTTGTGGCAGGCGATATGATTGTGATTCCAAGCGGCATTTACCATCGCTTTACATTGGATGTGAACAATTATATCAAGGCCAAAAGGTATTTTATTGGAGAACCTGTTTGGCTACCTTACAATCGACCAGCTGATGAAATGGATTGCCGAAAAGAGTATCTAAAAAAATTAAAACAAGGTTTTTAAATTAATTCCTTTTTCTTTTGGTCTATTTGGATGAATAATTTTAAATTTTTAATAAAAATAAATTTTATATTTGAAATGTCATATCAATATGTCATGTGTCAAAATTAGTAAGTTTGATATTTGGAAATTGTACAAATTTATGGTTTGCAAAATTGCGGTTGGTAATTTTCCAAAAAGCTTTGTTCATTGGTGATTATTGGATAAAATTGGTTTGGAATTTACGTGGAACCCTCCCAACAAAAATAATGTTTACGTAACTATTACTAAAGATACATGTTTAACCGAAAGTGGTCTGACTGAAAATGTCCGAGATAAATTCAACATTAAAACGGCGGCTTGACTGAAAGCAAATATTATTAACAAGAAGATGTTCTTGTTAATAATCTTTGCTTTCAGTCAAGCCGCCGTGTAAATGTTGAATTTATCTCGGATGTTTTCAGTCAGACCACTTTCGGTTTAACATGTATCTTTAGTAATTGTCTTAAGTTTCGTATAATATTTTAAAAAATTTTCCTTGAAGAGATTATTTCTTAAATAAGGAATTGCCATTTTATTTTATTTGTCCATAATCCTTATTTCTTAGTATCGAAGTACATTTAAATAAGAAACTTCCAAGTCACCTTCTAAATAGTCATCAGCACTTTAACGCAGTTAATTCTTTTTTTTCTTAGAAAGACTTTGTTTAATGAACACAAGTTATCTTCCTATTTATTTCTACCTTGAAAAGCATATATGTATATGTAGTTTCAAGGGCTCAGTATCCCTGACTTTGTGAATGAAATTAAAAGTCTGTTTACAATTTAGATAATCTTAGAATTCCTCTTTCTTAACGATTAAAGGCCATCATATATGTACAATTTTTGAGGGCTGTTTGGCTGAAACGATTGTTAAGTACTTTTCATACCAGGCGCGGCTTTGAGCTTCGTAAATAAAAAAATTTTATTTCGTTTTTTAACTATGTAAATTAGTTTTATTTGATTGATACCGTTTAATTTTATAGTAATAAAGTCAATTTGTTGGAAAATAATTTATTTTTAAGTGATAATTTAAAAAAAAACAAAATATATTACAATGAAGTTATCTACAAGGCCAAGGTAATGCGTCCACACTCGTCTGCGAGATTTTGAAGTAGTACAAAGCGAAGTGCTTTCTCAACATAACCTACAAATCACATTTTTTGCAAAATATTTCATACTTACCAAAAAATCTAACTCATATGGACGTTACAAATTTAAAATATCTCAGTTCTTGCATGTTTCATGTGTAAAATAGACCTAAATAAAATATTTGATAGCAACCGAATGTTCAAAGCCAACGCCACCGGTATGAAAGGGTCTCAGCTTCGCATTTGTGGTAACTAAATATTTCAAGCCGAGGCGCCTGGTATGAAAAGTACTTTATTTAAGCGTATTTTGTTGGTAAAAGGAATAGAATTAAGTACTTTTCATACCAGGCGCCTCGCCTCGAAATATTTAATTACCACATATGCAAACCTGAGACCCTTTCATACCGGTGGCGTTGGCTTTGAACATTCGGTTGCTATCAAATATTTTATTTAGGTCTATTTTTCACGTGAATTATAGCAAGAACTGAGATAATCTAAATTTGTAACGTACATATGAGCTACATTTTTTGGTAAGTATGAAACAATTGTGCAAAAATATGATTTGTAGGTTATGTTGACAAAGCACTTCGCTTTGTACTACAAACTTTAAAATCTCGCAGTCGAGTGTGGAATGCTTTGCCTTGGCTTTATAGATAACTTCATTACAATATATTTTGATTTTTTTAAAAGTATCACTTAAAAATAAATTATTTTTCAACAAATTGAATTTATTTATATAAAATTAAAAGTTGTCAATCAAATAAAACTAATTTAGATGATTCAAAAATAAAATATAGAATTTTTATTTTTGAAGCTCAAAGCCGAGGCGCCTGGTGTGAAAAGTACTTTAGAAATAAGAATGTAAATTATATGACCAATAACAAAAGCAATATTTTATTTGCCAACGAATTTGATTTGGAATTAGAATTAGATTGATTTTTGAAAAATAAAATATTTTCATTTGGGTTTCTTTAAGTGTAGCATAAGCAATACATATTTTTTTAAATTTATAAATGTCAAAAAAACAATCGTAAATAGGCATACAATTTTAAATCAATCCCACGAAGCCAACGTATTAAGGTCGATTTATATTATCAGTTCCTTTCAGTTCCTACTCGTATCGTGTCAGACAAAAAAAACATTGTTACATATATTTTCTATAGGAGTATTTATATTATCCTTTCCTATCCGTTCCTACTCTTACCGACACAGACACATATTGTTGAAAAGAATGTTTTGTCTGATATCTGAAGGCGAAAAAATACGAAAGAATAACGAAACAAACAAAAATTGTTAATTGCTAATTTGCTACTAAAACATTTTTGTATTTTTTGTGTTATATTTACTCTATACGTAACCAAAAGATACGAAGAAAATGCCTGAATTGAAAGGAACGGATGGTATAAATTGATGATGTCTGACACGCTACGGGTAGGAACTGAAAGGAACTGATAATATAAATCCACCTTAAGGTCGATTTATATTATCAGTTCCTTTCAGTTCCTACTCGTATCGTGTCAGACAAAAAAAACATTGTTACATATATTTTCTATAGGAGTATTTATATTATCCTTTCCTTTCCGTTCCTACTCGTACCGACACAGACACATATTGTTGAAAAGAATGTTTTGTCTGATATTTGAAGGCGAAATAATACGAAAGAATAACGAAACAAACAAAAATTGTAAACTGTTACTAAAATTTTTGTATTTTTGTGTGTTTTACTCTATACATAACCAAAAGATACAAATATATGTATACGATAATCATACGAATAAAATGCCTGAATTCAAAGGTACGGATAGTATAAATTGATGATGTCTGACACGATACGAGTAGGAACTGAAAGGAACTGATAATATAAATCAACCTTTAGAGGAATTTCCAAATATGTAGTAAGAGAATTCGCCAATAGATAGTGTGTCTGGGATTTAGTACTTAAAAAAATACATATTAACAGAATTAATTTGTAATATGCCCACAAGCTCGTCTCTTTTTAAAACAACAATAATTGTATCTGACAATCTGACATCTTTTGCTTAAAAATACAATAATTTTTTTTAAATAAAATAGAAAAATATTTTTCAATCCAAGTTAAAATGTATTTATTAACACTTTAAAAACAAAAACCACTTATGTGGTTTTCTTTTTGCCCAAATCCGTCAAAAATCCTGCAAAAATCCATCAAAAAGCAAACAAAAAAACAAGAGACAAACGAAAAACTAAAAACAAAAAAAGTTTGAAATGGCAAAAAGAAAACCACATTACAAAATGGTACAATTTATTGTACATAAAATAGGAATTCCCATGTAAATATTTGACATTTTATGTTTTTACGACAACGGCGCACCATAGAGCAGAAACTACAAATAAAAACTCGCTCAGGAAGATTTTCAATGAGAGAGATTGTCAAACGACAATAGTGTGTCTGGGGTTTACTATTAAAAAATCTTAATAAATATTAATAGAATTAATTTCTAAAAATGCAGACGCACATGTCTCTTCACCAATAAACTATCTTCATAAAACAACAATAATCGTTTCTTGACATGTTTTACTTAGAATAAATAGAACCCAAAATTTATTTTAAATAAAATAGACAAATATTTTCCATTTCAAGTTAAAATGTATTGATTAATACTAAATAAAGTATATAATTACGAAATATCGTTAAAATTAGTTCATTAACATTAAATGTTTGACATTTGCTGTTTTATCCCAGGGCATAGATTTTGATCAAGTGACAAATTAATGACAAATGACATTTTTTTGTCACTTTGTACTAAAATTTTAACTGCTATAAAATGACAATATAGTTGTGAGTTCTAAAATGCGATTCTAATGATGTAACTTTTTGAAATGTCACAAGAAAAAAAATGACAAATTGAACAAAACTGTCATTGCTTTGGTTTTCGGTGACTTTTGTAGCTACATTTTTAAATAAAATATGTGTGAGTATATTTTGTTAATTTTTAATAATTCTTATGTCATAAATTTTACTCATGTTTAACTGTTTATATTTTAATTTAAATAAAACAATATTTTATCTGTTTTTATTAACATTAACAATAATTATATATATATATATATATATATATATATATGTACAGTGGAACTTCTTTTATCCGGAACCTTCGGGGGATCAAATTTCCGAATAATCGAATTTTCCGGACATTCGAGGTCTCTTATAAAAACGCAATATTACAGTATATTTTTAGAAATAATGTTTTTTATACAAAAATTATGAGAGAGAGTAAAATCCAAAAAAAAAAATAAAAATAAATTTTTTTTAATAGTTTTTTCTGATTTTTTTTGTTCTTTTGTTTCGTCACAACGAAGTGAGAGCAATTGTCTGTGCCTCTCAATTATTTGTGCCATGCCAAAAAAAATTTTATTTGTAATTAATAATAATTGTAGCAATAATAATAAACATAATTTATGTTATGTTTCTTTTGCATTATTTTAATTTAATAATCATTTTTGTAACCAAACTTGGCTTATACATAATTTTTAATTGTAATTTCAGTTGGAGAATTTTATTTGATTGCTATCGGTGGCAAAACGAGCGACCATATAACTAAAGGTTTAATACATTTCTTTTAGCTTAACATATTTGTCAGCAGCTTGAATTAAATTTACTTACATAAAATAAAATATCCTAAAGTAAAAACTACAAATATAAACGGGAGGACAAGTCTAGATTTGGTATAAATTAATATTTTATTATCTCACTATCCAAAATGACACAAGTAAATAGATTTGCATTTTATAAACAAAAACAGAGAAAACATATTTGTTATGTTAGTAGTTGTAAGTTATAACATACCAATTTTGTCATGACGTCATACCATTTTTTGTTTGTCGCGACGAATGGAAACCGGCCATAAGCTTCCGTCATGCAGTTAAACGGGTCGCTCACATCTCTCAGATTATCCTTAATTTAAGGCGAATAACAAAAATATATAAGTTTTTTAATATAAAAACAGAATCAGATTATTTACATAAAAAAGATTTAATATGCTACAGTTTTTGAACATAATTTTATTTATAAAACACAAAAAATACATAGGTGAACAATGATACTTACTTTCTTTGAATTCGTCTTCTTAACCTTCTGTTTAATAGGTACACACCTATTTGAAAAAATTTTAAATAAATATTTAAATAAAATTGTATAATTAATCATTTTTTTAATAATTTAAATTAATCAAATTTTATTTTTTTGTTTATAAACAACACAAAACACAACCATTTGATTCAAAATGAGAAATTTCGTTAAAATTAACCTTAAAATATAACTGCGGTAAACTAGAAATGTAACTGCTGTTATTGTCATAAGTCGTTTCATCAGAATCGCAAATTTTCTGTGACAATATTTTGTACTAATAACAAAATGTCACAAAAAATTGTCATTTCATCAGAATCTACGTCCCCGGATAACGACTCACCACACAGCAGACACTCGACATAAAAACTCGCTCTACAGAACTAAAGAAATGAGATATAAAAACTCTGGTATTGAGCACAATAATTTTCAAAAGAAATTGGATTTGAATTTCATAAATTTAGCAGGAATTCGCAGGAGTCTTTCACCCCTATTCCCTTGTCGTGTCACTTGTCACTTGTACCGACAATCAAATTTTGATATTCTCTTAGTCGATCGATGCGACAATTGTCGTTTGAAGTGACATACAGTTTTACGTCGCATTCTCTTATATTATCACTTCAATCGACTAAGAGAATACCAATTTAAAGTTGAAGCACAGAAGAAAGATTAACCAGAATAGACATTGCGTGGATCAAATTTTTTTTTCATCCTACCTTCTTTTTGGACATTGAAGTATAATTATTTTCGAATATTATGAATTTTTTGAATATTTAATACAAATTATGCTGTCAAAACAAAACTTGTCATATAATTTCACTAACTATACTGTTAAGGATTCTCAATTTTTATTATTTCAAATAAAAACCAGTAAACCAAAGAATACATAACCCAACTTTCTCTTACCTTCGGCGAATCAAGGTCAAAAAAATGAGTTCAAATTTTTCCATACAAAAACAGCGTTATGACTATTCTGGTTAATCTTTCTTCTGTGGTTGAAGTGACACGACAATTGTCACGTCGAATGAAGTGACACGACCAAGGGAATTATAGGGGTATTTATTTCGAGTGAATGCTGAATGGTGTTTTCCTGTGAAGGAAATCTTATTTAACACAAGTGCAAATAAATTGTTATCTATCCTAGTGTTCAGTCGGGTAAAAGTGATAAAAAATATCCCTAGTGTTCAATCGGGCAAAAATGATAAAAAATATCATGATATTTTTAATCACTTTTGGCATTAAACGCACTCATTTATCACACAAAAAACCAACTTTATTTTTTGGTTCCAGCTGTTAATTTTGAATTTATTTTCTTTATGATATTTTCGGTTTTTAATTAAATTAAATTTGATTTTTTAATATACTATATTTATATGGTATTTACACCGTCACCTATTTATTTAAATATATGTAAATAATAATTTATATTTCGAAGTTTTGTCTGAGAACACAAACACAACGAAACTCAAACTAAAATTATTTATGTCTCCAATATTTGGATAAAAACCAAATAGTTTCAATATCAAAATAATTTATAAAAAAGAAATAATTAAAAAATATAACATTTAATTAAAAACCTGACGACAAAACGAGTTTATTGAATTTTACAAAGCGATTTAAAACAAAATGTAGCATTTAAAATCAATTTATCATTTTTTTTCAATTTTGGCTGTTCAATCGGGTTTGACGTACAGGGGGCCTATTCTCGAATTCCACATCCATTTTCCACATGTGGACATCTGTCAAAACTCATACAAATTGAATTTTTTCGGTACTAAGGGAATATTTCCGAATGGGTATAAGCATGTGGAAAAATTCCCCATATAGGAAAATATCAATGCCGCATTGCCGCATGTGTTTTATATACGAATTACAATTTTCGAACCAATTTTTGACAACTTTGACAGATGTCCAAATGTGGAAAATGGATGTGAAATTCGAGAATAGGCCCCCAGTATTACGAAATAAAGTTAGGATGGGATAAAATATCATGATATTTTTTATCATTTTTGCCCGATTGAACACGTCCAATACGTGCTAAATAATATCATGATACTACACGTCAATTACTTATAACCCTAAGTTCATTCCATTGAATTTTATGTCAAACCCGAGGAAACGTCCAAAATGAAAAAAATACAAACAAAAGTTAAAATTAAATGTCAAACAATTTACTTTATTCTGACTTTTTTTTTAATGGATTATTAATTATAATTTTTTGTGGTATTTGAAACTATTATGTATATATTATGGAAATTGAAATAAATTAAAATTATTAATTAAGTTTCTTTTGCATAAAAAAAACAATATTTTTTGACAGGTAAAACCAAAAAATTCTAGGATTTTTTGGTGATAAATGAGTAAGTTTTATGGCGAAACGTGATAAAAAATATCATGATATTTTTTATCAAATTTGCCCGAGGAAACACGACCATTTGTAACAAAAAAACATATATTGAACGCAACGTTATGTCGCGTTGCGTTCAATATATATTTTTTTGAGCAGTCAAACACATAAGCCTACGCGTACGTAATTAATGACGTATCCAATCCATACTAAAAATCCGCCATATTTATTTTGTATTACCACATGTGAGAGAGATAACAGAAAAGTTCAATGAAATTGCTCCGATGGTTTACAATACATGTTCACATTAAAAAAAAAAAATATTACACCTTAATAATATTAAATTAAAAAATATTTTGTGAACAAATTACATTAATTGTTTAATTTGCTGTAATTTATTGTGATACAATAAACCTTTTATATTACTTAATAAAATTTTGTGGTTAGAATTTATAGAAAATATTTTAAAATTGCATACATTTTTCAATCAGATAATACTATTTTTCTAATGTTTTAATTTATTTTACTTCTGTCTTGTTAAAAAAAATGAGAAGAAAAGGAAGACGAAGCGCGTTCAAAATTTTTTTTTTAATTGGTATTTAATTTGGTTTAATCTTTTCTCTACTAAAATCTAATTTATATTGTTATAATACAACTTATAAATATATTGTACATTGTATATTATTAATAAAATATAGTTAAATTATTGTTAATATAAAAAGAAATAAGTGTAGTGAAAAAAAAAAAAAATACAAAAAAAATAAACAATCGAAAAAATGTGATAAAAAAATTAAAAAAATAAAATATTTATAGATTCATCGTGCTGCGATAATCGATCTTATATATTATATTGTGTGTATTACAAAAAAGTTAATGTCGTCGTGTGACAAAATAATTAAAATTATATTTTAATTCATGAAAACAAAATAAATTTGTTTACTGTAAATAAATAAATAAAATTAATTAATATTTTTTATTAATTAATATTATTAAATAAAAGGTAAACAAATAATTATAAATTTACATAAAAAAATTTCTTTTCTTTTCTTTTTTTTTGTTGAATTTTTTAATTACATTACATATTGTGTAGTGAGTATTTTATCGCGTATCTTTTGGGGTCTGCCGACACGACTACACTCGCTACATATATGCGTCCATTATTGTAATTAATATAGAGTGATATAATTTAATTCTCAACTATTGTTTTAAATCATTGACATTTTATTTTTAATTCATATTGCTGCTTTTATATTTTACATAGTACGATTCTTATCTCAATCCCAAAAAAAAAAAAAAAAAAAAACGGTTTGTTACGTGGTTACTTATATGTGTTCCCCTTCTAAAACACAACAACAATGAACTGTTTTCTTCTCGCGGTATTGATTTTTTATCATTGCAAAAATTTGGAATTGTCCCTTATCCCCTTCAGTTTGTTGTGTGTATATACGTTTATAAATAAATTCGTGTTTAACTTTATTTCTGTATTATCTAGAATGAGTGTTCTGGGTTCTTTTGCATTTCACCACCACCTTACACCACCCTTTCGATTTTATTGTCGGATTCAGATTCCTCCTGTGTACGCGCTATGTAGGAACCAATTTGTTATGTATGTGCACAGAATACTACACAACATAAAATTACATATTAGGTTTTTTCAGAAACAACTTATATGTGGTTATATTGTATTTACATATATGTATACAAGTAAACCGATCAAATGGTATATATTGCGATTTTTGTAATTAAAACAATAATATGTGATAAGAAATAAATAACATACATAAGACACGTAAAAGTAATGAGACAAGGCTTTAGTTTATACCAAAAAAAAACTATCTCTTAAGTTGTTATAAATTTAAGGTAGTACCTGTTTTTTTTTGCTTAATTTTATAAACGTTTCTAAGCAGGGATCAGAAACAAAGAGTCTGCGTACGCTTATCATCGCAAGTAAATTATACAATTTTTCTTTGCTTTGTATTTTTTATTAGCTTACTAATGCTTTTTATCTTATCTTCTTCAAAAACTAACTTATCATAAGCCGGTTAAAAATTATTTAGTGCTGCAAAATAGATCGATTATAATATAAATTGACTGGTCTAATTCAAATAAGGGTAGATATGATCGAATCGCATTTATCCAACTAGATGTTATTTTTCCAAATTATGCAACCTGAATTTTTAATGCAACTTAGCACAGCCACTTCAGAATGTTTTTAAAAGAAATATTTTAAATTAATTATTAAGGTGTACATTCATTCTTAGAAAGATACGACTAATCGAAATTATTTATCTAGAATTTTGTCAAATTAATCATTTAAAAAATAAGTAGAAATATTTAATTTGGTAGATAAAAAAAACTTTAGAAAATACAATGCTCAGTTACAACATATTTAGTTATTACGATCGGGAATGGAATCCGAGACTCCATAATTATTGCTGTGCGATTCTCTATATACACGGACTGATCTTTTCTTATAATCCCTTGGACATTCTCGCTTAAATTTAGGTTAGGGCTTCGAGTTGAGTAACTCATTTAATTTTCTCACCAATAGTACCAAAAGGGGAGTATCTCTGATTTTTATTTCGGGGCAAAAGGGAATCAGTATAAAACAAAAACATTCCAAATAGTTTCCAGTGTTTTGTATTTTTAAAATTTCGGGCTAAAACAGTACTCCGATAGTAGTACTTTCTACAGCAATGCTCACCTGGACTGGGATTTTGCACAAAAAGCGAAAAGCGAGTTTGTGCCTCTTTTACTTAAACTGAATATGCACACTATTTCGTTTAGTAGAAATATATTTTATTAATGCGATCTCAACTAGCTAAAATAAAATGATACTCTATTTCAACTATTATTCGTCTGTGTCTCTCACCAACGAAGGTACTTGGTCGGAGCGGAGAAAAGGAGATAGCTTTTATACATAGTATAATTGACTGAGCTCGCAATAGAAAAAGTGACATAGACCGAATGAAATGGAGTAAAAACTTATTCTTTTAAAAAAACAGATAAAATCTCTTCTCGCCTTTTGTGCAAAATCCCACTCCAGTAGGCTAGCTAGTAATGGGCTCTTAAGAAGGGAGCTAGTTTACAATCAACTTGTGGTACATTCGTCAAAGTCTAAAATATATGACGAAAGTCCCCCAAAGTAGATAAGAAACAATTTTATAAAATTAAATGAATTTGCCGTTATTTTCAGTAATACTTTACCTTTTTAATCAATATACGAAGATCAAAAATCACAAATTAAACTGAAAATTCCATAGACATAGTTGACCAAAAACCGTTTCATTCTGTGAGTGAAATGTTTCAACAGAAACGTCGGAACCTCAAAAACACGATCTGTTTCTCATACAGACAACCCTGCGAAAACATTGTTTTGACCACTATGAAAGTACTCTACTGATGAATCTACCCCAATTTATCCCAATAATAATCTTTATAAGTAAGTTTGCCAAAAATATTTGTGTTAATTTATTTGAATCCAATATTTTGTTCAGATTTAAAAAAGATCGCCATCTTAAGAGCGTGGCAGAGTTTATGGATGACCCATAAACCTAAGTTGCAAATTAGATTAATATCGGGTTTACATGAAAGGTGAAATTACCGAGATTTAATTTCAAATTTTTGCAATTCTAAAGATTTTTAGAGTAAAGTTCCTATGATACATTAGTTACAGTTTACGAGTGTTGCAATAAGCGGGTTTGTTTTATATACGTTCTTTAAAACGTAACGAGTCATAAATAAAGAATAGCAAGTGTCAGCCACTTGATCTAAATGTCGGTAAAAATAGGTGTCAGACCTAGATTTAAACCTTAAGTATTAATAAACATTTATGGATCTTAAACTCAAAATTGGGTGGTGTACTTTGGAATATAATTGCTTTATGTAGATCACATCAATTGCAACCAATGGATTTTTAAACACATTTAACAGACTATAGAAATACATTTATATTTAGCCGAAAATAATTTTACTGTGGGAGATTTTAGTATAGATTTTAATAATGATGGCAGTATAAAAAAAAATAGACAAATTAGCAATTTTAATATGAAAAAATAAATGATTTGCGACTCATATTTAATCTTTAGTATTAATTGTGTTGACTCTTGACTTACTTAATTTTGTTTGCGTCGTCAAAAAGTCATTGGTAACTTCCTCATAGTGTTTTTACCATGTGCGAAATGGTTAAAAAGTTAAATATATTATCTGTGGTAAAAATAATAAAATTTACCACATAGCTATTTGTTACTGTCGCAAAAGCAAAACTCGACAAAAAATTGCAATTGAGAAACTCATATTAAAATCAATCGAGTAGTCGTATTTTCTGGCGTAAATAGTTTAAGCCTGGTTTCCATTATGAAACATTTACGGACAGTATTTTTACATAAAAATCGAAAATTTCGTTAGAGACCATTTTTTGTTTTTATTTTTGAAAAATTTCATTGAAAAATTTAAATATTTTCCAGTATGGAAAAAATATACTTCGCTTCATATATTTTTTCAGTAAATTTTGTCAGTATACCATAAAAATGTCAGTATACTATAATAATTTTTTCAGTACTGTAATACTGAAAATGTTTTTTTTCACTCACACGGCATGCGAATAAATATTTTTATCCCATTTTGTTTTTACTGTCAGTAAATATTTCATAAAGGAAATCAGAGGCCTAACTATGCAATTCTACGACTACTTTCGACGGCTATCGTTTGTATTAGAAGGTACAGGAAGAAAAAAGAAAGCAATAATTTATGTTTTCTTTTTCTTCCTATAACTTCTAATACAAAATGATATCCGCCGAAAATAGTCGTCTAATTGCATAGTTAGGCCCCTGGGCCCGTATTCTTGAAATTCACCGAAAAAATTCGCCGGTGACTTTGGTATGAAACAATTTAAATTTTCGACTGAAATGATGTATTTCACTAGAAAATAATGGGCGACTTTTTTTGATCGAATTTCAAGAATACGGGGCCAGGGCCCCTATTCTTGAAATTCGATCAAAAAAGTCGCCTGTGATTTTCTAGTGAAATACGTCATTTCAGTCGAAATTTAAATTGTTTCATACCAAAGTCACCGGCGACTTTTTTCAGTGAATTTCAAGAATACGGTCCCTGGGCCGCTATTCTTGAAATTCGATCAAAAAAAGTCGCCCATTATTTTCTAGTGAAATCGTCATTTCAGTCGAAAATTTAAATTGTTTCATACCAAAGTCACCGGCGACTTTTTTCGGTGAATTTCAAGAATACGGGCCCTGGGCCGCTATTCTTGAAATTCGATCAAAAAAAGTCGCCCGTAATTTTCTAGTGAAATACGTAATTTCAGACGAGAATTTAAATTGTTTCATACCAAAGTCACCGGCGACTTTTTTCGGTGAATTTCAAGAATACGGGCCCTGGGCCGCTATTCTTGAAATTCGATCAAAAAAAGTCGCCCGTAATTTACTAGTGAAATACGTCATTTCAGTCGAAAATTTAAATTGTTTCATACCAAAGTCACCAGCAATTTTTTTCGGTGAATTTCAAGAATACGGGCCCTGGACCGCTATTCTTGAAATTCGATCAAAAAAAGTCGCCCGTGATTTTCTAGTGAAATACGTCATTTCAGTAGAGAATTTAAATTGTTTGATACTAAAGTCACCGGCGACTTTTTTCAGTGAATTTCAAGAATATGGGCCTTGGGCCCAAGGCCCATATTCTTGAAATTCACCGAAAGATGTCGCCGGTGACTTTAGTATCAAACAGTTTAAATTTTAGCGGCCCTGGGCCCGTATTCGAGTTTTTTCAGGCGAATTTCAAGAATACGGCCCCTGGCTTTATTTGCTGACGGTTATCGTTTTCCATCAATTACAATTCCGAGCGGTAGAGAAACCGTGGGTATTTTCTTTTATTCATTCCAATGAAAAAACAGAAGGAATAGAATATTGTTCACGTGACCTTGGGCTATTCCATACGTAATGTAATACAAGAACGGATTGGAATAAATGGAAACAAATTAAATTTATTAAATAAATAATTTCATTATAATTAATTAAACTAATTAATTAGTAGTAAATAATTAATAGTAAATAATTTGTACGGGAAATCACACGCATGAGTAATATTAATTTTAATTGATATATCTTAAAAAAATACAATAACAGCTCTATATAAAACTATTTTCCTGTATTGAAACTAAAAATATTTTCGAAAATTTTATTATTTTACGCCTAAACGATTAATTGTATGTTAATTAATAATTTCATTTTCCATAATATGTACGTTTTAGTTCAATTTAATCATTTAAATTGTAAACATCGAACATAATTACATAACATCAAATTCTTTTTATTCCACCTTTCGATGTAGTACAAAAAGAATACATTCCGAATATTCCGAATAAATAAAAGAATCGACTAAGAAAGGAATAGAGAATAACGATTTACGTCACTTTCGGAATGTCCGGAATATCCAGAATGAATAAAAGAAAACACCCCGTATCATAAACAAACACCGCAGTAGGGTAATTTTATTGAGCAAATTTGTCTTTCGTAGTAGGCTCAAGCTGTTAAGCCCCAATTCCACTGTGAAAAATTGACTGAGCTGACTTGAAGTTGGAAGAAGACAAAAAAAATAATCCATCAGAGAGACAAAGACAAAGTATTTTGTTATTGTTTTTTTATAGCAAATTTTATGGATACATCTTGACAGCAAACAAAAACATAACCAATAATTATTTAAAAAAAATTATGAATTAGTGTTAATTCGAGTATTTTTACGATTCAAAATAATCTACAAATTTAATTATTATTAATACTCATATCAGAATTATTTTATTCAAATTATTTAGGTCATAAAATACAAAATTAAAAAAAATCTTTCCCATAAAAATGCCAAACAATTATAATTATCAGCGTGTGCGAGAAATATTTTTCATCGGTACCAAAAACATCTATAATTCCAAGACGAACTATACGAAATTTAAAGGGACAAAGTGACTACTGCCCATAGTGTTAGTTGTGTACATATAAGCCTTATATAAAAAAACTAACCAACACTAATCTAATTTGTTTTGGTTTTGTGCTATGAAATATGAAAAAAAATACAAAAAATACATAGGAAACAACAACAATTTACATCACGGCAACGCTGTATAATAATATCAAATAAAACGAAAGCTATTTATGCTTGTATTTATGTGTGTTTTGTGTTGGAAAATAAAACCAATTACAATAACAATAATTATGGTTCTGTCATTCGTCATATTCGAGATAATTGACTGAAAGAAGACTTTGTTTAAATGAAATTCATTATTTATTTTATTTGTATTTATTAATTATTTATTTATTATTTTGTTAATTACATAAATTGGGAAAGGTTTTAAGCCTAATGGAAGCACTAACTGAATAGTTTACTAAGAAATGTGCTTCCATACGGCTTTTACTTTAATATATTTTAAAAAATTATACCTTGTTGTTTATTTTATTTACCTACACGAAATTTATTAAATGGGTCTACATATACGCCAAGAGCTATGAATTTTTTTGGTGCTTTGCAATCTTATGCAGTGTACTTCGTAGTGTATTCGTGCTGGCATTATTCAAATTTAACATAATTTCACACGATCAAAGTCATCCGAATGCCGCGAATGTATCAGACTCTGTTGGTGAATGTTGCTCAGCGGAGTGTGCGCCATACTTTATGGTAAATATCCAGGTGGACTGAATATGAATAGACACATTGTTGATCCAACGTTGTTCTTTCGCAAAATCAATTGAATTATCGAAGAATGTTCACCCCCAATTTGTTTGCTTTGGCCCGTCGCCGTATAATTATTAGTATTGAAACCTCTACCACCGCGCGTTATATTCAAGTCTTGTAGAGCATGTTTTCGTAATCCTTGCACAAAATGGCAGGCCCCACTTGGCATTTTCCATTGCAGGTTTTTCATGGTGAAATGAACCAGTGATAATTCAGTCTTACCATTTTCAACCTGCGTATATTGATTCGTTTGGCAAACTGGTTGTGATGTAATTTGTTCCTCCTCATTACTGTTAGTGAGCTGCCAATCTGGATTCCCATGTTTTCGCACATCCATTTCGCAATCAAACGAAAAAAATCAACAATCTCCAAAGCCCGTGACCGGAAAGAGAAGTACATGACAAATGGCGTAACTAGTGGACTATATTTCGTTAACAAGATGAATCTGGAATAACATGAATTTAATACAAAATTAATGTAACTCAAAAATACTAGTAGTTACCATTTTCAGTTGCAACAATTGTCCGAATTGATCAGTTACTCTTGATGTACATATGTGATAATTCACGATACGATACTGGGAGATAATGAACTCATGCGCCGAATGGCTGTCATCAATTGTTCAGGACACCAAATTAAATTCTCATCAGGAATAAAGTTTTGAGATATAACAACCGCCGTTAATAGTGTCATTTTAGTGAGGACATTTTCGACCTGGACAACATCCTCATCATAAACGGTTAATATGTCAAAAACGCTTAAAATACCACAATAAAAACTAATTCACTCGTTAAATGTCGTAGATATAGTCGGCCATATCGTGATAAGCATCTCATTCAAGTTCCAGGTTCTCGTTTAATCAACTCACCATAATTAAAAAAAAATACATCAACTGCCACAAAAGTATTAACAGACAGAGTATTAAATCTTCTACAACAAAACACATTATTGTCGTGACAACTTTGTGACAATTTTGTTCGTCGATTAGATTTGTTGTACGTACGCCCAAAAACGGGACCATAACTTTGGCCGGAACTAAATCCTTATTCATGATAGCTACAATATAATTTTTGAACCGCACAATACGATCATAAATATCGAGCTCGGTCAGTAGCTTCTTATGTATAGACGTTTGCTGTTCAGATTGTACTTCTCCGATTCGTTTTTGTACTCATGACACGTTAAATTATCGAGCTCCGACTGCAATAAAATGGTTATTAGACGTGAAATTGAGATTATAAACAAATTACTTACGTCTTTAATCTTGAGCGCTCTGTTAAAATATATTTTTATATAACAAGGGCCACAAAAACAAGATGTTATATGTTTGTCGTACATATTTTTTGACATAAGGAAAAAGATGTATAACCTAACCTAACCTATTTTTATTACACTCTAGACTAAAAAATGGCACATTTCATTGTGTTAAAAAATACGAATAAGCGTACATATTTTAATGCTTTACTACATGTTAAATATTAAAATATTAAGACACAATTCGATTTTTAATATCAAGACACCTTTTAAATTTAAATTATCTTAATAATTTTTTTATTAAATTCAAAAATGAATTCAAAAAGGTACAATACTTTTGTCAAGAGTGTACAAATAAAAAGTAAATATGTGTTTGTATGAAAATAAATGTAAAGTAATATGCGACGTTGCCGTCATCATTTAGTCACCAATACTACCTTCAGTAGCAATTACCAGCAATGACAAAAAATAGTTTGTCTTGGAATTATAGATGTTTTTGTCGGTACACAATATTTATGTACTGTACATGTGTATTAGTTGCACTGCCATAAAATGTTCTCGATTTGATACTTTTGTTTAATTTCGACCTCAGTGCACTAACACAGATACACATTTTTTGTAAGTAAAATCTTGACTGACTCCGTTGTTTGTCTCGTTCACACACCCACCGATTTTATATTTTTATCTCAAGTTATTTTTACTGACAAACTTTGATTCACAGTGGAATTGAGGCATTACTTGTCAAAATACTTTTATGAGATTTCGTCGACTGAATAGTGAATATTGTTGTCATAAATGCCATTTATTGACATATGCTCACAGATAATTTTATTGCCGACATTTCAACAGAATTTAAATTATAATAAATTCGTCCAATATGTTTGTTGCTGACGCCAAATTAACAAACGAAAAGTTTCTGTCACGTCCGAAAGATTATTTATCCTACAGTTCTTTACAGGACTCTCATTGATTATTTGTTAACAGATTATGTATCACTATCAACCAAGAATGCAACAAGCCCCAGAGCACTTTCTTTACTAACCGGAGGAAACTGTCCTCCCGCCGATAGCCCGGGGGAGGGGGAGCGGGGTAACTATCCAACTGTTGTCAACGGAGGTTAAATATCTGGGTGTCGTACTTGATCAGAAATTGACATGGAATCCCCACTTAAATCATATCACAAACAAGGCGAATAAGGCCTACTTCACCTGCCAAAGAATGATTGGCAAAACGTGGGGACTGAGCCCACAAATGTTGGTTTGGCTCTACCGGGCCGTCATAAGACCTATGGTCTCTTACGCGGTGTTTGTGTTGTGGCCAAAGACGGAGCAGACTGGTGCACGGAGAATACTGGACAAGATCCAGAGATTAATCTGTGTGGGTGCAACTGGAGCAATGAGGACTTGTCCAACAGCTGCCCTTGAGAAAATACTGGGGCTCTCAGCACTGCACCTACACATTAAAAAAGTAGCCGGTTCAAGAGGTCTGAGCCTAAAAATTATAGCCAAAATTTAAACTATAAGGCCAGGACACAACAGTATCCTACATAAATTAAATTTTAAGGAGGAATTGATCCAACTATCGGATTTGATGGTAAGGACAATCGACTGTCGGAGGAATTTTACTATTAGTTTGCCGGATAGGGCACTGGTAGAGAATATTATCTCCTCCCTCCCCCGCCATGCTTCTGTATGGTATACGGATGGGTCAAAAACAGACGAGGGTACCGGTGCAGGGAAAGTCGGGCCCGACCTAGAACTATGCATATCACTGGGTAGCACCCCCACAGTTTTTCAGACAGAGACCTTTGCTATTGAGGTATGTGTGCTTCAATTTCTCAAAAAGAAACATAAGAAGACCGAGATCTATATATTCTCGGACAGCCAGGCAGTTCTGCTAGCCTTAGAAGCTTTAGTGTTCAACTCGAAATTGATCTGGAGCTGCTACTGTAATTTATTAGAACTGGGTAAAGCAAACAAAGTCACCCTTTTGAGGTCTCCTGGCCACTCCACCATTAGAGGAAATGAGGCAGCAGACCGATGTGGAAAAATGGGAGTAAGTCGAGATTTCCTGGGTCCCAGTCCTAATATTGCTTTTTCCAAAACCCACTTGGCAGATGGTATAAGGTGTAGCGTGCCAAAATTTAAAAAAATCAGACGAAAATTAATGAACTAAATTTTATAAAAAAATTAATTTATTAACCAAAATTTAATAAGAAATTGGAAAACACCTTAACGTAATTCAAAACAAAAATTATGAATAGAATTAAAATTCATATAATTAAATTTAAATGGAAAGAAAAAAAATTAATAATAATTAATTATAATTAAAATAAAAAAAGAATGTATAATTTAAACTAATACAAATATATAACTAACAACTAATTATTTGCTAATTATAATATTTTTCGGAGCAAATTAAATTAACTGGTGGTTTTCTGGTCATCCGATGAATTTCCGCCAAGGCCATACTCGGAAAATCTGTTGCAAACTTCATTTATTGGTAAATATCTTTGTTCAAAATGCAATATGGTAGGTTGGGCGCCAGATATCTCGCACGCTGTCCGGCCAAGCTCAGCCCGCAATCCACTCCAGCGTGAGTTCGCGAAAAATAAACCGAACAGATCCTTCCCGAGATCAAATATTTTATCCTAATCATATACTTCCGGAACATCCATCCATGAAAAACCATGTGGTTTTGGATTCGAAATCGAATAGGGTTTGCCGAAACAATCGAGTGATGATTTTTAGCCGATGTATCTCGTTTCTTAAAATAATAGCGGAAATCCACGACCACTTAGCAAATTATCAAATTATAATTACCATTCGGTAATTTTTTTTTTATTTCTCCACACAAAAATTATTTATTTATTTATTAAGTCGAGTTTTTTTAACTTTTATTTTGATTTATTTTTAATTTTTATAAATAAAGTTTAGATTTAATGTTTCTCTTTATTATTAACAATTTATTTACACCACTTATATTATTGTCCACCACTTAATTTAGATAAAAAAAAATATTTGGATATCCAAAACACAAAAAAATATATATTTAAAGAAACTCAGGTTAATTCTTACTATCACCAAATTAACCACTCGGCATCAACTCAAAAAAAAAACTCCTCCCGTATTTGTAATGGCTCCAGTTTATATAGGCATTCCATTTAACATGCCGGATGCATCTATCTTCGTCTAAATTCTATGGCCATTCCATCAAAGAATCCATTGAAGCTTATCTTCATAATCTGTACTGGTACATTCAGTGCATTTTTTTCGAAATAATTATTGAATAAACCAAAAACGAATAAAGTTTGCTTTCTGGTTGTAAACTCGGACTGAGCTTGGTCCGACCAACGACATCTATTTTAAATGGTAAAACAAAAATCCGAAACCAAATTCCAAACAAAACACCAATATCTACCATAAAGTTTTAAATTTAAATTATCATGAATGAAATTATTTTTCATTAAAGCTTATTATCTTTGGACATGAAACAAAACGAAAAATAAATTTTTTTTATTACCTTTTATGACATAGGAATCATAAAAATATTATCGAACTCAATATTCAATATCCAAACCGCCAAAACATTATGATTACCATTGCCTAAGTGATAATTGGAACCTTACAAAGGGACTGGGAGCAGAACTATAGGAAATTACTCTGTTAGTCCTCCATTGGGATGAGACAGGCCAAGAAATTATTCAGTTATAATATTATACGTCTGATAGAGGCACCGAGGATGGATCGCCAATCCCTAAGATCCCTTACCTGCTTTTTAACAGGACACGGCCCTTTAACGGCCATCTACATACCTACATAAAATGGGAAGGTCTCTTACGGACCAGTGCAGATTCTGTGACTGCGGTAAGGAGACATCGGAACACCTACTATTCATATGCGATGCTATCATCCTAAAAAGATTCAAGTTCCTCAATGCATACATAATCCAGTGTCCTAACGCCGACCCACTGGATATGCAGCAGATAGCGGCGTTTATCAAGGATATAGAGCTACATTTCACGTAGGAATCTCTAGAGATGCACAATATGCCTAAATGGCCGTAGTGCTCTGGCCAACGAACACCCACCCTTTTGCAAAAACAATCACTATCAACCATGGAAGCCTTTCTAAATACAAGTGGTACTTTAACAGATCGTGATGCTAAAGAAGTTAACTTATTTGATAATAATTTTGAAGACAGAGTTAAGAAAAAATAAGTTACGTTAAATATGAAAAAGAAGAAGTTTTAAATGAATTTAATAGTAACAACAACAATATATATAAACTGTTTCCGAAACAAATACTTATTTGTGGAAACTACCTTATTCAAATATCCTATCGAGGCGACTGATTTTCTTTAACTTTCTTACAAAAAATACAAACTGCTTGCCATTTTGCCTATGAGCTAATGCTTCTAAGGCAGCGTGATACAGAAAAATTTGAAATTTGATTTCGATGAACACTGAAGTAAAAAATGAATTCTTTCAGATAATTGATTATTTAGAGGATTTAAAATTTGTTTTTGGTGAACACTCTAGTAAAAAATGAATTCTTTCAGATATTTGACTATTTTAGAGGTTGTCAAAATTTATTACTTCTCATTATTAATTAAAATCACTAATTAAATCTTTAAATGAAGGGATTTCTCCACAATCGTGTAAAGAGACTTTAATGGTGTCGGTCGAGAAAGTCAAAAATGCTTATCTTGCAAATGATTTGAAGCCGAATAACATGTATGTTAGCGAATAATATGTTATATGTATGCAATTAGAGGATTTTTTAATCAGAAATAATGTATTGTGAGAAGAGCGATCGGATTTCAGAAAAGGTCTTTCTACCGAAACGTCTTTGAATTGGATAGTGAATGATTGGAAGAAGGAAACGGATTCAGGAAAAATCATTTTGGCTGGTTTTTTGGATTTAAAAGGAGCTTTCGAGGCAATTGATAGAAATATTTTGTTAAAAAAAACTGAAAAATACTGCGTACAAGGGACAGAAAATAAATGGTTTAAAAACTTTTCAACGGAAAGATTTCAAAGAACTGAAATAGATACCATTGTGTCCTCTGCAAAATAAAATAAAGCTTGGAGGAAGTTGTGTATTCTTTTTTATCTAGAATTAGGAATACTATTTTTCAAAACTGTGCAATATTAATATTCAATTCAATGATTTTGCCTTATTTTGATTATTGCTCATCTTTTTTATATGTACGTGCTAATGCTATGAGATGTATATTGAAATGCGATACAAGAAATAGGATTCGATGACAACCCCTCCCCAAAAAGGGGTGTTTTCCGGTCCCTTGGGACATATCACCACACGTTTAAAGTACGAAATTTAATAAATAATCTTGGTTTGTATTATTTGCCAGGATATTTCGGGGATAATTAATCACTCTTTTAACCCTGCGCGAAAAGATATTGATTACGGACAACTTTTCCTTATAGTAACAATGATTTTTTATTTTATATTTTAGAAGATGGATTTCGGATTACTCCTTCTTCGGTTCTATTTGAAACATGAGAGTAATCCGAAATCGATGTTCTAAAATATAACATAAAAAATCATTGTTACTATAAGGAAAAGTTTTTTCAATTAATTTATATATCTAAAAATAACGATGTGGTTTTTATTATAAAAAAGAAAAGTTCACTTAACAACAAAACGGTCGGTCGGGTCGAATATATTTAATAGTAACTATTTTAATTTTATTGTAACAATAAATACAAAACGCCTAGCAAAATTTTGCATGTTTATATTGTTGTTCTTGTCTTTCAAATGAAAATTCCAATATACTAATACCCGCTAATTAATTTAAGCGAATTCGCAAAATACGTTGCAGAAGCGTATTACAAACGTATCACTTTTTTGCTTTGCACTAATACATTCTCAAACTTAAATTAAATATGTGTAGTACAAAAATACCTCGCAAACAAATTTTATTAACATGAGAAAGAAACGACGTAAATATTTCGATTTTGCTAATTTAATAATTTACTCTAATTTGAATTAATGTTATGGGTGGGTTTCTTCTTTTTTTGTAAGACAAACATTTTTCTATATCTAATGCCCGATTTAGATGAAGAAAATGTTTGGTTTGCAAAAAAAGAAGAGATTAATGTATTATAATTTTCGTTTGAATGACAAGAACAAAACATAAACATGCAAAATTATGTTAGCGTTTTTTTGTTTGTTTTTTACCAATTGTTACTATAAAAACATTAAAAATAAATATGATACTATAAAATATACCCGACCCGACTATATTTTTTGATATTTTATAGTAACAAACAAACACAAATACAATAAAAGTATATTATGAAAACCTATACGATGACCGAAGCCAAATGTTATAGCAGAAAAAATCAAATCAAAAGCAGTTTTCCCAATTTTATTTTTGTCACTACCAATTTTATTTATTGTTATAAATTTTATTTTTGTCACACTACTGATAAATGTCAAAAAATATAACATCCAATTATAAGCCGCCAAAAAATTATAGCATCGCCATTTTGGTTTACATAGTCCTTTTTCACTTTAAATAATGGATATTTTTTTATTGCGTGCAGCTCTGTGCAAGGCAAACATTTTTTGCAAGGCAAGCATTTTTCTTCATCTAAATCGGCCATAAACCGGACTTAAATTTTTATATTAAATGCATCAAGCAAATATTTTTTTCTCTACCAATAATGCGGTAAATCGATAATACATTTCTAAAAAGTATTTCTAAATCATACGATAAATTCAGAGCATAGGTTTCTGCACTTCGGCTGTGCCTACCCGTCAAACAAGGTGTTACGTTTGCATAATACTAGCGATGTATTTTATTCATACAACTCTTCGTATGCGTAATACTTTGCTGTTGCAATAACGAAGCAATTATGTCGTTCCCGTCCTGTGATAATTAGACTTTTTGCGATGTGTTAGTAGTTCACCCGTTCCACACGAGTTGCGCTTACGCTGTTGCATTTCTTCGTCTCTTACCTCTTTGCACTGTTTTTGTCTATAAGTAAAATTTAGTTTATAGGCAAAAACAGTGCAAAGAGGTAAGAGACGAAGAAATGCAACAGCGTAAGCGCGACTCGTGTGGAATGGGTGGTTCGTAAACATTTTGCTTAAGGTGATGCAATTATGCTACCTAATTAGTGAAATAATAATGTAACATTTTTAGCAATATGGATTTAATGAAACACTTTTTGCAATTTTTCTTTTCAAAAAAACTAATAGTTTTAAAAGTATTTTACTTTTTATTCTAAAAAAAAATATTAGGCCACAAACTATATTTTTCTAAATCAAACTGCGACGTTAATTATTATTTCCTTAGTTATTTATTTATTAGAAGAAAAAGAACTGAAATCTAAACGGTTATCCTTTCTTTATATTATTCCATTCATATTCAGGGGTGGGATTATGTAAGCATTACGACATTACGAGTTCTCGTAATTATGACTTATTGTTGTTGTTTTACTAGTACAACTTTTGGAGTACAACAGACAACTCGTAATGCTTAAAAAGATTATTTTTAAAGAAAATTTGTCAACATATTTCGAGTTTTCGAAACTCTTAATACGAGAGATATATAATCGCAAACATCTTGGAAGAATTTTGTTCATATAATTCTTCGTAAACGTTACGTTTAGGTGTAGTAAAAACGAAACATTTACATCGTTTCTGTACAAATATTTTATTTAAGTTTGAGAATGTATTAGTGCAAAGCAAAAAACTGGTTCGTTTATAATACGCTTATGCGACGTATTTTGCGAATTCGCTTAAATTGTTTAGCGGGCATGGGTAAGAAAGAAAGGTGTGCTGGATGTTTGTTTTTGTAAAATCTTTTACGTCGTCTGAGGCTAGTATATATTTAATATTTCATATAAAAGTAAAAGTTACTCAAACATGATTTTGACATTTTGAGGCAGCTCAATATTATTAGGTACATACATTGTTGCAAATGGTTCTTTAAAAAGTCACATTGTGTGGAGATTTTATCTCCGTAGCATCACTATCTTTTCTAAAAATTCCATCGGGGGCTTGTACACCATGCCTTCTGATACTTCATTCACAAGTTCAAGTGCGACAATATCGAAAGTGTGAAGTTATTCCACCCGAATTATTTATAAAGGTCCAAATGGATCATTAGTAGTAGGTTAATACATCATAAATTTAAGGTCATTCTAATCTATCAACCAATCAATTAATCCACTCAATGAAGAATTCGATATTAAAACACCCTTTTGAAAAGGCAGTGCGGTTTTAAAAAATTTGATAAGTAATCGTTATATTTTTCTAAAATTTCGTTTCGCGTCGTTTTGCACATGATATGTTATGGGAAAATAACTGGGTTGCCAATTTAATTTTGTTGACGTTGATATTTTTTAACATTTAAATGTAAATCTGTTATTTTATGGGATATCGATTAGTTCCGAAGTTGCTTGTGGCACATCAGCAAAAATAAATACTTTTTTGTGTTATCAGTTGAGTTTTTTAAGTTTACCAGTATTAATTTGCAGTGTTTGTCCTTTTAGATAAATATAGGGAAAAAATCGAAAACAATCCCGAAAAATAAGTTTTTTAAATAATAACAAATTTTTGAAATGTTATTTTAATTCGTTTTATACCTTAGAGGATGGGGGGCGAATGCCCCAAACTCTCGCTTTGGCGATTTGCAAAAATTCCAACATATAGTTCTTAGAAATATGAACATCATTCAACATTTTATGTTCCTTAATAATTATAATTAGACATACATATTTTAAAATCTGAAATCTGAAGCCACTTAGCATTGGATTGTTTTTGGTTGTCTTAATCCGTTGTGTTACAATAAAATCGACTTATGAATTAAAGGGGATTGCGAATTCCAGTTAAATTATTTCCTTTTCATGATGAACTTTAATACCATTTCAGAAGAAATAACGCCCATGGGCCTTAATTCCTAAAAAGGGGAAATTAGGATAAATTTTTTGCTTTTCTCATTGGAATAGGACTTTCGACTTCACCTCAGACTGCAAACTTTCACCTTGAAAATCAAAAAAGTCTTACCACTACTTGGTACACAAGCAACTATATATCTACCAAGAAAAAAATATTTATTTACACATGCACTTCGCAAACGCAATATTCAACTGCTAATTGACCAGTCACATTTGATAGTTTTAATTTCTTAAAAATTCACCTTCATAATTTATAATAAGGCGTATTTTGCGAAAATCGCTTTCTATAATACCAAAATACGATGTTTCATGAAAATGCGACCATATTAGGGTCCAAGTCCGATCTGAAATTTATTTTCCTGAATTCAGAAATTTCGTATATATTGGAAATTTTAATAAATTCATTTATTTGTTATTCGGATTCTGGTCGGTTTTATTTTGATGGTTTTGATTCTAAATGGAACTCATTGAAACACAAATGAAGGTTGGAAAATCAAAATTTTGCTTGTTGAGAATGTTTTGCTCGGAATATGGTTGTGATATGTTAATTTTTCTTTCTTGCTATATTTCTTTGATGGTACTTTCATAATTCAAACTTCCAAAAATCATTTGAAGAATATGCTAAATTTTTAAAGAAATATTTGGTATTCAACTAATCAGCTAGCTAATCGTGAAAGAAAGTGCGATTTATTCTTCTGTAGTATGAGCCAGTTATTCTCATTTATTTCTTGGCTAAAATAAATCTGTTTGGATTCTAGTTAGAATTTGGAAGATTTAAAATTCAAGCAGATTTCTTGTTGAACCCTGTTAGTATAGCATACAATGTATTTGTGACGATACTTTTTTTCTAGTTTTTGAATTTTTTTTTGATAAGAACTCGTATTTTGTACTTTATGTTTTGTGTAAATTATAATGTAGGTAATATTGTATTTAGTTGCACAAGTTTTGAATTTTCATTAAATTACCAAAAAAAAATTATAAATTAATTTTTAACTGATAAGCTTTTAGTCATCATCAATTGCGCACACACAAACACATACATACACTCACAGCCACACACTATGTTTATAGTGATTTGACAGGTCACTCGTTTTCAATCAATTTACTTACCTTGCCTTGCTTTTTTATATTGTACGCTTATATGTAGTTCTTTAAATCCATTTTAAATCATAAATATTGATATAAATTCTTAACATACTTGTAATGTTATAAGTGGTTTTAAAAGTGTTTTCAATATAATTTATGTCAACCATTGTTTGATTAAATGTTTTCAAATATATATAATACACATAAGTACCTTCCAAATATATTCTTGTTTTATTTTCCTTATAATTTTGAATAATTCGCTGGAAGTGTCTCTAATTATAATTAACCCAGAAGCTAATGCCTTCTGGATTAAAAGTTAAAAAAAGTAAAAATTGTAGAACAGTAAGTCACCTTTTACGAGCTTCCCGAATTAGAGATGTCTAAAATAACGAGCTGAATTAAGCAATCTGTTGTTAGTTTCTTAATTGTTAAGTACATACTTCCACTATGCTGTATTTGCCTTAAAAATACATATTCGAATATTAATCTATTTATTTAATATTTACGCATCTTTATCTAATAAAGTAACAAGACTATACCTGTGAAAGCTACAATTAAGATGTTGGAAATTAAAATCAAGTAGTCAAGTTAAATATTTTATAACAACATTTTGTTTGTCTAATTGATATTTTTATCAGTACGATAATGTAATATAATATGTAATGTACAAATATAGAAAATAGTACACTTTATTTAATGTGTTTTCTCATTAAAGGTTAGTTATATGAAAACCTTATATATTATTATAATTTTAGTTTATTTAATCTATTATTAGCTTTTTAAGAGACCGCGTTAAATTTTCTCATAAAAATACCAACAAGAAAAATAGAGCTGCATATTTGTTACTGTTTATCAGCAAACTCTTTAGTAAACATTAGGAAACTCTAATTTTACTAAATTATTTTGCTATTGAAAATTTTGATAATTGATTTTGTATATAATATCGGATCTGTCGTATAAAATGTGTTTAATTTATTATCAAAATTGTACATTACTTATTCTATCCAAATAATATTGGTCTGTTTTCATATTGTACATATTTTTAACCTTTAAGCCTTCTGTTTGCGGACGATCAGTTGAATATTCAATAAGGTTCAGCGTTGAAATGATGTCAAAACAGATTTGTTTAAGCTAAGCCATTTTAAATTGATTAAATTCAAAGCAATAGCATAAATTAAAAATATTTATTTTACTCCACGCTTTGTTTTAAAAGATCTAATTGTTTAAGGTCAACATTTGAATTTCTTATCTATCAAGTTTTTTTTTTTTTATAAAATTTAAGTACTATGAACTATGGTCATTTATAACAATATGGACGTAGTTCCTTCTAGCCTTGAGTTGCCTTGAGGTAAAACATAGTGCATTTTTATAATCGCGCTCGTAACCACGAAGTGCAAATCAACCTCAAAATATGTGTTTTAAAAGAGACAAAAACGTTTTTGATTAGAATTATTCTTTTTAGACAAAATCTAAATTCATTGCAATTTATTTTACTGTCATACGTGAGCTAAAATATCCAGTTACATCTAGTTCTGTTATCTTTAGCAGTAAAACGAATAGCAGTAGTCTAAAATAATCTATTGATAAATTATTTACGGTGTACATCTGATTATACGCACTTAGCTCTTTATAAGAGCTCTACGACAACATAATCATCTACTTGTTATTGTTTTATGTATTTCGAAGATAAAATATTTGTCTAGGGTGCCTATTAATTAGTGTCTACTAATTTATTGAAATAAATTCATTGAAATATTTTTAGATTTCCAATGTACAATAAATTAATGAGATATCAAATATTTAGTAGCTAAGAATTATTACTTTAATTTGTTTATTAAACCTAAGTATCTAGTTTAACTTACCTTAATTTTTCAAATTATTCTTTAACATTTTCTCTAAATTAATTACAGATTTTTCCAAGTATTTCAGCAATGGAGAAAATGGAAGTGGACGATGTCGTCGATTTGAGTATAAGTTCATCATCCGGACGTGATTTATTTACAATAACACCAAACACGGCTCGAGATTTACGGGCGCTTACACAAAATTCGGGTCTTACAATAACACCAGCCCCTCCGCCGCCGCCTCCGTCACAACAAGCGCAATATCCACAATCCATATTACAACACAATTCAAGTAGTAGTAGCGGTATATTGAATGACGAAGGTAAATTAATGCTTCAAAATAAAAAATAATTGATTTAAAATTTTTCAAAGAATTATATTCCATATCAGGGCGTAATCGGCGAGTTCTTCGCCCTCGAACCGAACCTAAGTCATATGCCGAATGTCCGGACATTGTGCTGTTACCAGCCAAAATGAATGGACGACAACAAAATGGAAATATTGATTCTGATACAGATGATGAGGAAATGCCGCCCATCTATCCAATTAAGGTGACTATCCAAAAAAAAAAATTGTGTGTTTTAATGTTATTTTAATCTTTCTCTTCTATTAAAGGAATTGTCAGCAGCTGAAATTTGGGAAAGGGAACGAACTTTACGAAAGTTAAGGGAAGATTTAAGAAACGAGGAAACTAAATTGGTTTTACTGAAAAAATTGAAACAATCGCAACATGTAATGAAAGAAAATCTTGTGGTGACACCAACAAATATACCATCTAATAATCCACTAGCATCAATTCCAAGTGTAGTTAAAGGTTCCTTAAGTGTAACTGCCACAAATGCAGCGCCTTTGCCTGCACATACCAAAAATCGCTCAAACGCTATATTAAGGTAGTATTTTTATAATAATACATATTGCATTAAATGCATTTGAAAATATTTTTTGTTTATATTGTAGAGGACAACCAATGCCCGGTCGTTCAAATAGTGTCCTTCCGCCGCCAAGATCGTCACTACCCGGTGGTGCAACACTGACACAGGGTCCACCACATCGATCAAATCTCTCATTACCGAGGACTGGTTCGAATCTCACAATCACACCATCGGTTACAATAACACCAACATCAGCCCCACCAGTCGGCATTAAGAATCGTAATGTGAGTTGTAAAGTATAAATTTTCCTTTTCTATAAGTAGCTATAAAATTTTATTTCATTATTATGATTACCGATGAATTAAAAAAGTTATATCATAAAATGAAAATAAAATGTTAAGTTATTAAGTTAAATAAATAAAATTAAAACAAACAATTTGCAAACGTAAAATATGCAAGCAGCTTACAATTTCGGATAATTCAAAGGTACCTTTAAATAATGTGAGCAGTTCAGTTTCGATAACACCAGCTCCACCGTTACCTACATTATCGACGAGTGTGAATCTTGTGGAACAGCAGGTAGCAAAGGTTTCGTAATTTTATATTTTATATTACTATGTAATTACTGATACTGTTTATTTTTGTAACAAACATTTTTCTGCATGAGAAAACCACAAAATGTGAAATTCACGTTGTCCTAAATTTAAAATAACAATATTTTCTAAGATTGGGATTTTTTCTTCAATTTTATTTTGCATGATTCTATTTTGGCGAAAAACAAAACAAAAAATTCAAAATTTTCAACAACACTGTAGATTTTATATTTTTTTTTGTTTGTCACGTTTTGTGAACTGATTGAAATTTTTCTTTTTCTTAGAATGATCGAGCAACACCAAGAGACGATGGACAAACACCGGCTCAGCGGCAAGCAGCTGCGAAATTGGCACTAAGAAAGCAGCTAGAAAAAACATTATTACAAGTGAGTAAAGCTCGAATTTTGTTTGCTCCAAAAAGGGTAAAATTTTTTTACGTTTTTTTTTTTTAGATACCGCCACCTAAGCCTCCACCACCCGAAATGCATTTTATACCCAATCCCAGTAATACAGAATTTGTGTACTTGTTAGGATTAGAGCACGTTGTTGATTATTTGACAAGAGATAAGAAAATGTTACAAGGACCTCAGCAACCTTTCCGTTGCGCACAATGTAAGATTGATTTTACACCCGTGTGGAAGTGGGAGAAACAAGGTAAAGGTGGTAATCCCACGTTCCAAAATACTCCGGCTGGTAAAGATCCTAAAGTAATATGTGAGCAATGTGTAACCGGAAATGTTAAGAAAGCTTTGAAATTGGAACACACCAATCGATTGAAAACCGCTTTTGTTAAAGCGCTACAGCAAGAACAAGAAATCGAGCAAAGACTGGCAACCCAAAATAGTCCATCCCCGGTGGATACACATCATCATACAACAACGCCAACACCTAGGGAAGTGGCACCACCTCCTCCCCCGCCACCTGTTAAAACGCCAACTCCAACTCCTCGGCCAACTCCGACACCACCAAGTCAACCAACACCACCACCACCTCAGCCGCATCAGCAGCAAAGTCGGACACCAAGGCTGGAACCAAGTGCTGCGGCGGCAGCAGCTGCTGCTGCTAGTATGTCGGCAAACCCCTATGATAAATTCTCAAATGCCGCTCAACTTAGTGCTCTCAATCTAGGTAATCTAGGTAACCTAGGTAATTTAGCGAATTCACAGGCCAATAATGCTATGCAAGCGTTCCAACAGCAACTGTTTAGAGGTAATCATATTTTATTAGATTTTATTTAATTCATTTAATTATCTACACGTATCATAATTACATTTTTCAGGACTACAACAAGGGCTTGCTTCTGGAAATGTAAATCAAGCTCATATGATGCAATTTACACCATTAATATATTCATATCAATTGGCGATGGCACAAGCCGCACAATCCGTCGGTAAGTTTCATGAATTTTTTTGTTAAATATCAAAATGGTATGTTGGATTTAAGAAAAAATAAATTTTTGTTTTGCTGATAAAACAAAAATATCATTACACATTTGTGATTTGATTGTCGATCAGACAAATAGTAGGGATTTCTCCTACAGATTCCTAGGTTAGAATCGGAGCTAGATATGTTTTTCATTTAATAAAATTGTGGAATTTGGTAGACATTTTATCCACTCTACCTGTTTGAAAAATCTCTTTGACCTTTTAATGACGAGATCACCTCGTTTTCTAGAAAAAATAAAATGTGGGGTGAGATGTTGTAACGTGACTTTCGATTCGCTTTCGATAAGGTTTATGTCCCTTGTTCCAAGAATAAAATTGTACTCTATTTCGCTTTTTCAATTATACATTTTCTGCGAATCATATTTACAATAAGGATCATGCACGAGATTCGTATTTGATTTAAATAAGAAATGGGCGAACCTGATTCAACCCCAAATAAGAACTTTATACTTACTTATTCGTTTCTTTTTCATAAATATTCCATCTGCCTGCGAATTCCAGTCCCATGTCAAATGAAAGTGAGAAATGACCATTTATTTTTATTTCTTCTACTCTAAATAAAAATGCAATCTAATAGTTGAAATAAAACATCAAATCATTTCTCATTATTATTTGTCAAGGAACCGGTATTTGTCAATTCGATTCGAATGTATTCGTCTCTTCGAAGTATTGAAATCTTATTTGAAATAAATCAAATAATAAAAATAATTTGAGTAAGTGAAGCGAATTTTATTGATGCGTTGGTTTGAATGAACCTTGGGGCTATTTGGGAATTCGATTCGAACGTGATCGAGCTTCCGATGTATTAGATTCCTATTTGAATGGAATTAGATTCATTCGTTTCTTATTTAAATCAAATATGAATCTTATACATCGATGACTCGATCATATTCCCAAATAGGCCCCCTTAACTGAAATATTTGTTTAATTATTGGCAGGAAAAATTACCGAATTAACATAAATCTCGAATTTCTATTAGTTTTTTAAACAAAGGTTAAAATCCATCCGCGCGCGCGGAAAGCAAAATTTATACTTTGCACCTCGATGTAATTCGAGATTTTATTTTTCGAGACTCGAATTTGTTTGCCAGTTTTTGTTTTTCTGGGTACCGTGGTAACGAAATTTTTTGTAATGCCACTAGTACCGTGGACAGACCCAAAGTTGATAATCGCTTATTCTAGATGATTAAGTTCTTTCTGCCTGTCACTGCACAATTTTCAAAAAGGAATATTATATTTTCAGGCCGCGATGTGTCTGGTTTTTGTGTCTGGCTACGTTATAAAAATCAAAATAAGTAATTGTTTTGTTACTAGTGCGAAATACTAATACATTTGATTGATAGCTTGTTAATATGTATATATTGATTTCAGGGGTCATATTCTTGAAATTCACCTGAAAAAGTCACCTACGAATATCTGTCAAACTAAATATCGAAATGAATTCATATCAACTCTGAGATAATTGTAAATTGCTGCATCTTGAAAAAATTTCAACCAAAAAGTAGACGAAATTTATCGCATAGTATAGTCGGGGAATTTCATTTTCATTAACGTTTATTTGTCAAATTCAAATAACAATTGATACTTGATAGCAAATATAGTTGTCGTTTTATTCTTTGTCGAGGATTAAAAATAGTATTTTGTGAAATCATATTTATTTTGAATATAGTATATAGAAGTGTTGTGAAATAAAAATGGAGAAAAAATTGCAAGATTAATTTCATATAAAATCATCCTGAATTAATTAAACCAAATGTGGATAATACTTATTACTACGGATGGGACTTATTTGCAAGCCTTAGAAAAACTGGAGAAAGACGAGACATTAAAAACGATATACGGCAAAAATTAAGTAAAAAGGAGGAGGACGGGAATCAACCATTGTTCTAACTGACTTCGAGAAAAGAGTTACCCTTTTAATCGGTGCAGTTAACCTGAGAATATAACCTAGAAAATATTCCTAAATATTTAATCTCACTCCTAGGAATTCCCAATGAATGACAATAATTCAAATGTAGTTTATGATGAGGAACACATGTTTTAGCACGTCCACCAACGACAAAGGTTTCAATAATAGCCGATGAAACTTATTCTATATTAGTGGATCTTTCTATTAATTCGGACTTGGAAATTAATGCAATATTAATGCAACGTTTGTTAATACGCCTCTACCAAGAAGTAAATATTACATCGAATAAAGGTAGCTTTGTATATACACTACCGACAGTAAGTTTGACAACACTCCTATAATTGTTCGTGTATACATTATTCCAACAACCCATTGGAAAACTAGATCTGAATATTTTTGGTAGACCATTGCATTAACGTGTGCTAAACCTTTAAGGTATTAAAGCCTCTGTAATTTACTTTAATCTTGGATAATTATAGTTCTAAAGGAAAATCAACTGCTTTTGGTACTAAACCTAAAAAGGAAATTCGAGGGCCTCTCGAAAAGTCCTTCAACCGAATTACGAATTATTTTAAATTATTTAATAACATCCATTGTATTAACATCCAACGACAACAGGAAACTACGAAATTAAAACTAAACCGAGAAATTGTCCAAGAAAACAACCAGTATGTAGTGTTACTATTACTAGCAAACGGAACAGAAGGCTTACGGCACTCAAAATCTGCGCGCAAATGAACAAGGGCCAATTTGCATGCAACACGACAATAAAAAGATATCTGTGGGAGTCGAATTTGCTTGGACGCACTGCTAAGAAAGTCACTTTTTCGTGCTGCATATCAGAGAAAACGTATTCTGTGCGATTAAACTCCAGCAATGGGGAATAGAAAACTGAGAAAATGATCACTAACGAGTGTAAATTTCAGCTGTTCGCTATAAAAGAAGTTTTCGTAATTCGGAGTGCCGATGAAAAGATCTTGCCCGGTACCTCCGGTGAAGTAAGAAGATTTTTTCATCATAATCTGATTAGCTATCTCTTATCGTTGAACGCGACATTTTCCGTACCAAGGGGATTTTAAAGAAACAAGGCTATAAATCAATTTGACTAGTCCATCAATTAGGTTAATCAGTAGGATTCGTCTTGTAACAGGAAAGTGACCCGAGTCACATATCCTTTTTATGCAGAACATTTCTGGAAAAAAAACTAGCCCGAGTAAACTTTGTAAATATGATTCGGCTGCCGCAATCACCGCATCTGAATCCGATGGAGGTGATTAGGCAATTACACTAGATGCCCCCTTCCTCAATAGAAAATTTATGACAGCATTTGCAAAATACGTGAGGAAGCCGAGGAAGGGCGAAATTTTAGTCCTACTATTTTTTTTAAATGTAATTAATTGTGCAATTTTGTATATTTGTTTAAATAATTTGTTATACTTTTTTATTCTAAAACGATTTTATTTGTAATGTGACCGATGTCTTTTTAGTTGCAGTCGTGTCACTTGAATCGACTACAAGAATATGAATTTTCATGGGACGTGACGTGACTTAAGTCATGTCAACTGAAGTGACACAACTATGGAAATTGGGGTGTATAATTTTAGATGCTATCGGTGGCTGGTAATGTGAACCACATTTTCAATATTCCGTTTACCGTTCTATGTCGCTTCCTGTTAACGTTTGGCGTTGATTGTAGTGACTCTGGAATGCCTATTGCTGTTGTAATAAATGTCGAATCACTTCAAAAATTTTAAAGTAGTATTAACAATGAAAATAATAACATTTCAAATACGCACCTAACAAACAGTAAAACCCTAGATATCTGCCATGTAGCTCTTGCATCACAGGAATTACCTTTAAATTGTTCCAAATGAAGCTGTCTTGGGTGGGGCCAGGATATTTAAAGTTTAAGCTGAGAATTTTCAAACCTTCTCTTATCGAAAATAGAAAATTGTTACTGGATTTTTATCGAAATTAAAAAATTGTTACTGGTCGACTGCATCCTTTATCTATTAAGATTAGTGAAAAATTTCGTTTTTAAAAAAAAAAACGGAGAGGTACACGTTTGAATTTTGTTTTATTAGTTAAGGTAAACAAACGTTAGAAAAAATTTCAGTGCAAAATCTGGTCGACTATCGCCTCAAAATGCGTACCACAAACTAAATTTTCGTTCAAACATATTTTATTCAACTTTTTTCTTAAAATTTTTTTTCGTTTTTAATGTATTAATAAGTGCCGTTTTTTGAAGAAGTAGTCAATCAGATATTCGATTGAACTTTTTCTATCATGTTATCTAACTAACAAAATAAAATTCAAGCGTGTACCTCTTCGTTTTTTTAAAGAAATTTTTATCTAATCTTTAAAATTCAGGATGAAGTCGACATGTAACAATTTTTTAATTTCGATATTCTGTATCATATGAAATGTTGATTTTGAGAATCAATAATTTAGCCGGATATCGTTAGATTTTCTTAAACCACGGCTAGCTCCCAGCAGCAAAACATCTTAGTGATGCACAAGCGCTTGTTAAAGATTTTTAGCCATATAACAACTACATACTATAAATACTTACCTTATGGTGTTCTCTATAGAGTTTAAACTTACCTCTCTCTCTAAACTTAAGCTCAGTGGCACTATTCTGGTTTCCCGATTATTGTGATTTTTTTAGTGTATTTTGGTATTATTTTTTCCAAAGCATACTGTGGCGGTTGATATTTTTTCAAATTTTGCGAAAAAATAATTCCATTTCATAACAATTTTATTGTTTATTTTTCTCTAAAAATTTTGTCGGGAATTGTTTAGTAGGCAGTAATGTTAAAATAAAATGGAATTATTTTTTTCCAAAATTTGAAAAAATACCAATCGCCACAGTATGCTTTTGAAAAAACATTCTAATTCCCAATTCCCCGGGAAAACCAGAATAGTGCCACTGGTGTATCAATTTTTATTCAGGCTAGACAGTTTCATTAATTTTTTATCTGGGGTGACATCTGACATGTTGTACCATCACTTTCGATTCGTTTTTGATAGTATTTTGTCTCTTATAACAAGAACAAAACTGTACTCTATTTCATTTTTTCATTATGATTTTTCTAACGTGATCTCAGCCTTCTATATATCTTCGTGTTTCTTCACATCGATAAGATATACCAAACAAAAATTTTGGTGATGAAGAGTAATGAATAAAAGTAGAAATAGAAGGTTGTTTTATTCGAGCAATCTGAGATAGCTTTAGAAAAGCAAAATTTAAAAAGTGAAATAGAGTACAATTTTGTTCTTATTATAAGAGACAAACAACTATAGAAAACGAATCGAAATTGATGATGTCTGTTCAAAAGGATTTTGTGGCTGCCCTTCAAATTGGCTTATTTTCATTTTTACTTGCTTGTTCAAGGACAAAATTGGGTCAAAATACCTCTAGCACACCTATTCCAGCCATCTCCAAACTATTAATGTTTTGTACACTGTTTTTCGTAATAAACTTTCAAAACATTAATATACATATGAGTTTTATACATAGATTTATTTACAACAACCGCAGCATCAATTAAATGATTGTTTAACAATTTGGTTTTCCTACTATGCGAGTGGCTATTTGTAAATAGCTTATTCACTCGCAATAAAATATTTCTTTACTTCTATGTGGGCCTAGTCGACGAAGTTTTCGTCGTTATTATCAATACTAATTACTACTGATTAACAACCCAGACATTTTGATATTTATATATTATTTATATTTTTATTTAATATATTATTCACGTTATAAATGTCGAATTATTATTTTTTATTTAATTGTAATGCAATAATCTTACATTGATGGCTTGTGTTTTATCACTGGTTTTTCCTTAACGACTTTTTTTATTCTTCAAATGTTTTTCTTTATATAGAGGTAATTGTTTTAATAAAATTATAAGGCAGCGCGAAGCTAGCGACACTCTTTGAATATTATTTTCTGGTACTAACATTAAGTGTCTATTAAGGGAAACAAATTCAGTTACATAAGATACGAAATTTTGTATTGAAAATGGAATATATTATATTCCCTTCACTGTACATCATATTCTCAATTTCCCATGTATTTTTCATTTGATTTGACTTCGTTTTTGTATTTTCGGTGTTTTATTTACATATACATATGTAAACTCCATTCATAGCTTAGCTAAATTTGTTTGGTGAGGAGAAGAGAAAGAAAACATTATACATTATGTAAATAGTTTTGTCTATGTTTATGATTTTAATAGATAGTATACACAAATACATACATATAATACATATTTACTATTAAATAGATTTTTTATGCATCGAATTACTTATGAATAGAGAATTGGAAACGTAGAAAATATTTCATTCATGGTTTTATCTAATTTTGTGCTACTTTTGCGAAATTTTATTTATTTTTCCTTGCATTCAAAATATTCAAATAGTTTGTGCAGGCTAATACCGTAACATAATCCTCTGTTTTTATTTTAAATAAATTAAATAATCTAAGCTTTTTATTTCAATACAATTTAAAAATGAAAGTTTAAAAACCACCAAATTTTGATTTACAAAAAAAATAAAAACATTTACCATTTTATTTAGTAGATGGGGTATTTATATTATATAGGTATTTTAGATGATACACACCCCCACGGCATTTCACCATATCCACCTTCATGTTTCACTGCTAAAATATACAGAACCTATATTTATCTCGCGTTCCTACCATGGAAATTTGCACTTCGTAAAAGACCTCATAAGGTTTCGGCATGAAATTTTCAGCGATAAAGATTTTTCTACCTCAACTGCACTCCCATCATTTGGAGTGAATATTTTCCTGGAACTTGAGTTGGGTTTATTTTAATCCTGCCACTTCGATTATTTCGTTCGAGAATATGTTAGATTATTGCATAACTGTTTATTCGAAACTGTATATTTTGATGTTCAACATTATATCAGCATAACCGAATAAGTATTTCCTAAATCAAAAATGTTACAATCTAGAAAAAAAAAATTTAAATCCCTTCAGCGCGGGCATTTTAAATTAACAATTCCTGATACTTTTTTGACAGAATGTACAAATTTTTTTTTTTACATTTTAAATATATGTATATAAAAAAATTATACAGTTACACCTATGCACAGTAATTCACAAATAAACTCACACACCGAAGCACAGTGGAGGAAAATATTGTTGTGTGAACATTTGGCCCCACTCATACCCATCCCGAGCTTGCTCTTCATGCCCTTTACCAAAAGATAACTATTTGTACTCTTCGCCAAGAAGTAGTTGCCACTGACTACTTGTATGAAAGATATATTAAATGTTCATTTAATAAAGAGATACAATTTAAACAAATAAAATAAGTAAATTAACAAAAAATCGTGTTTTCAGTTGTTCCGAATCGATTGTAGTCGCAGTTTCTAAGAAATATTCATCCAGTCCGATAACGTTAGATAAATTCGATGACAAAATTGTTGCTGTTAATTATACGCTATACTTTTATCCTGACGATATACCCTGCCATTCAAGCATGGCAGTCTATAACAGATTTGCGGACACTTTCAAATGTAATATTGTTCTAATTCTTCAACCGAAGGATCGTAATTTTATTTTTAGAGATTTTAACATACAGATATTGTGTAGTAGATTTTCGGCTGATTGAACGTTGATGGAAAACTTCATCTCTGAAATATTTTCATTGGATTTAAAGTAATGTAACAATGTTTAGAATCTGATTAATAGTGGTAATGTATTGTAACTGGTTTTTGTACCGTTTGACCATGATGAGGTGACAGTTTCCGACTTTCTGCTGCGAAGAGAACTATAGAGGTATTTGCATTATTTCAGTTTTACCAAAGCTTTTTGAGTAACTAGTTAAAGAGCAATTTTGGTTTCATGTTAAGATATTCATTTCTAACAGACAGCATGAATTTTTCGCTGGTAACTTGACTACATGGATTGTAACTTTTTGCCAATTGATTAGGTTTTATCTGGAATTTAGATAGCAAATGGTAAAAATTGGTATAGTTTTACTTCAAGAGTGATTGATGTTTCCTCAGGAGCCCATCAAGGTAGTCATTTGGCTCCATGCTCTTTAGAATTTTCATAAATGATGTGGTAAATTGTCTGAGCAACTTCATTTTAATTTATGCGGACGACATTAAAATGTTCAAAATTGTTTCTTGCACCAATGATGCAATTGACTTTCAATCTAATCTGACAAACTTCAAAGCTTCGTGTACATCGCATAATTTAACGCTATAGATCTCCAAATGTAAAACAATGTGTTTTACCCGATTACGCTCATCCGATAGTTAAGTTTACTTTTTTGGCGGTTGCATTATTGAAAGTGTTGATAAGTTTAAAAATTTAAGTATAACTTTTAATTCGAATCTATCGTTTCATAAGCACATTGACGGTTGCATTTCTAAAGTAAATTCTATGCTTGGGTTTGTTAAAAGGTTTTCAAAGATTTTTAGGATTCTTGTGTGATTTAAACTTTATACATCTCGTTTGTTCGTTCTGTTGGAATATGGTGTTGCCGTATGGAATCTGTTATATCAACGCCACTACATAAAAAGCCATGACACAGAAATGTGTGGTAGTATGTGTTAAGGGGATAAAGATTTTTATTTTCCTATGAAACGTAAACAAAATACTATGGGATTTTCAAACACATTTTTTTATATCGTCTCTATTTTCAATTTAAATAAATATTTTTATTTACAAATATAAATAATTTGATATCAAATATATTGAAATGTAAATTGTGAACAATTTTGATTGAAATTAATAATCATTTATTAAGTAATTTTGCATTTTTATAAAAATATTTGTTTCTCAAAACATCGTCGTGCTTCGTGTTCCTCTAAACATTTCATTTTAATAACAAATTTATTATGATTAGAGGAACACGAAGCATGTCGATGTTTTGAGAAACAAATATTTTTATAAAAATGCAAAATTACTTAATAAATGATTATTAATTTCAATCAAAATTGTTCACAATTTACATTTCGATATATTTGATATCAAATTATTTATATTTGTAAATAAAAATATTTATTTAAATTGAAAATAGAGACGATATAAAAAAATGTGTTTGAAAATCCCATAGTATTTTGTTTACGTTTCATAGGAAAATAAAAAAATTTATTCCCCTCTTTATATTAGTGATTTGACTTTTTTAGACTGATGTCACGGCTATTTATGTAGTGGCATTGGTTATATATTACCTATACTCAGATCGCATAGAGAGAGAGAGAGAGAGAGAGAGAGAGAGAGAGTAAAAGCGATTTTAAATGTCAGCTCTACCAAGGCTACCTAGAGATGCAAGCCTGCATGCTTTCATACTTCCAGCGTATCGAGGTAGATGCAAATTAATAAATATATAGCCCTCTTTATTCGTAGAGACACATTTAAGAAATTGATGTTATTAATACATTTTGAAATATTTTAATGATATAATTATATTAAATTTCTTTAATAATGTAACCAGTTTGTTATAAGTAAATAAACAATTAAATAAGTTGGTGATAACTAAATAAATAAATAAATTCAAAGATATTCAAGAATTTAAAAAGAAAGTTAAAAATTACAAGTAGTTGACTACTGAAAAACGCGTGTCCATTTTCACAACATTACGAGCAGTTTACCACATATCTCTGCCGGAAATTAAGTTCAAGTATTTTAGTTTGACCCAATAGGATTTTTAAAATAATGGAAAAGGGTGAAGATGGGATGTTTCTTCAATTTTAAGGGTGTCCCGCATTAAACAACGTACACATTATATTTTGACGTAACATATAGCACACAATCTAAAGGAATTGAAAAAATATTTCCGTTAAAATCGATTTCAGTGTAAAATTATAGAAGTTGGCTGAACTAATAAAGCTTTATTCAAAACTGCTTAAAATATTGCTTCAAAATTGTTTGTGCATAATGCATATTAAAAATTAAGACAAAACAGCAGAAGATTACAAGACACGACCTCGAAATGTAGAACTACATACGCCTATGGTTTAAAGTAAGAGGGCACATAGATTAGGATAGTTTGATCGTTTCATTCAAATTAAATGGTGTTGGTCGACTAAAGACCGTTTAACTCTTACCGAGTTATAAATATTAAAACAACGCGCGATCCGGCGACCTAGAAATGAGAAAAATATTTTCCGCGATTTTCAAAAATAAAAATTGTTATAAAGGGATCGTCGAACCGCGTGTAATGGTTTTTGTCCCATTAACGGCCATTCATCCATTATCGAATTATAAATAAATATGTACATAAGTATATAAGGAAACAAAAAACAAGGAAGTAAAAATGTTCCTAAAAGCAAGAGAAGTAAATTTGTTTGTTTGTTTTGTTTTTGAATTTTTTTGTTTAAAGAGCAGATTCAGCGAAGGAAATAAATATTCAATTTCAAATAAAGAATTTCATTCTGTTTATAAAAAAATTTGTTTCCCTCGGTGGGCACCTAATGTTAGTTTTATTTTCGGCCGTACACATTGTTTGTGCTGTTATTGAATTTCACACTACGCAGTTTTGATATCGTGCAAAGGATGTCGCTCAAAGTTTATGTGACAAAAATTTCGAATACGTTTTGACAGGAGCCAAAACGGCATATAATTTTGACAATTGTAATTGCGCGCGTACATTTCACCTGCTCTCCACTTGCCATTAACATCGAGTTATACCATTAAAATTCGAACAGTTTCCAGTGGAGACACGAAATTGCAACGACTTGCCATATGTCATACAATCATTTGCTGCCAAGAAGGCATAACTTGATTGTGTACCAAAATTTTACATTTCTTGGCTGGATTCAAAAACATGGCTACCAGTTTCGAATGGAAGTTTTCTAATTTGTAATTAGAAACTTTTTTTACAAAATTTTTTGTTCCACAAAAAAAATAAATTTTTGTTGAGCTATTTTTAAATACATACTTAAAAATGTGGCAGCCAAAAAAGAATCATTAAAATACATATACGTGTGACGATCTCTTTTGCAACAATTTTTGCACAATTTCTTTCAAATATCAACGATGCCATTTTTTATATTTTTGTTACGAGTTATGGTAATTGTAATGGTAAAATTTATGTCAGGTGGAGTAGCCGGGGGTTTGCTGGACAGAGCTACTAGATAGGGAATTCAGAATTTATAGTTAAAACGATTAGAGTAATGTTGTAGTTATTTTTATTTTACCGTTGGTTAACAATTTTATCAACTAAGAGATTTGTGTTGCGTCGACTTTGTCGCCGCCACACTACTAATTCATTATAAAAATGAATATAGAAAGAGAAACCGGGAAACTTTTAGCATTTAATTGCTACTTTCCAAATGAAATTACCATCAGCTACTAGTTGCATTCGAATTGGCAACTTTTCGAAATAAAATAGCAAAAGACTAAATTTAGGAATAGGTTTCAAAATTTTTTTAATTCATCGGCGGAATTATTTAGTGTAATTGTTGTTGTGAGCTTCTCATTGAAATACGGCTATTAATAAATAGAACAAAAAGAGCAAATTTTACAGTTGTATATAATCAAACCTACCGTATCTAAAAATAAATACAAGTAGACAAAAGGTGAACTTTAAGGGCCTGGAAATTATAATAGGCTCAAGCTGTAATTTCTGCTTATTAAATTTATATTAAGTTCTTAACAATTTTCAGATTAGAATCTGTTGGTTTTTCTCTTAATTTTGCTATGCCAAATTGCCAAATTTAATTAGTGTTTTTGTTTCATTAATTAGCAGGTAAAAATCCAAGCATACAGGATATTCAGCGAGCGGTCGAATTACAAAGACAATATCTATTAGACATTCTACCGTCTCAAGCACCTGGACCGAGTAACAATCGACAAAACAATTGGAAAACGTAAATTTAAATAATACAATTGTTTTTTTTTAAATTTAATTCATTTCTTTATAATTGAATTTTAATGATTCTATATAAATATAAATACATAAACGGAAAAATGTTATTTTAGAATAAAAAAAAAAATGAATGGGAAAATGAAAAACATTTTCATTAAATATAAATACTATTATTAATAATTTTTTTTTTATTAATTTTAAATAATTTAAGTTTTCTAGAAAAGAAATATTGCTATTATGAACTAAGGTTGTTTTTATTTTTTAAAATAATCAAAATGAAATAAAATATTAATTATTTATAAGTAAATCAAAATAAATAAATAAAAAATTAAGTTAGTTTTTATTTTTAAGTATATAAGTTAAACTTTTTTTGTTGTTTTTCCAGCATGCACTCGCCGTAGTTTTGTTTAAGCATTTTATTTTTATCATGAGAAAGAAACCTGAATGGAATTAATAGATTTATACAGAAATATGACGTATAATTGATATTGTTAATGTTTTTATTATTTTTTTATTACTTGTAATTAATTTGTTTTTTATTGGAACACAAGTTGCATTTTCTCTTGAAACTAGTACACAGATTCTATTTAGCCCTGATCGCCTCTAGTTTATTCATAATTCATTTAATTATAACAACACAATAAAATAAATCTGATTGTATTTTTGTCTCATTAAACCACGATTTATAACATAATAAAAAAAAATAAATAAAAATAATTGGTAACCATATTAAAATATGTCACATAAAAATAATTCATATACATCTTATATTTATATTATATAAAACAAGTCAGTTTATTGGTCGTTTTTTGTTCTGTACTTCAAAATACGATTTAATTACACAATCAAAATATCCCTTATCAAATCAAAACAATAAAATTCAGTATCCTAAAGTAAATGTGTGTGTAAAAAATTTCATGGATTATACTTCTTGGCTACTTTATATTTATTAGTCAGTGAATATGAAGCGCGCTAAAATACAAGATCTAAATTTAATTTTTTCATGAAATATACAAAAACAAATATTGATATAAAAAAATGCTTTTTTTGCTAATAAAAATGAATACAAATTAAATTAAAAAAAATTAAACGTAAAAAAATAAATTAAATTTATTTTTTGAAATTATTGTAATGTGTGAACAAATAAAAAAATTGTAAATTATTAAATTTGAGAATGTAAAAAAAATAATATAATTATTTTGTACTTTGTATTTAAATGTAAATTGCTTTTTTGAACCGAATGCACAAAATTACCTTTGTTTTGTATTATTTGTAGTACTATAGGCAAAAAAAACCCATTTAATCTAATTTAAGCTTTTTTTAAAGAAAATTTTAAAACAAATACAGACAGTTGCAATTTCATAATAATGATTATTATTTATTGTATAATTTTGAATTGATGAAAATAAAACAAAATATTTTAAATTAAAAAAAAGGAAAATTTAAAAGCAATAAAATTGAATGTTCAATTAAACACTATGCTTGAATTTGCGGAATATTTCCAACTATTTTCATGTTCCTATCATAAACAAAATTCTATTTTTTCACAAATCAACTCTAAGGTTGGTTAATTTGTATAATTGGCCGAAGAATAAAGGTAGGTTGAATAGAATTACGGGGTCTGATCAAATACTGGTTCTCGGAATATATATTCTCGGAAAAATATTACAGAGTAAGAATTACTTTGCTTAATAAAATGCGTCATAATTTCAAAGATCATCATCGTCAATAAATGTTTATTCAAAACAGAAAAAAAAATATTTTTAAATTCTTTATCAATTTTTTTTTTTAATTCATTGTAATTAGAATTAAATTGTTAGTGCAAGAGGATTGTTCAAAAGCTTTATAAAAATGTTTAATCAAAAAAATTTTGCTCTTCTCGTAATTTTTGTTAGTTTTGACCTAAGTGTTTGTTTCCCAAATATAAACTATTTGAAAGTAAGTGATCTATTAATGATAAATTTAAAAAAAAAAAAACTTAATAAAAATTGTTTCTAGGTTCCGGTTAATAACGATAAATTATCGTATAATAACGCGGACACGAATCGTGGAAAACTAATGTCTGACACGGAAATTGTATTGTTCGATGAAAATCATATCGATTTAAATGTAATGCGTGACAAACGTGATTTAGATTTTAGTTTTGAAGCTGAAACCGATGGTGATGATACACAATTATCGGCTGAAGCAATTGCCAATTTATTTAGTAGTAAAGATGGTAAAACAAAAGTTGATGGCTCAGCGTCGTACAATCAACGATTCAATGATTTTAATGGTAACAGTAATCCAAGTTTCAAAGGAAGATTAACATTTAAACTCTTTTATTAATTATTTTTCTAGGTGATTCTAGTTCATTTAAATTATCTTTAAAAATTAGATTTTTGTAGAGTTTCTAAATTAATATATTTATAAAAATTATTTTATAAATTTGTACGTAGTCTCTACGTTGTATGTAAACAAATTTTGATAACATTTGACCTGTTTTTTTTTCAGAAAATCTATCACAGCCTTGAATGTTATATTTCTATATTTCTTATTTTGATTTGTGAATGAATAAAAAATTATTTATTATTGGAAAATTATATTGCATTTCCTGATTATATATTTCTTAACTGTCGAACAGATAAAGTCCAGTTTGCCCATTTGGTCTATTTAAATAAATTAAATTTATATTTACCGGTTGACTTAGGCCATAAAGCAAAACGTAACCAGTTTTATATAAATTGACATTTCAAAATATTGTTTCTCGGGTAAAAAATCATTACAGCCAACGTAATAATAATAAAGTAAAAATAATGTAGTACTAAATTTATCCAATCTGACATTTTGAAATATTTCGACAAAGGTCACAAAAATAATCTTGTGACAAAATTGTTTGTATTATTTTGTTTACTTCGATAAACTTTATTAATTCCAATTTAGTATTTTGATAAAAGTGTTTAGAAATCTGTGTTAACAATGGCGAAAATGGCATTTCAGCACCAAGCGGGCACCGCTATGGAATGTTTAAGTGTAAGTAGTCAAAATTCCTCCTATTGTGTTTACTATATTCTCCACCCATTTATGTGAATTTATTTTTGAACAATCACACAGATTCCTATAACTCTGCACAAGGAAAAAGATTTCGATGAGGATGGCCGAGAAGTACTGAAATGTGGTTTTAAAATTGGAGGTGGTATAGATCAAGATTATAAACAAAGTCCTCAGGGGTATACAGATTATGGTATTTATGTAACTGAGGTACACGAAGGTAGTCCAGCCGCAAAAGCTGGTCTTCGGATGCATGATAAAATTCTGCAATGTAACGGGTACGATTTCACGATGGTAACGCACAAAAAAGCTGTGAGCTATATTAAGAAAAATCCTGTTTTAAATTTACTTGTTGCTCGTAAAGGGGTAACATCAACATAGACTTAAACCGGACATCCGGAAACACAAAATATACACAATAGAAAGAGAATTATATCGCTAAAATATAATACGTTGGTATCACATCAACAACGAATACCTCCAAAATGATTACCTCTTTAACAAACGCAAACTAAATATTTATATAATATAGCACAAATTCTCTACAACAATTATGAAAAAGTCCCAAAGACGAGAAATTAAATCAAAAACCTAAAAAAATAACTTATCATGCGTGTCAAATCAAATCAATCCCCCATTAGAATAATCTTAATTATTAATTGTATCAAAAATTAATTTTAGAAATCAAAAAAGTACTACAATTTAAACTCTCTAAGAATAAGAAAAAAAAAAAACTAAAATAAAATTAGAAAATAATGTTGTAAACTTGTAATATGTAGATAAAAAAATGTAAACGGCTGCTCTCTATTTTCCAAAACTCGTTACATTCATTAACGGAAACGAACAAATTAATTCGCTTATTTTTGTTAAATAAATTGTATGTATAGGCTCGTATTTTATATATAAATGTTACATGGTTTCGATATTTTATAACCGTTTTAACTATTAAATAATTAATTAATTTGTGATTGTGTATTGCAGCTAATTAATCGCGTATTCCAGATTTTATTTTCTGTATCGAATATTGGCACTAGTAGAACTATTAAAACCGGGCGCCTTAATATTTAATATTTGCAGTATTTACAACTTTATATATTTTGTTTTTTTGTGTAAATAATTATTAATTTATATATTACGTTTTTTTATAATTAATTCAAACCGCACATTTTTATTTTTAAATCAAATTCAAAGGTTATATATTTTATAATTTAGATTTTTTATTTACGTTGAATTGTATTAATATTATCCATTCCATTTCAATTTTGAATTCATATATAATTATTGTAAAGATTGAGTTTAACTTATATGTGATAAATTAATTTTGATTATTTTTGAATTTTATAAAATGAAATAATTGTTTTCAATAAAAAAAATTTGTAAAAATAAAAATTAAATTTTTATTGTTTTTCTTATACAATTTCGAACAGTTATCTATAAAATGTGTCTCGGCTTAAGTCGGCTAGACAAATTGTTCGAATCGTATATGTATGCAAAATCTATTACATTATTTTTGTATTATCGAAAAAATTGTGTGAAGTGACAGTTCATAAATTTCTTAAAAATCGTCCAATTTTTATTAAAATTATTTAATAACAAGCAATAAATAAAATAAAATGTCCCGTGTTTTAAAAGCTGTAAGTAACCAATTAACTTAAATTTATCGAAATCAAATAATTTTGATTCCTAATAAATTGAAACGATAATGACATAACAAGTTGTAACATAACCTCTATTTAATGGCCTATTTTGGTTCCAGACAACTGGCCTGACCGGATTAGCAGTTGCCACCAATCCTCATCATACATTAACTTCTCTTTATGGAAAAATTCTTAGAGCTGTTTCAAAAATGCCTGAATCGGCCGCATACCGTAAATATACTGAACAAATAGTATCAGAACGGGCAAAAATTGTTACAACCGTAAGTTTTCTATTTATCTAGTAAAATATTTTAACTCTGTACATTCATACTACAAAATCAATCTTTTAGACCGCTAGCGTAAAAGAGATTGAAACTAAAATTGGATGTGGGCAAGTTGAAGAATTAATTGTACAAGCTGAAAATGAACTAACATTAGCTAGAAAAATGTTGGGATGGAAACCATGGGAATCACTCGTTAAACCAGCACCGGCAAAACAATGGGATTGGCCACCAGCACAAATTTCGTCACAACATTAATATTATGGTGTTGTTCAAATTGTATAAAATTGATTGTGTGTAGAAAGAATAAAATTGAGTATTGATATAAACTCAGTCAAATTGTATTTTTTTTTTCAAATAGGGTTTCGGTTGTTCGATGATTCTCCTGAAGCACAGAAAAGTAAACTATGTATTAAAATTTTAAACTTATTATTATCTCAGACAAAGCTAGCCAGCTTCTATCACATGTGAATTAAAAAAATTAACTTTTAAATATAGAAATTATAAAGCTAAACTAAATCATCATAATACAGTTATATTTAATTTAGTGAAAGAAAACTCCGCTTTTCGTTTAATTTTGTTTTCACTTTATTTCATACTTAACTAAAATTAACTTATTCTAATACAATACTTGCTTATGAACTATTTTATCATCTTATTTTTTGGTGAGTAGATTTAAATATTCTTTGGGTTTCATTGTTTCCTACTCTAGAAGAAGCTAGCTACGTATAACTGACCGTAAGAAAAGCATGATTCTTTTAAATTAGGTAATACTACAATATCTTAACGTTTGTCCTTATGACTTTTTTATAGTCATACCACAGAAGAAAGATTAACTGGTTGTATTCTGTGGTCATACTAAATGCTAATCTGACGTAAAATTGCAGTCTTTTGAATTGAAACGGTAGGCGGTAGATATGAGCGGAATCCTCGGAATAACTAGGTACTGTTTTTACTTTATCTTTTCCTGACATTATTTTTACTTCAATTATATATATTGTTTGATAACTGTTCCACCTTCATTCTTGTTCCATTTCGTTCATTCAATTCGGTGGCCAAATTAAAATTTTCATTTGCATCAACCGTTGAATCTATTGATTTATATAAGCTGTGTTTTTTTATTCGCTCCCGATAGCTGATATCGAACGCCGTCATTTTTCTATGCCTAAATTTAAATTTGACGCGCTATTTATTGGTAAACTAAACTTATTTAACATCACACTATCATTTTTAATTCAATTGTTTAGCGAAAACTTGATATAAAAAATTTTTGGCTCTATCTATTTATACGGAGCGCTATCGCGAGCCACATTTTATAAGACGGCTCTCGATAGCAGCTATCCAGGATGTTGCCAGGAGACATGATGGAATCGACATCATTCACGACGCAAAACGAAGTCATCAATCAAATTCGGAATAACTTCAAAGCCGTGCAGCCGTCTCCACCAGCCCGGCATACCAAAAAACCGAACATTTTCATCTTCAAGGAACTCAAGAACTGTTCACATGTTCTAATCCGTACAGACGCTGTGCGTAAATCACTGCAACCTCCGTACGAAGGTCCGTACCGTGTAGTCCACCGAGCGGAAAAGTATTACACAGTGATAGTTAAGGGCGTCGAATCCAACGTGTCAATAAACCGGTTGAAACCATGTTTTATCGAAAATAAAGAACAAAATAATCATGGAAACAACGGCCAAATGAGCAATGCGACTCCAAATGACGTTAACTTTCGCCATAAACCAATTCGGCTGATGAAGCCTCGAAGTCATCACGGAATGCGGTTCTCAAACCTAGCAATACAAGCGGTAATGTCTTGGTCCATTGCTGATTGTTGACACACCTTATTGCTGCTTTTAGGCTGCGGTGCCATCTCTCTACCATAACCGTTGCATGCAGGGTTGTAAGATGTCGTGCGTTTACGCTGGAATCCTATTACGTTAGCCAGACTGTTGAATAACTCGGATTCGGTTTGAGCCCTTCTGTCGGAGACGATAACCGAAGGCACTCCGAATCGACTGATCCATGTTTTCAACAGCGCGTCGGCTACTGTTTCTGCCTTTATGTCCGGAATCGGTTTGGCTTTCGGCCACCGAGTGAAACGATCTATGATCGTTAGGCAGTACCGTTGATTTTCGGACGGCCCTAATGGCCCGACGATGTCAATGTGAATTTCCGTAAAACGGTTGCTAACGATTGGATAATTTTGCACCTTTGACAATTCATGCATGATTTCGCCCATCGACGTACTTCGATGTTTAGTCCTGGCTAAACGAATTTTTTTTCGAATGAGCTTGGTTGTGCTTCGAACTCCTGGGTGCGCCACGTTGTGATATGTTTCGAATACTTGACGTCGAAATTTTTTGGGAACATATGGCCTAGGAGTACTTGTTGACATGTCACAGAATAAAAATTTGTCCGTTCCGACGACTGGCATCTTGTGAAATATTAGGCTTTTGTTCTCGATAATTGTTTCGAGTTCGTCGTTCTCGGTTTGTCCATCAGCCATGAGCTAATAGTCTATACTGCCTGGAATTGTTAACGAATCGACCCGTGACAGGGCGTCCGCCACGACATTGTCCTGCCCGGCGATATGTTGTATATTTGTAGTATGTTGCGCTATTAAGTCCAAATGGCTACGTTGACCCGGCGATGCCTTGTCTAGGTTTTGAATTAGCGCGTATGTAATCGGTTTGTGATCGGTGTATAGAACGAATTCTCGCTCATCGACAAATTGCTTAAAATGCTTAATAGCTGCGTACGCCGCCAACAACTTCCTATTGTACGTGCTGTAGTTTTGTTCTGCTTTTGTAAGTCTTCGAGAAAAAACTTAGTGGATACCAGCTTCCGGATACATTTTGTTGCATGACCGCTCCGATAGATTGATTAGACCCATCGACCATTATAGCTAGTCTGTGAACAGCGGATGGATGAGCTAGCTGGACTGCTTCGGCTAGTCGTACCTTGTAACGTTCAAACGCTTCATCTGTTTCCTCATGCCATATTATTTCGCTGTTGTCATTTTTCTTCCGTCCCTTAATAAAATCGTATAATATTGCTTATTCTTGAGCCGCGTTTGGAAGAAATATCCGGTAATAGTTCATCATGCCTAAAAAACGTTGTATATACCTTTGGTTGTGGTTGGCCGTTTGAAGTTTACAATTGCTTCCACTTGTAGAAACATCATTGTTGAAGACGTAAAGCAAAGTGCTCTTTGTTTATTATTTCAGTTTTTACACTTCTCTAGCACTATGTTTACAATGTTGCTATACAGCACAATTATTATTCAGCGGTTTCAGCGTGACATCCCCCTTATTAATTTAAACAAATACACCCTATGCCCTCTTTTTTTTTTTTTTTTTTTAAATTTCAATTAACCCGTTAGTTCAATTAAGGTTTGTTTTTAAAAACTACTTTATAAATCTAATCGTTGTGGTGGTTTTATAATTCTTCCATACCTTGTTGTAACTGTATGCCGGGTGGCCTCACCGTTAGTTGATGTTGGAGAGTTATTCAACTGAGATTGCATCCTCGGCTGGATACTATTATTGCTTGTTATTCGAAATGTGCCCTCGTGATCTGGTATGCTTGAAGTGTTTGGACTGCTATCTACGGCTAACTTGCGTTCCTGTTTAATTTATGCTTTCGTTTTATGAATGTGAATAGTGTTGCGACGATATGATTTTCCGTTGTTGGCACGAATATTATATGAACGAGGATAATCCGTAGAGCTTTCAACTGTTGCTCCGATCCATTTACGGTGACCAACCTGTACACGAACTTTTTCTCCAGATCTAAATTCTTTAGAAACTTTTGTTTTGTGGTCAGCATAAACTTTTTGATTTTTTCGAATTCTTGTCAACTCTTCTTTAACGTCATACTCAACAATTTTGGGTGTTAATTTTGTTACGGAAACCGGTAACATCGATCTGGTATTTCTACTCAACAAACGTTGATTAGGCGAACCTAATTCGTTGTTTCTCGGTGCGTTGCGATAATTTAACAACGCCAAATGTATGTCTGAGCTATCCTTAGCACTGTACGTATCGCTCACTTAATCCGTTTGATCTTGGATAATAAGGCGATGATGTGCGATGATTTATCGACCAGTCTCTCACAAAATCTCTGAATTCTTTGCTGGCAAATTGGAGTCCATTATCACTTTCGATAGTGACTGGTATACCGTGCACAGAGAACCAGGACTTGAGCTTCTTGATGACCTCACCAGTTATGCTATACTTCAATTTTTCAAAGTCGAAGAATCCGGAATAACTATCGGCCAGTAACAAATATTCTTGTTCCTGGAAATAGAAAATATCTACTCCTACTATTTCAAACGGTAGACTGGGAACTTCCTTTAGCATCAACGGTTCTTTAGGTTTTGATGGTTGCATAGACTGGCAGATGCTACATTTGCGTATATATTCGACGATATCATTACTCATACCTTTCCAGTAAACGTTTTCACGTGCCAATCTGAGACACTTTTGCTCACCGAAATGGCCAGAATGAATACTGCGTAATATGCGCGGTACTTGATCTTTTGGAATGATTACTTCTGTTCCTTTGAACAAAACTCTGCCATAGTACGAGATTCTGTCCCGAAAATTCCAATAATGCTTTACATTAGCAGGTACTTCTTTTTGGTTGTTTCTCCATCCGTTCAGTACCACTGAAATTAAGCTTTGAAGTTCTACATCTTCTTCCGTCGAAGAAATCATGTCTTTAAACGCTTTATTTGTCATGTTCAATACTATATGAACCTGTAACTCCTCTTCATCTGGATCTATGCTGTTCTTGCAATCCCGACTTAAAGTGTCTGCGATATAAAGACTCGTCCCTTTTTTATAATTTATGTTTGGTGAATAAGGCATGACGTCAAACAAGATTCGTTGCAATCTTTGTGGTGCCGTATGAATTGGCTTTTGGAAGATTATTTCCAAAGGCTTATGGTCAGACTTTATAGTCAGCCTCTTACCGTATATATATGAATGGAATTTCTGGCAGGCATATCGTATAGCAGCCGCCTCCTTTTCTATCTTTGGATAGTTTAGCTGGGCAGGAGTCAACGCCTTTGATGCGTATGCGACTGGCTGCTCATTTTGCAGACGTACGGCCCCAAATCTTTTGCTGCTTGAATCTACTTGCAATGTGACCTCCGCCTTAGCGTCAAAAACTTCAAAACAGGCGTTGTTGAAAATTTTTACTTTAGCACTCGAAATGCCGCCTCCTGTTCCTCCGTCCACAAAAATTCTACATTCTTGTGCAATAGCGCTCGCAATGGCTGTGTTATACCGGACAGATTTTCAATGAATTTGCCCAAATATGTGGCCATTCCTAATATTCTTTGCAGTTCCTTTTTATTAGTAGGTTCCTTCAGATTATTGATTGCCTGAATTTTGTCCGGATCCGCAGATAGACCGTTTTCATTTAAACGATGTCCGAGGAATTTGATCTCAGTAGCCTCGAAAATGCATTTTTCTTTATTTAATTTTAGCCCCACATGATTCAACTTCCTCACAACGCGGTTTGTAATGTCCCTTAGCTTTTCTTTTGTCTCGGCGTAAATTAGTATATCGTCCATTGAAACTTCAGTGTTTTCAAACTCTTCCAGAATTTGACTCATTCGGTCTTGGAACACTTCCGGTGCTGAAGCCAAACCGAACGGTAGCCGTTTGAACGAATATCGCCCCCAAGGTGTTGCCATAGTTAAATATTTTTCTGTTCTCTCTGAGACACGGATTTGCCAAAACCCCTTTTTGCAGTCTAATAGAGTGAAATACTTAGCTTTTTGAATTCGAGTGGCAATTTCCTCGATTGTACACAACGGGTGATATCTTCTAAGGATATTTTTGTTTACATGCGTCAAGTCAACGCAAACACGCAGTTTACCATTTCGCCTAACTACCACCATTGGAGATACTGCTGGTGTAGCTCTTTGAGTCTTGATTAAAACTCCAGCTTTAACTGCTTCCTCGATGTATTTCTTCGTTTCCTCCCGAAGTGTAATGGCCATGTTCGCGCCGGAAAAATTTGAAATTTTGGATCGTCAATAAGATCTATGTCATACTCATAATCCTTTAGACATCCCAAACCCTCAAAAATGGCTCCTTCGATCTCCGAAACTCTAACGATCAATTTCAATTTCTCGCATTCAGTTTTTCCTAATATTGGGCTGACATTTGCATCTACCACTATAAACTTCAGTTTACGGTTTTTATTTCGCACTATACAATCAATTAAACTTTCCCCCACTACCTCGATTGGATGGTCTCCGAACGTTAGAATCCTTTTTGTATGTGACTCATCGATTTTTACTCCAATTTTATCAACAATAGATTTGGGAAGCACGTTACACTATAGAGGGATGTAAAGATGCTGGTACAGGTGTAAATATATCCTGCTAAATTGTATCTTGTCCTCTATATTACTTCCACAATGGATGAACGTGGAAAGTATGTCCAGCGCTATTCTGGACGTCAAACGCAATTGTATCCTGCACTCTTCGATTCGTCGAAAATAAATTAATACACTCGAGCATTAGCAATTCATCAAATAAATTTATTTAAAATTATAATGATTATTTAAATTATAAAAATAAAATTAATAATAAAGAATACGACGTATTAAAAATGGCTGAAGAAATTTCTTTTATTTGCGATTCATGACAAGAGACTAACTAACTTACTCTTCTCTTTTTCTAACCCAAGTTGCCGGAAAATGTATGATTTTTGATAGTAGCGCTCTACGCCGAAACCGCGAACTAAATTGTTCCCTATCGTCACGTAGATAAATTCAAGGTTTGGTAATGGGGTAAGTGGTGTCGCCACACTATCCCACCCCTAGTGAACGCCGAGAACGATACAAAAACTATCGAAAACGAACAGGTTTGTTAATTCTCCGCCCCAAACGCGATTTAATATCTTGTTCGTCACATACATTATTGGCAAACGCAACGTGATTTCGGCTCTTAATCGGAGTACTGTCAGTTGATTTTTCGTTAGGTGGTTCAGTTGACCTACAGTTTGAAAGGAATGGCACTTCCGGCTCCTCATAACGCGATGGCTCGTCAGTTGTTTCAGTAAAGCAAGGTTTCAAGCGGTTAATGGATACAGTGGATTCAACACCTTTTACCAATAAAGTAAAATACTTATCGTTTCGTTTGATTACCTGAAAGGGTCCTTCGTAGGGTGGTTGGAGTGCCGCTCGTACCGCGTCCGTTCGAACTAACACATGATCGCACGTTGCCAAATCCTTAAATACAAAAATCTGCCCCTTTTTGTGGTTGGAAGCCGTCGCTGGATGTAAAGCTTTAAATTTGGCTCGGAGTTGCGTTACGAATTCGGATCGAGATTGATCGCTTTTTGGCTGAATAAAATCGTGCGGGAGTCGTAAATTTTCTCCGTAGACTAATTCTGCGGAAGTGCTTTTAAAATCTTCTCGGAAAGCTGACCTGAGGCCGAGAAGCACTAGAGGAAGAGACTTCGTCCATTGAGTTTCAGCAGCGCACATGATTGCGCTCTTCAAACTGCGATGCCAACGCTCGATCATGCCGTTACAGGCCGGGTTGTACGCTGTGGTACGTCTGTGTTTAATCCCCAGAGCTTTTGATAGTTCCTCGTAGAGAGTGGATTCGAACTGTCCGCCTCTATCCGTAACGATTGTCGATGGAACTCCGAACCTACTAATCCACGTCTTTAAGAGAGCATCTGCGACGGTTTCTGCCTTCATATTGGGAATAGGTGTGGCCTCTGGCCAACGCGTAAAACGATCTATCATAGTCAGACAAAACGTTTGACCCTCGGATGGTGGTAACGGTCCTATTAGGTCTATATGAATTTCGGAAAAACGTTCGCTGGTTGGCGAGTATATACCCGTTTTGCTTTTAACGTGCCGTGAAATCTTGCATTTTTGACATTGTAGGCAACATTTGGCCCAATTTCTTACTTCCTTGTTCATAGACGGCCAAACGAACTTAATTGCGACTTCTTTAGCTGTGCGTCGTATCCCCGGATGCGATACGTTATGCACTGATTCGAAAACTTGCCGTCGAAAGTTCTTGGGGACGAAAGGACGAGCTGTCCCGGTTGAAACGTCACATGTTATTTGTTTCTCCGTCCCAAAAATCGGAAATTCTTCAAATTTTAGAGTGCTTTGCGAACGGATAAGTTCAGAGAGTTCGTCATCTTTCGTCTGTTCTTGGGCCATCTCGATGTAATCAACACAACTGTAGACATTCACTGCATCGATGCGTGAAAGAGCGTCCGCCACTATATTTTCGCGCCCGGAAATATGACGGATGTCGGATGTGTATTGAGCTATGAGGTCTAAATGTCTGCGTTGTCTGGGAGACGCCTTTTCGGGATTTTGGAGTAAAGCAAACGTTAGAGGTTTGTGATCGGAGAACAAAATAAATTCTCTCCCTTCCACGAAATATTTAAAATGCTTAATCGCCGCATAAGCCGCCAACAATTCTCGATCATACGTGCTGTATCGAGTTTCGGCGTCGTTAAGTTTTCTTGAGAAGAAGCATATTGGTTGCCAACCATCTAACGAATATTGCTGCAGCACCGCGCCTAATGCTACTGCAGAAGCGTCCACCATGATGGCGATTTTCGAGTTTGCTGACGGATGTGCTAGTTGCGTCGCTTCGGCGAGACGTAATTTGCACGTATTGAACGACTTAATAGATTCCTCGCTCCAAACCAGTGTCGCGTTTTCTTTCTTCTTAAGACCTTTCAGGAAAGCGTATAAATTAGCTTGATCATGGGCCGCTTTAGGCAGAAAAATTCGATAGTAATTGATCATGCCCAAAAAACGTTGCAATCCTTTGGACGTGGAAGGCATTGGAAAATTTGAAATTGTTTCAACGCGAGACTTATCCGGAGAGATTCCCTTTGCTGTTATGTTAAATCCGAGAAAACTTATTTCTTGAACTGCGAAAACGCACTTATTAAGGTTAATTACCAAACCTGCGTTGCTTAATTTTTGAAAAACGATTCTTAGATGCTTAACATGATCATCCATGGTCTTCGAAGCGATTAACAGATCGTCTATATAAGGGAAAACGAAAGGTACGTCACGAAATATAGAATGTATAAGCCGCTGGAATGTTTGAGCCGCATTTCGTAGACCAAATGTCATACGAGGGAACTCAAACAATCCAAACGGTGTACATATCGCCGTTTTTTCAACGTCTTTAGGCTCGACCGGAACCTGATGATAGGCTCGAATGAGATCAACCTTAGCAAAATATTCGCATGACTCGAGCTGATGCGTGAAATCGGTAATGAATGGTATTGGATAGCGGTCGGGCTTGGTTTTTTCGTTTAAAGCGCGGTAGTCACCGCAAAGTCGCCAGTTACCATCCTTTTTTTTAACGATGTGGAGTGGACTGGCCCAATTACTTTTTGACGGCCTGCATACACCTTGTTTTAACCAAATTTCGATCTCTGTTTTTGCTATTTGCATTTTTTCGGTACCTAAACGACGACCTTTCGCACTGCATGGTGGACCTGTTGTCTCGATGCAATGAGTGACGTTATGTTTAGCTGTATTTAAAGTCGTTCGATCACCGCTGCCTTGAGAGCGTTATATTTTCCGGATGGTGGGGGTTTTAGTATTTTGTCACGTACGCATTTAACCGTGTCGGGGTCTAAAGCCGCGATCAGATGTCCGTACTTCGTTGCGTCGACGGAAATGCCACCTATTTCAAACTGAGCCTCCAGTTGCGTGAACCAAATCTCGGGATCATCCCGATTAAAAGGCGAATATTTGATTGATACTTTATAAATATTGGTCGTGTTTAAGTTACTGACTGGAGATTTTACCGTGTTAGTTTTCGATTCGTTTTCGTCGGATGACATTTTGAATTTATCGAACTCGTAATAAAAATAAACTTTATATCGTTATGCCGTAATAAATCCGCCCGAATAAATTTAAAAAAAAATTTTTGCAACTTGAGTTTAACCAAAATAAAAGAAATTTACTCACCCTTAGTTAAGTTAAATTCCGTCGTGTACGGAAATTATACAATGTTGTTTTAATCTAAAATAGAAATGCACTAATGTATATTAAATTGACGATGCACTGCTGGCGTATTTGGCTGTGCTAACCAAGCTTCGACTTCGACCTCGGTGTGTCTTGCTGTCGGTACACGTGCTTTTAGGTTATGTTTCGTTCCCCGTCGAGTGCGCGTATGATTTTGCGCGACAATTGTTGAGATCGGTGCACGTGTTTTTAGGTTATGTCTCGATCCCCAACGAGTGCGTGTAAAATTTGCACGATATTCGTTATTGAAGTCACCAATTATACACTTCGGAATTTCCAATTAATCACGTCGGTCGGTCACCAATTATAGAGGGATGTAAAGATGCTGGTACAGGTGTAAATATATCCTGCTAAATTGTATCTTGTCCTCTATATTACTTCCACAATGGATGAACGTGGAAAGTATGTCCAGCGCTATTCTGGACGTCAAACGCAATTGTATCCTGCACTCTTCGATTCGTCGAAAATAAATTAATACACTCGAGCATTAGCAATTCATCAAATAAATTTATTTAAAATTATAATGATTATTTAAATTATAAAAATAAAATTAATAATAAAGAATACGACGTATTAAAAATGGCTGAAGAAATTTCTTTTATTTGCGATTCATGACAAGAGACTAACTAACTTACTCTTCTCTTTTTCTAACCCAAGTTGCCGGAAAATGTATGATTTTTGATAGTAGCGCTCTACGCCGAAACCGCGAACTAAATTGTTCCCTATCGTCACGTAGATAAATTCAAGGTTTGGTAATGGGGTAAGTGGTGTCGCCACAACACTGCGCTCCGGTGTCTAGCTTGAAATTAATGCTAATTGCATCATTTAGCTTGACAGCTTCGTAATAACTATTTTCGTTGTCTTTACTCGTAATGGAATTTACGCAAAAGTTTGATAATTCATTCTCTAACTCTCTTTTCATCTCCAATAAGGTTAACTTTTTTCGAATAGCAAAACTTTGCGAAGTGGCCTTTATGTTTTCATTTGTCACATGTTTTTTGATAAGCTGGACAAGATTTTCTGCCGTGAATTGTGCCACAATGTTTACAGTTCCACACTCGGCTTTTATTCACCTTCTCGCTCACTACACTGTTTTTTGATGTATTTTCGGGTTTTGTGTTATTTTTATATTTCCAACACAATATATTATCTACTGTTTTTATTTGTGTATTATCGAATTTATTCAGTTGTTTGGTCATTATTTCACTAACTCGACATATTTGTATGGCTTTAGCTAATGTCAGGTCTTCTATTTCTAAAAGTTTTTCGCGCACAGCACCATTAGTAATTCCTACGACTATTTTATCACGAACCAAATCATCGTTGAGATCTTTAAATTCACAATACTTTGCTTTTAACTGGATTTTAGTTAAAAATTCGTCGAAAGATGTTTGAATCTTAGGACGTGTCCGATTTCTGACGACAAATTGTACGTAGAGAGTTATTTAAAAGTGTTTTGAACCAAAATTTTTTTTGGCAGAATTTGAACCAAATATTTTTTTTTTTTTATTTAAAATAAATTTTATTTATTTACTTTATGTAATTACAATTTAGTCTCCTGGACTAATGAGCAATTTGTTTCTGATTTAATCTACTAACTAACTTAAATTATTCTATGACTTCTTCCCATTGGCGTTCCATAGTGTCTGTTAAATTGAAGTAAACCACATCTTTGTAGTGGATTTTAGATCAGCACAATGCTGTTTAAGCTGATAATCACACCAACTCGAAAGGTTTGGTCCTTTTAAGTCTGCGTACTAAATTCGTCATGCTTAGGAGCTGAGTTGACTCAATGTTCACATGTTGGCGAAGCCTTTCTTCATGTCTCCGTGCTTTTTCCTGGATTTCGTTTGAGATGAGATTCACTTTAAGGTCCCTATAAAGGTCATTCTTCATGACATACAATGGTGCATCAACGATGTTCCTTAATACCATATTCTGAAATCTTTGGATGATATTTACGTTGCTCGGTTTGGTACAACCCCAAAGCTGAATACCATAAGTTTAAATCGATTTCAATATTTGCTTATAAAGTAGAAGCTTGTTGTACATATGTTGATAAAGAAGAGTTCCTTCCCATCAGCCAATATATTTTTCTGTATTTAAGTCTTAATTCTTCACTTTTCTTCTTGGTGTGTGCTTTCCATCGTAGTTTAGCATCCAGAGTCATGCCGAGATACTTAGCTGTGTTCGCATGCGTTATTTCCCGATTTATGGTAATCGAAATATGTTCAAATCGTTGATCCAAATATGGTATTATTTCTATTAATTTCGGGTTACATGTGTCTAATGAGAAGAACACGGAACTTTGCGCGACCTTTAATAATGTATTTCCTAAACTCCCAGGTATGATACATTTAAACTTACAGGTTTGTACGTTAGCCTCTAGTATTTATAAATATTAACAAAATTCATTCTTTGCAGCGACCAATAATGCACACAATTCCCTCAACAAACAGTATTGTTAATTCAATACTTAGTTATAATGATCCTGTGACGAGAATGCATTTAAGGACATCGTCTAACACTTTCATCGCTAGTAGCAAATTCTTGTCCAATAAAAACCATGGTTGGGGACCGGAAATGGAACTAATAATATTTTTACTGTGGCTGGCAAGTGGGACTAGTTATAGAATTTTAGGTGCAGCAATGAACATGTCAAGATCCACAGTTTGTGATATTGTTCACAAAATGCTGGACACTTGAAAATGCTGGGACTTATTATATTATATAAATAAAATTAAATTAAATTATATAAAACTTATTTTGATTTCCGGCACAGAAACAAGAATTATTACGGACATGTCAAAATTATAACACACCGGTGCTGTGATAATTTGGTTGCGTACAGTTTAAAATTAATTTATCACAAAAAAATTATTTCGCACAGAAATCGGACACGTCCTTATTATAGTTATTTATTCAAGCATCGATGATTTTTTTTAGAAAAAAGATGAAACTCGACATCTGCAAAAAAAAGTAGACGACGATTTTTGGGTATGTTTCTCAGGTTTCAATTGACTTTTTTAAGCAGATGATTATTTTTTCTCTTTTTGTCTTTGTACTTTTTCCTATGTTGTGTTTCAATTTTTTTGCGGACGTCGAATATCCTTGAATGTAAATCAGCTATAATGCGAATCTGTTCTATGACGTTCTAGGGAGCAAATAAGCCGACACGTTTTCCGGATTATGTTATATATTTGTCATGTAGCAACATCGATGAATTGTCTACGGTTGATGAAGCAACAAAATAATGAACATTGTAGACAACATTGCAGACAATTGCACTTGGGAACTAGTTGAGCTACCGAAGGACATAATCGTCAGTGGAACATCAAACTGAACAATGTAATGATCAACTGTGGAAACAAAAGGTGTGAAATTGATGCGTGCATTTATGTTCGTCGTGAGAAAAATATTATGGTTTATGTTGTCGTTTATGTGGATGAATTGTTGATTTTTTTGCAATAATAATGCATGGAAAAATCAACTCAATCTCACGAAAAATTTCAGTATGCTAGATTTGGGACAAAGCAGCAGTTGTTTAGAAAGGCGGGTACAATTACATTGGATCAACCGAAATACACTGAAGCAATACTTTTCAAGGTCCAAATGTCAAATTACAATCCAATTGAGTCACCGACAGGACAGACCCAAATTCTATGCTAACAAGGAAAATGTCAGTGAAAACAAATGATGAAGTGGGTGATAAGAAAAGTGTGCCTTATCAAGAAGCAATTGACAGCATTCTATATTTGTCGCAATGCACAAGTGCATGAGATTGCAAATGTTAGTCGATTCAATCATGAACCGGGTCGACCTCATTGGAATGCTGTAAACATACAGCGCTAGGCAAAACAAAAACAAAAAATGGTCAAACATATTTTATTACAAATCGGAGAGTTTCTTTTGCTAAAGTTACAAAACGTTAGTCATACCTTGATTTTCTTATTTGATCAAGATCTATTAGTCTGTCTTTGTTTCATGAAAATCGGATAAATACTTTTCGAATTACTATTTGTTAACAGATATCAACAGCGAGGATATAAGGCATCTCTCTCGCTCTAGCGCTTTGCTTGAATTGAGAGGCCTAAAAACGAAGCATATAAACAAACACGCATAAAGTCACGTATGCATATTTTTAACCACATATTACTTCGGTCCAAAAAGACCAAAGTATTGAAATCCTGTCAAAAATGATCAAAAATTTGGTTGGTCCAAATGTCCAAAACCACTCTCCCTTTCTCGACGTTTTGAAAGTCCCTGAGTCTAAAAAAGCAAAACAAAAAAAAATGTCCGTCCGTCTGTCTGTATGTCTGTACCCATGGTATCTCTCGAGAACGGCTTGTTCGATTTAGAATTTTTTTTGCCAATCTGTTTCTATGGTCAAGGCCCAGATTTGAGAAGCTTTTGGAACCTGTGCGTCAACAGGGTCGGGTACCTATCATACGAATTGACCCAAATACCTGGTTAGAGAAATATTTACCAATTTTTTATATATGCTGGTTTGAGCATTGAGTTGAAAGAGAGTTTGCGGTTGGGTTGATGGTTGAGTTGGGGGCTGTTTGCTGGTTGGGATGGTGTTGAACAAGTGTTTAGTGAGCAATTGAGCAATCTATAAAATAAAATGAGTGTTTGTATGTATGTACAGTATTGTATGTATGATATTTAAACAAATCCACACGACTTGAACCAAACCTTACACAAATATTGTTTAAAACTTAAGAAAGGTCACTGTTAGTATCTCAATTTACCAAATTAAATGAATGTCCAATTAGGATGGAACTTATCTATTTCTCAACCGATTATGGTGAAATTTGACATATGCGTTGGAAATGGGATTTTACACTTCGATTCTATGGAACTTGCCTATTTTTTAATCAATTATAATGAAATCCGGATTCTAAAATGATTTTTGGATGGGGTTCTGGATTATGGAAGAGTATGAGGGAACTTGACTATTTCTCAACCGATTATGAAGAAATTTGACATGTGCGTTGGAATTGGGATTCTACTATTTCATTCTATGGAACTTGCCTATTTTTTAATCAATCATAATGAAATTCGGCTTTTGGATTGGAAATGGGATTCTAAAATTATTTTTGGATGAATTGGTGACTAAGTTGAGGGTAGGGTTGGGAGTTGATTTTGTGATTTCTTTGGAGATTACACTGGGATTGAATTGAAGGTTGAGTTGGAGATTGAGTTGGATATTGAAGTTAGGTTATAAAGGAATTATGGGGTTCAGTTGGATATTGAGTTTAGATTGTGTAAGGTATTAAGGGGTTCAGTTAGTTAGTTTGAGTTGACTTGATATAATCCCACGAACGCACGTAATACAGACCGAAGTTCTGATCACCTCGTAAGGTTTCAGCTCCTTATATTTTTTTATCTTGAAAGTGTACACAGAACTAATAAAATTAACACATGAAAACTAACAGAATCAGAAATTGTATTCAGAACTTTAAACAGAGTCATAAGTAATTCATACGTTTATAAAAAATAATATATTAAAGTATTTGATTCTTTAATTTCCGGTCTGACAGTGTTAAGTTTTAAATTGAGTTTCCATTATCAATTTAATATGAAAAATTAACCCTGTCATTTTTTTTTTTTAGACCAATTCCCTAATTTAACGTAATTGGCACGGTTTCGAATAACGAATTTATAAACATTAAAGAATCTATCCACCATGTACATCGATGTATGTAAATCGAGAGTATGTTGTATTTCTAACTAAATTTATATTTTTTTTGCGGAAGTAGCGGTGGAAATCCAATCCTATATCATTCAAAGAAGTAGTGTTGGGTTGCCTAAAATAAGGTGGATAGGGTTTAGATTATCCTATTATTATTTCGTATTATTACAGTTTTTTCGTGGGGCCCGGAAAAACAAAAGCTTGCCTAGGGCGCCGCTGGTTACAGGCAAATTTAAATAAAACAAATAATTTGGATTTTATGTTGTTTAATTAATGAAAATTATTTTGCATTTTGAAAAATCATAAATGTTATAAATTTTATTGATACTTTATGTTTATAAATTTAGGAAATGTAAGCTAAATTAAATATTAATATAACGGTAAGTATTGTATGTATTTGTTTTTAATATTTTATATTACAACAAAATGTTTACAATTTTTAAATTAATTAGTTTTTGAAATACATTTTAGCGAAACTTAAATTTCGAATAAATTTTAATTAATATTTTAATAATAATAATAATTAATGTATTATATAAATTCATAATTAAATAATTATTAAGTTTTAATTATATTTTGTTATCACAGATTATCATAAAATTATTTAAATAATTTTGGTATTCTATCAATGGAAATTTTATTATCTGATTAAAGGGTGTGTGTGTGTGTGTATGCTCATCCGATCCTTTTATGCATATTATAGTTTTGTGATTGCACTATTGAAAATTATGTAAAATATTAATTTTTTTATGTATAAGCGCAACTAAATTTATTTACTGGTTTTTGCTTAAGTCACGGGAGGTGTCATTTTGTTTATTCGCCCAAAGTAGGAGACCAAAGAATGGCTTTAAAACTTAAAATAATGAACCAAAACCTTACGTTTCTTAAGACTACGACCTGTAGAAAAAGATTTGACTATTTTGAGTCCGCTGAATGTGATGTCTGAGTTTTATATTTGGTTTTGTTAACTACATTATGGGCCCAGATACACGATTGCTTAGCAGGCAAGCAATTTCCAAATGGGGGAAATTAAATAGTTGCGAACCAATTTTTATTCTCCGACTATTCTCTGATTTTTTTTTTTTTTTGCAAAATATTTATCGACTGGCGAATTGCGATTCGCTAGACTTTCTAGTCTAGTAGGGGCAACCCTGCTATGTGTGGGGAATGTGAACCGTGACGTTTTTTATTTTAGTTACCAGACAATAAGTTTTTACAATATATTTTTCAAATTTCATATGTACATTGGATAAGTAAGTGCGTAACTAAATGTATACGCGACAATATTTTATAAAAGCTGAGGAACATAACCGAAAGTTGCTAGTAAACTAAGACTAATTATCCAGTATCTGTAAACTAATTTAAATCCTTTGCCACACATTTCGATTTGGCTTTCCTGAAATTTTGAAATTTTTATATTATATAATGGACAAACCCCTTTTTACCATATTATTGTTTACTCACATTATAATGTTGACTGATGCAGCTTGATGGTCGACGCCTATCCAAATTGGCCGATGATTTTAAACAGGCGAGCGACGAATTATAAACAATTTCCATCGGCAGTATTGTAATTGGCTCATCGGGCGGTGCAAACGGACAAATTGTATCGACTACTAAAATAATTAAATTACTTTTTGGTATAGGCAGCACAACGAATGGCCGTTCACATTGATTTGCATGACTTTTGAAAAGATTTTTGTCATTATTTAGCTGATAAAGTTTTATTCGTTGATCACACGGTTCAGGGCGTGTTTTATTTATTAAAACCCTTTTGTCGAATGCCAATTCACGCGCTTTAGATAATGGCAAATCATTTAGTTCGGTTGGTTCAATATTGTCAATGTAATTGGAGTAAACATCTTCGCTTGCGTACGAATATGATTCATAAGCGTTCACTAATTTAAAGAATAGAAGTACTATAAATCGAGATGTCCATCGAATCGCCTTAGCTAAATAGAATAATGGCTAGAATAGAACAAAATATTATTCTATCCGATGGCTAACAGATATATAAATTATCTTACCGTCCTTAAGAAGTTCGCAAAATTAGACTGATCTTTGCGCACAAAACAAACCGCTTGATAATCAAAAATTTCTATTTCTCGATATATTTTTTCAGCCACCAGCCGAAACATAACGGATGGTCGTACATCACCAAAAAATTTTCCAGTATCATTTGAACTACCGATTACAACATATCCGTTATTGTCCAGCACAAAACAGTCAATATCTTCTGAAGCGCACGTCTTGTTACATTGGGGCGTATTACATGTATTCGTAATATTTTGGAATAGATTCACTAGTGAAGAATGTTGAAATTGATAGCCGACGACAGCGGCTGGTGCGGATCTTCCATCTTGGGTAATAAATACTGCATGACTCGCCGTAACTAGTGTGTCGTTTTGGTAACCTATGGGGGAGCATATACAAAGGGGTTAGGCAAAAATGTTAAAACTTAATTTTAGTTTTTTTTGCAATACCCATTGATGGTATACCAATGTCGAACGGAACGGAATAAACAAAACTTTGTGGGTCTTCTGTGTGTTGTTCAACAGCTCGCTTGTACCATATTTCGTCAACGGCTCTTTTATTATTTTCGCTAAAATCATGTCTGAAAAGAAAAATATTTCAAAATTATTTATACTTTAGGTTAGAAATTTAGCTGTCTGTCGAAGTTGAACCAAGGCATGAATGATAATAACAATGTAATTAACCTATATACCACAATCAACTGGACCCCACTTAAACGTAACGCTACTGTTGAAACAAACAAGATTAGTAGTGTTGGAATCGGGCACTGATTCATTATTTGAAAGTTTCAATCACGTAACATCAATCATTTCCGCTTCAAACACTTAGACGATATTTGATCCATTCAGGGACAATAGGAATCGTAACCCGAACAAAAATGAGAGAGAGGGCCGTTCGAGAAAAATACTGGCAACTAAGATATATAAACTAGTTGCAATCATTAAGAATTTATCAAAGCTCTATCGAAGAACCAAGCGGATCCATCAAGCGGATTTAATTTAACTATATGTGATTAAACAACCGATGCATAAGGCAGCACAGGAAGGTCCAGCGATTTTTAAACAAACGTCGACATGTTTGGGGTCAATCCCCATTATTTCCCGAAATCTATTCTGCAATGCCAAAATATGGCCTTTTGAAGTTTAATAGATATCAAGATGATTTTTACAGGAAAATCTTGATGTTGCATGAGTAAGGAAGGTGTTTGACGTTGTCGAATTTTGTTTGCACCTGGTTCAAATAGAAAGGATACAGAGAGAAAGTAGTTCGAAGAAGCTCTTTATTATTGAGTGATCTTGATCTTTATTATTGGGTGTGAGGAAGACAAAGAAACATCTCTAATAAAAATGTTGACGATCTTTTACAAAGCTTTAGAAAAGTAGACAACATACTATTAGAAATGCCTTGGTATCGGGGTAATCTGACTTGCCAAGTTTTTTAATAAAAATAAAACTACTTCTGCTCCATCAAGAATGCGGAACAGTACCAAATTATGCCTGAATTATTATTATTGGCAGCAAGCTCAAAGACAACATCTCTTCAATCTCGCTTTTGGAAAAGGTTAACCCACCATTAGGAATACGATGGATATTAAGCTGAAAGTCAACATTTTTAGTGAATGTTATATTAGGGGCGCGACGCCAGATAGGGTTCCTCAGAAAAATTTATCAAAATATAAAATTCAAGTTTACATTATTATATATAAAAATGGAATGTGCGAAAGTGGATTGTGGAAGACGAAAGGAAGCTTTAGATGTTGCCTGTAGCAGTCTCTGTAATAGGCGGTATCATCGAAAGTGTGTCCAACTATCAGAGTATGATGTGGAATTAATAATTAAAAATGCTTGCATTAACTATGTGTGTACAGATTGTCTTGGTAAATTTCTAATTATTAAAAAACATTATGAGGTGGTTTTAGACGGAATTGAAAAAATTGATGAGTCTGTAAAAATAATGGATAAGAAACTTGATGATAATAATGTGGTTGTAAATAAAAATTTAAGTGATACAATAATGAAACTTGATGGAGGAGTAACGGAGCGGATAATAAAATACATTGATAGCAATAATGTGGTCATAAGTAATATGATAGGAAATAAAATAGATGATTGTGTAAAACAGTTAAATGATGTAGTCAAAGGTCATGCAATGCCGTATGCTGAAAATCCCGTGGGGAAAAATACAGCTAAAGTGTCATTTGCGGATATTTTAAAATTACCAGTATATATTACACCAAAAGAAAATTTAAAAAACCAAGTTAGTGCAGTGACAAAAGAAGAGGTAAAAAAAGCGATACAGCCTGCAAACTTATCGGTGGAAATCAATAATATACGAGAATTACGTAATAATGATGGTGTAATTATAAACTGTTTGAATAAGGACTCTGTGAACAAAATACAGGCGGAACTAGAGGAAAAAATTGGAAATGATTATGTTATAAACGCGCCCAAGTTATAAAATCCGAATATCCTGATAGTAGGTATGAGTGACAATATAACCAAGGATAGTGTTGTTAAGGCAATAAAGGCACAAAACAATTTTTATTTTACTGAATTGCAGTGCCATAAAGTGTACGAATCTATAGAAGTAGATGGTGAAGCATATAAAAATATCATGAGCCTTGGTAAATTTAATATAGAGTGGGATAGGTGTGTGGTTTATGAACATAGTAGGGTCCTGAGATGTTTGAAGTGTCTAGGTTACAATCATAATGCTAAAAACTGTAAAGCGGGAGCCTGTTGCTACAAGTGTGGTGAAAATGATCATATTGCTTCTCAGTGTAAATTAGACGTTACCGTGTGTTTGAATTGTAAAAGAGCAAAAACCAATTTAGGTTTAACGGATATTGATATTCGTCACGAAACCAAAAGTGTTACATGTCCAGTTTATTTAAGAAAACTAAAACAATTAAAAAATAGAACAATCTATTAGCAACTAAAGAAATATTCAGTATTGTATCTAAATATACAAGGTTTAACTAATAATTTCAGTGAACTTGAAGCATTAATTAGTAATCAGAACTTTGAAATAATATGCGTTAATGAAACCCATCTATCAGATATCGACAGTGATGACCTGGTAAAAATAGACAATTATAAATTAGTGAGAGCTGATTCCTCATCAAGACATACGGGTGGCGTTTGTATATACGTAAAGGAGTATTGGAAGGTTGAAGTGATCCAAAAATATATCTTAAATTTATAGACTTTTGGTGGCTAGCTGTTAAACTAAAATGCTTTAATCCAGTGCTGTTCCTGGTGGTATTTTACAGAGCGCCAAGATATTTAAATAAGAATGCAGAATTCTTGCACAATCTTAATAGTTATATGAGTGAAATTGGTGATAATTATAGTAAAATATGTATTTGTGGGGATATGAATGTTGATTGGAAAACAAATGAAACTGATAAAAAAGCCATTAAGGAAATAATTCAAGATTGTGGACTAAAGCATACCGTCAAAGATTATACAAGAATTTGGAAGACATCAAGATCAATAATTGATTATGTGATTGTAAATGATAATCGTAATATGAGGTGTGAGATCAAAAAAGCCTTTAAAATTAGTGATCATGAAACTATAGAAATAATAATAAGTAATGGTAGTGATTTAAGTAGTAATAATAGCAATAACAGTAACAATTTTAAGATTTTAAAATATGATATAAATAAATTTTGTAGTGCATTATGTAAGAACGATATCATGACAATATATTATAAGGATTGTAATTTTAAGGCGGAAAAGTTTAGTAATAATTTACATGATGTTGTTAAATAATTCATAGTGAATTGACGATTGTAAAAGTAGAGAAAGCGCCTCTCGAGGAAAAAAGTTCAAATGAGGCAACTGCTAAAATGACATTTCTCATAAATGCGAAGAAAGGAAATTTTGCAATCCGGCAGTTAAAAATTGTTTTTATAATCAAAAATATGAATTATTTACAATTATTAGCAATCTGGTAAGTAAAAATTGTGTTTACAGTTCAAAATTGAAATTCTTTACAACAATTTCGAACGTCAAATTAGCAGCTACATCAGTTTAAAAATTTTCCACTAGGTGGAATCTGTGATGCTCCAATCGTCAATACAACTTTTACAAATCAAATGTGTCCATGGTATACAGAGGAACTAAGAACACAGAAACAAAATAAAATGGAATGGGTACGAAGGGCCGAATTTCAAAGGACCGAATGTCGAAGGGCTGAATGTCAAAGGGCCGAATGTCGAAGGGCCGAATGGGTCGAAGGGCCGAATGTGTCGAAGGGCCGAATTTCGAAGGGCCGAATGTCGAAGGGCCGAATGTGTCGAAGGGCCGAAAGTGTCAAAGGGCCGAATATCGAAGGGCCGAATAGGTCGAAGGGCCGAATGGGTCGAAGGGCCGAATGAGTCGAAGGGCCGAATTTTTTTTTTTTGTTTTGTTTTTAGAAATATAATTTTTAAAATTTGTTGTTTTAAGGAATATTTGATAATTTTTTTTTTTGTCAAATATAAATTAATTTTTTATGAGTTTATGTATTTTATTATATTTAATCTTTGGATATACTATCGACAAAAATATTGCATTAATTGCGGTTGTTTATATTTTGCGTTCCTTTTGGAATTATCAAGTGAACAAATATTTGTACATAATAGGTATTTTACCAAAACCAAGTCTTATTATATCAATATAAATGGAATATATATGTAGGTATACACATTTATGTATTACTTTTGTAGTATAACCCGCTCGTATATAATAACAAAAGGCGAAGGTTATTTTTTTCAAATATGCGTACCAAATGTAAATAGATTTTAAATAAGAAAAAAGAATTTGGTCATAAAATGTCATAAAAATTCAATTTCCTCCTGTTCTTTAAACTGATGATAATATTCATTCATATTTTCTAGACCATTATATAGTTTATTGCTATTGTTTTAGAAAAAAAAGTAAGTGGTGGAATTTGTCTTTTGGAACAAAGAATCCTAATTATCGGTCGGCTTTCTTTCAACCGCACTATACGAAAATGCATTATTTTGCTCTACACGATAAATACATAAAAAAAGGGATGGAAAGATTTTTCAAGTGTGGATCTACAAAAAAGAGTTTTATTGATGTGTCCATGAACATAATTATAAATAAATAATGTTGTATTATGTGTTTTGGTTATTCTATGTACCTATTTGCATCATGGACAAATATATCTAGAAAAAGAAAAGACAAGAGAAAGATAACAAAAATATCTAGAAAAAGAAGAAAAGCTCAAGAAGAGAAACTAACTTCCGGAATTATAATTTTAAATAAAATTTGTGTAATTATTACAATTTGTTTTTTTATTAATTGAATCTGAACCATCTTGATGTAAGTAGATTAATGCCTACTCATATAAAACATCAACTTAAAATAAAGGACATAGGAAAACTGACTTTGGTATGTAAATTTTGCATTACAACATATTGCAATTACAAAAAGTTGCAATTATAAAATATTGCAATATAAAATCTTGCATAACAATTTCCCGTACTATTTTTTCTTTATTCTGAGGAAAATAAATTGAAGAAAAATGACATCGACTAATTTAACTTGGAATTGTAGAGGCTAACGGCTTCGGTAACTCTCACGGTCACGCGGGAGGTCGCTGCGCTCCCCCCCGCTTAGCCCTCCGAGGGGCTTTAGATTTGAGCTTCGGGAGACGTAGGAGCCGGGATCAGCAAACATGTCGCACTGCGTGCCGCACGTAGGAGCGGATTATATAGAATAAAAGGTTTACCCAAATACATAATGTTGTAATTTATGACTGGATGAATGGAAAACATCAATAAAACTCTTTTTTGCAGATCCACCCTTTAAAAATCTTTCCATTGCTTTGTTTGTTATGTGTTCGTCGTGTAGAGCAAAAAAATACATCGTATAGTGAGATTGAAAGAAAGCCGACCGATAATTAGGATTCATTATTTACTTTTTTTTTTTCTAAAACAATAGTAATAAACTATATAATGTTCTCGAAAATAACATCGTTGGTAAATGAAAGAATTTTTATGACATTTTATTACAAAATTCCTTTTTCTTATTTAAAATCTATTTACATTTGGTACGCATATTAGAAAAAAATAACCTTCGCCTTTTGTTATTATATCCCAAGTATAACAAAACTGAAAACTTGAATCGGTTATAAAATCTTTTCCGGTTTTCGTTCGAAAAAATTGAAAATGCTGAAAAGATGGTGTTTCAAATTTTTAACACATGTAGCGTTGAAGTACAAATGTATTTTTGTTTTCTGTAGACGCCATTACGATTGCGTTATACGTAAATAGTTCATGTGTCTGTTTATTAAAAAAATCGAAATCGACTGAAACTGATAGTGTGTAAAAGATAATAATTATGAAATAGGAATAAATTTATCAATAAAAGTGTTACAAGCAGACGCCTGGCCACTACTTGATTCGACATCGATACCAATTACATTTGCGATACCTCATCATATAAATTTTTGTGGACGAAAACTTACGTGGCTACACCGTTTTTGCCATGATGAACTAAAAGTCTCATACCTCAAGAAACCCTGTATCATTACGATGCAAACTTTTCAAATGGCTGTCCTATTGTTGTTTGAGACATGTGATGTGATGACGTAAGGATATACAAGAAACGCTACAGTTAAATAATGAAATGTTACAAAAGCATATTCAAAGTTTAATTGAATCAAAATTGTTGCTGTGTGGGACAGAGGTTGGTTTTTTTGTTTTACTAGGTCTTGTACCTTGAATACAATATAATATTGTAACGCTTTTTTTCTTTACAGAAATTAGAAGATTCAACCGAAATTATTGACTATTCAAACAAAAGGACTAAGTTTAAAATTACTGCAGCTCTCCAACGTGAAACACCTCAGGAAGTTGAACATGCGATGCACGCAGTAAATGAAGATAGAAAAATGTATTTACTCAGGTGGAGTTAAAATTTATATATTATAATAAATGTAATATTGTAATTTATACATGTAATAAAAATAAAAAGTATTCTTAAAAGAAATATATTTTTAATTAAAGCTAGATTTAAATTCAAAAGTGAAATTTTGGCGCCAAAATTTATATTATAAGCCCCGCCCACAAATTTGTCGTACCATAACCTAACTTTTCTTTTCATCATTTTCCGAGTTTTTTGGCCAACTTTCATAGGAAATCTTATAATAAGTCGGACATTAATTCGGAAAAGAATCGGAGATGAAATCAGCGAAATGTCAGAAAAATACAAAAATTTTCGGATATAAAAATACTTGGGATACGAGCAAGTTATACTACAAAAGTAATACATAAATGTGTATACCTACATATATATTCCATTTATATTGATATAATAAGACTTGGTTTTGGTAAAATACCTATTATGTACAAATATTTTTTCACTTGACAATATCAAAAGGAACGCAAAATATAAACAACCTCAATTAATGCAATATTTTTGTCGATAGAATATCCAAAGATTAAATATAATAAAATACATAAACTCATAAAAAATTAATTTATATTTGACAAAAAAAAAATTACCAAATATTTCTTAAAACAACAAATTTTAAAAATTAGATTTCTAAAAACAAAACAAAAAAAAAAAAATTCGTCCCTTCGACCCATTCGGCCCTTCGACCGATTCGGCCCTTCGACCCATTCGGCCCTTCGATCCATTCGGCCCTTCGACATTCGGCCCTTCGACATTCGGCCCTTCGACACATTCGGCCCTTCGACAAATTCGGCCCTTCGACATTCGGCCCTTCGATATCCGGCCCTTCGACACATTCGGCCCTTTGACATTCGGCCCTTCGACATTCGGCCCTTCGACATTCGGCCCTTCGACATTCGGCCCTTTGATATCATTCCAATAAAATTAGGTTGTATGAAATAGGGTGCACTGTGGGTTCTGATGATGATTGGAATAATTATAGATTAAGTAGAAATTTATATAAAAATAAACTAGATTATGCAAAAAGAGATTATATTAAAAACAAAATTAAGAATTCAAATGATCAAAAACAAATGTGGAAAAATTTAAAAACTCTGGTTTTGAAGAAATCTCATAGTAGTATTAGAGAGGTAATATTTGAGAATAATTTAACAAGTGATGAATTAGCAATAGCTGAGAATTTTAATGAATATTTTGTTAATAGTATTAATTCTATAAATGCGAGTATTTCATATGTACCTTATATAAATCAAATTGAAAGACGAGAAAATCGTTTTGTTTTTAAACAGATAAACTGCGGTGAATTGTTAAATATTATAGTGTTAATGAACAACAAGAAAGACATTAACTTTGTGAGTAGAAATATGATTAGAGATAGTTTTGACTTAATAGGCGGAAATTTGCAATCGATTATAAACAGTTCTTTGGTGACTGGAGTATTCCCAAATATATGGAAGCAATCGACAGTGGTTCCTATAGAAAAAGTATCTAATACAATTAAATGTGAGGAATTTCGGCCAATTAACATGATATTAACTGAAGCTAAAGTTCTTGAAATGACAGTGTATACGCAATTCAGACAATTTTTGGAGGATAACCAGATAATATATGATTTTCAATCTGGTTTTCGGCGTAACCCTAGCTGTGAAACTCTATTGAATATAGTGGTAGCAAATTGGAAAGAAGCTGTGCATGATAAAAAAATTGTGGTAGCAGTCTTTTTGGATTTTAAAAGAGCATTTGAAACAATTGATAGGGGCATTCTTCTTTTAAAACTGAGAGAGTTGGGCATTGAAAATATAGAACTTCAATGGTTTCAGTCATATTTAAATGGAAGAACGCAGAGAACAAAAATAAATGAAGTAGTGTCCACTCCGATAGATGTTTCAATAGGAGTACCTCAGGGAACAATATTAGGTGTTGTGTTGTTTTTGTTGTACATAAATGACATTTACAAATCAGTTGAATGGTCTACTATCTTCCTTTTTGCGGATGATGCGCTTTTATATGTAGTGGAAAAAACCGTTCAGGAGGGTACAATAAAAATCAACAAGGATTTGGAAAAAATAGATGTATGGTGTAAGATGAATAAAATGAAATTAAATATAGCGAAGACGAAATGCATGTTTATCAATAGTAATGAAGATAGTGTTATACATATAAATAATCAAGTCATTGAAACAGTTAATGAAATAAAATATTTAGGTATAATTATCGATGATAAATTGGATTTTAAAAATAATTTGGACTACGTTTGTAAAAAAATAGTCAAAAAATTCATTTTCTTTATAATATTATTCATTATTCATTCGTCGCTTGATGATCGTTGTGATCACAATACAATTTGCTCTTAAAATTAAATTTTTAATATATACGTATGGTTAAATAATCTATCTATACATTTTGTGATAACATTTTGTTTTAATTTTAAAAAAATTTGTTATTTTGTTTTTAATTAAATTTACTATTTTTCTAATAACTGTGAAACGGCATAAATTATAAAATCTATCAATAATCTGTGATACATAAATACATAACTGTGCTTTTATTAATTGATATTTTTTGATTTAAATAATAATGTCTGTGTGCTGTGAATGTAGTGCCAAAGTGTCTGAAAACTTTTTTATTTGTGCTGGTGAATGTAATAAACTTATTCATTTTGGATGTGCTGGGATTAAAAAAACCTGTGTTTGATGCCATTTCGATAATTCCTAATTTTTCATGGCGATGTAGTGTATGTATTGATGTTTACAAAATTCTCAAGGAAACGAATGATCATATGAGTAATTCTATCGATTCTATATCAGCGTCCTTGTCATTGCTAAATAAAACATCAGCCGCTATTAATATTAACGTGGAAAGTTTGTTAAAACCAACACCATCTCAACAGTCGTCGTCTGTAAAATTAAAAAAAAAAACAACAAAACAAACTGATATGGAATTTGCCACACCAATACTTACAAGATCTAAGAGAAATGAGAATAATAACATGATAACGGCTTCAACTGCTAAATCGTTAGACAATAATATGGACTCGCCTAATAAAATTTTTATTGGTAGTGGTGATAAAAGTAATGATAATGGTGGTACCGTAACTCCAGTTCAGACTGAACTGGATACGAATTTATTATCGACGATGATGACTAATGATGGTTGTCTGACCCTATTTAGTAACACAACGAGTTCTCAACATGAACGGGTAATTTCATCTAAACATTCGACGATTCCGAAACAGCGGCAAATTATAATCGGCACCGGTGACTTGATTTCATCACTCCAAGTGGTTGCACCTTGGAAAACCATTTTTGTGTCCAGACTCCATAAAGACGTTTCTGAACTGGAAGTTTTATCCTATCTAAAAGACAAGTTTGGTGTTGTGGATGTTAGTTGCAAACGCATATTATCACGTCGAATCAATGATGAAGACGGTAATTTTTCTTCGTTTCGGATAAATGTTCCGGTATCTAGCGTGGATAGCTTGCTTCAACCTAGCTCATGGCCATCAGGTTCATTGATAAAGGAATTTGTGATTTATAAGAGGAAACAAAATAAGAACAATAATTTTTTTCCTTTACTTCAACGACCTCCATGCAGTCAATAACAGATCCCAGCCAAAAATCGAATTGCATACTCTATAAATTATTTTATCGCAATGTTGGGGGAATGTCATCGAAGTCTATGGAATTCCGCAATTTATTTTATTCGATGCATTTCCAATTATATGCTATTGTGGAAACTGGATTTCATTGTGGAATTTACAACGCTGAATTCTTTCCAAATGATTTTGTTGTTTTTAGATGTGACAGATCACCTTTGAATAGCTCGAAACAAACGAGAGGTGGTGTCCTCTTGGCTGTTCATTCATCACTTCATTGTGAGCGTATCATTGTACCGGGCTGTGAAACAATTGAATTTTTATGTGTTAAAGTTTTTATTTGTAAAAAAACATTTTATTTTATAGTTCTATATATACCGCCTAGATCTTCTATCGATATTTATTTAAATCACATAGATTGTATAAGTGAAATAGTTAATATGTCTCATTGTAATGATACTATAGTAGTGTTGGGCGATTTTAATTTAACCAATATTAATTGGTCGGTTGATTCCGAATCATTAGATATATTACCTTCTAATGTTCTGTCTATCAATGACTCGGCGGTAATAGACGCATTATTTAGTTTTAATCTTAAACAAATTAATTTATATTCTAATGATAATAATTCGTTTCTAGATTTAATTTTTGTTAATAATACGGAATATTTGTCAGTTTACGAATCTTTGACATCTTTTAAGAACAATGATAAAGATCATAATTCTCTCGAAATTGAATTTCATGTTGATAACGTTAATGCTAAATGTCGTGAATTTTCTCTGGATGATTCGTTCTATGATTTTAAAGCAGGCGATTCCCACGGTATGTCTGAGTTTCTCCGATGCATATGCTGGAATGAGTTATTTCTTAACAATGATATTGATGTAAATGTAAAAAGTTTTAATGATTTGCTGTTTCTAGCCTTTGACCGTTTCGTACCTTTGAAAAGGAAACGTAATTACAGTTACCCTCCATGGTTTGATTCGAATTTGATTAATCTGCGTAACCGTAAGAATAAAGCCTTTTACAGACTTCGAACCAATGATTGTGACTCTAACAAATCTATTTTTGTCAATTTACGGGATCAATTTAAATCCGAATTTCATACTAAATATCTACAATACAAAAAAACGATCGAAGCTAATATCAAACAAAACCCCAAATCATTTTGGAAGTTTGTTAATGATAAGCGCAAAACAACGGGTTTTCCATCGATTATGAATTATGATGGAGTTCAGCTCTGCACTGTATCAGAAATATGTACAGGTTTTGCAAGTTTCTTTCAATCGGTTTATAAAGATAATAGTAGGCTTATTGTTGATGACCCTATTGTCAGTAATTGTCAATTTAATATTCCATATTTATCTATAACTGAAGATGATATATGTAATTCCCTTTTGGATTTTAATGATGGATGTGGGCCTGACGGTATTCCCTCGTCAATACTTAAATGTTTTGCATCATATATTGCAACTCCGTTATGTTTTATTTTTAACCAATCGTTAGTTAACGGCTATTTTCCAACCGCTTGGAAAGTGTCACATATTGTTCCAATTTACAAAAAGGGGGACCGCTCTGATGTATCCAATTATCGTGGAATCTCAATTCTTTCATCGATCCCAAAACTTTTCGAGTTAATTGTGACAAAACATCTGTCATTTCATACAAAAGAAATTATCTCGGATTTTCAGCACGGTTTCACCAGTGGAAAATCTACGATTACCAATCTTTTACAATTTACTAAATTCGCCATTGAATCACTTGAGTCACAAGCCGCCCAGGTTGATGCGATTTACTTTGATTTTGCTAAAGCCTTTGATTCAATTGACCATACAATCATTATAAAAAAGCTCTCAGAAATTGGTGTCGCCCCTAATTTTTTAAAATGGATTGGTTCTTATCTGGTGGGAAGAAGACAATTTGTTTTATTGAATCAAGTCAAATCGGATTATATATATTGCCATTCTGGGGTTCCGCAGGGATCACATTTGGGCCCAATCATTTTTCTTTTATTTGTGAATGACATTCCGAATATTTTCAAATTTTGTAACTGCTTATTGTTTGCAGACGATTTGAAGGTTTTTAAACATATTCAATCTTTAAATGACGCAGAAGTATTTCAATCAGAAATTAATTCATTATCTCGTTGGTGCTCTACGAATAAATTGTTGATCAATATTAATAAATGCAACATCATGTCGTTCTATAGAACATCCAATCCGATTGTTTTCAATTATCAGTTGGAGGGTAATGAACTTTGTAGAGTAACTTCGATTGTTGACTTAGGTGTAGTCTTTGATGAAAAATTAACTTTTGCTTTACATCTAGACAAAATAATATTAAAAGCCAATTCTATCTTGGGTTTTATTTTTAGAATGACAAAAGAGTTTGTTGATATTTTTTCATGTGTTAGTTTATATACTTCTCTAGTTAGATCTCACCTGGAATATGCGGCGGTTGTTTGGTATCCTCACCATGAAGTACAGATTAAAAGATTGGAATCAATTCAGAAACGTTTTACCATTTACATTTATAGAAAGCTTGGTTATCTTTCAGATCGTAATCAGCCTATGTGGCAGCAAGTGCGTAATCTTCCAGGGTATGAAAATCGGTGTCAAAGCCTTCGAATTGATACCTTAGCGAAGCGTTGAAAAATTGCGTCAGCAATGTTTGTCGGGGATTCTTTGAACGGTCGTATAAGATGCCCTAATCTTATTTCTGCCTGGAACATTTATGTGCCGGGTAGAAGTTTTTGGCAAAGGGAATTTCTATTTATCGAATTTCATAGAACTAATTTTGGCTATAACGAACCGACAGCCTCTATGGCCAGAATTTTCAATGATTATTATCATTTGTTTCATTTTGAAAAATCGAGAAAATGCTTTCGGTACGAAATTCGTAGTTGCAATTTTTGATTTTTGATTTTTGATTTTATAATATTTTTGACATATACTCCGTATTGTACAAATTTTAATTATTATAATATACTATGTAGTTACTATTCATTAAGTTGTTTTTTTAAACTGTAGAATAGATTTTTTGTAAATAAATAAATAAATAAATATTCGTAAAAATATTTCAATGAATACTGCAATTAATATATATAATGTTATAATTAAACCACATTTTGAATATTGTACTTCAATTTTATTTATGTGTAATATAGAAATGATGAATAGACTACAGAAATTGCAAAATAAGGGAATGCGGTGTATCCTTAAAGTAAATAAATACACGTCAATCAATTTGATGCTGCAAACTCTAAATTGGTTAAGTGTTGAACAAAGAATAAAAATGAATATATTAATCTTCATTTTTAAGATGAAACAAAAGATATTACCTAAATATTTGTATGATAAGTTAGTTTTTGGTAGTGATGTTCATGATTATGGGCTAAGGAACAGATATGATTTTAGAATAAAAATGTATAACAATGAGAAAACCAAAAACATGATATTTTGTAATGGTTTGTCACTATTTAATAAGCTACCAAGTAACTTAAAAAATGAAACTAGTTTAAAAGTATTTAAGAGGAGTTTAATTGATTATTGTAAAGAAAAGTTTTAAATTATGTATTTGTAATTAGGGAAAAAATGTAAAATTTAATAGTATTTGTTATATACTAAATAAAGCTTATAAATAAATAAAATATAAAATTATTGACAATAGCAAAGCAGGGGCGGATTAACGAATAGACAAACTAGTCACGTTAGTGTATTTCTGCCGGTTCTACCGAATTTGGGAGTGGGAGCTATGACGTAAACGTCTAACTACCATCTCATAGTATACATTCAGGGGCAAACACATACATTCAGGGGTAAAACATACATTCAGGTGGTATTGCATACATTCAGGTGGTTAGTTATATTCCAAGCTTACTTTCAGGTGTAAATCCATATATTAAGGTGTAATATCATACATTCGGGTGGTACTGCACACATTCAGGTGGTAAGTTATATTACAAGCATACTTTCAGGGGAATTCAGGTGTAAATTGCATATATTAAGGGTAAATTTAGAAACATACTTTCAGGGGAATTGAGTAATTCAGGCGGAAATTGCATACTTGCAGAGTAAAATAATTTTTGACATACATTCAGAGTTGAATTGCAACACAAATGTATTTGGTACAATAAGTTGGTGTAATAAGATCTAATGTATTCTCCCAAAGGAAAATAATTATATAACAAAATTTAAAAATTTTCAACAACGAGTTCCCTTTGTAATTTTTTGTGACTTTGAAGCAATTTTAAAGCCTATTGATACGTGTACATCAAATCCTGAAATTTGTTTTACTACTGATATTCAGGAACATATTCCATGTAGTTTTGCATATTATATTAAGTGTGCGTATGATGATAGTTTATCTAAATTTGAAATATATCGAGGAGAGGATTGTGGTGGTGTTTTTATGAGTCGAATTAATAACGACTTAGAAAAAATTAATAATATTTTGAAAACTATAATTACAATGAAAACACTTACTAAGGAAGGAAATAAAAAATATCATAGTGATAAAAAATAATTATAAAGTAAGAGAACATTGCCACTTGACGGGGCAATTCAGAGGAGCTGCACACACTTAATGTAATTTAAAATATAAAATTAAAAGTTTCGTTCCGATGTTTTGTCATAATCTTAGTGGATACGACTCTCATTTTATAGTGAAAAAATTGGGATTTGACTCTGAAAAAATAGATTTGTTAGCTCAGAATAAGGAGCGTTATATATCTTTTACCAAACATTTTAAATTTGATGAGAATGATTTTATTAAATTACGTTTTCTTGATTCATTTAGTTTTTGCCTTCGAGCATTGATAAATTATGTAAAAATCTTTCAGATAATCAATTTTCTGAAAAAATAAATTTTTTTACAAACCTAGAAGAGAAAAACTAGTCAAACAAAAGAGGGCCTTTGTCTACCACCAAGAAATAAATTTTATAATAAATTAACAAAATCCGATATTAGTGATAATGATTTTATTCATGCTAATAGTACATGGAAAGTATTTAAAAATCAAAACCAGTTTGTTTCAAGGGGGGGGAGGAAAGTCCACGTCCACGTCCGATTTTAGAAAGTTCATGAACTTTTAAAAGTTTATGAACTTTCTAATATGGGACGTCCTACGTCCGATTTTAGATGGTCCATGAACTTTTAAATGTTTATGAACTTTCTAATATGGGACGTCCCACGTCCCATATTAGAAAGTTTAAACCAAATTTACCCTTAATATATATTTACACCTAAATTCCCCTGAAAGTGTGCTTGTGATATAACTTACCACCTGAATGTGTGCAATACCACCCGAATGTATGATATTACCCCTGAATGTATGGATTTACGCCTGAAAGTCAGCTTGCAATATAACTTACCACCTGAATGTATGCTGATTTTACGCCTGAAAGTATCCTGGTAATATAACTTGTCATCTGAATGTATGCAATACAGCCTGAATGTATGTTATTACCCTTGAATGCATGCGTTTGTCCCTGAATGTATACTATAAACGGTACGTAGACGTTTACGTCATAGCTCCCACTCCCAAATTTGGTAGAACCGGCACAAATACACTACTGCCTAGGGCCCATGAATTCCAACAACCTGTAACCTACATCCGTCTATTTTTACGGAATTCGATTTAAATTTTTTTGGTTTTGCACAGTGAAAAATGCGGCACTAGTTTTATTTACATGGTGAAGTTTTGATTTATCTTGTTTTTTTAACACCCTCCAACGATGATTCCAAATTAAAATTCTGCCACTTCAGATCGCTAGAAGAAAGATTTAATGGCTTCTTATAAAAACAAATATGAAAGCTTTTTAGAAACATTACTTTAAAAAATGAAAGTGCTGCGAACAGATAACGGAACGGAATATTTTAATAAGAATTGCGCATCAGTCTAGTGCTCCTTGTACACCAAAGCAAAATGAATGAACGGAATGTTTTTAGAAAAAGCACGATATATGCTTATTGACGGAAAAATATCCATTCAATTTTGGCCAGAGGCTGTTAAAACTTCTGCATATATATTATAAATCGATCACCTTGTCGAGGCGACAGTTGAGTCCAGCGTTGTCGCATTTTCGAGTGTGTGGGTGTAAAGTTATGATACACGTACCAAAAGAAAATAGAAAAAAAATTCGAACCGATGTTCATACCATGCATAATGGTGGGATACAGAAGCCAATCTAAGGGGTAACGGCTGTTTGATTTTGAACCGATAACAATGAAAACCGTCTTTAGTCGTGGTGTAGACTAATGCAAATTTTCCCACGAACAATCCAGATTTCAGGATGATTTGTATTTGCCACCACAATCAACAAATTCGGTTAACTTGGAAACTAGACTATTCAACTATTACTAAGTTGCAAGCGAACTAAATGACGAGATTAATATGGTTGAACCAAAACAATTCGATGATGGAACGTAAAATGTATGCCGTTTAAAAAAATCTTTGTACGAGCTCAAAGGTAGTTTTTATTAAATTTAGATTAAGCCGATCTAAAGTCGATGAATGCATTTTACAAACAGAATTTTAAAAACATTTTACATGTTGAAAATAAAAAGTGAAGTAGCGTCAGAAGACATAAATGCTGCACAGAACTTTCCTGAAAAACTAATATAAATAATTAAAGATGGCGGTTATACTCCAGACCAAATTTTTAATGCCGACGAAACGGGATTATTCTGGTAAAAAAATGCCTTCCAGAACCTATATAGCAAAATCGGAACAATCTGCTGGTGGTTTCAAAGCGGCCAAAGATCGGGTTTCGTTCTTATTATGTAGGAACGCATCTGCACAGTGGTCTGGAAAGACAGCAAAGTTTGGCCACCATGACCCGCCCGGGCAATAGACAAATTATGTTCCTTGGACCTTGAGAACTTCAAAAATTACCCCCCCCCCCACCCCGAAATCACCGCTGATCCTTTTTTACTCTTTTCCATACTTTTTGCGTGCTGAGAAAATGCGAAAATTCAATGATTTCGGGAATTAAAAGCGCGAGTACGGGAGGACGCAACAGCAGAGATCTGAACAAGCAAGGAATAAACGCCCAATTTTCATCTGATAATTTATTTGATTTTCAAGTTCAGTCAGGTACTTCTGGTAGACAGATGAAAAAATTATGCACTTTCATTATAGAAAGAATATCGGTCGAAAATCGGTTCCTAGCAATTATTTAGCAGTAGCATCAAAAAAATCCAAGGCATTGATGACTTATATAAATTACTATTTTGAGTTTCGAAGTCGATAAAAATATAAATAAACAAGAAAGACCAGTAGTGTGGGCCGATGCCGAAGAAATATAATACAGTATCGTCCCCCTAATCAGTGAAACTTATGATAACGTGAAAATTTTATTTGATTTGAAGAGAATAAATTCTATTCCATTCAAATTCTTGTCAGATTTCAAGCTTCTTCTGCTAGTAAACGGTCAACAAACAGCTACATCGAGCTTTCCTTGCCCATATTGTTTCGTGCGTCTTCAAGATCTCAGGAGTCGAAAAGAACTAGATATCGGGAAATTAAACAATGAGCGTGAATTAGACTTAAGCGATGTTTCATACTCATTAGAGCAAAATGTTTATAGACTGAAAACTTACGGAGATTTAGAATCAGACTACCAGAAATTCGTTTCACTTGGCAGTATTAAGAAACAGGCCTCAAGGAGTAATAGTACAATAAATAAGCCGCTTTTTACCGAAGAATCGACTGTTTCTGTCTTGGAAAAGTGCGTTGTCCCAGAGCTTTACATTCTACAATGGTTTGTAAATCACTTGTTCTGGGACGGGCTCGTACCTTTGCTAGGCTGGGATAATGCCATATTATGGCCTCAGGGGCTTAAGTTGATATCGAAAAACTATCACGGAAAAGTTTTTGAAGGGAACGCCTGTAGGAAGCTTCATAAGGAACCAGAAAAATTGTTCGATAAAGAAATTAGTGGAGCAGTTGGTGGTGAATTAATCAGGATACCATACGTTTCTGCTTTTCAAGCAATGAACAAAATTGTAGAAGCTTGTTTCAGTATCAGGAGAAATGAAGAAAATTGAAGAAAAGCGGTTCTGACAATTGGAATAAGTGAGACCTTGAAGATTCACGTAGCGATTCACCATATAGAAGAAAGCCTTAGTTTTCTAAGTGAAGGCCACGGATTCGGTCTCTGGTCCGAGCAAGCGGGCGAGTCAGTTCATCATGAATTTTTCAAATTCTGGAATCGATGGAAGATCAACAATATTTTGGACCCACAATACTCTCAGAGATTGAGATCAGAAGTGGTAGAATTTTCCTCAAAACACATTTAATTCGTAAGTGGCTCCATTATATTATTCAATAATATAATGATCTTTGTACTAACTCCAATCTGTTACAGGACTAGGAAGCTGCTGTACCCTGTTAATTTGTGCAACATATATTTATACTCATTTCAAGTGTTTGAATAATTGAAATTGATGGTTACTTGCATTTGTGTTATATATATCTCATGAATTATAACAATAAACTAATTTTACTCACACACATACATGTAGGATAAGTCCCCGTACCTAAAGACTTGAGTGTATACCCGTTAATGAAACTCCCGGACACGCACACGCCGAAATTTCTGCGCGCTTTTAATTCCCGAAATCATTGAATTTGCGCATTTTCTCAGCACGGAAAATGTATAGAAAAGAGTAAAAAAGGGATTTCGGGGGGGGGGGGGGGTAATTTTCGAAGTTCTCAAGATCCAAGAAACATAATTTGTCTATTGCCCGGGCGGGTCATGGTGGCCAAACTTAAAACATTAATCAGAATCCCGTACATTAGATGGCGAATAAAAAAGCATGAATGACGGGCGATTTGTTCAAAAAATCGTTCTACGAATGATTCATTCCAGAAGTCAAGAGATATTTGGAACAAAAGGGGCTTGAATTCAATTGAATTCATTCTTTTTTTTTTTTTACTTATCGATAATGCACCCAGCATAAAACAACTTCGGATATCCACTCTTAATGCTTGTTGGAGAAAAATTTGGCCAGAATGCGTCAACAGTGAAAATTCTGGAGTACAAACATCAGTTGTTTGCTCTGAAATTATAACTCTAACACACGCAATTAGTGGTGAAGGCTTTGAGAACATGGAAATTGCTGATATCGATGAACTGATAACTGAGAAACCTTTGGATGAGGAGGATCTGATTGAAATTATAACGCTTGGTGAAAATACTGAGGAACATAATGATGAAGACGAAGATGCAGTTTAACAACTAATAGCTGGTTGAATTCGCGGCGGTTTGGAATTTGCTACAAGTATGGCACATTATTTTCTCACTCATGATCCCGACGTAGAACGTGCATTAAGCTTTCAACGTAATTTGCAGGTTTGTATGATTGAATTAACATAATATGAGTTTTAATATTTTTTTGCACGGTTTTTTTAAAAAAAGATGCGGCTATTTTTTCATCTTACACGGTTCTTTAAAATTGTGAAACTCATCCTCGATTTTACTATGAGCGGCATGTCTTTTTTACACGGTTTTCTTTTGCATGGTTTTCGATGGAACGTATCTACCTTGTAAAAACAGAGTTGAGCATCTATTCGTAAATTTTTGAATATGTGGATTGTTATTACACTCTGTAAAGTATTTAAATTTTGGTCTTTGTTCATAAAGGTGGGTTTATATTATCCTTTCCTTTCAGTTCCTACACGTATCGTGTCAGACATCATCAATTTATACTATCCATACGTTGAAATTCAGGCATTTTCCTAGTATGATTATCGTATACATATATTCTAATCCTTTAGATACGTATAGAGTAAAGATAACACACAAAAATACAAAAATGTTTTAGTAGCAATTTAATGGACGACGAGCAAAAAAAATTCTACCAGTATTTCAGAATACTGCAATTCACACACTCGATTAATTTGTCGTTGTCCATTTTAATAACCCAAATTATTTTTTGAATAAAAACTTTAAACAAAAATACTGCCTTCAAATTACTTTTCGAATTTAAATATTTTTGTCGTGGATTGTGTTTAAAGTTTTTATTATTTATAATAATTCATAATCTATTGTTTTATATTACGATAATTAACAATAAAATTTTTTAAAATGAGTGCACTAGAAAATATGAACAATGTTTTATTGCACAGTTCTTTAGACAATACGAGGGCGGAGTGAGAAGTCTGATAAAATTGCAACAGAGGGCACCACAATCGCAAATCCCAGATGTCATGTGGCAATACTATCACGTGGCAATACCAAATTAAAATTTTTAGACAGATCTGTCATTTAGTTCAGTTTTGACAGCCATTGAAAACAGACAACCCATTGTTTTTTTGCAAACATGGAAAAAAGTGAATCGTCTGTTTATTAAACATTTTTTTTTGCATGGAAAAACCATTACGCAAACCAAAACAAAGCTTGATAAATATTACGGGGACTCTTCACCATCGATTAAAATGATTCACAAGTGGTTTACTGATTTTCGTTGTGGTCGTACAACCACAACTGATGCCGAACGTTCAGGACGCCCAAATGAAGTCACCACACCAAAAATGGTTGACAAAATCCATGATACGGTATTGCAAGACCACAGAGAGAAAGTGCGCGAGATAGCTGAGATAGTAGGCATCTCAAATGAACGTGTGCGCAATATATTACATGAACATTTGATTATGAAAAAGCTATCCGCGCGTTGGATGCCGCGTTTGCTTACAACCAAAAACGCACACGTGTGACAACTTCAGAGGCAGGATTGGCGATGTTCAAGCGAAATAAAAAGGAGTTTTTGCATCGTTTCATAACTATGGATCCGTACAATTCATACTACAATACTTTATTTTAATTTAACAATTTTTTTTATATATTTTAGTTTATTAGACTAAAAGAAGTAAATAATATATTATCGTAGAACCATAGAAAATGAATTCGAATTTGTTTGAAAAACAATTTTTATTTGTTTTGCTATTCTTTCGTATTTTTTCGCATTCAGGACAGCGGTTTTGGTCGCAAAATGAGGATGGAGGATTAAGAATTTTGTATATACACGGCTTATAATATATATTTGCTACTGTGTGCCATCAAATATTTTTTTTTGTATTAGTGTGTTTTCTCATTATGACAAGTATCAAAAATAAGCGAAGCGGGTGAAATCGGTTCAACTTTTTGGTTCTTACGCTCAATTTGAGCCTTCCCTTTCTTCTTTCATGAGGAATTTATTTAGAAGTATATACTGCAGAGTAGTTTTTCCCATTTCAAATGTTTTATTTGAAGCGTGCATAGTTGGAGAAAGACGGATATATATAGGTCATTACGAATAATATATTGTTGTACATTCTTCTATGTAAACAAACTATTTAGTTTTTATTGTTGTTAAAAAGTGGTTGTGGGTTGTTTCGTGAAAATTAAAAATTATCAAATGAAACAAAATAATTAAAAAAAAATGTAACTAATTATTATTTGTTAAAAACTATTTAAAAAAACATTTGTGAAAAACGAAGTGTTTAATCAGAAAGTGTCGTAAAAATGTTCGAAACTATGGTAATTTGTGATCAGAAAAGTGCACTTTTAATTTAAATTTATTACATAATTATCGAAAAACAAATGTTGTTGTTGTTGTCGTCCTTACGATTTGTTTACAATTATTTTTACCAGGTCTGCACACTAAAAGTGTAAAATAATGACGCGTTTTTAGAAAAGTTATGTTTAATAATAAAGTTAATTTTATTAAAAAATTGAATTAACTAATAATTATCCGTGTATTGGTACTCTAAATGATTTTTAGATAATGTTCTGGAATATGGCCAGTTAGGAAGCAACTTGGTTATTTCTTATCCGATTTTGATGAAATTAATAAAAATGGTTTTTAGATAAAGTTCTGGAATATAGCCAAGTATGATGAAACCTGGCTATTCCTTAAACGATTAAGGAATGGGATGTATTTAATTACTTTTTCTATAAATCATTATAGAATCCCTTTTCCCTCAAAATCGGAGAAGAAATGGTCAAGTTCAATTATACTTGGCCATATTCCAGAACTTCATCCAAAAATCATTATAGAATCCCGTTTGCAACGCACATGTCGAATTTCATCATAATAGGTTAAGAAATAGGCAAGCTCATCATACTTCGCCATATTCCAGAACATCATCTAAAAATCGTTTTAGAATCCCATTTGCAACGCACATGCACAATTTCATCATAATCGGTAGAAAACTAGGCAAGTTCCATCAAACTTGGCCATATTCCAGAACTTCATCCAAAAATCATTTTAGAGCCCCATTTTTGTTCCTAATAGGCCATATTCCAGAAATTTATCTAAAAATCATTTTAGAATCCCATTTTCATCGTGCATAACGCTCCTATCATCGCAGAAATGTCTGTCCGTGTCTCCTCTAATAAAGTATCTGCTTAACTAAGGGAGGTTTTCATGGAAAAATTTCAGTTTGGCAAGGGTCTTAAATGTGTGTCCGTTGTAGTGAGGTGTCCCTTGAAGTGAGTGTCCGTTGAAATGAGGTTCCACTGTACTCTTATAGAAATTACAGTTGCGTTTTTTTATTCGCTCCGGATAGCTACTATCGAGAGCCGTCATATAAAATGTGGCTCCCGATAGCGCTCCGTATAAATAGGTAGAGCCAAATATTTTTTATATCAAGTTTTCGTTAAACAGTTGAATTAAAAATGATATGATGTTAAATAAATTTAGTTGACCAATAAATAGCGCATCAAATTGAAATTTAGGCTTAGAAAAATGGCAGCTGTATCGGAGTAGCAGCTATCGGAAGCGAATAAAAAAACACAGCTTACCAAACAATGTAACAATGTTTTTTTTGTCTGACACGAAACATGCGGGAACTGAAAGGAACGGATAATATAAATCCACCTTCCAGAACGGAATACAAGAATTGAAAAATCGAAATACTGTATTGAAAAAACAACGGGCGAGGTCACGCTCAACTCGCAAAAGTATTATGTGAAAACCTTCATGTATAAGTCCACTGTATAATTTCAAGCCTCTGCGATGTGCCTGAGAAACCATTGCAGATAGATGACTGCCGTTCGCTCAGTATTTAAATTCCGTTACATTTTTGGTTTAAAAAGTTAATAAGTTATTCTATATTGAGTTTGGAGGACGAACCTTACCGACATTAATTGTTTAATTAAAAACGAAAATTTATAATTTATTTGTTAACAAAGAGAAATACAAACGACTATATTTCAGTATAGCCAGGTCTCGATGAGCTTGAGCAAAGTACGTGTCTGTTTAGTTAATCATCTAAACCTGTCCTGTACGCTTTAAAATGCAGTAAACCATTACTCTTACACAGCAGCCTTATTGAAGATTCCATATTTAAACTTTTGTGAATGGTCACGGCAAACCCGATGAACAAAGCAAATTCGCATCGCTGATTTGATCAGTTTGAACTAAATGAAATAGGGCGGTTCTATTAGACATAGGCGCTATTTTTACTGTAAAATCTTAGCAGCTGGAAAGACGATAACATGTCTGCCTACGGCTTCTTCCTTGCTTGCATGTTCAGGGAATGTCATTCGAATCTGTTTACCACTTTTATAGTTTTTGTTCCTATACTCTCCGCATAACCAAACTCAGCAACAGCATGAGTAATACTAAACATACATAGCATACCGATTGAACAATTTCTAAATTATTATATTATTATTGTTTATATCAATGTATAAGTGTCATTTTCACTGCTCGCTAAGATGTATAATATTTAATACTTAAAGTATGCGTGTAATTCTGTTTATTTCTAATGTACTTCCATTTCACTTTTTTCAATAGCTTACACTACACATGTATAAAATCAGAGCCTTCTAGAGTATAGAGCCATAATCGTAATGACGTATTTTTTAGAAGCTTTTTTAGTGGTATAACTTTTCACTGATTTCCATATGAATCCATAGTAAAAATGGTGTTTTTTAGCTTCAAGTTTTTCAATGAAAAAAGCAAAAATATTATAAAATGTTTATATAAAAGTTTTCTATATATCTTTAAGAACAATATACAAGAAGGCCATATTGGTATTAAGTAAATATTAATTGCAGAAATATTAAAATTAAATTATTTCTAAAATATATTTTTTCGAACTTTCATTTTGAAAAATACATCAAAGTTGGCTCTGACGAATTAAAATAATACTTGCTAAATTTATCTTTAGTTTTACTAGTGAACGTAAGATGTCTAAAATGGTTACAGAAAAATAAGAAAAAAAATTATTTAATCACAAAATTATCACACGTTCCTATATTTGGTGAATTTGTTTTGCTTTTCCTACAATTTCCCCAGGTGGTAATTTTTGATACGATTTTTCCAAATTTTTACGGACATCACTGCCATCTATGGAACGTATATTGACTTAATGACCAAAAGAATCTTAGTAAGCTTTTATTTCAATTTGACCAGAATGCTGTTGTTATGAATTTTTTTTAATATTTTGGTTTAAATAAATCAATTATTACAAGAAAATGAAAACTATTTACTTAAACGACATTCATATATGTTGAAATTCAAACATTTATGAAAGTATTTCAGAAATCATAATTAAGAATTTGTAACGTTTTCATTTAAAAATTTGTCTTAGGAAAAAAAGTGATTTCCCATATGTTTTGTGTATTTTACTATGAAAAGCTTCGTTTTTCCTCGTTTCTAATTCCCTTATAAAAGCTCAGATTTTTTGATTATGGCTCTATAAAATACAGGGTGCTCTGATAATATTCTTGCCTTTCATTTTCATCCGAAATTTGTGTTCGTTTTTTCGTATGTATGTATATAGTTTGCAATTTCGTTCGTACCGGATTTTCCGTTCCTTTTTTTATATGAAATTTTTGACTTACCCCTGTTGTATTATCCTCCTAAATACACGCCTGAATGATGGGAGTGTTCATTGGGAAGAGAGGCAAGTGTCAGTAGCATCATTATCACTACGAATGTACCGCTCGCCACATATAGTATTTTAATAAATATATAATTCATATATAACAATTCTTTAATTAATTAATATAATGGACTTAATAAAACATGGTGTCAGATGTGGTGAATTGAATTAAAATAATATTCGAAAAATTCAAGAATAAACATTATAATAGAACATCATAAAAATTTTGAGGTTATATTTCATCATCCAGTTTATTAACACCACAGAATAATGGAAGAGTTCATGGCATACGTTAAAGCACAATCAGCAGTTACGACGAATCTAACTGAATGTATGCAAGCGCTTCAAATGGAGGTTAATAAAGAAAAGGCGGTAACAAATTTGGCTTTTACACCTAATAATCACGTCGATTATAGAATCCGCGGGAGCGAATCAATCGCGGATCGAAAACTAAATATAAAAAAAAATGGGAAATAAAAATTTTATATCATAGTGTCTTTGAAATCGCTTTGGATTTCTTTACAAATCATTAAAAAGAAATTGTTTTAGAAACGCTACAAAACTATTGCGTTTGTACGGTGAATCAAAAAATCTAAATTGCATGTAAATCAATAGAAGTTTTCCAGGATACTTTGATTTGCAGCAATTGTTTCCTATTTTTTTTATATGCAGTTTGCTTGCGATCCGCGATTGATTCGCTCCCACGGATTGTATAATCGACATGAATATTCCATGGCCAGCTCCACTGGAAATCAAAAATGGTGATGTTCGAGAAAATTTCGAAATATTTGAAGCTAACTGGAAAGATTACTGTTTTGCAATGGGAATGAATTTATGGACACCAGAGAAAAATCAACAAAAAGCAAGTATTCTGTTGTCTGCCATTGATACCAAAGCTAAAACAAAATATAGTAATTTTGGTCTTGATGATAACGATAAAATGTCCGATGAATTGGTACTAAGAAAGATTCATAAAAGTATTAGTGCAAATTCCAATGTAATCTATGACATGTGTATATATGTTCAATACGAAACATTTGATAATTATTTATTAAGACTAAAAAAATTAGTTCAATTGTGTGCATATAGTTCCGCTGAAATATTAAACGAATTATTAAGGGATCGGGTAGTTGTTGGTATAAAAAACATTCAGGTAAAAAAGAAACTAATGGAAAAATCTGATCTTACCTTAGATCAAGCAATTGACATAAGTATGTAAAATTAGTGAAATCACTCAAAATAGAGTAACTATTATGACTAGTGACGAAACCAAATAAAGTGTTCCGGTAAACAAGATAAATAAAACAGAAAAATCGCGTCAGTCATGTAAGACAGCAAAGCAATGTTTATTTTGTGGAACTAAACATATGTTCGAAAAAGGTGTTTATCCCGCTATAGGTCACACATGCACAGTGTCCAATTATAAGCACCATTATGACGCATGTTGCAGATATAAAAAAAACGAAAATCAAAAATCAAGTTCGAATATAACCCTTAAATGCCCAAGGTCATAGATTTTAATATAAAAATTCGATTATATGTAATTTTGTACGTAGTTACCGAATCGAAAAGCTATTTAGTATTTTGTTTTGTTTTTTGTAAGTTTTGGAAAAAAAACCGGTTGTATCTTTTAAGATACGTTGGGTATTCAGCATATCTATGAAAATAATTAAAATACTCTAATAAGCAATTCAAAATATTTATTGACCGAGCAAACGGCGCAGTGGTTAAAGCTGCGGCGTTTGGATCGGGAGGTACCGGGTTCGAATCCCGATAGGGGCGGGATGCAAAAGGGATTTTTCATCATCTGATTACGATCGGTGATGACGATGAACACAACTATGACCCCCTGTTGAGAGTGCAGAATCCATGGGCCGACCCACCTTTCATGTCAGCACTATAGGTTGGCATGAAGCAATGCAATGTGCAGGTGGTTTATACAAAGCGGGTCTATAGCCGTACGTCCTCGATTTGGCTAATACTGCGTAAAGTAGGACGGTAAAATTTAACTGCGAAAGAGTTGGGAGTGCCTTGAGCCCCAGAAAAGATTGCAGAGTTAAAAAAAAAAAAAAAAAAAAAAAAAAAAAAAAAAAAAATATTTATTGACTGTAATATTATAGTTAAAATATATAATTTTTAATTATGGTGATATTTAAAAAAACAATTTTTTCAGCAGTGAGACATAAATTTACATAACATTTAGTACAATACATTTTTGTGTGGCCACTACAACCAGGATATTTACATCTTCCCTTTGAATTCAGAATAACCCAATGATCAGTCATATCTAATCGAGTATCTCTTGGAGGGGCAGAAGATGAATTTGGTTTCTTCCTTTTTGCCTGAATTTGAGATTCAAGAGATGGGCGCCCACGCGTTATAGCTTGCGTCGATTTATAGGAGAATAGCGTTTTGGCTATTTCCAACTTAAAATCAATTAATCTCATATACTTATAATCTGGTTTCCAACTATTCGTTCTTTTGTACAGCACCCAGGCGTTAACGCAAGTCATATCCAATAAATGATAGAATATTCTATTTGTCCATTTTCAACTTTTCATGTGAATCTTGTGACGTCCCATTAGGCTGTCCATTAAATCCACTCCGCCCATATGGCAATTATAATCCTTTATAATTTGTGGACAAGGAATCATTTTCACTTTTTTTTCTTTCTTGTCGAATCTTTTTACGGTTAACGGTGGAGGTAGTTGCTCGTTATTTAAAAATGGTTTCGTGCCAACATAAGTCGAAATAAGATTGACAATACGATTGTCTTTCCACGATAGTGATGTCACGTCTATGCCATAAATTGATGCCACATACTCTCTACTAGTTCCCCTTTCGAATTTCATCATAACTTTTTCTTCAGGTAGTTTGCAATTTTTTATCCTGTTTCGTCGAATAGTACCTATAGAAAGAATCCCTCGGGTTCTCAAATATAACAGCAAAGGCACAGTTGTGTAATAATTATCTAAGTAAATTATATAATTTTGAAAATTGGGCACTTCACGAACTAATCTGACAACAATATTGGCACAGCTTTGAAGATCAGGTTCATCTTGTGCAGGTTCTTCGGATACTCCAGTATAAATTTCAAATTTATATGCGAATCCCATTGTGTCACACAAATTGAAAAATTTAAAACCCCATTTTTTAGGTTTGTTTGGTAAATACTGCTTCATGAAATGTCCCATTTTAGATGAGCACATTTGTTCATCAACGCATAATCTCTCCAATTTTGGAATACTTCCAAACGTACTATTCAATTCGTTTATTACGGGTCTGAGTAGGAAAATACGATCGTGATTCGGGTCTTCACGAGTAGGTGCTTTACTTTTATCATTAAAATGTAAATATTGCCGGATTCTTTCAAAACGGTTTCGGCTCATCTGTTGTTTTATAATATTTACGCAACGGTGATTATTATCAGACCAATAGTCTCTTACATTTGGAAGATTGTGATACGTCATATAAAAGAGAATTCCAATAAATTTGCGTAAATCCGGTACATCAAATTGAAAGGACTCATTGTGTCCTGAATATTTAATTGTTTCTTCCACAATAGTTTTTTCCAAAGATTCCGGAAATAAGAGCGACCATACTTGAAACGGAGTTTGCAATTCTTGTACATTTGTAGGAATAGCACAATCCCCTCTAAACTTGATTTCTTCTTCATTATAAACTAAATTTTGCTTTTTCCATAATATTTTTTGCAAAGCCATGGATTTAGGATCAATTATCACATTACGAAATTTATATGGAAATGAACTCCAGGGGTCAGTGTGTAATGAAGCTGGTTGCCCAGAACTATCAGAATCGATAGCTGGTGATGTACTAGAACTATTTTCAACAACATCTTCGTTTTCATGTTCTATTATCTGCATGTTATGGAGATTTTGCGAATTTCCCTCTGTAAGGATGGGGAGGTCTGTAGGCAATTCATCACCATCATCATCTAAATCGTCAGAGCTATCATAGCTATTAAAGATAAGTTCTTGAAATATATCGTCCGTAAGCGTACAAAGATCAATTTTGATCACATTTGCCATATCTGTAAATAAAAATACGAAAAAACGTAGCAAAAACCCAAACTTACACTCAAAACGCAAATGTATACAGAATTGAATGATTGAAAAATATAGATGTATCTTTAAAGATACAATGGGTATTTAAGGGATAAGGACAAATAATGTTAAAGAAATCAAACTTGATCGTCATCAAGACGAAGACGTTAATTTGCAAATAGCCAAGATTAATTCATCTAATTTCAAGGGCAATATATTAGCAGTTTTATTATTAAAATTTGGGAAAGTGTGGAAAAACATTGAGTGCATGCTAAACACAGGTTTCAATTCATGTCTTATTGGATTGAGTCAATTTAATGAACGAGTCAAATCCTCAGATACAATCCACCAATCAAGGTCTTGTGGATTTTAATGGAAACCAGATCGAGTCAATTGGAAAAGCTTTTGTTCCATGTAAAATGAGAAATAAAAATCATATTATTACATTTCAAATAATTCGACGAGATCACCAGCCCCTGTGGTCATCTAATGCGTGTTCAGCATTAAAATTGGTACATTATAGTTCAAATGTAAAAAACTCTTCGAGTTATAACAAATCTCTATGTGTTATCGAATCAGTACGAAATTGTGCTAAGACTAAGACGGATAATAATATCATATGTCTGGATCAGCACATTAATCATACAAACGCGGGACAAATTGTCGAGAAGTACAGCGATATTTTTGAAGGAAATGGTCTAATTCCAGGCGAAGTTGAATTGGAAATTGATGAACATATTTCACCAGTAATTCAGTATGCTCGTCGTATTCCTATTGCCTATCGTAAGCGACTCAAGGAGGAATTGGATAATTTAGTATCGGATGGTATCATAGCAAAAGTTGACCAACACACTGATTGGGTCAGTAATATACTCATTGTGCAAAGGAACAACTTCTTCCGTATTTGTCTAGATTCAATTCCGCTAAATAAAGCACTCAAACGGCCCAATTATCAATTCACGACAGTCGACGAAATTCTTCCAGAGCTTGGCAAAGCCAGAGTTTTCTCTACATGCGACGCTAAGAAAGGTTTCTGGCAGATCAAACTATCTGAGTCGAGCAGTGATTTAACATGTTTTTGGACACCGTTTGGTAGATATAAATGGCTTCGCATGCCATTTGGTATATGTTCAGCTCCGGAAAATTTTCAGATGAAAATGTTTCATCTGGTTCATGATTTGAAAGGAGTAGAAATTCTTGCAGACGATTTGCTCGTATATGGAAGTGGCGACACGATCGAGGAAGCTACATTAGATCATAAACGAAATCTGGAAAACCTATTTATACGGTTGAGACATAATAACTGCAAATTAAATAAAACAAAAATGAGGTTGTGTAAATCTTCAGTAATGTTTTTTGGTCATTTACTTACTACGGATGGTTTACAACCTGATAATACGAAAGTAGCAGCAATAGCAAATATGAAATCGCCTTGCAATAAAACTGAGTTGCAAAGATTTTTTGGTATGGTGACTTATTTATCAAGATATATCAAAAATATCAGTACACATTTTTCGCCGCTAAGAAAATTACTCTTAGAAAGTACACCATGGAGACGGGGAAAGGAAGAAGAAGATGAGTATGTCAAAATCAAAAATTTAGTATCCGATATAAAACTGTTGAGTTATTTTGACAACACTAAACCAATTACAGTTGAATATGACTCCAGTAGTACCGGATTAGGAGCCCATATTTTTCAAAACAATAAAGTAATTGCCTATGCTTCAAGAACACTTACTTCCACTGAACGCAAATATGCACAGATTGAGAAGGAGGTTCTCGCTATAGTATTTGCTTGCATACGATTCGATCAAATGATTGTTGGTCATGTATGCACCATCAGAACAGACCACAAACCACTTATTAATATATTCAAGAAGCCGTTATTAAAGTGCCCTAAGCGTTTACAACTGATGCTTATGATTCTTCAGCGCTATTCCATTAAGGTTGAATTTATTGAAGGGAAAAATAATATAATCGCCGACGCATTATCACGTGCGAATTATGACGAAACCTCTTACCCGGTGGTTCACAGCAGAAGGCACATATAATGAAGTCAAGTGTTTGTGAAATTAGAAATTCTAATATTCAATCAAAGTCAGAGCGCATGTTTCAAATGGTTAAGCTAATAGAATATTTCAAAATAACTAATGAGCGACTAGAAAATATCAAGTCAGAAACGGCGAAAGACCGAAGTTTACAAAAACTAATATCTATTATTGTAAATGGTTGGCCGAAAACAATTCATAAATTACCAGACGACGTTAAAATGTACCACAAATACAAAAATGAATTATCAACGGAAAATGGTCTCATATTCAAAGATCATAGAGTTCTCATACCGTTTATAGTCTACGAAAGCTTATGACTAATAAAGTTCACGTCAGTCATAATGGTATAGAAGCGACATTAAATCTTGCTCGCCAAAATATATTTTGGCCAGGCATGAGTTCGGAAATCAAGGAAAAATTAAAGACTGCGATATATGTGTAAAATATTCAGATGCACAGCAAAAACCACCTATGCAATCGCATGTCGTTCCTTCATACCCATTCCAATTCCTATCAAAGTATGTATGGAATACCAGAGAGAGTAATACATGGAATACCAGAGAGAGTCTTAACGGATGGGCAAATAAATTTTGTGTTTAAGGAATTTAGTAATTTTTCATCAAATTGGGATTTTATACACATAAATTCAGCACCTCATCACCAGCAAGCTAATAGCAAAGCCGAAGCCGCAGTGAAAATGGCCAAACGACTTATTAAAAAATCAAATGACAGTAATGAAGTTATATGGTACGCTTTACTGCATTGGAGAAATATTCCAAACGAGGTACACTCGAGTCCAGTCCAGAGAATATTTTCAAGAAAGACTAGAACTGGAGTACCATCTTCGACAGAAAGTTTAAAACCAAAAATCATTCAAGAAGTCACCGATGAAATCGAATTAAGAAGAAGACATAGTAAATATTACTGTGATAAAAAAGTAAGACAATTACCTGATTTGGAAGTTGGACAATCTGTTGCAGTACAAGTGTGTCCACAAGAAAATACTTTATGGTCCAAAGGTTTCATCGAAAAAAAAATATTCGATAGGTCATATATGGTGAATGTTAATAATGCAATATATCGTCGTGACAGAGTCAATATTAAACCACACAGTTTTTCAAAAAGTGAAGATGTATCCGAAGAGTCTGAAATTATTCCAAATGAGGTTCAGACTCAAATTGAAAGTAACCCAGTTACGGCAAATCCTATTTTCCATCAAAGGGAAACATCCACGGATGCTGAAATTCAAGTTAATCCTAGGGGAATGGAAATTGATACATCAGATACATCAATCTTACTATCTACTTCAATTTCTAACCGTCCACAAAGAGAAAATAGAAGACTACCAACACATTTTAATGATTACATCGTAAATATGGAATAGATTCGCTTAGTAAATATTAATTACATATAGACATAAATTTGAATTCAAGTAAACCCTTATGAAATTTTTATTTTTATTTTAATGTTTGTAATGTAACGTAACGTAAATTTAATTTTGTTTAATATGATCGCATTAATTTATAATTACGAGTTAATATTTTCAATTTTAAAGAAAAGCGAAGATGTTGTATTATCCTCCTAAATACATGCCTGCATGATGGGAGTGTTCATTGGGAAGAGAGGCAACTGTCAGTAGCATCATTATCACTACGAATGTACCGCTCGCCACATATAGTATTTTAATAAATATATAATTCTTCATATGCATATAACAATTCTTTAATTAATTAATATAATAGACTTAATAAAACCACCCCCGCTAAAGATGTTTTCACATAAAAAAAAATGAAAAACGCGAAGCACAAATAAGAACATTTATACCCCAAACAGATTGATAGCGCGAAAAGCGGCGCTATAAATTAGAATACATGTATTTTCATAAGAGCGAACAGATAGAGCTGCGTCAAACCAGCAAAGTTTGTATTTTTGGAAGCGATGAATGACATTTATATTTATGATTGTGGTTTTTATAGTAAATGCTTGGAAATTTTTAATTTTAGCTGAATTTTAAATCCAAATGGGCATATGAGAAAGACAATTGTAGAAAAAAATCCTAATTTGAATCTGCTGCTTATCTGTTTGGGGTATCAGTAAAGTGAAATTCAAAAATTATACCTGGGGCCCTATTCTCGAATTCCACATCCATTTTCCACATGTGGACATCTGTCAAAATTCATAAAAATTGAATTTTTTCGGTACTAAGGGAATATTTCCGAATGGGTATAAGCAGGTGGAAAAAATTCCCCATATAGGAAAATGTCCATGCCGCATGTGAATTACATTTTTCGAACGTTTTTTTGTGAACTTTGACAGATGTCCACATGTGGAAAATGGATGTGAAATTCGAGAATAGGCCCCCTGGGGTTCTATTCTCGAATTCCACAACCATTTTCCACATGTGTCAAAATCCATGTAATTATTCACTTTTTCAGTTATGCGGAATTTTTTTCACCATTTCGGAAATATTATCTGAGTACCGAAAAGATTCTATAGCGATTTCAAGAATACAGGAATTTAAATTTCCGAACGTTTTTATGAATTTTCACAGATGTCCACATGTGGAAAATGATTGCGGAATTTGACAATAGGGCCCCTGAGTATTTTTGATGTTTTTGTTGTATGAAAAGTAGAATACAAAACCCGAAGTTTTAAAGAGGAAAAAAATGAAAATATATTCACGAAGTTGTAACGGAATGTATATTTTTGATCTCTGTATTGTACGCCGTATATATACACACAATATTCGCAATTCTCAATCCTCATTTTGCGACCAAAATCGATGTCCTGCTGTCATCTGCTTCCCACGATCTTTTTATTTATTATTCTTTGTTTTTTATTATTATTTTATACTTTCAATGCACTTCTGATTAGAGAAATACATCACTAGCCACTTATAATTATTTTAATGACTAATTCAACCAAAGCAACCTAGATTATACAGAGCCATAGCAGAGCCTTCTAGAGTATAGAGCCATAATCATAATGACGTATTTTTTAGAAGCTTTTTTAGTGGTATAACTTTTCATTGATTTCCATAGGAATCCATAGTAAAAATGATGTTTTTTAGCTTCAAATTTTTCAATGAAAAAAGCAAATATTTTATAAATAAAGCCATTTTGAAAAATAAATCAAAGTTGGCTCTGATGAATTAAAGTAATACTTGCTAAATTTATCTTTAGTTTTACTAGTGTACGTAAGATGTCTAAAATATTTACAGAAAAATACGAAAAAAAATTATTTAGTTACAAAATTATCACTCGTACTTAATGTTTTGTGAATTTGTTTTGCTTTTCCTACAAGTTTTTTACTTGAAATTTCTACCCCGAGTAGATACTCCTGATGATGGCCTAACAAGCCGAAATTAATCGAGTGATTTTTTAAACCTATAAAATTTGCGAAATATTAAAACAAGTGTTTTTTTTTTTAAATGTGTGTATTAAGTGTGTTTCGTCAAGTGCCCACGGCAGATAGTGTAAAAATGATTAATTTAATGTTGAGAGAGAGATAGAAAAATGCCTAAACACACAAATGTGCTTTTCGAACAAACTCGGCTCCATTCTAGTTAAAATAAAAATAGAAAAAAGTTTACTTACTCTGGGCGTCCTTCATCTGCGGGATTAAATTCATGCCATCGTGTTAAACCACTGTGAGTTGCTAGAAATGTTACAGTTATTCCGAAGCGTTGTTTGAATTCAGTCCTTGGAAATAGTAAGTAAAAAAAGAGAGAGAAAGAGAAAAAAAAACAAAAACCAATCTTATTAATTTTATTAAATATTTTTTTTTGTTTCAGTTCGCTCTTGTCATAATTTATTTTGTTAAGATTATTATTACAATGATTTGTATTCATAAAAATAAATTTAGAATTTTACCTTGCCCTCGACAGCTATTGTTGTATGGGAAAAGTTTTGTGTTTTTTGGGGAAAAAGATTTTTTTTTTTTTTTACATTACCTTGTAAGCAAACCCATCAATACAGCAATTGGACTATCCAATTTAAAAAAAAAATTGGGGTGCATATATGTGATGGATAATATACGTTTTGAGTATTTTGTGCATCAAATTGTTATATGAAAATATATTTTGTGTAAAGTTTGGTGTCGTATTTATGCGGTATGATAATAAATGAATAAATTATGTACCATATGATTGTTATAAGTTCTTAAAACATAATTTAAATTATCAACCAAAAAAAAAAAAAAAAAAAAATTAAATTTACTATTTTTGGTTTAATTTAGACTCTTGGTATATAATTTAAATTATATTATCAAATTTAGCAAATACATACTATACATATTGGTATTGTTAAAATAGAGGTTTAAGAATTAGAAAAAATATATTTACCCTTTATCCTCTTTGGCACTGGGAGCGCTGAAATTTTTTGGAAACCACTGTGTTTGACGTGCATCCAAAACCACCGATTGCATTAAACTTCTATCACCTGAATGAAACAAAATATGGAGACAGGGTGGTAAACGTTAATAATTAAAGTGCGTTGGTTTTCTAAATATTTATAAACTAAATTGTGAGTAAGTGCTTGTGCTTCTATTATGATTGGAAAACCACTTGATTATTTTATAAAGTTAGTATTTTGTTTAAACGTTTCCGTTTATGTAAATCTAATGGTAAATTTAAAAAGTTTTGTTTACAGATGCCAAATTTCGCTTTTCTACAAAAAGGGTAAAAATTAGACTTTTATCTCTGTTTTCCATGACCAAAACGTTTATTTCCAGCATTGTTGACTACGTAGTCGCATGTCTCCCTTACCAACGGATTTTATACACGATAATTTTTAAATAGAATACAAACAACAATAAAACGGTTTTTGTTTACTTATATTAGATTAACCCTTGTGTGTATAGCCAAACAAATCTATTTTGTTCTATAACTGGCTGCCCGGCTAGCCAAACATAAATTCTCTTGTTTTTAATGAAAATCTTTACATTTTATTTGCGTCGGTTTATGGCAACTTTGCTTTTGTTGAACTCAACGGTGACGTCTTACTTTTACCATCATCAGCTTACAATTACCATCATCGGAATAGTTTCTCGATAATATAATTTGCAAACTGGGAAATGCTGGCTTTATATATAGAAATTTAAATTTTAGGTTTTTGGCTACTAAATTAAGAGAGATATTTCGATCTCCCTAGAAATTTTATTTAAGAAACCAAAAATTTTGTTTCCCGACAAATTTTATTTCTTGAGAATTCGAGTTTTTGAAATTTTTCTCGAGTATCTCTAGAATTTTCGGGAATTTTATATTTTTTAAGTTAGAAAATGCCAAAAAAAATCTTTCAATAGCAAACATTTACAACATGTTTCCTGAGAAGAAACATTTCTTTCAATTTGAGTTTTAGTATGTACCGAACGATTTCGAAAACGAACCCAGAAAGAATGAGCTCCAAAAGCACTGAAAAGCACTGATCCTTTTTTGACCGCGTAGAGTTGGTTGGACATGCCTATTAGACGTTGGGTGTTTGAATCTGGGTTGCGTGGGTGCTTTACACGCAAAAAGCGAATTATTTAACTCTTATAAAAAACGTTGGCGATTTGAAAAAGTCCTCTATAACGATGAGTCGAATTTTAGTTTGTTTGATTTGGAAGGCAAGGTTTACGTGAGTTACCCGAAAAATAAAGAAAGCACGTACATGGGAACAATATGGCTTGCAAGCATTTTCCTGTCGCGGTAGCGCGCATACAAAGATATCTTGAAACATGTCATGGATTTACAAAGTGGATTATCTGCTGTAAAAGTCAAATAAAAAAGTCCTTACTTTTGAACTCCTTCTAATACTTTCTTTCAACCAATGCAGCTTCAGTTTGCTTTATAAGAGCAATTCTGAAGTTTTCACTGAATTTTACTAAAATGTTTGTAGTCTGCATTAGTAAAAACTTCACTGCCATATTACAATATAAAAAATATAAAGGGCTGAAACCTCATAAGGTGATCAGAACTTCGGTCTCAAATCAATTCCGAAATGAACCTCTTAAGTCAATTTTCAGCTTAACCTCCAACTCAACCTCTATGTCAATTGCAACACAATCCTAAACGCAATCACCAAATTAACGGCCAAGCCAGCCATCAATTAAATCACCAAATCAACCCTTAACCTAACACCAAATCAACCCTTAAATAATTCCCCAATCGAAAAACTCACATCCCAATGCAAGCTAACTAAATCCTAATCTACGTCAACTCAACTTAGCTCGACCCAAATCTCAACCCTCTGCTCAACTCTACACTTATTTTCCAATACACTCCCAAAATTAACTAGATTCGAAAGCTACATGAGTGTATGAACTCAACTCAATCTAACCTCGCACTATACTCTAAAATCGACCTCAAAATTATCTCTAACCGAACTTCTCTTTCAAATCCAACTCAATTTCAACTAAAACCCTACTCAACATCATACCGGCATACGTACCGTCGTACCATCATAACCTTAAGCAATTATTCCTTCATACCATTATTCAATTATACCATCATACCATCATGACACTATACCATTAAACCATTATACAATCGTACCATTGTATCTTAGTGCCCTTTTTAGAACTCACGAGTAGAGGCCTTGCATAATCAACCCCGACATTTGTAAATTGTGTTAAAGTTGTGGATGTGTTAAAGTTACCCTTGGTGCAGGTAGATTTCCCATGAGTTGTTCTCCCAATTTTGGACGAGTTCGGATGCAATAAACACAACTGTTTGAAATTCTTTTAATGACATCTCTGGCCCCGATAACCCAATATTTTGCCCTGGTTATGAAAAGCAGGGTCGTGGGATAGATAGAGATATTTCACGATTTTGTCTGTCAGTTTAAGTTGCTTCGGTAGAATCAATGAATGTATCCTCGAGTAACCAACTTGCGAATTCTGTAGGCGGCCACCTACACTCCATCTTCATCAATAAATGGATATAATGAACTTAGCTTATTGCTTCTGTTTGTCATCGTGTTAGACTGCAACTGGTGTATTTCGTCTTTAAATGAAACTTGCTGAGCCCATCTACTGACAAGATTGTAGCTCTTCTTCAGATGTTGACTGGTTAAGTATGGTATATTCTGTCGGGTGCACTTCTTTCAACGGCGGTTGGTTCTACTGGCACAAAATTATAATTCGGTCAATGCGTTCCAGACTTTTGTATATAATTTGAACCTTTCCACAAAATTTCGTGATCCAATAGTTCTCTTGGCGATAAGCCGCGACTGGCGTATTCGGCTGGACTTAATTTTGTAGGTACGTGTTGCCAATGTTTGCTCGGTAGTTTATCAATCATGAAGCTAATGCGGTTGGCTACGAAGCAATTCTATTTCCTTGGAACGTCAGAGCGAGCAATGCGTCTGATGGTGCTTCAAAAATTCCTGCGACTTTGTGTAGCAATTTGGTTAAGAGTACCGCTGCACATAGCTCCAGGCGAGGAATGTACAATTGATTTAAGGGAGCAACCTTTGTTTTGGCGGCTGCTAAACTCACAATGTTATCTCCGTTTATGTTGGTAGATGTACACTACCGCTGAGTATGCCTTCTCGGATGCGTCACAAAACCCGTGATATTGGACATAATGAAGAGCCTGCATAGAAACCGTGGAATTAGTATACTTGTAAAGTGGGAGAATTCATTTTTGGCAGATCACCAAGCTCGTTCAATGGTATCCGGTAGTGGGTCATCCCAGTCTAATTTTGTTAACCATAGTGAGTGCAACAGCATTTTAAAATATATGGTTACCGGTGAAAGCCAGCCGAGAGGATTGAATATCTTACCACATTCTGATAATAGTCCTCGTTTTGTTAATGGATTGACCCATCAAATAAAACAGGAAGCTTTTTTGTGATACCGCTTTGTTTGATCACAGCATGATGTGGGAGATAGTTTATCTGATTGTTCCCATCGAATACTTCTTCGACAGGAGTACGCGACATATGCCCAAGCTCTTGGTATTCTCGCATAAATTGTATGTATTCTTTCTGCAGGTTGTATCCCTCATGAATTTCCGTTCCATCGCAACCATACGGTATTTAGATTCCTTAAAACTGCTCCCCAATTGTTCTAATTTTTCATTAAATGGCAGTTCTACCATGTATCGTCCGTTAGCATATCGATGTATATTTAAAAAGTGGGTTTCACATTCGTTTTCTTTTGAGAGGAACAGAGAAAGAATCTTCCTGTATTTCCCAAAAACGTCGTAATATCTGACAAACATAGTAGCATTGGTATTTCCATCAGCATAACCAGCAACAACCCAACCGAATAAACTGTCCAATAAACAGAGATTCGGCTTAAGCTTTATGCGTCTTTCCTTGACTACATCATAGAAGAATACATACATTTAATGTTTATTGACCCTCTGGTCCTACCTGCTCTGACTGAACCCAAGCCAGTTATTGCTATACATGTGTGCTTACGTTTTAATCCTAACTGCCTTGCAAGGGTTTTTCAGTAATGAATATAGAATCCGTACCAGTATCAAGTAAAGCTCGAACTTGCGCGCCTCCATCGGATATCGTTGAAATATATAGCATTTACATAAAGGGTGTGGCCTCGCAATATGCGTATGTTGTTTTGGTGCATTTTTGAACGGTTTGCTGTTCAGGTTATAGCGGTGAAGAAATTCCAGAAAATCGTGTATATTTGGTATATCATTTTCCACTGAATGTGAGGCCCTGGTCTCATCATCTACCTTATTTAGTAATATATGCAGAATCCATGGATCTCTAATTTCACAATTGGAGCCTAAAGCTTTTAGACCACGAAGTAATTCGTCTGATGTTTCGGTTAGATTTCTAAGTGAACTTGTTGATGCTTATTGTATGGCTGGTTGACTAAAAAACGTTGCAATCGTCGTGCTTATGATAGTTCGTTTCTTATCGTATCTTTTTTTCAGTTTGGCCCACGCTTCTGGGTAACTTGCGTCAGTAATCAAAAAATGTTTTATGAGTTAGGCTGCGTTTCCTTTTAAAAAACCCTTTAGTAGTTGGAACTCGTGCACTTGAGAAATAGACTCGTTACTATGCACAGTAGCCTCAAACAAATCCTTAAATGATGGTCATTGCGTATACCATATTCACCGTCGAAGGGGGTAATATGGATTCTCAAATATATCAAAATATGCCCTTTGTTGTGAACACAGGTTGTTAATAGTGGCATTTACATAGGTCATCATTAATCGGAGTTCCAACTGGTTTTCGGTTTTTATATTTCCCTTGACAGGGCGACTTGAACACTGAAATATTTCATCTCAAACTCATCAAATTTGGACGTTTGATCTGGTAATAACAGCAAATCGTCTTCTATGCCGCTAAACTCGTCCCATAATGAAGTTAATTTTTGAAACCTTAATTCGAGTTCTTCTAGTGGTGCACATTCATCGATATTTTCAAAAAACGTGGCAGCCTTTGTGAGATTTCCTAGGACGCGACCACGTTTTTGTATGAGGTTGGCAGCCATTTTGCACTCACATTAAAATGAATCGAGCACTTTAGTTTTTTTTTTTATAGGACCAATTAAATTAAAGGTTGTGATTGATTTAATTTTTATTTATTTTTTAACACTGTTCACTTCACATATACCGATCCTTTTGATAGATTGATTGTGTACCCAACTTATATTGTTCAAATTCAAATTATTTGTTAACTTACTGTGGTTATGACAGAAGATTTATTTTTGGAGTATATACTCGTACTGCGATATACTGCTCGACAATGTATGACTAAAATTCACTTGCGCCTTCTGGTTTATCACGCTGAAGGAGAGATATGTTGTAGTGCCTTGTACCAAGTGAACGCCTATCCGGCTCGAAGGACCATGTAATTGTTCCAGATAAAAATGTGCAGGTGGTTGTATACGTCCGCAAATTGTGTATTGTACGGAGACCAAAGTATTGAAATCCTGTCAAAAATGATTAAAAATTTGGTTGGTCCAAAACCACTTTTCTCGACGTTTTCAAAGTTTTTGAGTCTAAAACAGCAAAAAAAAAAAAAATGTTCGTCCGTCTTTCTGGATGTCTGTTGGTCCTGTACCCATGGTATCTCGAGAACGGCTTGTTCGATTTAGCATTTTTTTTTGCCAATTTGTTTCCACCTGTTCTGTTTGGAACCTGTGCGTCAAGAGGGTCGGGCCATACGAATTGACCCAAAATACCTGGTTATAGAAATATTAAACAATTTTTTATATATGCGGGTTTGAATATTGAGTTGGGTATTGAGTTTGGGGTTGATTTGAAGGTCAGTTGAGTTAGAGTTGAGTTGGGGTTGGGTTAAGATATAGTGAGCAGTTCACCAAATTTTTATATATGCTGGTTTGAGGATTGAGTTTGACAGAGAGTTTGCGGTTTGGTTGAGGGTTGAGTTGGGGGCCGTTTGCGGGTTGAATTGATGTTGAGATGGGGTTGGACCAGTGTTTAGTGAGCAGTTGAGCAATCTATAAAATAAAGTGAGTGTTGGTATATATGTACATCATATGTGCATGATATTTAAACAAATCCACAAGACTTGACCGATTTGATACAAACCTTACACAAATATTGTTTAAGACTTAAGAAAGGTCACTGTGAAATGGGATTCTAAAATGAGTTTTGGGTGAAATTCTGGAATTTGGCAAAGTATGATGGAACTTGCATATATCTCATCCAATTATTATGAAATTTGACAAGTGCGTTGGAAATGGGATTCTAAAATGATTTTTGGATGAATTTCTGGAATATGGCCAAGTATGATGGAACTTGCTTACTTCTCAACCGATTATGGTGAAATTTGACATATGCGTTGGAAATGGATTCTACTCTTCCATTCTATGAACTTGCCTATTTTTTAATCAATTACGATGAAATTTGGCTTGCACATTGGAAATGGGATTCTAAAATGATTTTTGGAAGAAGTTCTGGAATATGGCCACGTATGATGAAACTTGCCTATTTCTCAAACAATTAAGATGAAATTCGGCTTGTGCATTGGATTATAAAATGGTTTTTGGATGAAGTTCTGGAATATGGCCAAGTATGATGGGCTTGCCTACTTCTCAATCAATTATGTTGAAATTCGACTTGTACATTGGAAATGGGATTCTAAAATGATTTTTGGATGAAGTTCTGGGATATGGAGAAGTATGATGGAACTTGCCTATTTTTCAACCGAATATGATGAAATTCGATAAGACGACTAGTATTGGGATTCTAAAATGATTTTTAGATTCTGGAATATGGTCAGTTAGGATTGAACTTCTCCATTTTTTAACTGAGTTTAATGGAATTTTGCATGTGGGATTGTAATGGGATTGATTTTTAAAGGGAATTTCGGTTAGGGTTTATGGTTTAATGGGAGGTTAGATTGAATTGAGTTCATACACGCAAGTAGCTCTCGAAACTATGTAGTTAATTTGGGGATTGGGTTGGAAAATAAGTGTAGAGCTAAGCTGAGGGTTGAGATTTGGATCGAGCTAGAGTTAGAATTTAGTTAGCGTGCATTGGGTTGTGAGTTATTCAGTTGGGGAATTATTTAAGGGTTGATTTGGAGTAAGGTTAACGGTTGATTTCCAAGTTGATTAAGGGTTGATTTGGTGATTTAACTGATGGTTTGGTTGGTCGTTAATTTGGTGATTGCTTTTGAGATTGTGTTGCGATTGAGATAGAGGATGAGTTATAAATTGTGTTGGAGGTTAAGCTGAAGATTGACTTAAGAGGTTCATTTCGTGATTGATTTGGTAGTTGAATTAATCTTTATTGAAAATAAAAAAAAACGCAATGAATATCTCTGCTCAAGCTTCTGCAGAACACGAAATACACAGTGACAAATGATGTTGTTTATATATGGAGTAGGATTAGTAAAATTGTGTGAATTTTTTTTTAATTTTTTCGACATCTTGTGTGGCTTGCTGCTTTTTTGTTGTATTTTCCTCGTTCGTATATGAACTTTTTCCAAAAAATTTAAATTTCTTTCATTTCGAGATTATAGCTATATAATATTATTGTTGTAATCTTATGTGTTTGTGAAAAAGAGGAAACAATTAGTGAGAGGTTTTTTTCGTTTTTTACAAAATTTTGTGAATATAATTCTTATGCAAGTGCTTTTTTCGGGAAAAATTATTTTTGTGAAGTGTTTTTGTTTTTCTTAATTACACGGGGCTCATTATTTAATATATTTTTTGTGATAAAAAGTGAAATGAAATACGTGTCTATATGTGAAAAAATCAAGTGTGTTAAACAGAAAAGCATGGAAAATATGCTTTCATGGAAATAAGAAGAAAAATGAAAAATCAGTTTATGAAAAATGTTTTGTGATTAAATATTCTGTTTTTGTTTAATTTATATAATAACCTATAATAAAATATCTATAAAATAATAACGTCGGAATGAAATGGAAGCGGCAGTACACTCAGTTCAGGTTGGGCCACCTGGCCAAAGAAATGATACAGGCCTCCCCAGAAAAATTCCACGGTTGGTACATACCAGCAGCGTGTATCAACGGAGGCTTCACCAATTCATAGGTAAGAGAATTAAACGATGATAATAAATAAGCTTTTGTGTAAACATGAGTTTTCATATGGTACAATGAAAGATGGGATTATACAATGGCATCATAACTGTAACTTGTTTTGAGCGTTGATTTTAAAGCAAAAATTATGATTTCGAGTAGATTTTTGACGAGATATCTACTAGATTGGGGCCAACGAAATATGTATGCATACACTTTTACATTGGTATAATGTTTGAGTGTGATTTTTAAGGTAAATATTTTTGTGCCAAAAATATGTTAACATTTTTTCATTTATGATTCAATATATCAGCCATGTGCATTATCAGTGAAAATTTAAATAAATCAAATAATTAAAAGGGTACGCTCAATTTGGGTTTAATCAATTATTTTGCTTCGATTAGTCAATTATTTTGCAATTTCCTTTTTCAAAATCTTACCTATTCTAAAATTCTAGAAGATTAAATTTATAATTTGGAAATTTCATGTTTATTGGTGGGATTTGGGACGCACACAGGGGGACTGCAAATGTAAAGCAGCAAATGGTCAAACACATTAAAAATTTTAGTGATGAACAGAAATAGTGGTATTCATCCGTATATGAACATCATAAAATATCCAATACAGTATAGGTATCTATAATTAACAACATATGAAAGTGTCGAGACGGGAAGGAGAGTACAGTAAATTATCACGCACAATACATCTAGACCACAAGATCTATGACACGACGATGTACATAGTCTGTCGATGCTCCGAAACGCTGAAAACCATGTTAATACACATTTTCGTACATAATGAATCAGGATTGGATTTTTAGTTTCAGAATGGGGGTCGCGGATTTTTAGTTTTATATTTTTTATTTATTATTCATTATATATGGAGTGGTTGGGCTGGAATTGGTTGTACGTATTATGTGGTTATATGTATAAAATTAACGTATGAGAAGTTAGCACGAAATTTTCATCCCGAAAAGGTTTTTTTTTCTAAAATGTGTGTCTCAGCTAAAATTTGAGGAAATTTTCATTCCATCCAGAAAAAAATATTCAAAACACTTAACCAAACGGTATTCATCCCGAAAAATAATTATAAAGAAATAGATTAAGGTTTAAGAGCATTATAGTAGAATAAATATAAAAATCAAATATTTGATGATTCCTTTGGTCACAAAATATGTACATTTAAATAAATAAACACTAAATACGCGATCAAATTTCCATTTCTAAATTTCTTGTACCAATCTCAGAGATGTTCCCAAGAAATGATGTATGTTTTCCGACTTCTCAAAACTTATGCAATTAGAAAAAACTACTCCCATTAAGAAATCATGGGGATTAATAGTGAAAATGAACCGCAACGTAAATGTATTATGAAACATAATACTTAGAATGAAATACGGCCAATTTCGAAATTTCTTGTGCCAATCTCAGAGATGTCTCCAAAAAATGATGTATGTTTTCCGACTTCTCAACACTTATGCAATTAGAAAAAACTACCCCCATTAAGAAATCACGGGGATTAATAGTGAAAATGAACCTCAACGTAAATGTATTATGAAACATAATACTTAGAATGAAATACGGCCAATTTCGAAATTTCTTGTGCCAATCTCAGAGATGTCTCCAAGAAATGATGTATGTTTTCCGACTTCTTAACACTTATGCAATTAGCAAAAACTACCCCCATTAAGAAATCACGGGGATTAATAGTGAAAATGAACCGCAACGTAAATGTATTATGAAACATAATACTTAGAATGAAATACGGCCAATTTCGAAATTTCTTGTGCCAATCTCAGAGATGTCCCCAAGAAATGATGCATGTTTTCCGACTTCTCAACACTTATGTAATTAGAAAAAACTACCCTCATTAAGAAATCATGGGAGAAGCTCATCATCCTCTTCAACTAGTGTCATATTCGTTGAATCGTCTTCACTGGAAGTATCCATTTTTGGACGCTCACAATTTTCTACCATCCTAAAAGAATTTAATTGTATGAATTATATAAATAAATACGGAATAAGTTTAAAATGTCACTAAACCTACTTCCTTGGTTTTAGGGAATGATTTAAAAATTCCATCATTGGGAAATATTCCCACTGAGACAAACATGTTTTCAACAAGTTTTTTTTCTCACGCACGAACTTATATCGCAGGTAGTTCCACTTCTTTTTTGCTGTAATAAATGTGGAAAATATATAAAAGAGTGTATAAGCTCATTAATTGTTAATGGCCATTGAATGTGTACGTAAACATACCGTCAATAGTAAATATTTCGCTTAGATTTTTCCATATCTCCTTTCTTTTACTCTCTCCTTTCTTTTACTATCCAAGTAAAATTTATTTTTCTTTTCATATAATTCTGGAAATTTTTTTATTTCCTCTAAAAAATCTTCGATGTTTAATTCCATTTTAGAATATAGTATACTGAAGTCTCACAAAAATATAGATAAATAATTAAAATTGTAATATGTATATTCATCACAAAATTAACCTCACAATTGTGCGCGTGTTTGGTTACCTACTATGAAACAATGTAAACAATCGAATAACGGAGCGGATTCATTGTGACTAGAGAACGGAAGAGACGGAACGCGCGCCATTTAACAAAAACAGGACGGGACGGAACGGATGCATTGTGCCTGGGGCTTTAGTCCTTCTCCTCGTTCATATGAATGTGATTTTGAAATATTTGATGCTTCTCTTAGGACGTTGGAGACCGGGAACGAGATTTTTCACGAATATATCTTCCAAATAAATTGCATAACATAAAACATAATGCCGAAAATCGCCGACAGTCTTTCGAAAATCGCCGGTTTCATAGAACTTATTAGTAAAACATCAGCGGTCGACAATGTGTTAAAATTATAGTTGTTGCTGTTTCGTTTCGATATTGTTGCCGTCTTACTTTGGTAAATGTAATAGTAATTGGTATAAAAACATAAATGCGAATTATGCTCAAAATAAAAACATACAATCATTTTTTTTTTATTTTTATCAATCAACATTAAAAATTAAATAAAAAACAACAACAATTTTCAAAATGATTGCCAGAATAATTCAATACCAAGGAAAACTTGGTTTGAAACTATTCATTCCGGAATGAAAATACACAGCATTATTGTTGTAAAATTTCCAAAGTAAGGCTGGAAACACACCGAATTAGATAAAACGTTTTTTTCTTGTCTTAAAGCGACTTGCGGGCAAAATGCATACGATTGTATAGCGCTATGCACACTGAATCAGGCAAAACAATTTTACGTCAAACATTTTGTTTCATAAAACATAGAACGGCAAACATTGTATTGTGCTTTATGAGTCCAATCACACATAATAAAGCAAAATTGTGTTAAGTCAAATTTGACTAATGAAACATGATTGAAGGTGTTCATACTCCATAAATCAATGTGTTAATTCACACTGACACAAATCAAAGCAACACAAAACAAAACTGATTGAAGCAAAAAAAAAAGTGTTTGAAGTCGTTTCGTGGTCGCCGTTTTATAAATCAAATTAATAAGGATTTTTATGGTACAAAAAAAATTGTATTAAATTACAATATACGTACAACAATATACATATTTATCATATTTATATATAAAATAATATGCACATAATACAAAATCATCCTCTAACTCCGACGACATTTTGTATTCTGTGAAATCAATTCACACCAACCTATAAAGCAACACGAGACAATTTGACTAAAAACAATTTGTTTGATTGAATGTGCGCTATGTTTAGAGAAATCGTCTTGCCTACTCGAAGCAAAAACGTTTTGACTAATTCGGTGTGTTTCCAGCCTAAGACTACATAGTTACATAGGTCTAATGTAGTCTTACTTTGGGAATTTTACAACAACAATGCAGTGTATTTTCATTCCGGAAAGAATAGTTTCAAACAAAGTTCTTGTTGGTATAGAATTATTCTAGTAATAATTTTGAAAATTTTATTGGTTTTTTATTTAATTTTTATTATCAATTGATAAAAGTATAAAGAAAATTATTTTCGCTTTTTACTTTGAGCATAATTAGCATTTTTATTTTTATAATAATAACTATACCAGTGACCAAAGTAACACGGTAAAGGTTACAAATAACAAAAAAACTGGGGTGAGATGTTGTAACCATCACGTTTTTCGCTTCGATGCATTTTCGATAGAATAACATTTTAGAACTAAATTGTTTTAAAATTTTAGCAGCAGTACAGTTATTCTATCGAAAATGCATCGAAGCGAAAAACGTGATGGTTACATTTCACCCCTGATATAATAAATATCGAATTTCGATCATCGTCATTTAGGGGCAACGTTGTAAGACGAATTATCAAATGTAACATTTCAAAATGGTGGAAATAGTAAAATACAAAACAAATCACCAATACAAAAAAAAAATTGATGTTTTTCTTCTTCTTTTGAGACCAAATAAATTATAATACTCTAAGGGACATGGCTATACTTTTTCATAGTAAAGTGGTGGTCAAAGATAAAGGCAGATTTATCGATAATGCAGTATTATTTGATACGTGAATGCTGAGTACGGTATTATTTCTAAAGATGTCAGCTTTAACAAATTTTTACTTTTTGGTACATAAATAAAAAATAAAACTAATTTTATGTTTCGTAATACATTTACGTTGAGGTTCATTTTCACTATTAATCCCCATGATTTCTTAATGAGGGTAGTTTTTTCTAATTGCATAAGTGTTAAGAAGTCGGAAAACATACATCATTTCTTGGAGACATCTCTGAGATTGGCACAAGAAATTTCGAAATTGGCCGTATTTCATTCTAAGTATTATGTTTCATAATACATTTACGTTGAGTGTCATTTTCACTATTAATCCCCGTGATTTCTTAATGGGGGTAGTTTTTTCTAATTGCATAAGTGTTAAGAAGTCGGAAAACATACATCATTTCTTGGAGACATCTCTGAGACTGGCACAAGAAATTTCGAAATTGGCCGTATTTCATTCTAAGTATTATGTTTCATAATACATTTACGTTGAGGGTCATTTTCACTATTAATCCCCGTGATTTCTTAATGGGGGTAGTTTTTCTAATTGCATAAGTGTTGAGAAGTCGGAAAACATACATCATTTTTTGGAGACATCTCTGAGATTGGCACAAGAAATTTCGAAATTGGCCGTATTTCATTCTAAGTATTATGTTTCATAATACATTTACGTTGCGGTTCATTTTCACTATTAATCCCCATGATTTCTTAATGGGAGTAGTTTTTTCTAATTTCATAAGTTTTGAGAAGTCGGAAAACATACATCATTTCTTGGGAACATCTCTGAGATTGGCACAAGAAATTTAGAAATTGAAATTTGATCGCGTATTTAGTGTTTATTTATTTAAATGTACATATTTTGTGTCCAAAGGAATCATCAAATATTTGATTTTTATATTTATTCTACTATAATGCTCTTAAACCTTAATCTATTTCTTTATAATTATTTTTCGGGATGAATACCGTTTGGTTAAGTGTTTTGAATATTTTTTTCTGGATGGAATGAAAATTTCCTCAAATTTTAGCTGAGACACACATTTTAGAAAAAAAAGCCTTTTCGGGATGAAAATTTCGTGCTAACTTCTCATACGTATAAAATTAAATTACATTATATTGGTTAATATAAATTTAAAATTTATAATTTATTTTAGTTATAATTCTAATTAATTAAAAATATTCAGTAAATTTTTTTATTTTCATGGGTTTTGAGGCGGGTTTAAATTATTACTTTAGAGTTTTAATTTTTAGTTTAAATTGCTTGTTTGTAATAGTTAGAGGTAATGGTGCATATATTTAAACTAATTATATTACTTAAATACTCGTTTATAATTGATTTCAGGAGGTGGTGGTTCAGTATTAATTCTGAGTTTTTAATTTATATTAAAATTTTTGTTTAATTAGAACAGGCACCAAGAGACACAGAGTAGCAGAAATTGAGCCAATAGTTAGAAATTGTGTTGTCTTGTGCCAACTTATTTTACTTTCTTTTACTCTAGTAAAATAAAGTATAGTAATCATGAAAATTTTGGACCTTCAGATTTTTAGTGATTTATTTGTTTTGAGGTCCCCTGAGTCCGAAAAAGTGGGTTTCGAAATGGTGTCTGTCTGTCTGTCTGTCGGTCTGTCAGTCTGTCTGTGTCCTCTCTACAGCCCAGATGGTTTAACCAATCGAACTGAAACTTCAGATTTAAGCTTTTTTAATAAATTGGGAGGTCCCAGTGAATTTTACTCCAAATCGGCTAACCGGAAGTGGCCACTCCCTTGGCCCAGAAAATTAATTTTGCAATTATCTTAAAAAGTATAAGGTTTACAAAAAACTACTAAAAACAAAATGTTTCCAAAAATTAAAAACAAATAAAAATAAATAATAAAAAATTAAAAAAAAAATTTAAAAATTTTAAAGTTATAAAAAAAAAATTAAATTTCTCAAAATTCTCTGTTCGTAAAAGAAAGTCGTGTGTTGGCCACACCTCCATTTTTTACTATATTATTACTTATTTGTTTATTTTTTATTAGGTTTGTTATATTTTGGGATGAATTATGGATCAATTTGCTATATTTTTTGGTAGGTTTCTTTTTAAGGGGTCCCTCATTTCTACATACAGGGTTCTGCCGGGTTTTCGTTTCTTTGGGCCATTTGTTTTGGGGTGGCTGGGCAATTGCTGAGAACTAGGAAGTTGTTGCAGTTGTTGACGGGGGTTGGAATGTGGGGAACATTTTATTTACACAGTGTCCTTGACCAAGTTAAATTTAAGTTATTAGTTTCTATACACAACTGATTTTTGTATATAATTTGATTGTTTCATTATAAATAATTTATTTTTAATGTTAGTTTTGATTTTGAATTGAGATTGGTTAGTTAAATTTATAATTTATTTAAGAATTTTAGTCTAATTCTAATTAACTTTATAATAGAAGGAAGATGGTATCCCGAGGCTAAGAGGAAGCCAACAATGAAATTTGGTGGAAATGGGTCCAGTAGTTGTTGAGATTTGCACTCACTAGCATACAAATTAACTACTTATAATATTACATTGATATTTAGATACACATATAATACAAAAAATTATTTATTTAGGCATTCTGCGTTTTGATACAGAGCATAAATAGCATTAGATTATGGTGGACTTGGGATTTGATTATTATATGATAAATTAATTATTTTTAACTTTAATTTTGATTTGACATTGGTTAATTAAAATATTATAATTTATTTAAGGATTTACTTAATTCTAATAAACTTAGAATTTTTTCAACTTTACGGATAAATTATTAAATTATTAACTTTAGATTTTTAACTTTATTTTAAAATTGCTTGTTTAGTTAAGTGATATATTCAACTACAGAATTATAATTTATTTCTGGAATTAGCCATTAATTCCTAATTTAATTTAATTATTTTAATAAGAAAATAATAAATAAAATTAACTAATTCAATTATAAATTTAAGTTTTTCAGATCAACAGGAACAAAAGTTCTGGAACAGTTGCAATGATCAAATTTTTAAGTATATTAAGGAATAATTTAATTTGTTTCATAATTCAAGAGGGCTTCAGAACTGAATTATGATTAATAAATGGGTTATTTTTAGGGATAGGAACATCTTTACATTTGAATTTAGATTATATTATATTTATTGTTGTTTTAATATTTCTCTTAATTGTTGAAAGCTAATACTTAAATATTTGAAATTATAGACCGGTTGGACTAAGTGAGAGTAGAAATAAATAACAAATTTGTTTTTTAGTTTCAGAAGAACATCGAAATATATTTTATGAGCAATTTTGTTAATCGGAAGTTTAGAGTATTATATAAATATGAACTCTAGTTTAAGATATTATTTCAGATCGATCAGGTTCCAACGTTTTATTATTAATATTTTAATTGTGTTGTCATTGTGCTGTCATAAAATACTAACTATCGGCTTTATTAGGTGTCTGTAACCGGGCCGAGTCTGTCCTCACTAACATTCCTTTCCCATCCCGCGATTTTGTTACATGTAAAAAGGTGTACGATGGCTGCCTGGCCAGGGGCGGATATCACACTATTAGACTTATGTGGTTATCGATGAGGCGCCTTCCTTTACTGGGTGAAAATTGTTATGTTTGGCTTCATGAAAAGCTGAGTATGATGGTACATATTTCCTTGGTGAGGGAGAGTTATGGTGTCGTGTTGTAACATGGGTATAGTGATGTGGTATTCGCATTTATAATAAGGGAGACTTGCTTAATGCTTGATCGTACATTGAAATCAAAAAAACGCAATATAAAGAAAATATAGAATTTTATTTTTATTTTAATTAAACTCGATGTTGCTTTTTCCGTAGTTCAGATATAAGAGAGCGAAAAGTTATCAATTTTAATTTGTCAAACTTTGTGCCATAATTATTAAATGGTCCAATAATAATCTATTACCTAATTCATTTTAATTCAAATATAAAGTTAATTTATGATAAAATTGTTTTAATTCAAGTTTGTGATTTGTGAGTGATGTTAGTAATGTTATTAATGTTGATTGTGTTGTATTGTGGTGTTATGTAACAGTATAGGTACATATATTTTTTCATTACTTATAAAAGCTAAGAAAACTGTGAAATTTTACAGATTGTATTGCAATTCAACATAATGCAGCAACTTTTCACTAATAAACAATCAAGTAACTTTGAGCAACTTTTAATAAAACCAAAAAATCCTGAATAATCTTAAACATTTGCAATATAGTAATCTCGAACATCAAAAAATCGTCGATTTTATAATATCCAATTTGGAAAATAGTTTTCATCGATTTATAATCATCAAATGGCAGTCATCTTGTTATCAGTCATCACAACGCCTATTCGAGAACGGTGAGTTTTCAATTCAGCGCGACGTGTTTTTCATCAGAAATCTTACTGTTAACTTCAAAGTAGTTTTTCAATTTTTAATTTTGTAAGTTAGTTTCAAATATCTTTAACATCTTTAAAATCATTCGGATAATTTAAATTTTTATTAAAATGGGTCAATCAAAGAAAAATTTACAGGAAATCCAAAAGTTAAAACGCCTAATATTTGTGTACGAAATTACAAATTGGAAGAATACACGACTCTGGGCGAACTTCAGTCGGCTTTGACCCGATTAAGGTTGACATACACGCAATTCGAAATTGCACAAGGCAGTTTCGAACAGATTGCAGATGGTCTGGTTTCGGGTCGTAATGATTTCGAGGACTTATACGGCAGCGTAGAATCAGAAATTTTGAATTTAATGGCTCAACCCTGCTACATCTAAAGCAATTCCTTCCACAAAATTTGATGGTTGCTAGGAAAACTGGCTAAAATTTCGAGGAATTTATAACGATCTATTCCACTATTTAATAACATGCGTTCACGATGGTAAAGCATTTTGGTTCGTACAGCCATTTCCAATATCAACGGAAAATTATCAAAAGGCATATCAGAGCTTAGTCGATTTTTACGATAATGAGGTTAAGATTTATAAAGTTTATTTGAAGCAACTGTACGACATAAGAAGACTAGTCGAGAATTCCGCTTCATCTCTGCAAACATTTTTAGACACTGTGACCAAGCATTAAAATTCATTGAAGGCATTAAAGGCACCTGTCCAACATTGGAATTTGTTCCTTTCTCATCATCTCTGTGAGCTTTTAGACGGTACGTCTCATTCTGAAATAATTGTAAAGTCGAATTTAAGAGAAGTATTGACATTTGAAAGATTTGTCGAAATTTTGCTAACTCGAGTGCGAGTCTTAGAAGCAAAGAAGGTATCAAACGTTGTGCCACCTAATTTATACCGGTCCAAAAAGAGGGCTCGTCCTTTAAAGGTACCCATCCTCTGAATTCTTGTCCTAAATTCAAAGATGTCAGTGTGAAACCGCAACATCGGTTCAATTTCGTGACTCGTCGAAGTTTATGTGTGTCGTGCCTTAATGATAGTCATAAGGCGGCAGAGTCCTGGTTCTACAAACCAAGCCGAACCGAATGTTGAAGCAAAGTTCTGCTCGAATTCTGAATCGAGATTTCCACAAACTTCGGATGCACATGATTTGGCATCGTCAATAGTACGACAAAACTTTCCGTCGTTTTCAATGCTTCGTCAAACAGTTCGACAGGCATCTCGTTAAACGAATGTCTTATGGTCAGCCCACAATTAAGCAAGACCTTGGTTCAATCATGTTACGAATTTGCAAGCATCTTTTTGGTATAACTGGGGATATAACAAAGATATATCGTCAAATTTTGGACCGTAAAAATCAGCAAAATTTACAACGGATCTGGTGGCGTGAAAACCAAAGTGTTGAAACAAGATGTTGGAATCTTCGAACTGTAACAAATGGAACAGCGAGTGTATAGTAAAATAGTTTTAGGGCAGCTTCCCCGGGTTCTAAAGAAAGACTTCTATGTCGATGACGTTTTAACTGGATCCGATTCTGTTAAATTCGCTGCCAGATTAAAATCTGATCTCATTCAATTGCTGTCACGTGAAGGATTTGAGCTTCGCCAAATTACGGCAAATGAAGATCAAGCAAACTCAAAAATCAATTTCAATCCTCGGCATTCATTCAAAAAATACTCCATAACTGGTCAGTGTATAAAAACGGTCTGTTTTGTTGGAGATTTCATGGTTTTGGAGATGCATCCCAGAAAGGGTTCGGGTGTTGCCTTTCTATTCGAACTTTGGACCAAAAAATTGTTGCCAAGTTAGATGCCCGTGGCGTACTGTAGCTATCGGGGGGCTCACAGGTGGTGGATAGTGGACGGCCTATCGATAGGGAGGTTAGCGGTGAATTAAATAAGCCGCCCCCAACCGCAGTCCAGCTGATTTGAGAGTCTCAGGGAACGGGAGTGGTTAACCTCAGTTCATTAAATTCTGAGTACCTATGATGCCCAGCATGGAAAGGCGAACGGATGGCGCCAGAAAACCATCGACCAATAACCACGGCGGACTGTGCGTTACATCCTCTCTGCACCTCCGGAGTCTCCGCGGGTGATGAGTGGGGTACGCACCCTATAAACGGGTGACCCTGGGAATGAAATGGATCCCATTGGATTAGGCTCTCCATGTGAATAGGTGAATGAGAGAGAGAATGTGGAGCGGAGGGAAGGGGGTGCTGGGAGGCCGGGGTCCTAGCGGGCGTAATGGGCTGGATTAAGGTTTTAAGCGACCCGTGCTGATGATCAACTAAGCTGAGGGCCCATTTAACAAAGCCGAGTCGCTAACGGAGCCCTCTGGATACCTGGCGACCTCCAGTTGTATTTAGCCTTACCTGTGTATACGGATCTCTGCACAGGTGGACCCATGTTTCTCCGATACTCATGGGAATAGCATGAACGATACACAAATAAAAGAAATAGGGACCGGTACCCTTCAAAAACCGGGAAGTAACAAGGAAGGGAGTAGCTTGAACCTTAACGGTAGTGCTCCCTCCTTAGCGGCGGGGGAAACAATACCGTGACATTAAAGCCAGGTAGAAGCGGAACCGGAGCCAAACAAAAAAGCAGGGGATCGGAAGGGGTCCCTCCGATGAAGCGACGATATCGTGAAAAACGGTCGGCGCACAGAATTTCGAAAAGGCTGACTGCAACCCCAGAGGGGCAGTTAACAGTAGAACAAAAGGAATCTGTGGCATGGGCGAGGCAAGTTGTCGGCAGCGGCTTTTTGAATAAGGATCTTGGTTCTAAAAGAATGAGGTCACTTGATGAGGACTATCGGGCGACGCTAAACGAGCCAAGGTGACCGCAGGAGCCCAAAATGACCAAAAGATGAAGCTGTTCAGCGAAATCTTGAAAGAGCATGCCTTGATGTTAGCCGTCATTGACAGGGGTCAGGAAGACGGGAGCATTTCGGCTGAAAAATGGAAGTTGATTTACAACGAACTGAACTCCGTATTTTTGGAAGTCCTGAGAGATAATCCGGGACTCCCACCGTCCTGTAGGGATGCGTGGTGGTATCAGGGGCGCGTTAAGTTGACTGCGTGATCAGATAAAAGATCGGTGGATCTGTATAGAATGCAGTGGCCAAAGTAGGCGAGGTATGGTAGGGCGCGAAGCTGGAGGCGGTCAGTAAGGAGGAAATTCCGAGCAGACCGAGGGCACGCGGCCCCAAAATGTTGAAACATCGCCCGGAAAATTTCGGGCGATGTTTCAACATTTTTGGGACTGCTGGTCCAATGAGTACTTAGGAGAATTACAGCGACTTCGGAAGTGGAATCAAATTAAAACAGAGCCTAAAATAAACGAAGTAGGTCATCGTTCAAGGAGACAATGTGCCTCCATTAAAATTGGCTCGAATTGTAGAGGTGCATCGAGGTGAAGATGGGTTCCTTAGAGTGGTTACGGTTCGTGTTGGAGATAAAAAATTTAAGCGGGCTATTACACGTATTTGCCCTCTACCAGAGGAGCGAGTCCGGCACCAGTTGAAATGTGATTAGTAACCTTATTTTCCTTAAATATTCAGCGTCCTAATTTTTTAATTTGAATGATTTGTTAATATTTTTTAATAATGCATAACACCTGTATTAGTGTTTAAACCGTGGTTTGAAGTATTAAATACTTCAAAGCGGGGGGAGTATGTTTAAATTATAATAATGAAAATAATAAATTTCATAGTTTTAAACAATATTTGTAAAGGAAACAATGATCGATGCTCCCGCAATACTGCATTATTATTTTTTCCTTTGCTTCCGAATCTTTGCATTATTTCATAGTTTATTATTATATTTTCTCCAGATTGTGTGTCTGATGAGAACCAGGCTAATATATATCCAACAGAATATTTGAATTCACTGAATTTGACAGGTATACCACCTAACCAGATTAATACTACGTAAAATTCATAGATATTGGGACTACTGTTCTGATTCCGAGAGTTCAGTTTATTTCACAGGAAACCCAATTTCCTTTTATTTTACGACGTAGATAATTTTCAGTTCATTCAGCGTTTGCGATTTCGATAAATTAATCTCAAGGAAGATTTGCAGAACTGTTAAACCCTTTATTGATGTTTATTACTACAGCCGGTGAATTTGAAGAACTGAAATCGATTTTTCGAACCTTACCATAAAGTGAATAGCCTCACGAATACAATTCGGAATGTTTCTTCCCCTAAATATTCCAATTTTGTGGTGACTATGAACTTGATAAATAGTTAATCTACGGGACCATTTATTAAATGCACAGTCACGTTCATAAATCCCTAGATAAAATTAAAAAATCCACTGTAACTGGAAATCATACTGATTTCACTTTAAATCAAAGTGTTTTGTTTTAATTTCCGTGTTTTTTTTTCTCAGTGAACACTTTGGGTGAAACACTTGAGACCGGCTTTTACTCTTCGATCGTTTGAGACGATTTGATAGATTTTTTCAATTATTCCGTCATTTGTGACCTTCTTTCTATTTTCAGTTACTCTAACGAAGGGGTCAAAGTTTCAGATCGCTAATGAACACTTTCGTTTCTTGAAAAATCGCCTAGTTTAGTTTGATTGGCAGTAAAAGTAAACGGTCCTTGCGTTAGTACGGCAATCATAGTTAATTTGTTAATAGATTCAAGTAAGTATTTAAGTAAAACATTAATAATACATTTTACAGTCAAATGGCATGCTATCAAATAATGAACTATTAGGGACCTATTTTGGTCTATATATTTTAGATATACATGGATGAAAATTGAAGCAATTCAGGGATCAAACTTTACTAAAAGGATTTTAGCACACAGGATGGCAACACACAAATGTTTGAAGAATCAAATTCAGTCAACTTACTTAGTTGAAAGGTTGTATATTGCATTACAGTAATCTAGCAATTCCTCAGCTAACTCTAAAATTAGTTTCATTAAACTTGAAATACTATTACTGTGCTTTAGGACTTTAAAATTATTTGACATTTACAAAAAAATTGAACAAAAAAAAAAAAAAAATATTATTAAAAATTAAATTATGTGCAATTAGTGTTTTATCTTAAATAATTTTTTTTTTATTGACGTGCAACAAAATTCGATATAATTGTGCAACATATAGTAGCAATTTCATGTACTATTACTCACAGTAATAGGCGTCCTCGAACGAAGTTGATCGTCCCAAAGTTGTGTTAGCTGTGGATTTGCAAAATTTTTTTTTTTTTCGTTTGAAAGGTTTGATTTATGAACATTTAAAATTATAAAACATTAAAACAGCAATAAAATTTGTTTGTTTTATATTGTACAATACACAAATTACATAGAAAATAATAAAATTTGTTACTTACAGTGTTCGGGTGATACATGTGTACGACTGGCAGGCCACTTCCATCCAGGCGAACTCATTTTATCGAGAAAATAATTTAGTTCTTCTTCTGGTGTATCAAAAGTGGTTACACTGTGCTTACAATATAACCAATCTGGATGGATACGCCAATTGGTGCCATTGAAAAATTTCTTAATAGTTGCACCGTTCACATGTAATCGATGAATTTCCTCAGTCGGCAAATGTTGCAAACGATAAAGGCCAACATCTTCTGGGAACGAGACTACAAGGGTGAACGGTGTATTTTTGATGCCAGTCCAATAGTATTGTCGTTTGACACGTGATACACGTTTCTTTACGTAGCCACCCATATACAAAACATATATTGACATGGTTAGAATGACAAAAATTTTACGTTTTATTATTGTCTTACCATATTGTCAAGATGCTGTTTCATCATTATCCATTTGGCACCTTTCGTTTGACCAATAATAGAGTTTCGTACTAGCATTAATTGTTCGCTGAAATTTCTTGGCTCACTGTCATCATCCATTAGTTCAACTTCAAGCATATCGACACTGTTGTACGCTGGTTTCAATATTTCTTGAAACTGAAAACAATAGATATAACCTATAAATAAATATTTTATATTGTTGGTAAAAGAAATGTAAACAAACCACTGGTCTAAGATCCGGATGTGTTAGTACATATCCATTATTAGTCACAATAAATGCATAACCGTTAACTCCAAGCTGAAAATTTAATTCTTGTAATTCTTTTAATTAGCTACATACCACCTTCATTTCGACTTACCATAAATGGCATCATTAATTGTTTAATATCCGTAATTGGTATATCCGTGCCGGCCACACCCAACAGATTAGCGATTCGGGTCTGTAAAATATTAAATTCTGTTTAAAAATTCAATGTTTTTACCAGCCAAACTACGTTCTAACGCAAAACTTCAAATCCAGCTAAGAACAACAATATCCAATATGTTAAAAAAAAAAAAAAAATTCATCACATAGCATCTAAGTATATTGTATATTAGCCATTATATTATAAAAATATATTTGTTTTTATGTTTTTATCTCAAAATGATTATATAAATAATTTTTTTGCGGTTATTCACTCAAATATTATATTTAATAATTATATACATATGTATATTTATTAATTAATTATGTATAAGTAAATGTTTCTAAATTACATCATATCTCTCTAAAAATTAATTAAAAATAAATAATTGAGTATATCAATATTAATTATAAATAAAAGCCTTTTGTTAAAAAAAAACAATCTATTTTATTAATTTCCACTCACAAAAAATTATAAAAATTTAAAAAATTTGTTCAAGTGTGTTTATAAAAAAATGCTGCATAATTATGTTAATTTTTCAGTTAATTATAGTTTATATACTATATATGTATATCAACTTACTCGGCTACGAATATTATTAATTAAGTCTAGAAACAAATTAATTAAATAGACTAGGAAATTAAAACGAAAACAAAAATATTTTAAATCAATTACTAAATAGATTACTACAAAATATAGTTAGTTCTACAAGAGGAAGACATATTTGAATCGAGTCGAAATAGAATATAGAACCACACAGTGAAGGGTCGTATCTTTCGATATTTTTATCAACACCTATTTATGCCTACCTCTTGTCTGTAAATCACATCTATATTTTCTGCGCGGATTGATTGGCCTGAATAATTTAAGCTTTCTATAAATTTTTTTAATTTTTTATACCGGAGAAAACTGGGCCGGTATCATGAAATCCGGTACCATCCGGAATTTTGACGGAAATCGCCTGGTTTTACAAATAAACGGTATCATGAAATCTGCTAGATAGTAGTAGTCCAGTAGATACTAGTTGACGGATAGTGATTTTTCGTTTAAAAAATCGATTTTTTTTTTCTAACCAAGAAGAATTTAAAACTTCTAAAATATTTACAATTGTCATTAAGAAAAAACCTAATGGCCGATTTTATAAATGAATTGGATAAACCTATGCTAACAAAATAAAAATTAGATACCACGTAAACTAATTTTTTTTTAGTCTATTAGGCAAGCGAGGCTAGGGTTCCCAATAATTTATTTTCTAAAGAAAGGACATTATAAAATAATGCTAATTAATTAAAATGCTACCGCTAGTTCAACAAAAAACAGTTAATCTCCTGTTGTTAAAAAATATTTCTTTAATTTCTTCTTTTACCAAATAGCAGTGTGCTCTGCGTGGACTGCGACGAGCATCGAACCATCGACCTTTAACACTAGATTTACCACACCAGTCAAAACTGGTTTTACAATTTTATTTTCAAATTCCTACTTCACCTTAATTTTACTTTCTTTTACTCTAGTAAAATAAAGTAAAGTAATCATGAAAATTTTGAACTTTGAGATTTTTAGAGATTTATTTGTTTTGAGTTCCCCTGAGTCCGAAATAAGCGGGTTTCAAAATGGTGTCAGTCTGTCAGTCTGTCAGTCTGTCAGTCTGTCAGTCTGTCAGTCTGTCAGTCTGTCAGTCTGTCAGTCTGTCAGTCTGTCAGTCTGTCAGTCTGTCAGTCTGTCAGTCTGTCAGTCTGTCAGTCTGTCAGTCTGTCAGTCTGTCTGTGTCTTTTCTACATCCTAGATCGTTTAACCAATCGAACTGAAACTTCAGATTTAAGCTTTTTTGATAAATTTGGAGGTCCCAGTGAATTTTATTCCAAATCGGCCAACCGGAAGTGGCCACTCCCTTGGTCCAGAAAATTTATTTTGCAAATATCTTAAAAGTATAAGGTTTACAAAAAACTACTTAATACAAAATGTTTCCAAAAATTAAAAACAAATAAAAAAAAAAAATAAAAAAAAAAAAAATTAAAAAGTTAAAATAAAATTGGAATTTTGAGACACTTATTACGCAAACTTTTTGAAATTTATTATTTTGTATTACTTTCTCTACCGTAAGTAAAATAAAGTAATCATGAAAATTTTGGACCTTGAGATTTTTAGATATTTATCTGTTTTGAGGTTCACTAAGTCTGAAAAAGTGGGTTTCGAAATGGTGTCTCTCTGTCAGTCTGCCAGTATGTCAGTCTGTGTCCTCTCTACCGCCCATATGGTTAACTAATCGAACTGAAACTTCAGATTTAAGCTTTTTTGATAAATTGGGAGGTCCCAGTGAATTTCACTCCAAATCGGTCAACCGGAAGTGGCCACTCCCTTGGTTCAGAAAATTTATTTTGCAAATATCTTAAAAAGTATAATATTTACATAAAATCTATTAAATTCAAACTGGTTCCAAAAAAAAAAAACAAAAGAAAATAGAAGTGCGGCTAACATACTTTCTTTTACGAACGATTAAAGGGGTATGTCGGAGTCCACCATGGCGCGAGTCCACATTCTTTGTTTCAAAATCGGAAATAAACTGTATCCCGTCAGTGGCTAAGGAATCTTCAGCGACATATATATCACCAAATGTGCGCCTGTAACGCTCTGATGACGTTAAGATGTGGTTATTTATTCTTGTAGGGCACTAGAAATTGCGAGTGAGAATAGAACCCTCGCAGTCACGCAACGAAGTTTTGCTTAGTGCAAGGTAGTCTCGTCGCTGTATAACTGACTCTGTCGCCTGCGTGAACCTTGAGACCCTGCACATTAAGATTGAATACAAGTGTCTGACTTGCGGACCGGTTTCAATGTGAAAAATTATGTGTACTATTTTTTTCATAAGAATTTTCTTCGTAGTTTGAATTTTGTAGTAACAAGTGTTTTGTTATAATTTGAATTGAATTGAACCGGCTGCCTTACGGAAATTTCTAAGTATGGTAAGCTGGTAATCTCTGACCAGTCTAGTCCATTTCAGCAAACTCCTTCAACTACACATATGGCCTGCCGGAGCAGTGGTCCGAGAGTTTGTACCTCGTCCAAAAAACTTCAGACTGACCCTTGTGGTCCGATGTGAAGTTAGCACGTAAAGTTAGCACGAAAAATTTCAAAATGTATGCACGGCAATACTTTTAATCAAAGACTTAAACCAGTTTTTTTTTTGATACGGACAGTTCTAAAAACAGCCTTACAAAATTTAAAAATAAATAAATGTACAATAACTTATTGTAATAACCGAAAACTAATAACTGAAACGTTCAGAATATAATTGAAACATTTGGGTTTTCATCACGAATGGGAAATCGTGGCGAATGAGAAATCGCGGTGCAATGAAATTACAACACGATTAGTGCAAAGCATCCTTTTCTTATATAATTTAATTTCAAAAATCATCAACGAAAGCTTAGGTTACTTCATTTTGGTAGAAAAATATATTTAATTGGCTGATAAAACGAAAATTTGATTGTTTTCATTCGAAAAAATTATTTAGCACAGAAAAAATTAAATTTTTATTTTCTCAGTCAATTAAATAAGATTTTAAATGAAATAATGGAATATTTTCAGGATTATAGAGAAACAAAAAAATATAGTTTTTATGACAAGAAAAATGGTTTAAGTAATGCGTAGAGTGAGAACGTTTTCTTCCTAATGTATGTGTATGTTAGATTAAAAAATCAGTTTGGTTTTCCAAAAAATTGAAATTAGCTACATACATATTTGTTTTGTATTTCTAACATTTGTCGGACATGAATTTAATTTTCAATTAAAGTAGAATCATTAACGAGCTATTTGAGTAAATTTTGTAAATTTTGTATGGTTAGGAAGAGAGTACTAACGGTAGTATTCTCTTCCTAACCATACAAAATTTACAAAATTTACTCAAATAACTCGTTAATGATTTTACTTTAATTGAAAATTAAATTCGTGTCCGATAAATGTGAGGAAGGGTCCAGCACGGATCGTTAGTACTCTCTTCCTAACCATACAAAATTTACAAAATTTACTCAAATGACTCGTTAATGATTCTAATTTAATTGAAAATTAAATTCATGTCCGACAAATGTGAGGAAGGGTCCAGCACGGATCGTTAGTACTCTCTTCCTAACCATAAACAATTTACAAAATTTACTCAAATAACTCGTTAATGATTCTACTTTAATTGAAAATTAAATTCATGTCCGATAAATGTAAGGAAGGGTCCAGCACGGACCGTTAGTACTCTCTTCCTAACCATACAAAATTTACAAAATTTACTCAAATGACTCGTTAATGATTCTAATTTAATTGAAAATTAAATTCATGTCCGACAAATGTGAGGAAGGGTCCAGCACGGATCGTTAGTACTCTCTTCCTAACCATAAACAATTTACAAAATTTACTCAAATAACTCGTTAATGATTCTACTTTAATTGAAAATTAATTCATGTCCGACAAATGTGAGGAAGGGTCCAGCACGGACCGTTAGTACTTCCTTACTGTCTTTTACTTGAATCATATTTCGTGCTGTGTTTCTTAAATATTTTATTTGTATTTAAGGATATACATTTTTCTTAATTACTGACAAAATAAATTCAGGTTTGGAATAAATTTTAAATTGTGAAAATAAATTTATTCCGTTTAGTTTTCGGTATTGTTTTTATTTTTATTTATACATCGTGATTTATTCTAATTATCGGTACAAGAAAACAAAAGAGCTGGTTTTAATATTTTTCGTGCTAACTTTTCTTGATTTCAACTATTTATATAAATATGAATATTCTAACTGCATTTTTGTTATTCTTTGATTTTCTCTTTTTTCGTGCTAACTTTATTCCGGGCTATCGAATATTACATTTTTTGTGCTAACTTTTTAGTACAAATGTGTCTTTGATTTGTTTGTACTAAAAGTGTTGCCATTGCGTTTTACGTGCTAACTTTTCGTGCCAGCTTCACAGACATCCTTGTGGAATAATACCGTGATCTAGCAATGTTAATAGTAACGTTTCTTTCGACCTAAACTCCATAATATTATGCCCACCATTTCATCAAATAATTCCAGCAACAATAATCTACACGTATCTATTTTGTCTTATGACATGGTTATTTTTACGGAGACCTGTTTTGGGAGTCTATATACCGTTTGGTAGTACTTCAGACTTTTACTAAGGATTTATTGAATTTATTGCCAATAATGTTCAATCACTATTTATTTATTTAACAAAACTGATCAGGTGTTGATTGTGGGCGACTTTAATCTGCCAAAAATCTCTTGGTGCTGGATCGATAACCAGTTGGGATCATCCGTTGATATCACTTCTAGCTGTGTTAGAAAGTTTTGCGATTTTGGAACGCGTCAATTCAATACTATTTTTAACGAGTTTGAACGTATTTTGGACTTAGTTTTTCCATCTTGCGAATTCATCGACATATGGTAGAATCTTGTCCGGATGTAGCGGAATATCACACGTCACTTTTAATTAAATTTTAATTTTTAGATTATGATTTTTGTAATTTTATTGAGAGCGATTTTAAATTTGATTTTAGGAGTACTGATCTGGTGTCGCTAAACAACTTTTTTGATAATGTTGATTGGACACTTTATTTCACTTATTGGCCATTTCGGTTGCTGTTTCAAAGTTTTATAGTATTATGATGAATGGTTTTGAATTATGCGTTCCAAAGGTTTTGTGGGTTCGATGTATATAGAATCATGGTTCAATCACCGCTTAAAAAACCTCACAAATCGTAAGTCTAGAGCATTTAAGAATTATAAGCGTTCTGGGGATATTAACGACAAATCTAGATATCGTGTTTTATGGGAAATGTTTAAGTACCTCACCGATTTTCTTTATAAAATGTATGTTTTCCAGATCTAAAGTGAAATTTTGATTAATCCTAAACGGTTTTTTGCATTTATAAATCAAAAAAGAAATTCACGTGGCTATCCAAGGATTATGTCATGCAATAATGTTTCATTCTCAAGTCCTCATGAAATATGTGACGCCTTTGCCAAATTTTTTCAGGCCTCTTTTGATAACTCTGGTACATCTAACTTTTTAGGTATCATTGATGGTCGCTAAGTGTGCGCTTTCTTTATCTGTACCATTACTTTATTTGTTTAATAAGAATCTTTCAAGGGGTGTTTCCTGATATTTGAGAAAAACATTTATAGTTTCTATATTTAAATCTTCTAGAAGGAGTGATATTGCATGCTACAGAGGTATCTTAGTTCACTTTATTTATTGACGATATTGTTCAGTGCTACAGGTTTCGTAAGTGTCCATTGTATGCTGACGACTTAAAAATGTATGCTACAATTAATTCTTTAATTGGCACTGCGCAATTGCAAGACGAACTTGTTGTCTTTTGTGATTGGTCCGCTTAGATTAAGTTGCCCTTGAACACGTGCAAATGCAAAGTAATACCTTTTGTCCGCTCACGTTTATCTAGCATATAGGCCCCTTATTTTTTAATGGATGCGCAAATTAGCAGAGTTTCTGATATTCGTGATCTTGGCGTTATTTTTTCGTGCAACCTTACATTTAATAATCATGTTGACTACATTACAAGCAGAGGGTATTCCTTATTGGGTTTCATTAGGCGTAATGGGAGGGAACTTTATGACCCTCTAATGATTTGGGATCCGTTCTATCACACCCATTTCGAGAGAATCGAAACTATTCATTCATCGTTTACCTAACTTGAACCATGGTTTTGTTCGTGAACCCTATATAAATCGTCTCACGTTAATAAATTTACAAACTTTAGAAAGCAGACGCTTGCCCATCAAAATTACAACGAAAAAGCGTTATTATGTTAGTTTGCCGTCGCTTTTCGGTCGTTTCGGCGATTAGGAAACGTATGCAACACAATTCAGTGGAATTTAAAAGAAACAAACAAGCATTAAAATTCCTTAAACTTTAAGAACGTAGCAACAGTTTTAATGTTATTCATATTCAAAATGGGCTCGAACGAAAATCAATTTTTAATCCGAAGTTCCAAGTTATTATATGTTTGAGGGAAATATTGAATGTAAATTTGATTACAAATTAAATTAAATTAAAATCTAAAGGTAACAAAATTAGCTTCAATTCGAAATTCTACGTAATGATTGTGAATGAAATTTTAAGTAGAATAATTAGGCAAAATTTTAAATTTAAGTTAGAAATGAAATTAACTCAGAATTCAAACATGAATTTTAGTAAAATATTGAGTCCCATTTACGTGAGGAAAGTTAACATATCGTTTATCAACAAACGTTTGTGAATTTCAACATATCGTATATAAAATCAAAATTTCGAGCAAAAATCTGAATGAGAATTTGAATTCCCAAATCTAATTGAATAATTTCTCGAGTAGGAACTCAAATTGGACTTAAAAATTTAAAAATTGAATTAGAATTACAAACTAGATTTGAACTACATCTTGTGTTTAATATGAATCAAAAGCTAATCGTAGTTTTCAGCAGAACTTTGCTATAAATAGAGTTTGAGATCCAATCTTTGAATAAAAATTCCAACCAGGCCATGACTAAATATTGATCGGATTCAAAAAAAAAACCTCCGGTTTTAAATCCATAAATTTTCGGTTTGAAATTAAACAGATACAATTTTAATTGAGTTACAACTCAAACACCTTTCAATATTTTGAGTTAAATTTAAATTAAAAATTAAGAAAATGTTTCTGGATTAAACTATCTATACAGGTTTTGAGCAAAAATTTGAGTGTAAATTTGGTATTCTAAACTAGGTCAAACATAATTTTAATTGCAATTATTGATTTGATCTCAAACAACCAACAAAATTTCCTTAGAATTTAGTTTGGAAATTATCTATATACATATATATATATATATTTGGTATCGGAAATTATAGAGAAATTTTAATTAGGAATTAAAATTTAAAAAAATGATTTTGGCATTCCAAACCAAATAAAATCTTTGATAAAATTATGTATGGGAATTGAGTTACAACTCGAATGTTAATTTCACAAAATTTTCAGAGAAATATATTTTAAGCTTACATTGCACAATATATTTGCTGAGTGGATTTTCAATTAGAAAACAAAAAAATGAGGGCAAATTAGGTGGAGCAAAGAATAGATATATTAAGGGAAAGCCAAAATACATATTTTGAAACCTATTTGAATTGAATAAAAAATTAGACTGGAAAAGAAAATGGTTTTTATGGATTCGAATAAAACCTTGGATGCATTCAGAATAAAATTAGATTAGAATTCCATCTGAATTTGAATCAACTGTGAGCGACATTTTAATCCGAAATTGAGTTAAACTTCTAAACTGTACTTGAATGTTAACTGTAATTTTGATCACACTCATTGAATTAAATTGAAATGAAAATTTGAGTGAAATTTATAGTTTTAACAAAGTTTTAACAAATATTTAGGTATTCTGCTAATTGATTATTGTAATTTTCATTTTAATATGTGAATTGTATTCACCCTAGTAAACTTAGTTTAAAATCAAAATGGATTCGAAAAAAATTTACATTTTTGGTCAGAAATTTATTTCCAAGCAATTCTCGAAGTTGACCAACATGATAAATAGAATTTTAAACATAAATCGAGTTTAAATTGGTCAACTGCATTCGACAGAGTGAAAATTGATGAAAGAGAATGAAGAGAGAAAATTAGCTTGAATCCTAAACTAAATATAATGAATGTGAGTGAGATTTTAAGTAGAAATTGTCTGTTATTAGAAATGCTGAGTTAAATTCGAATTTAAAACTCTAGTTTGAAGCAAAAGGTTTGGTAAATTTGTATCAGAATTTTGAACAGAAATTTGAATAAGTATCGAAATATTTGAATTTTAAGCAATTTAAGAAATTGAATTTTAATAGTAATTTGGACTTGAGCAAAAATATAACTGTGATATGACTTTTAGTTTAAAGTTGAGTTTGTATTTCGAATTGGACGAATTGGAGAAAAATTAAAGATCAAGTTAGAATTATAAAATCGATTTGAGCCAAATTTTATGTTTAGTGAGGGCAAAATTCTGAGAAAAAGTTGTTTTTGAATTCCAAAATTTTGATTGCAATTAGATAGAAATTTTGTGAGATTTTGAATACAAGTAGGCAAAGTTCCAAACTCGATTTGGAAAAGAACTTGAAGGAGTAATTGATTTATAATTTTGAGTGAAATTTAAAATACAAAATTTACAATTTCAGCTTTCATTTTAAAATGGTTCGAGAAGTGTAATTTGATATTCCAAACTAAATTTTAATAATTATTCTAAATTATTTAGTATCAGCACGATGTATAAAACAATATGAATTCTGAACTGTAATTGATTAAATATAATCTTGATGGTAACTTAAATTGAAAATTGTGTTTGAATTACAATTTGATTTGAGCAAAAATATGATCGTAATTTAGTTTTTCTTAATTTAAAAGTTGCAATATCGCTTACCAGTCCAAATTTTTAAGTGTATGGATGTGGAACCATTTGTGGACTACTTTTCCAGCACTTTGTAATCCAGGATAGCTAGTTTAACCAACTTTGAAGTAGCCAAAAACTTGATAATTCTTTTTGTTAATGAGGGAATTAAAATCCTATTTATGGTACCGCTGATGGTGTATTTTCTTTTATTCATTCCAAAGAAAGAACAGAAGGAATAGAATATTGATCACGTGACCTCGGAATATTCCGTACGTAATGTAATAATGGACGGATTGGAATAAATGGAATACATTTTCCATAGAGTAAAAAAGGAATAGAAGAAATGGAATGAATTAAAGAACGATTTACGTCACTTTCAGAATATCCGGATTGTCCAGAATGAATAAAAGAAAACAAATAGTGTCGGCCAACTGAAGCAAAATATTATTGGAGAAGGTAGAAAAATTAACCAAGGCAGCCACTAATGAGATAAGAAACAAATTCAGTTGAATCACAATCCCTTATCATGTTAACCACGATTTTCCCTTGACAATTCGAAAATCGATGTTTTGATAAATTGCAATACTGTGAATTAGTTAAAAATTTGTGTAATAATTTAATAATCAAGTTCATTATTTAGAAGTAACCAATTTAATAAATTCCTCTTGAGATAAGAATTTCGATACAAAAAAAACAACAAAACAAAAAATGAAAATATAAGAATAGATTACGTAAAGGCTAAAATTAAAGGATATACAAGATAAAGATATAGATTACAGACTATAGATTCGAAATAACTAAATGAAAATATTAAATAATAAACTACGTAAATAAATAAAATGTATATTATGTAAATATAATGATTAGTAAACCACATTTATATAGAAATGCGATATAATACGAATACAAGGATGATTCACGATCGACATAACCCAATTCGACATTATTATTAAAGTATTTCAAAAATTATATTGCGCTCTAAATATTTAGATAAATTATATCACAAAATAATAAATTGGCCAAATAAGTTTATTTATAAATATAATATTATATTATTCGTTCTAAAATTAAATAATTAGCTAAGATAAAAAAAAATCCAATAATTTTTAGTTTTAATGGTTATCTAAATCAAATAAAACAAATAAATAATTCAAAAACCAAAATCTATTTCAATATTATTTGAATTAATGTAAAACAAAAAAAAAAAAAAAAAATTATCTGCGCTAGATGACGGAGAGGGGTTGCGATTATACCTCACGAGTAATTGTCACCCAATATGCTTCGTTGATAAGGACATCTTCGGTGATGTTCTGTGTACAATTGGTATTTATATATGAATATAATTTTAATTAAATAAAAATAAATAACAATAATTGCACTTAATATTAAAACATATTTTATAATAATAATTTAGAATTCAGCTTTTATATAAAGTGCGTGTAATTAACGCTTGCCAAATGTAAATAAAAAAAAAAAAATTTTTTTCATAACGCTTTCATGAATTCATATGTATTCCAAGTTGTACGCAATATTATGTACTTACAGCATTTTCACGGCGGTCAAACACTGGCATGGAGACGGTTGTCATGAAAACATATTTTTTCGAATTCGTTGATTGATCTTGATTCTGCAATTTACAAAATTAAATAACTTTGATTAATAATGGTTTTATAAACTAAATTTAAAATTCAAATAATTTATTAATTTAGTAGATTTCAGCTGCGCTTAGTCACTTTGTCATCAAATAAAAAGAAAATCGAAATATTACAACCGCTTGAAAACAAAAAAAAAATTTAGAAAAAAATTCACACATCTGTACGTTGATTTTGGTCGCAAAACGAGGATTGAGGATTGAGAAATTTGTATATATACACGGCGTATAATATACATTTTGCTATTGTGTGCCGTCAAATATTTTTATTGTATTGGTGTGTTTTCTCATGATGGTAAGTATCAAAAATAAGCTAAGCGGGTGAAATCGGTTCAACTTTTTGTTGCTTCCGCTCGCCTTGAGTTATTTTCCCCTATCTTTTAACATGAGGAATTCATGTTTTTCTGTCTATTGTTGTTGTAACCGAGACATTCATTTTACTTCATCCAAAACAATATACGCAATCAAAAAAATTGCTCGTGGTGATCTTCAATATAAAATACAAAAAGCAGCATAAATAAATGGTTTTTAATTTATACATTCTTCGTCGGCCACATTCATAATATTTTTAACTTTTTTTTTTTTTTTTTTTTTTTTTGAGTTAAGTTTATGTGAGAATAAACATTTGAAAAAAAAAAAAAAAAATTCAGTGTTATCTCATGCGTACGAAAGGAATGTTGTACATATTTTTATTTCCAGTGATTTTCTGCCAAATTTAAAATTACTAATAAAATGGTAAATTAAATAATGATTTAAAGATAAACAAAAATTAGGTAAAAATGGAAAATAAGTCAGAAAAATATTTATAAACTATAATTTCATTAATAATTTTAAATGATGAAAAGACACACGACATACATCCTTCCTCTTCTGCGTTTGAATTAACACTAAGTCAAAATAACCAATTTACTTCTTTTATTTTCCACATTATATTTTATATCCCTCTTTTTCGTATCATTTTATCTCTCTTATTTGCATCATGTTAAACAAAGAACTAGAAATAAACGCCCATAATTTTTTTAGTTTTTTGTTTAGCATCGAATAAGAGGGATAATGTGAAAAATATAAGTAAATTAGTGATTTTGGGATGGGCAAGCAGGATGTACGACGTGTGTCTTTTCATCATTTAAAATTATTAATAAAATTATAGTTTATAAATATTTTTTTGACTTAATTTCCATTTTTAGCTAATTTTGATTTATCTTTAAATCATTATTCAATTTACCATTTTATTAGTTTTAAATTTTACAGAAAATTACTGGAAATAAAAATATATACAACATTCCTTTCGTACGCATGAGATAACACTGAATTGTTTTTTTTATTTTTCAAATGTTTATACTCTGTTTTTCTCTATTCTTTGGACACTCACCAATACAATTTACCAGTACTATTGCCTTCCGGTAATTCTCAACTCAATCCTCAAATTGCGACCAAAATCGCTACCCTGATGAGGGTTGTGGTGTGTTACTAAACAAAAATTGTATGTTTGTTAGGCCACATAAACAAAAACAACCAAATTTCCAGCCAATTTGAGAATAGCGTTAAAAATAAGAAAAAATTTATATGTGGTGGCAATAATCAACAAAACATAAGATGATGTGGTAGATGACCACCTCGTAAGTTTAGTATTGAAAGTAGGGTTACCGAGAAAGGAAACTGTATCAGATACAAAAACCAAAATTTCATTAAAACATTAATTTTTTAATAAAACGCATAAATTATTGGAATTTTACCGAAATTTTTATTGAAAAGTAAAGTTGAAATGTTGTCATTAATAATTGAAAACTATATCTAAAAAAATGGCTTCCAATCCACCTCATAAAATGTATAATTCTTAGTTCGAAATCGGCCTCCGTTCACAGTAACAGTCATTGGAAACTTTGGTACAAGAGGAGCAGCTCGCTTATCGGATATTGTTTTTCATTATTAACCGTAACATTCACTGACTAGCTTTGAATAAAGATATCGGAAGAATTCCAATAATTTATGTGTTTGATTAAAAAATTAAAATGACACTCCAAATTTGAACACCCTGTTTAAATAAGGAAACATATTTAAACATACAAGAAAAGCAAATCAAATTTTGTGCGAATAAATGATAAAGACTCGGGCGTAACGAGCTATCGGAAAATGGCAAATTCCCAATCGGATGAGAAATGGCTTAGTTCTATTCAAATTGGCCATTTTCTAGAACCAAATATCCGGAACTCATGTTGAAATCCCATTTTCCTCGTAGAAACCGAGTTCCATACCAAAAAGGATGGCTTTAGTGATACTGAAATTGATCGTTTTCTAGAACCTTCAAATTGCCCATTTTCATCATACAAACCGAGTTTCACCGCAATCCAAAGCAAGCGTTTTTGCCTTATCAATCAAGGTTCTTATCACTGGATTGTGAATAATACAAAATCAATTTAATTTATTAGCAACGAATTTATTTATTTCACAAAATTTATTATAACACAGTTTATCAATAAAAATTCACAATATCACTTAATATAAATTATTCTCAAATTTTACTGATCACTTTTACTTTTTATTTTACACTGAAACACTTTTTAAATCACTTTTTAATTCCTTTTAATCTTTACACTATCGCTTACCAAATATTACTAATCCAATTCGACTTCGTTCACCTTTTTATATACACAAACCAAACTTCTAGAAAGCTCATGACTTTTCCAGTTAGAATAGCGTAGAACATTACGCAACAATTTTATCATGGAAAATTCCATTTTAGTACATTTAAACATTGAGCTATTAATTTAACTTATTCTATTACACACTAGGTGTCACCGTCACAGTACAAAGTTTTAGCATGGAAAAATTTCCATTTTAGTACAATAAACTTTGTGCTATTAATTAACTTATTCTATTGTATCCTAGGTGTTACCGTAACAAAATTAGGAACGGCTGAAAATTTTGTGATTAATGCTGTGTGCCTTAATTGACTAAACTAACTAACTAAACTAAAGTAGGGTTAGTTAATATAATTTATATGAAGATGGCACTGGTATAGAATTTATTGTGACGGTGACACCTAGTGTAATAGAAGAAATTAAATGATTAGCTCAATGTTTAACTGTACTATAATGGAATTTTCCATGATAACAATTGTTACTTAATGCTTCTACGCTACTCCAACTGGAAAAGTCATGAGCTTTCTAGAAGTTTGGTTTGTGTATATAAATTGGCGAACAAGATCGAATTGGATTATTAGTATTTGGAACGCGATAGAGTAAACTTGTAAGATTATTAGTAATATTTGGAAAGCGACAGTGTGGAGATTAAGAAGTAATTAAAAAGTGTTGTAGTGCGGAATAAAAATTATAAGTGAACAGTAAAATTTGAGAATAATTTATATAAAGTGATTTTGTGAATTTTTATTGATAAACTGTGTTGTAATAAATTTTGTGAAATAAATAAATTCGTTGGAGATAAATGAAATTGATTTTGTATTATTCACAATCCAGTGATTCGAACACTGAGTGACAACGCAAAAACGTAACATTATTAACTGTACCTCTAAAGGAACTAAACTTAGCTAAAATAAATGTCAAAAAGTGCAAAAAACTACATTAACCTAGCTAGTATTAAATCGCATTGGGCCATCTTGGAACTATATTGTAAGCAACAAGAAGTGTAAACAAGAAATTTTTTTGTGCTGTAACCATGTCAACTTTTGTGCCAACAAATCATAATTTGCGGAAAGCGCTGCTTTTTGTTTTAATTTGAAGAATAGTGCAGCTGATGGAAATCGATGCTGTGTGAAGCATATGGGGACATTCTGCATCAATAAAAACATGTGAGTACTGGTTTCGGCGTTTTAAAGGTCGCGATTTTGACACCACTGACAAAGAACGTGAAGGGAGGCCAGTAAAGTTTGAAGACACTGAATTGGAGGCTTTACTGGACTTTAAACGAATAGAGCGCCTACTGGGCGTTTTATTCGAATAATACACCCAGAGCGTTTTGTTCAAGTTAAATGATTTAAGTTATTAAAATACAAATGTTTTCGAAATTTGAATAATTCGTCGTAATACTGTGAGGTATTTCATTATAGTAAAATATATAAATTAATTCGAAATCTTCATATGCTAAATTCATAATACTTTGAGTGATTGTCTTGACCTTGATTTTATTTGTTTCGTAAGAAGTTTAGCAGCTCGAAAGTAAGACTCCCTTCGTAAAAAATTATTATTTGGTCAAGTACCGACAAAACCTAACATAATTTTTTCTTAGAGTTCTCGTATAACTCTTTTTCAGAATTATTTTATGACGTCTTAAGAGACTTTCGTCGTCAAACATAGAACATTAATAGAGCAGCTTACAACAAGCGGTCTTGAGTTCGATTCTAGCCACAGATCAACATTTAACCACATCCATTCAACGACAAACATAAAAAAAAAACGATTTTGAGTACACAATCGTTCGTTGGGCTGACCAGCTACTACATTCAACAAAACGTTATAAATACGGTTCGAAAGGTGCCAGTTGAGGTGCGATAAGCTCGATTTCGGCCTCTAAGCCATAGATTTTTTTTATTTGTTTTTTAAAGTATTTAGAATTTTAATCTCGACTGCCGACAATTTAGAGGCTTACCAATAAAAAGCAAATAACATATTGAAACTTTCTCTTCGTTATTGCAGTTCGCAGGCTTACAGGTACAAATTTTAAACGTAGTAGCTCAGATATTCTTAACTGTAAGTAAAACGTTTTTACTCGGCTCTTAATAAAATTTAATTTGTAAAATTCTAAATTTTTCCAAGGAAAGTTCGGTTGGCAAAATCCTAAATTCAATGTGCTATCCATTACATATATTTTATGTCCCCAATATACACAACAATTAGAATGCTTTTATTATTTATATATTTGTGGACCATGTGCTCTATCGGACGAAAATTTGTGAACATGCACATACAAAGTATTTTTTCCTGTAATGGAACAGTTTATTTTCCGAAAAAATTTCGATCACGTTAACATTGAAATACGACATTTACTTTTAGTATATGAAAAAACAAAATTCAATTTGTATCGAAATATGCATTGTAGATTTTGCTCATAATAAATTTCGCTTTTGAATATTTTATAAATCGTTTTCTGGTTCCATTATACATTGGTCATACATTATATATATACTCGTATATATATATATACTCGTATATATATATATATATATATATATATATATATATATATATATATATATATATATATATATATATATATATATATATATATATATATATATATATATATATATATATATATATATATATATATATATATATATATATATATATATATATATATATATATATATATATATATATATATATATATATATATATATATATATATATATATATATATATATATATATATATATATATATATATATATATATATATATATATATATATATATATATATATATATATATATATATATATATATATATATATATATATATATATATATATATATATATATATATATATATATATATATATATATATATATATATATATATATATATATATATATATATATATATATATATATATATATATATATATATATATATATATATATATATATATATATATATATATATATATATATATATATATATATATATATATATATATATATATATATATATATATATATATATATATATATATATATATATATATATATATATATATATATATATATATATATATATATATATATATATATATATATATATATATATATATATATATATATATATATATATATATATATATATATATATATATATATATATATATATATATATATATATATATATATATATATATATATATATATATATATATATATATATATATATATATATATATATATATATATATATATATATATATATATATATATATATATATATATATATATATATATATATATATATATATATATATATATATATATATATATATATATATATATATATATATATATATATATATATATATATATATATATATATATATATATTGTACATAAGTAAGTAATTTAATTAAGGTAACAAATAAGATTTTTGAAATGATATATTTAATAATTTTAAATTTATAGCTATGAATGTATTTATCGGAACCTCCAACAAAGGAAATGAAAAATTGTTCATGGATGGATTTGGATACCATTTGTCTTTGAGAACGAAAACGACATATAATTGGGTGTGCTGTACAAAAAAGAAAAATTCGTGTAAAGGACGGATTGTAACAAAACTGGTGGATAATAAACTCAAAATTATTAAACCATCACCCGAACATTCACATGCTCCCATAACGGAGGAAAAATGTATATCTGAAATAAACTCTTATATTAAAACAAATGCACAAAACACAGATCTGCCACCATCAGTTTTGATTAGAAATTCAATTGTGCAAACACCTAATATTTCACGTGCCAATTTACCTACTAAACAGGCAGAAAAAATAAAGATTCATCGCGCACGTGCCGGCAAGATAATTCTTTCGAGGATTATTTTGATGAAGAGAAAATTATAATTTTGGGAACTAAATCTTCGCTAAAACTCCTTGGAGAATCTAATTGTTGGATTATGGATGGGACATTTGATGTAGTTCCATCCATTATGGGACAACTATTTTCTATTAACGCGAGTATTGAAGGAGAAATAGTTCCCTTAATATTTTGCCTAATGAGCAAAAAATCAAGGAAAGTGTACGATCAAGTATTTTTCAATATTTGGAAAATTGCTTTGGAGTACGAAATAATTTTGAAACCAACCAGAATTATTTGTGATTTCGGGAAAGCCATTTTTTCTTCAGCAAATATTTTTTTCCCGAGACTTCGTTCAAAGCCTGTCTTTTTCATTTTGGCCAGATTCTATGGAGAAAGGTCCAAAAAGAAAAATTAGCGGCTAAATATGGAAATTCCGAATCCTTTGCGATTCAGATAAAAATGATCAAAAGTTTAGCTATGGTGCCCCCCGGGCATTATTATTCGGAGATAGAAGAAAATTGTGATGATGAAGATGCAAAAAAAATTGGGATATGTTTAAAAAAAATTATATAGGACAATTTAACGTGCAACCCAAATATAAGCCCGAATTTTTGGCAGTGGAACCAACAGAAAGCGGAGTAGAAAGCTTTCCTAAAACACAGAATAGTGTCGAGGCATGGCATCGTCGCCTAAAATTAGTTGTAGGGAAACGGCACGCTGGGGTATATAAGTTAATAAAAGATTTAGCTAAAAAACTGATTGTGGCAAAATCGAATGTTGAGAAGGTTAAGAACGGTCACAAATTTCCAAGGAAAAGAAAAATAATTGAAAAAAATAAATAGATTAAAAGAAAACGACATAAACTTGGAAAAATTGAGTTTTTGAAATTGCTCATAATCTAATGTTGAATTAAATATAAATTTTTGCTACATTAATATAAAAAAAAAAAAAAAAAAAAAAAAAAAGAATTGTCAAATTTTTGAAAAAGATGAAATATATTGAATTTTTGTTTTATATTTTTGCTTTTACATATTTTTATTTATTTACTTTCTTTAAATGACGTTTGATGAGATTACTATGTACTTATCGCTTCGTAAACATTACTGACATGTACACTATACATGTGATATGAAAATGTACATATAAATCAATTAGGGTTAGTGATGTCGCCGTATACAACTTACATCTTACACACACAGGCGCATACACACAGACACACACACACACACACACACACACACACACACACACACACACACACACACACACACACACACACACACACACACACACACACACACACACACACACACACAAATCGCGCGATTTCATATATTTACGGGGAAAATTTTATGCGAGATTTTGTAATTAGGAGATTTTATAATTAGGAGATTTTGTAATTAGAAGATTTTGTAATTAAGAAATTTTGTAATAGAGATTTTGTAAAAAAGATTTTGTAATGCGAAATTTCGTACCCAACCCTATTGATTACTACATAATATCAAAGCTGTGTTTTTTAATGGGTGCGAATCTTTACTTTCGGGCGGTCGGTATCGCATTTCCAAATTTTCCAATCGTCAAATTCTTTTTTTTTTTGGGTTGCTGGCGGTCCTCTTTGTTTTACGAAAATAACGTGATAATTACATTGAAAAATCTATTTTTATTTTCTTAGTGGTATTCGAATTTCCAAATACAGCGCTTAGGAGTTTTATTTGATTTTTTTTCATTTATAGAGGCTGGCCCTCTACAAACAAGGTGATTTGAGCCCTGTTTGGAATGAATAGACTTAGGTGAGAGGTAGTGTTACGGTGACACCCGGAGTATAATATAATAAGTTAAATTAATAGCGCAAAGTTTTACTGTACTAAAATGGAATTTTCCATGATAAAACTGTTCTAAATGTTTCTAGACTGTTCTTACTGGAAAAATCATGAAAACTCTAGAAGTTTTGGATTGAGTATATAAAAAGCGAACGAGTTCGAATTAGATTCATTAGTTTTTGGTCTCAAAATTTATGAAAAAAGCATAAATATGAAGTTTCAGATGTAGAGAGGATACAGACAGACCGACAGACAGACACCATTTCTAAACCCAATTTTTCGGACTCAGGGGCCACAAAACGGATAAATTCCCAAAAATCTGAAGGTCGACAATTTTCTTGATTACTAAATTTTATTATACTAACGTAAAAGAAAGTAATATAAGGAAATCATCAGTCTCTATTACACTTCCTTTTGGCACTGCTTTGGCTGTGATCAAGCACTTTGCTCAAGGCTAGGCCTTGAATATCATAAAACTTAAGCAGTGGATAGACCACCCAGTTAAGCTGTATAATATGCTCTATTTTGCTGTTGCTTATCGAAACGAATGAAGAACAAGTTGAAATTCACTGAAAACGAATTGACACGAGCGCGGGAGTCAGGGAAATTCCGGAAATTATCTCGTTTTCATGTCACATTTGAACTTATGAGGAAGGGCAGGGGGAATTGAAGTTACAGTAGGTCTTATTGGGACTTTTGCTTAGTCATTTACTGGGCTATTCTTACCAATTGTTGTTGATGGTTTCTTCGGAGGACGTCAAAGTTAACTTCTCCGAAGCATATTTTATTGAATTTTAGAAGCAAATATTTCACATAAATATAAAAAACACAACGAACTGTTGTTCGTGCGAAACACCAACCTAAAAGTAACTCGGACTTCCAGCGTATTCTTGACAAAACTAAGTCAAATAGAAACGTGTTGTACTTGCGTTAACACAAATCGATTGGTTTAGTTTTTGTCTAGAACGTAAACTTGCTCGTTTTTTTGTAATATTTTTTGTAAGGAGAGGGAAGTAAACCGAAGATGGTGATTTTGGAGCCCTGTACAGAGGAGGTGATATGGATCCTGTTCGAGGCGAACATGTTTAGGTGAGAGGTAGTGTTACGCTGAGATCTAGGCTAGAATAGAATAAGTTAAATAATAGCGCTAAATTTACAGTACTAAAATGGGAATTTCCCGTGCTAAAACTATTCTTCATTATACTAGACTATTCTTGGTTTGAGTATATAATAAGACAAATGAGATCTAATTAGATTATTCGTATTTGAAACACGATAGTGTAAAGATTTAACTGAGTGATTCAGTGTGATATAAAACTTATAGGTGATAGTAAAATAGTGCAAATATTATAATGAACGATTTTGTGAGTTATCGTTAATAATTATGTAGAATTAATTTTTGTATTAAATAAAATTAGTTTGTGAAAAATTGAAGTGGTTTATTTTATTCACAATCCAGTGATTGCATTCTTCCCTCCTTGGCCGATATCTACTTTCCTCTGAGTGTTCTTTGCTTAGAAGAACGCAATCCCGTAAGACATGTCAATCTTGTGATATACCCAGCACGAGACTCAACTTGCCACATTCCCAAGACATAAGCCTGCCGCTTTCGAATCTTGGTACCGTCCGCTCGATGTTCCCGTTGACAGCTAAATCCATTTGGTGCCTAAAGAGTGACGGTCTGGTGATGGCCCGTGCAGTCTGGTTCATCAAAACACAAGCGATGGTTTCTGTAAAAGGTGCTTTAGGTGACAATATCGCCTTGCATGTCTCTGAACCTCGAAAGCCGCTAATGAATGCGTCAATTTTAAGCCTTTCCATGTAGTTGGCCGACATACTTGAATGTGCTAGATACCCTAGTCGATCGATTCAGATGAAAATTCCTGTAGCGATTCTCCTCCCTTTTGATAGCAACTTTTCAATTCCATCCGATAGATCTCCCGCTTAAGGTCATTGTCGTACTTCCGATCCAGCGCATTCCTAATTTTAGATAAATGTTGCGTTCTTGTTTCGGAATGGTTTGTAAAGCTTCGCTGTTTTACCTTTAATTGACGTATAATTAGCGCTGCGACACGATCTTCATTATTCCAAAGATTTTGGTTGGCCGCCGTTTCAAATAGAAATTTGAACATGCCGAAAGCTGTTGTTCTGTCGAATATTAGTGGCTTTAACGTAGGGCTCTATTCTCTTAGTCCCATCGCTTATATCGCCAAATAACAGTCAAGTTTTAATCTTCCTTCTACATATAAACCCTAGACGGTTTATGATAAACATCGCATTAGACTGATTTGTGATAGTAGGTAGTTACAGTCAATAATTTATAATGTAATCTAAGCGTAGGAACTGATAAATAAAATTGTTTCGAAGCTTTTTACTGCATTATCATGGCCTGTAATTTGCTACAAAATACGTTAAAACTACATTTTATTAACTCATGCTTCCAAATATTTTACTCTCTACAACTAAATATAGATGTTCCAGGCAGCAACTCGATATAGTGCCACTCCCTTTTCTTTGACCTTTATACACTATGTCGAGTTATTTACTGGTCATTGCGGCTTTGAAAAGCTTTGGAAACTCGCGCCATTTTAAATAACATGGTATCATAAAATGATTTTTAGATGAATTATTGGAATGAAAAATTTCGATAAGCATGCGAAGGAAATGGGATTCTAAAAGCATTTTTGAATGAAGCTCTGGAATCTGGCCAGTTAGGATGAAACTTGACTATATTAAACGATGTTCAGAATATTCGATATGCTCGATGGTAATGGGATTCTAAAATGGTTAGTAGATGAAGTGCTGAAATGTGGCGAATTTGGATGGAACTTGGCTATTTCTTAACCGATTATGTTAAAATTTGACATGAAAATGGGATCTTAAACTGATTTTTAGAAGATTTTTAGCCCTATTATGATGAGCTTGGTGATTTTTTAACCGATTATGATGATATTTGGCATAAGATGGAAATGAGATTCTTAAATTAATCATTTTATATGTAAAATGCCAACCAAGTCTGCTAGATTATGATGGAATTCTGATTATGATAAAACGATTTTTAGATGAAGTTCTGTAAGCATGGATTATTCTGTACCTACTACTGAATTTGTGTTTTTGATTTATACCGAACGTCTGTCATCACCTGTTGTTATTTATACTGATTGGGTGCTGAGTGCATCTCTGGTCACTTACTGAAAGAATTCGTTCGGTCAATCCATATCGGTGGTCGGAATCGGTCCGACCTCTTTCATCGCAATTCTCTCCAACGGTGCTCCGACGTTATATTGTTTTGTAGCTCCGGGTTTTTTAGCCAGTTCTTTTATCGCTGCACACTATCCCCAATACTCTACACCAATAGAATCGTTATTGTATTTTGACTATTATTTTAGTAATTCTTAGGTGGCTCCATTTGTACCTCAGAGATACTTCTTCAGGATTACCGCAATCCGACCCTTTGGTGCTACTACCAATAATTGCTCCAATTTGCCATCTATGCTTTTCCAAATTCTTTTGAAGCATCCGTCTTCTGACATTGATCCGTCAGTGAGACTGTGCTTGTTTCATTTAAATTCTATGCTTATTAACAAATCCTTTCCCGTAACTGCCCTCTTCTAATCTTTTAATCAATGTGCATTTCTTGTCTATTCGTCTTCTTAGCTCTATGACTGCTTCTTCTTACTCATCCTTCCATTCCATCGCCTTGTTCGTCGTATCACCTTCACCTATATGTTGAATAACAGCCGTCTATATCTAGGAATGTCAAAAGTCATTGCAAAGTACGTGCCGAAATGGTGTTGCAATTTTGAACTATAAATTATTTTTGGGTTCATTATTGTGTGCCTGAATTATTTCTAAAATAGTCAGGAACTGCTTAGTCTTTTTAGGTAGATCCGGCCTTGAATTTAAAAATCTGATTCTAACTCAAAATTCGGTAGTTCTTTATACTGAATTATTTTCTGTGCACCTAAAACATTTCAGTTTCATCCTTGTTTGAATGGAATTTACTTGAAATTTCATTCAAAGTAATGATTACTTTTTCTACTCAAAAATAGAAACAATTTTTTTTTTGCTTGACCAACTCAAAAACCCTACTATAATGGATAAAATCTGATCTGAATAAAGGACAAACCTATCAATGAATGACCGGAAAATACCCACTATAATTTTGTAAACTATGGTCTTAATACTTACTTCCTTAATTTTCAATTTATTTCTACGCTCCTCCTCCTCTTTCGAATGAAATTTTTCACGATTTTTCCTTTCGCTTAAAAATCGTTCCTTTTGTTCTTTGCATTCTTTCACTTCCCATAACCAATCCGTCATTATAGGATCCTAATATAAGTAAAATAGATCAGTTTTAGTTATAATTGAGAATTTTAACAATAAATTTATATACAAACCACAACATCCGCATACACATTAGACCAAATCACCGGATGATCCTGACGATTCAGTACCAGCGGTCTAGCCATGACAGCTATATAATTTAATACTTGTTCACGAACTTCTGCCTGCGTACTCAGATGAACATAATAACCTAAAATTTAATAAAGGAACTTAGTAAATCGATCGAACAGTTTGGTACAAAATCTTAATGTCTATTATTACCTCTGTTGTGACATGCCATCCATTTTATTTCTTTGACATCGGCTACCTCGCGCCCTATTAAAAATGTGAATACACGAACTGGAATGAACGAATTATTCAGCCAATTGTACATCTCAAATATTTCTTTATAATTATATGGAACCCCATCTGATATAAGCATTATAGCTTGATTACACAGTGCGCCCATACGGTCGGTACGGTATTTTTCTAGTATATCGAAAGCCTTAGTTAATGCCGCCGTAAAATTAGCTATATCAGTCGTATTAAATTCTTCCAATCCTAATTTAAGTTCACGCACATTTTCCATATTTGCCTGAATGTACAAAAAAATAAATAAACATTTAATGTGCGTACATAGATAGTATTTACACATTTATACTCACTTGAACCAGATTATCCTTAAAACATGGCACAACTTCGTTTAACTCTTCCGCAAATGTAAAAATATTTACAAAATCATTTGTTCCCAGCGTATCTAAAATGTTCCGCACCACATTTATGGCAATATCTTTTCGTTCACCGGTCATTGAACCTGAATAATCGATCAGAATGACAATATCCTTTGGTGAATTTGCAGCATTTATATACCATGACCGAAGCCGACAATCAAACAAATCAACAACTTCCTTATTCCATTTCGAGGCAGGGAATTGTCGCATAAAACCGGTTGAACTACCAAAGAATTGCCACGATAGAGTTGGATCTTTTTGATAGTTATTACGAAATATTAAATCTAATTTTTCGGACCATTGAATCGCTTTAATTACATGCGGCGCTATTTTAGAATTTTAATAAATTATTATACACTAAATCGTTTACATGTAAATATATTTAGTATACCACCGGTCTTAATACTTACATCGATCGAACACATTTGTTGGTACATGTACGGAACTAACATTTGTATTCACCGGTATGTTAAAGAAATGCCGACTAGTATTTAGCACAATATATTTCGGGTCGACAGATGGTGTTACTGGCGGATTTTCATTAAATTCTGGTGGACGCTTTGTCGGCAATGGTTCACCTTCTTCAAGCATTTCTTTCGCATTGAAATATTGAAATAATAAATTTACGTCACTATCCTTGTGTGACATTGCTGTTGTTTCAGCATTTTCCATAATACGCTGAAAATTAAAAAAACATTGTGTTTACAATTCTGCAGATTGCTTTATGTACAAATTGTAAATGGAATCAGGTCATGTACATTTAAAAACAAAACACAATTTTTAGAAATAAATGCGTGACATAAATAATGTATTTATGTGTCCGTTGGCAGAGATGTACATGTATATATTGTTCTCACCTGAACAGCACTAATTTTAGCTTCCATCATATTTTTAATATCGAGGGCCATATCTCTAACAATTACTTCACCATTACGCTGAACTATTGGAATTGATTTAAAACTCTGAAAATTAAAAAAAAGGTTAATTGGATTAAATCTTGTGTATAGTATATCCAACTCATTTATCTAGTTCTTACATCTTCTACTTCTTTGCGACTAGTAATAAAATCTCCTACGTGCCACAATTCGAAACTTAACTTATCCACCCACGTTACAACTCTGCAATAAAAAAAAAACATGATGACACTTTAGCCCTTTTCAAAATTATATGGTATATAGTGAACATCTGGTATATTACTCATTATATTTTATGGACTGTTCGCCCTCCGTATGTCCCATATTGGAAAATATGGAAAACATGTAGATAACAAATATTGAAAACTTTTTACAAGACATTTTAAACACTTTTCACTTTGTACAGCTCGAATCGTTACATTAAATTTTTATACATTAAAATCTAGTTTTCATAGGAAAAAATTTATGTCAAATGTCAAATTTATAAACTTTTCATGTTTTCTTCAATTTTTTGCATACAAATCAACGAACAAATACTTTTAATACACGTAACTTTATGCAACCAATATTTTCGTGTCGCAATTTCACTGAAATTTGATTTAATTTAGTAAATTATTGAATTTTTAATGCGAACAATATCAAATTAATTGTAACAATGGCGTTTTATGAAAATAAATGGAAAATATTTTCAATTTTCTTCAAAAATCAATAATTGCTTAAGTGCGCATGTTACGTTTGATATCAATTTTCGAGAGCATGCGAATATTAGCACGTGGCAAAAGCACATGGAATTTTGTTTATTTTGAATTTTGTGAATTGTGATTGGCTGGTAAATTGTTTGTTGACAAATATTTACCACGCGGAATGTATAATATAAGGGCTCGCTCATACTTTTATATTGATAAATTATTGTTTAGTGTTGCAAGAAAATAACAAGCGAATCAGTAACCACTTAATGTAATACGTGAATGATATGATCTAATATCAGTGAATTTTTAAGATTGTCAGTTATAAATATGGCAAATGGTGAGTAAATATTAAAAATAAATAAACTGCTGGAAAAAATGAGATTTAAGCTATCACTTTGCTGTAAAATTGTTAATAGGGTAAAACACCTAATAATAAGCCCCCTACCCAGTAATGAGCCAGTAGCGCGTTTATATGATAATAACTAATTTTCGCGCCAACATTTATTATTTGTATTGGTATATTATTTAAACTGTTTTTGTTTTCTTTAATTATGTGTATGTATATAAAATAACTTTAGATTTTCAGTCGTGTTAAAAATTGAAATGTGATTAGACGTGTGTTTGAGTGACTCAAAAATTAGGTGAGATTAGAGATTTTCTTAAGAAATTGATTTTTTATTTTACATTTTAAATATTTATTAATAATTTTTAATGTTAGCCTAATAATAAATATAAAAATAAAGGGAATTTTAAAGGTTGAATATCAGAAAAATAATGCTTAGATTAAATATTAAAGGGGCTTATAACTGGTTGTATATATTCAAATTAATCAGTAATGGGCTATAGGGGCTTATAAATGAAACGTTGTTGGGCTTATAAATGAAATGTTTCTGGTTAAATTATGTTTTCTTTTTATAAGCCCCTAATTAAAACTGAACTTAAATATTTTTAAATGGATAAATTTGATGTTATTATAATGAAAGAATTTTTTTATAATTTATGCAAGTGGCATTATTTATTTCCTAAGATGTCTGTTTCCAGAAAAATGCCCAAAGTTAGTAAATATAACCGCAAAGATATAGAGACTGCACTGACCGAAATTACTGATGGATTATCGATTCACGCCGCTTCTCGGAAATATAACATTCCGAGATCTACAATACAAAACAGAATCCACAACAGGCAAAAAAAAGTTCGTATGGGCCACCACCAGTGCTAACTATAGAAGAAGAAACAGATATTGTCGACTGGCTTAGCGCAAATCTCGTGAAAGGATTCCCACGTCGAAAGCAGGATGTCCAGAACGCTGTTAAAATATTTTTAGATGCGTCACCCAGGGATAATCCATTTAAGAATAATTGTGTGGGAAATTCATGGTAAGAGAGTTTCCTTAAACGGCATCCAGAACCGGTAACCAATGCCAGTTCGAAAGTAGCCGAGACAAATATTCGTGGTTGGTTCAACAATATCAAAAATTACCTAACGGACAAAAGCTTTTTAAATATTCTTGAAGATCCATCAAGAATATTCAATGGAGATGAAACCAATTTTTTAATGTGTCCTAAAACTGAGAAGGCTCCTAAATGTAAGATTTGTTTAGTTTAATTTATGAAAAATGAATTTAAATAATTGGTTACCTATTCTGTAACAGGCTCAAAGAACGTGTATGAAATCGATCTAGGCCAAGCACGGGAAAATTTGACGGTCATGTTCAGTTTATCCGCATCTGGTTTTGTAGTGCCTCCATTAATCATATGTATATCCTTACAAGCGCGTACCGGCAGACGTAATCAACTCAATTCTAGATGGTCTTTAATGGCTGAAATCTGATTCTGGATGGATGACAAGTGAAGTTTTTTACCAGTATATTGCAGACATATTTTGTCCCAGCGTTGTGACACAAAATGTGGAGTTCCCTATTATTTTGTATGTTGATGGCCACAGAACGACATATCAGTTGTCCAAGTTATGCGAGAAATTAAAAATTATTTTAATTTGCTTATACCCAAATTCGACCAGAATTCTGCAACCAGCAGATGTATCGATTTTTAAGCCACTTAAAACAGGTTGGTAAAAAGCAGTTTTAAATTGGAGGAAAGAAAATATCGATCGAAAGCTAACAAAAACTTGTTTTGCGCCAATTTTAAAAACAGTGATCGATAAATACATCAAAAAATGGTCAATTGTGAATGATTTTCGCACATGTGGTTTATTGCCATTCAACCCTGATGCGATTAACTTTTCAAAGTGCTTGGGAAGAAATTCTTCAAATGTTGAACAGGAAAATGGTGACTTTAATGGTGGCAATCTGGGTATTAATACAAACAATGTTGAAAGTTCAATTAATTTTGACGTTGGATTTGATATTCTTGTCACTTGGACATCGATTTATTTTAATTTTTTTTGTAAAATATTTTTTTTCGAAATAAATTTAATTATTAATCAAATAAAAAAATATTCACCATACGAAACGGCTTACCCGCGCGAAGCTTTGTTTGAAAAACAGAAAACCATTAAGAATCAAAATTAATTTGGCGAAAGAAATTTATAAATTGTCATGCTCCGGCCACTGTAAGCAGAATTTCCAAAAGCTTTTGGATGTACCAAATCAACATTAAACATATTTCCGACGGCTTCTAGCAATGATCCTGGGTAATTTGAAGAGGTGTGCTGCGGTCTTAACATTAAAAGCCATAACACAATAAGAAACGAGCCGTTTTATTATAATTCGATTATTCCAAAGTTTTGGTATGCTCTGTTGTGAATGAGCTAAAGCTCAAAATGGAGTGTACTAAAAGATTTCTAAATTTTTAAGTGTAACTAAATAAATAAATAAAAATAAATAAATAAATAAGTCTGTAACTATACTAGCGCTGTGAATTGTTGAAAAAAAAAATCTATTTAATTTAAAAAGTAATTGTATTTTATTTTCAGAATTAGACTTAAGATGCGTGTTTACTGTTGAATTACTATTAGCCCTGCTCTCGTGGTTATGACTTGTTAATTTGCGGAAAATGCACCAAATTCAATTAGATGGATTCTTGTCTATCACAAATTTAAAATAAAAAAATAAAAAAGACGACAAAAAAAAAACGCAAATTCAATAAAGATGCATAAGTATGGAATGTGTAAACATTTTTGTTGGTTTCGGTTGGGCGCAAAACGACTACAAAAGAGTTGGCCGCCTTTGATTGGATATTGATTTATTTTATTATTTGCTTGTTTTATTTAGATACATATATATATTTTGTACTCCAAGCTAACACACCCTGTTTTGAGCTGTAGCTCATTCACAACAGATTGTGCAGCATGAAGTGAATTAACATAATAAATTATTTTAAAAGAAAAGCTATAAAACTAATTGCTTCAGAATCGCGGCACTTATTCATATCCATGGTGGTGTTTCATCTTTATTTGCATATTTGTATTAAACGATTATCTTTTAGAATAATGCATTCCGTCCCCTTGTTGGACCATTTTGTTATTTTGGAATTTTGAAAATATAAAATGCCAATTTCATGCAAACCCATGCTATGCCAATCAAGTGGTCTCAGGTCTAAGAACATTAGTACTCTGACAAGCAGTTTCAGTTTGATTTTTTGATTTAGGACTTCGACAGCGGCGATTCCTGCCTATAAAGTTTTGGGCTAACCCGACCGGGACCCACTTCTTCCACCATCGCTTCGCAAGCGGTCACTCCATGCGGTAGCACCAGAAGTGACCTGATGAGTAGAGCTGAAGACCATTAGTGCCTCAACCATTTTTACCTCGATAAGCTTGGGGCCCGAATTAAATTAAATTCAAATTTAAAAAAGAAATTTAATAAAAAAATTGCGGAAAAAAAAAAAAAAATTTACGACCGAAGACAAGAAAGTCTAAGGCTACTCTCCTATTTTTGGTTGGATCATGGTTTCACGTGACACCGGTATGGCCGAAGCGATGTTCGCTTGATTAAGCGGAGATGAAAAACAAGAAAAAAGAAACAAAAGGCAGTCGATGTGTAATTTTGGTCAAAAGAAGACTGATATAAAAAAATAAAGAAAAAATATAATTCGAAACAGAAATAAAAATTTAAAACCAAAAATAATAATAAGGATTAATATCGAAACTCAACAGTAATTAAAAAGTGAATAAGTTGGGTATGAGGTTAATATTTTTAGAGATAGAAATCCAAGTGAGAATATTAAGCCTACATTTAATTAGTGAACATTTTTAAGAAAAATTAAATAACTAAATTTGAAAAAAAAAAAAGTGTTGTGTAAAAAGTTTATACGAAATGCGAAAGATTTAAATTAATAATAATTAAAATAAAAGAGACGAAATAATTACAAGTGTAAGAAATGGTGAACGTATACAATAAAACAAGATGAACAATTTATTCTTAAATATACGTTTATCAGTTTTACCATGAAATAATAGTAAATTATAATTTTTACAAAATAATAAAATCAAGAGAGAGTCAAAACAAGCTCCATTCTTTTGCGTCGATATGAATTATCAACATCGATGTATAATCCAAAGGCGCCCATCGTACACTACGTTGCAATAATCATATAATCCTATAATTAATTTAATTAAATTAAGGTTCAATTCTGGGTAATTATTTGATGGTGGTAGATAGATAATTTCATTATTGTAATTTATGTATTATTATTATTATTATATTTCTTCTTCTTTTTGTTTTATAAAGTTCTATTGAATAGATTTTTCTAATATTTTTATTTTATTGTGGTTAAATAGATTTACTATATATTTACAATTTAAATTTTATAGTTTAATGGTCCAGAAAATTTCAATTTATCCGGTGTACCAGTGTTGCATATCCTAGATGATACAAATGTTCAAATACGAAGCTTTCTCGCGGTCCCTGAAACACCCGTGCGCAAGGGAATTAAAAATTCAGAACATCGCAGCTTTATTATTTCGTCAACACCTTACCAGAAAGAAGTAGAAAATATACTTAATAAAAAAATAGTTGCAGAAACCGAGAAGGAAAATCGAATGAAGGAGAGAGAAATTAAAAAAGAAAAAAAGGGATCAAGAAGCGTTACTAAGGCAAAAACGAAAAACGGAAAGAATGGATTGTATGTTACGTAAAAAGCCTAAACCATTAAAGAAAAGTGCGATATCGAAGAATTCATCTGCAAAGTTGAGAGAAGTATTTCAAAACATAATCAAAAATGATCAGTCAACTGAAGTTCAACAAATCAGTAATGAGGCTAATGACGTCACCAATGAATGCCACGTTCGAAAATTGTTTTTGGACGAGTACGATGTGAACGTAACATGTGGCATACTATACTTCAAATGTGCTGGGCACATTACTAGGAGCAAACTAGGAGTTTCTTGCAATTTATGTAAATATCGAAGATACCATATGGACTGTGCTGGGACAAATATTAATAATAAATTTATTTGTCCAGCTTGTACGCCGAACTAATTGTTTAAGACTGAAACTATGTAGCTTAAGGTGCAAAGTGCAACTGCCTTTTTGCATGATTGAAATGTGATTTTATTTTTAGTTCCTTATTAAATCTTAATTAATCATTTTAGATTTAAGTTAAATGTACCTTTTTTGTTGTATTATGTAATTATTATTATACATCGGTATGATTAAATTGAATAAATTATGTTTTTTTACAAAAGTAACATATTAAAAATGATCATTTACGTTTTCATAAATAAAATACAAAGGGGCTCTTTACTAGTAAAACTGTATGGCCCATTACTGAACAAATATGGCCCATTACTGGAAAAAGTGACATTTCTCGTTGAATGTGATTTTTTTATATTTTACATTAAAATGTTTATGGTATTAAACTCGTTACTGATTCTTAAATGTTTGCTAAACATAAAAAAAACACAACTTCAGTAAAATTTGCCAACTGACTAAATCATAATTATTCCGTAAAAAAAATAATTCGCTTAAGGGGGCCCATTATTAGGTATTTTACCCTATGTCTTAAGGGTTCATAAGTCACAACTCACCGCGCTGATTTTTCTCAACGTGTTGCCAACAGTTGGCGGAGATAAATACACCCAATAACAGCAAGAAAGGCAGCATTAAGCAGGGTTGAACATTACAATGTTAATTTATGAATGCTTTTTGGTTACAATATTATTACAATGTAGAGTTCGTGAAAGCACTTCAATCACTACTGCTTGAAGTCCACCGATAGGAAGTTAAAACGGAATAACAAAGGCACAAAAGAAAAGTTTTCTGTTACAGAATACTGACTCGAAATCCATTGTCCAATTCGAATCCACTAATAGCTAGAAAATAGCGCAAAATCATTGCCTATGTTCTTAGCAGAAGGACGTAAATATATCTTTTTTAAGTTTTTGAGGTTCTAAGTACAAATCGCAGTTAGTATAGGCTCCATCACAAATGGAATGGAAAATGGCTATTAATTGCTTCAATAATGCTATGTTAATAATATTTCTTTAGCTAGTGGTATACACTTTTCTTCTCGAATGATCTAAACACGCCTTGCATCATCATTTTTTGATGTAGTATCCCTTTTCAGCATCCAGCAATAACCACCTAGCAGCCATTGGCAATGGTAGCTCCTTGGAAACGCTAACCTTGCTCCTCGCCACAACCACTCGTGTTTTTAGCGAAGTATTCTAAATGGGAATCGAGAAAATGTATTTTCAAAGTAATCACACATTCCAATTTTTGGGAATTCTACGCCATATCTGCAACAACATTTTGGTAGTTGACTTTTAGGATTCCTTAGAAAATTCTCTGCAACTCTCTGAAAACTGAGCAATGCAGACTTTTCAGTTTTTGTCATAGATTTTTTTAGTGAATTTTGCAATGCTTGTGAAATACTTCCAAAAAAATACCCATGGCGAAAGCTTTGATTTCAAACAAGTTTAAGAAATTTTCTTCTAAATCTACATATTTGTCAGAATCAAAAGGCATTTTTATTTCTGTGGAGTCAGATTACGAGTAAATAGTTGGAACTTTTTCACCTTCAGAAACCAAGAAGAAATTGTTGGGCCTGTCTTGGAAACATTTCTTCTGTCTCTAAAAGTTGGACGACCACCTTACCTTAAAATTTTTCTGGAAAAGTCCCGTTTTGTAAATTTTAATAGGGCTGCATTTAAAAAAAAAAAATAAATAAAATTGGCAAATGCGGCATTTGCGAAGAAGTTGTGTTAATAATTAATTAGTTTCGATTTGTATTAAATTAAGCGCATTAATAATAATAATTATTATAATTAATAAGCGCATTTCATAATATACACATATGGAGCGAATTGCATCCGCAAAATCGCAAAAAATGCGAAATGCGATTCATTTCATGATAGGGCTCCAGGTGAGTGAGTGGCGGAAATGTGTCAGCGGGGAAAGATGTGCAAAAGAGACGGAAGATTTGTAAGTCAAAATGTTTTAGGAAATTTTAGGATTTTTTTGGGAAGTTTCGTAATGTTCCAGAATCTTCTACGATTCCTAGGATTTTCTAGAAAATTCCAGACGTTTCGAATTGTTTTAGAATTTTCCAGGACTTTGAAAGTTATAGTTAGTTTAGAATTTTCTGGAATGTTCGAAAATTTACTGGAATATTTCAGAATAATCCTCTTAGAATGTTCTAAAAGCTTCCAGAATTTTTATAGACAGTTTCAGAATATTCTAAAATTTTCTAGAAAGTTCCAGGTGTACTGGATTGTTCCAGATTTTTTTTAATGTTTCGAAATGTTTCACAATTTTCACGAATATAATTAATATAGAATTTTCTCGAAAGTTTCAGAATGTTCCAGAATTTTCGAGAATTTTCCGGAATTAACAAAATTTTCTAGAATGTTCCAGGGCGTTCCAGAATTTCCTACGATTTTCTAGAAAATTTCAGAATGTTTTAAAAGCTTCCAGAATTTTTATAGAAAGTTTCAGAACATTGTATATTTTTCTAGAAAGTTCCAGGTGTACTGGAATGTTCCAGAATTTTTTGGAATGTTCCGGAATGTTTCACAAAAAAATTGTCTAGAATGCTCCAAAATTTTCTAGAAAATTCCAGGTGATGCAGAATTTTCTAGAAAGTTTCAGAATTTTCGAGAAATTTCCAGAATTTACAAAATTTTCTAGAATGTTCCAGGAAGAATTTTCTAGGAAGTTCCAGGTGTACTGGAATGTTCCAGGATATTTTAAGATGTAGAATTTTCGAGAATTTTCGAGAATTTCTAAAATTTCTTCAATTCCAGAATTTCCATGTTCCAGGATATTTTAAGGTGTTCTAGGATTTTCTAGAAAATTGCAGAATGTGAATGAAGCTTCCAAAATTTTTATTAAAAGTTTCAGAACATTGCGTAATTTTCTAGAAAGTTCCAGGTGTATTGGAATGTTTCAGATTTTTTTTAATGTTTCGGAATGTTTCACAATTTTCAAGAATATTCTCAAATTTTCTAGAATTATCCAAAATTTTCTAGAAAATTTTCGAGAATTTTCCGGAATTTACAAACTTTTCTAGAATGTTCCAGCAGCTGTATTCTGAAAAAAAAACAAAAAAAAAACGTGATGGGTAACGCGATATTCCTTAACGTGAACGTTTCTTTTTTGTCAAATTCCTATTCCGATAAAAAAACCGTTCACGAACATCGAAAAAACTTAGAAAACTGGAAAACAGAAAAAATGTTCTGTCAAATTATGCCATTTGAAAACAATTTTAATAGTATTACAAGTCTGTTTGTAAATATAACAGAAATAAAATGTATCTTTAAGCAAACCAACGGCGACATTGGATGCTGGCCGAACACAAAATTTTATTGATTTTAAATGACACAATATATAGTGATGGTTTCATTAGAGTAATAACATTGTATTATAGTAATATCAAAAAGGTCGGATTGGCCAAACCGTGCTCGGATTTGCTGTACATTTTCTATACGAAATCTACTAGAAAAACTAAAATAAATTATTTGGTAATAAGACATTAACATTATTCTTTTACTTAGTTCAAACCATCGGAATACTTCCTCTATCACGCAGTTTGCTTGTAATTGGTGTTCGCTGCTTTTTCTCTTGTCTGTCCATTAAATTACTGGCAATTCAATTATTAAATTCTAAAACTTTACGGCAACCAAATTATTTTCGTTTTAATAATACAAAATATATAATTTCTTGCTAAATTACTTAATTCTTGTCATATAAATGAAAAAACGTTTCAAAAACCAAACCAAAAAAACGTGGGTTTTTTTAACGCCAGGGACGTGAACGTTTTTCATCGGTCAGAATAGGAAATAACGTTAATTTTGCGATTCACGTTTTTAACTGTCATAAAAAACGTAAATCATAAAGTTACGTTTTTTCGGAATACAGCTGCAGGGCGTTCCAGAATTTCCTACGTTTTTCTAGAAAATTTCAGAATGTTTTTCAACATGTTCTAAAAGATTCCAAAATTTTCTAGATAGTTTCGGAATAATCCAGAAATTTATAGGAAGTTCCAGGGGTACTGGAATGTTTCAGGATATTTTAAGGTGTTTCGGCATGTTCCAGGATTTTCGAGAATTTTCCAGAATTTCTAAAATTTTCTAGAATATTCTAGGACGTTTCAAAATTTCCATGTTCCAGGATGTTTTAAGATGTTTCGGAATTTTCCAGAATTTTTAAGAATTTTCTGAAATTTCCGTAATTTTGTAGAATGTTCCAGGACGTTCAAAAATTTCCTAGGATTTTCTAGAAAATTTCAGAATGTTTCAGAATGCACAAAAGGTTCCAGAATTTTCTAGAAATCAATCCTGAAACATTCTAATACACCGTTTTAGGTGTATTAGAATGTTTCAGGATTTATCCAGGAAAGCGGGGAAATAAAATAACATAAAATGAATTTTAACGACTCAGATTCGGGCCCAATATATTTTTAGGAACCTTTTATTTTGATATACTTAGCCAATTTTGGCTAAGAATTCCTGCGCAAGATTAGACTTGATTAATAGTAGATTACATACCGAGGCAGAAAGTATTTCATTCCAGGTGAACTTGTTTTCGAGACAGGAATGGCACTTTTCGCCGATGTTTGTTTACTATTTTATTCACAATCAGAGGCATTTAATGAAACAATCAATTTTATTCGATTTGCAGTTTACCAACCGCTATTATCCGCTAGCAAACCGCAAGTAAAATCGTTTTTGTGTCATAGCTATACTTGCTATTTTAAAGAATTTTATGGCTAGTTAGAAGTAGGTATGTTTAATTTCTCCACTAGGCAGATAAATGTAGAGCAATTGATGAAAATAACAAAAATAAAAGTAAAAGTTCGTTTTGTGTTGTGTTGTGTGTTTAAGTTGTCATTTTTGAAATAAAATTTGGTTTAATAATAAATTGAGTTTATTTTCTGTTGCATTTAAATTGAAAGTATTTTATGTTAATAAAAAATCAGGTGGTCAGGTGTGAAGTTGCTCCGGGGATTCAAGTTGGCACTTATGGCCAGCTCCATAACTTGCAAGTTCCACAAGTGCTCGTGTTACCTCCACGTGGTAACCACCGGTAACTAGATTGCTGACTCTTTGGCTTTAGGCTAAAACACGGCGCTAAAGGAGTCAACCCTAAACAAATCACTGGGCTGGGTTAAGATGTTATTGGTACCGTGTCGATAATCGCCCAATCCTAGCTCAGTTGCTAATGGTGAATCCGGATACCTGGCGCTCTCCGGATTAAGTAGCCTTATCTGTATATTGCGGGTCTCTGCACAGATGGAGACTTTTCTCCGCTACTCGTTGGACCTAAGAGGAAAAGAGCCCGGCTCTCTAACAAATCCGGGAAACATAGACAAGGAGACTCGGGTCTGTAGGCCTGCCGCTAAGTCTAAAACAAAGCGCGGGACATAACCTCAAGCAAAGCTAGTCCCTCAACCCGGGTCACCAAACCTGGGCCAACAAAGTGGAACCAAAGCACAAAGTAAGGAAGCTGGTTCCTCAAGACCAAAATACAAAACTAGGAGAAAGGCCTGGGGAGCTCTAGCCAAAATTAATAACAGGACTGAGAAAGACAACGCCATGCTTGCGTGGGCAGTGAAAGTCACCGAACAGAAGTCGGAAGGCCCTTCAGCTGACCAAAAGCTAAAAAGGGTAAGATCGCAGGAGGAAAGACCTAAGATCGCCAAGAAGACGAAGCTCCACGCTGTCGGTATGAGGCCTTTCAGTGAGGTACTCCAGGATTAGCTGGATGATGATAACCGAATTGTGTAATGACTAGCAGTGCTGTCGAAGTGAGTTTAGTGCTTACTCCTATACTCCGCACTTTCATTTTGTACTCCCCTATTCTAATAGCTGTTATACTAAAACATAGTGCTTAACTTATCGGCTTTTGCTTGCAATAATTATATTATTCTGGGAGATAGCTGGCTTTTTCATAAAGCATTTTTTCAAAGCTAATTTATAATAGTTTCTGTCATTCTCCAGCAAAAACCCATAAATGGTTTTCTTGCATTAATGTGTCAGCCACTTTAGCAGATAATATCAATTCAAAGTTTCAAACATGTCAAATTTGCGAACTAAATTACTCCAACTTCACAATGCTTTTCCTTCAGAATCTGAAGATTTTTTCGTAAAACTGATAAAAAGATAATTCCGAGTTTTTTACAACTTATAAAACATCAAGGCACTCTGTATGGGTTACCAGGCAAACTCAAACATGACAGAGGTTACTTGATTTTATCAAAACACTTTTATCTGCTTTGGCTAAATATTCACCTGAATATAAAAACTACGTTACCCAACAAATTATGTGGTCATTTAGTACCGCACAAAAACTATATATGGAAATCTGGATTTACAATACTCTCAAATCCTTTCTCAAACTTAGATTACGACCTCTATACTATAAAAATAATACTGTAAGATAATTTCTGCAGTGCTTTCCAGACTAGATAGTTGTATGGAAGTCTGGATTTATGCAGTGTGATGTGGGAAACTTCATTCGTGCAATACACCTTACATTTGAATAAAATCCAGACTCCCATACATCTTTCTTGTCTGGCAAGGTAAAATTCTGACACAATTGCCTTTTAGTTTTATTTTAACATTCTCCTTTTCGCCTAGGTAGGATCTAGGTAAGAATAGGGTGACAGATGTCCAGGTTTTTCTAGACCTGTTTTGGGTTTTCAAACTTTTGTGTTAAATTTATTAGCGGCAATTCAGGAGGGATCTTTCTGAAAAAAAAATTAATTTCAACAAAATTTAATTCGAACTCAAGCGCAAACGACTGGCTCATAAAATTCTTCAGGACGTGATTTAATATGTTTAAGGTTTGGAACTCATTATATCGATTCGGCTTAATATCTCCGAAATAAGATATCACTAAAATACATCGACAAAAGTGTGTCTTCTATACGGTGCTGGAGGCGGAGAAAATTGTCTGGGCTAGCTATATGTGGAAAACCAAAACTGGTAAATATAATTTTTTTATCGATCCAAATGCCATTAGTACGAATAGAGTTCCAAAATATTTCTTGTCGTTGGGCCATGTTTTATTTTAAAAATTCTGACCCCAACCCTACCTTACGATTGACATTTTTTCAGACCCTGAAATAATAGAAGAAATGTTCCCCTTCCATCCATTTGATACTGAAGATTGAGAAGATAGTCTGAATTAGCTAAGTATAAACAAGTTAATTTGGCGAATTTAAAGAATCGACTTAACCTCTTAAATCTCAGATATAAATTCTATTAAAATTCATCCACAAACGTACCATTTGAAACTGGAGACGTAGTACACTGTGTAAAAATAAGAAAAATTGGTGAAACAATGTTTCTAATAAATGTGACCCAAGAAATTTTCAGAGCGTGAATAATTCGGTTTTATAGAATCAGCTTAATAGCTCAGATATAATATTTCACTAAAATCCATTGACAAACGTGCTCCATTTGTTGCTGGAACCTGGAAATGTAGTAAAGGCCTGGAGTGGTTATGAAAGTAAAAAAAAAAATTTCTTTAACAAATCTAATTTCTCCAAATTTTTTTCTAATAACTAAATGTTACTAGAGTGTTTTGCAATATTTATTAAATTCGTGTTTTATTTAAGAAACTTAATCCCTACACCAAATGGAACTGCTGTGATTATACACGAATTCCATTGAAATTTATTATCCGACTTAACCAATATGAATGAAGGGGGTTTAAAACTTTTCTAAAAGAGAGTCGTCCCCACCAAACCAATTTTATGTCCTGTTTTTTTTAAGGCAATTTTTCAGAATTCCTCAAGGTCACCCTATGTAGGTACTTACTGTGGCATCGTCTGGTAATGAAATTTCTTTAAATTGCACCAAAATATCTTCCAATTCTCAAAAATCAGCTTTGTAAAAATAATGAACGCTGATCGGTACTTTCCTCTACGAGAAAAACATAAAAGTCTTAAAACGATGATCTAAAAATATCTGTGATTTCGTGGAGGGTTGTGTAAGTCTTGCAACAGTTTTAATATTCAATTATGGCTCAAAACCTTTGGTTTAACACAAAACACCAACAATTATTTATGTCTAAGGTGTAACTACTGTATTTCATATGTACTCCCTTCCGACTAGAAATACTCCGCTGAAAATTTGAAACGTATTCCGTTCAATGAACGGAACCAGAATTGTCCAGCCGAATTGTCATTTGTTGCAATTATAGACGACAAACGAAAATTGTATGAGCTCGTGCATTCTGTCTTGTCATCACTTTTAATCACTGTCAAAAGTCTTCATGTATCTGTAATATAAAATCGTAGTACATGCAAATATTTATAAAATGTATGTTTCTCGTATTATTTTAAAGCACCACCATGTCCTACATGATAATCAGAAATTTGTCGAAAGCTGAAGCCAAAGTTTTGTTACACGCTGAATTGAGAGTTTTGTTGCACGCTTCTTAAGTCAGAGTTTTATTGTACACTAAAGTCAGAGTTTTGCACACTATACGCTGAATTTAATGCCAAATTTGAATGGTAAGTCAGGCTTAAAAGTCCAACTATTGTTGACCAATACTATGATGACGAAGTGACTATTGTTACGATCAAAGTCAATTATAGGATGGGATTTGGCTTGCTTTCTATATATCCATGTGGCTGACCTACTGATACATTTAAGTCACTTCCTTCGGCGACAATAGATATTTTGTCCTTCCGAATTTATACGGTGGTTTACCGCGTACGTCTCATTAATAACCCCTTTTTTACTATTATTGACCGCTTGAAGTCTATCCATGTAAATCGCCCACTTTCTAACCTATAAGACGTTGGAAACTCTATATGTTACCAACTGTTTGTGAATAAAATAATATGTTTGATTAGTATCGAATAAAGTTAATTTATTAGAGATTTGTCATTAAAGACAAAATGAAATCGGTTACCATCTGATGATGAGTTTTCTCAAAATGTTAATTTGATTGTGGAACATTGAGTATAGTAGAATAGGTATGCCACAGTTGCAATAAATTTTGTGCTGAACAAATAAATATGTATCTAACCAACTGGAATCAAGCCTGGCTAAAGCTTCCGATATCAATAAATAATATAAAATTTACAACTCCCACAAAATTGTTACATTATCTATTCTATAGTATTTTGTATTCGTAATGGTTTTTGGAGCTGTGATGATACAGCACGAGTAGGTGTGTTTTAAGTTTTACAATATCTCGTTTGTATTTTGGGATCATTAAACTCTTTGGAATAAATTACCATGGGAATCGAAAATCGATGACGACTTCAAAGCTTATCAAATTATGTTCGAAAAAGGTTGATGTACCTATTATTATACTTTATTGCCAATTTTAGAAAGGGTGTTCCAAAAAAAAAAAAAAGGAAATCGCAATAATTAAAGTAATAAACCTGTGGTTCCACAAGAATGTGGAATTTTTGCTGCTTTTAAAGCCAAAACGCTTTCCAATCCTCATTTCGAGAAAGGAGGTTTCTCGTATCAACAACCTTTAGCTTTTAAAGTCTTTTCATTATCACTCTGTTTACAAATAGAGATTCGTGGCCTAAAGTAAACCATAAAAATTTCTTTTTTCAAAATGTAAATATTCGAAATTTCAATATCACCAAATCTATAAATTTACATTTTAATTGGTAGGAGGAAAACTAGTTTTGTTTGCAAAAATTCTTCTCTACAGTATTAATTTCATCATCGTCAGAAATCTATAAATTACTCTATTCTTATTTTATAAACCTTCATTCTTAGTTGTGCGATTGGTTAAACTATAGAGCGAATTTTAAATAAAATAAAAAAACACAAAAATGTTCGGAAAAGTGAGTTTGACACGGATTTATTAAAAAAAAAAATAAATAAAACGTTTACTAAAATATTTTTATTGTGTGATTCTTGTGAAAATTTCAGGTAACCATCGTCCTGCTAGTGTGCGCCGTTTTTGTGGTACATGCAGCACCAACAGCGGTACAAATAAATGAGAAACCAGCAGTCGCACAAATTTTGCGCTATGAATACGAACCAACCGATACAGGATATCGTTTTGGATATGAAACAAGTGATGGACAAACGCGACGCGAAGAAGGAGTTTTCAAACAGCTAGATGGTGGCGAATCAATTCTAGCCATTTATGGTTCATACTCGTATATTGGTACGGATGGTGTTACACATTCAGTGGAATATATTTCCGATGAAAATGGATATCGACCGGTAGTGAAACAATTCCAGGGTAGACAAACTCAACCGGGCGTTATATAAATTTATATGTACTTAGTTTAGGTTTTATTTAAGCTTATAAATTTTAAAGTTAATTATTTATTACGTCGAAAATGTGTTTTGTTTTTTTGAGTATTTTGTACTTGTGCAGTAACAGACTCTTTCTCACCTAACCCAATTTATGGTCATCAAAGTTTTTCTGAACTTAAATGGTCAATAACTTGTTTTGCGATTAAGTATTTTATTACGAATTTTTATGTGTTTATTGACGGTTGGTTATCTTATTTGCTTTATGATCTAAGAAACAGTAAAAGATTTGAATTATGTATAATGCTTTACTGATGAGTTGAATGCATTTTAGTGTTACTGAACTTTGCGGTAGGTTTGTCTGTTTCTAATAATATAGGTAGTCCTGGCCAATGATAATGCCCATACATGAGCATAATTACATAAAATAATAGTTATTATGTTCATAGATAGGTGTTTAATTTATTCAATAAACCATTCTTTAGGCTATAACAGTTTAAATAAATTTGTTAACAATTAATATCCGCGTTTAAACGCGTCTATATTTCTATACTATTCGAATAATGTTTGTATTAACGTATAAAGTTAGCGCACCTAGACATCGAATAGGATTACCATGCGATCACGCTTCAATCTAGATTAGCGCCCTTGCTAATGATTTCGAGCGGGTGTTAACCCTGATGCAATGAACGAAATGGGATATTAATTAAAGAATTTGAATTATCCTAACGTAAGAAACACAATTGATGTTCAGTTCAATATCAGGAGACACACCGATCATAATAATTTATATTCAAATTGTCGATAAGATATCAAGCAAAGCGTTTCAATTTTCAAGTTTCATGGTTACAACTTTTTTTGTTCTCGATGTATTGTACATATGTAATTCTGGAAACTAATTTCAACTATGATATTCTTGGTATATGGAATTTTTCATGAGTAAGTATGTTGCGTAAAGAATGTGATCTCTCACAAATAACAAGAAAGAACAAATCAGATACGTGTATGTTAACATTTGTGTATGCGGTTTATAAATTATAAATAACATTTACTAAAACTAAAATAATGCATTAAAAATAAAAAGATTACATATTACAAACTAAAAGCCAGAGACTCCAAAGGTTTCTCTAAAAGTAGCTTGTTTGATAAAATGCTAGGAACATTTTGAAGTACAGTAGTACTTGTAGCAAATGCCCCGACCCTTAGAAGCAAAAAGTAAAATTGCGTTTACATTATACAACGTAACCTGTTTAGGGGGCACAGCCCGACCTAGGAAGGAAACAATTTTGTGAATAACTTTAGTTATGTAATGTTTTGCTAATGATATTACACCTAATGGTGAAGTTCAGCGGCCGCTGCCATAATCAGCATTTGACCATTTGATAATTTTTTATTCGTTATTTCTTAGCCGAGTAAAACTAGTTCGAGATTAAAGGCTTTTAAGGAAGATTGTACCTTAAATAAATCTTAAACCAAATAGTAACAGCTTTTAAGGATGATGCGACACGTGTTGGGGCAACACACAAAACCGACAAACAGGCAGAGTATGGGTTTTTATTTAGAAAAAATAATAAAAATTGAAAAACAAAACTAAATGAGTTGAGCCGAATCGACCCTCAGACCCTAGCTAGCCATTCTACTACTAACTTGCATCCAACACAACCAACTTGATTTAATTTTTCATTGTTATTTGTCAAACATAGCACGCTATACCTTGCTTAATACCTTATTCTATGCATTTTATAATTTTCGAAAAAGTTTCATGTCTTACTACAACTGACAATATAAGAATTTTAAAATAATTTGTAGTAGTATTTGCATACATTTAGGCTCATCTTAAAAGCTTATCATCAATTTTTTGTGTAATTACTGTAGGGAACTATAAAGAGCAATATTTATAGTAAAATATGTGGTTATTACATGAATAATAAAACTTAAAAAAACTAAAAAAATTGGAAAGAAGAAACTTTAAGGAGAATCGAACCGAAGACTTCTGTAGTCCTAGTCCAGTGCGGTACATATCACTAAAACCCAAATCATAAAAGAAAGCAAATTTAATTTTCATTGTTGGTATGTTACAGTCTAACCAACAGAGTCCGGGGTTTCCTTAAGTTTATTGTTATTATTATATATTCCAAACACTTCAGAGAAATCTTTAAGCACGTAAATAATTCAAAGAAATTATGTCTAGTTGTCATTTTTACGCGGGTTGATTGCTTTTGTTTACTTTATGGCTTCGATAGAAAAAAATGGTTAGAAATCCTAATTGTCTAATGCTGCCACCTTATTGCTTTAGGCTGTATCAGACTAAATCTTAATTACCCGTTGTACATAATATTTTAATATTTTTTATTGATTGATTTGAATGCACGGCTAAGCTTATGAAGCAAGAAATCCCGTGTTAGTGATGTGGTTATTAAACTGTCACACCAATTTCATAACACAGGTGAATGCTCTCCCCACTGAAGATACCTAAGCACCATTACAACAAGGAGAGCAAAACCACCCACGACACTACATAAATGTGACAGCATCATGTTCAGCCCTGGCCGGGTCCCATCGTCCACCCTTTCACACACAACAAAACCGAAGGATAGGATAGGATAGTTAGAAGTGATAGAATCATCCCGGTTACAGACACCTAGGTATAGCCGATAGTTAGTAAATTGTTAGTAATTAATAGTTAAAATAGTTAGCACAGGATAACACAATTTCTAAACTACAGCTTATTCAATACTTGTTGATCCTGGAGGGTTGATTCAAGCTAAAATTTAAATCTGAAATTCGGGATTAATTTTGATCCCTATAATAATGAATAATTCTGGAACTAGTTATGTGGTAGCGTGACCCTAAATAACGATATTTTTAGGATTGCGGTGAGCGTTTCCCAGGAAAAACAGAATTAAAACAAAATATTTAAAATAGTTAAACTATGATGTTTTAGTTTTACACATTTTGTATTTTGTTAATTATGCATTTGTATTAATATTAAATTATATTTTCTTATCTCACTAATTATGCATTTTTATTTATTGAGTTACAATTTTGTATTTAATGCTAATTATGCATTTCCGTTTATACACTATTGATGGATGCGGTTCTGATGCTATGTGGGTTATATAACTCCTCCCTGCTGAGATTGGCGTCGTCCTCGACGTCACATTTGTTGATATTTACTATAAATATAAAATATTGCTAGGACTATACTGGGGGTCTATTACGAAATTTTTCAATTTCGAATTTTTACGATATCGAAAAAATTCGATACGCCGCGGATTGACCCTATTATGAAATATATCATTTACAAAAAATTTATTTTCCACAAAAACACAAAATACCATAAATTTTACAAAATCCGCCAACTAAATAGCAGTCGAATTTTGCCATGTGCGTTCGAAAAAATCCGCTGCGAATTTCCTTTTTTGTTTCATAATAGGGCGGATTTTTTCGATATCGTAAAAATCCGAAATCGAAAAATTTCATAATAGGCCCCCAGGATAATATGATTAATGTTGATCCTAAAATTATAAAATCATTAGTTTTATATTGATTTTGGTGTATAGTGAGTAATAGATTCCAAATTTTTCGTAGTTTGATTTGCTAAGCGGGGTAGATTTATAGTATACTCCACTTTAGTGAACCTGATTTTGTGTGCGTTATTATATTGCACATTATTGATAGTTATTGAGCAATTTTTGAAGTGTAACAGTTTTTTTCCTTTGATGGTTGCGTTTGGCTGGTTGCAAGTTGAGCAGAAATCAGTTCCTTTATTGTATGATACGTAAAGAAATTCGTCTTCTAGGTAATCGATATCATCGGCTTCGTCATATGGTATTGTGGTACAGTTTCCATGTTGATGTAAAAGAATGTTTGGTATACAGCTATTTGTAATGCTATGTACTATATTTGCTCTTTTTGACAATAATATACATTCTCGATGATTGAACAAGGTTTGAACAACAACATGTAAACTTTAGGATTAAGGATTATTCAGTTTGTTAATATTGGAATTAATTCAGTGTTATTGATAGGAATTGGTTTTATATGGTGATATGTTAATGTATCATTGTAGAATTGTGGTATTTGGATCGCCATTCGTTCCTGAATTGAATTCATAATTATATATTTTCTTTTCTGGATCGGTAGGAAATTGATGATTAGTTTTAAGTAAAATTTTATGTTTAAACGGTTTAATATTTATGTTAATTCTTGTTGCAGTAAGTAATAATTTTTAATTGGATATATAATATGCTTTCAATTCGAGCAGCTCGTAGATTTCTTCATCAGAAGCAATGGGCGCTTTCAGTTCCCACAACATGTTGGCACTGAAAACTTACTGATGGAAAAATTGACATTCGATCTATCACATTGCCATGAAAATTCCGATAAATCGGTTGCATTCAGAAAACATCATGATTATTTTACTCAACATGTTGCATGTTCACGTTATTTTTAATCAAGTGTTCATGAATATATGTCAATTCATCTTTATTTAATATATAGTATGCCGTGAAATTGTACGAATTTTCGCGAATGTTAAGATTTCGTGTACATTGTCTATTTGGTTTTTTAATATATTCAAGCTATTGCCAATTGTATAAAAGTATTCATGAATTAATGCGTATTGCCAATCGATTACTGTGGATTTTCTATCGATTTATAATTCTGCTTCGATTCTAGACGTTATATCGTTAAACCATCCTCTAAATCTTTATATCTGTTTTTAACTATTTCTATACTCTAAATGTAGAGAAATTTTTATTAATCATGATTTCTTCGATCATGTTGATGTTACCGTTTATTGAATTTAAGCTGATTTGTAAATCATATAATTTAATAATATGAATTAATTTAACGTAATTTGTGATTATTCTAGCTTGTCCCAAATCTAATCCTGTTTGTGAACAGTTCGTTTGTTAGTGAACCCGTTCGTATTGTTATCTTGTATAGTTTCATGTTTAATGTATTTGGCTGCTAATTTATCCCTAGTTGAATTGAGCTCAAAAATAGTTTGTCGCGGTTCGAAAGTTTTAGGATCTTCTCTATTTCTATTCAAGTTATTAATTATTTTTTCTTTTTGTTTGAAATTATGATCGCTTACGATCTTTTGAACTACTTTGTAATTTTTCCTAATATTTTCCAAGATTTCATTTGGTTGCGAGTCTGAACTTTGTGGGATTGAATCTATATGCCCTAGATGTCCTTTGTAAAGTTCGAATGGTGTGAGGTTTGTGGTAGTATGTATGGAGTTATTGTATGCTAACATTGTTTCGTCCATAAGTTCGGAGATTGATGTCTTCTTATTTTGTGAAAACATGATTCTTGCTATTGCCGTTATTGTGGAGTGGAACCTGTGCTCGATTTAGCTGTGGTAAAATGAAGGTCGATATCATACATAAATATGAAATTCCTAAATAATTTCGATTTAAATTCGGCTGCGTTATCCATAACAATTTGTTTTGGGATACCGTGCTGGGAAAAATATTTTTTAAATTTTGAAATTATTACTTCTGACTTGCGACTAGTAATTTTGTAAGCAAGAGCGAATTTTGAGAATTTATCCAATATGGTTAAGAAATTTTTACTTCGCAATGAAAATATATCACAATGAATTATATTCATTGGAGAATTTGGTGTTGGTGTTAATTTATATTTAACTTTTACTGGATTCCGTTCGTATTTATTTAAATTACCCGTTTCACACTGTTTAACATAATTATTTATTAGTTCTCTCATGTTAGGAAAATAATATGTTCGTTTTAGTTTAGCATATTTCTCGTTTGTACCTCGATGGTTTTTATTATCACAATTTATGATAACTTCGGCTTGTTTAGTTGAATCACCTATGTCTTCTCATATTTTTGTTGTTCTTACAACTTTTAATCCTGATTCACTAAAATTCTCAATAAAGACTTTTTGGATTATTTGGAATATAGTACATCATCGCTGCACATGATTGCTGCGAAATTCTTTGTGTTTAAATATTTAGAGAATATTTCTATAATATCTTCTTCACTAAATTTATTTTTTCGTAAAATAAAACGCTTTTTCTTTAAATGTTTTATAAAGAAGGTTTCTTTAATTTTGTCGTAATTGGTGTCGACTTCCAAAACGACTTGAGTTTTGAACTCATTTAAAATTGAATCTGTTTCCGAGATTCTTTTTGATAACTCGTTTGGCTCTGATAAACTGTCATTGCCAATGGTTATATTGTTAAAATTGTGTATAATCCCTTCTAGGTATTCTTCTGAACCCAAGAGATTTATATCTGTTTCATCCACTTGTGGATATTTAATTGAATCAATAGTGTTTGGCCATGATAAACCATCATTGCTCAAATACTTATTGAGTTTTTTAATCTGCTCGTCTTCCTCGAGCCTTGATACCTTAATAATGCATCAGCATTTGTGTTTAGGGAACCTTTTTTGTTTATAATTTCATACTCATACTCTTCAAGCTTCAATCGCCAGCGAACTATTTTCGAATTCGGTTCTTTGCAATTAAACAGCCAAAATAGGGGTTTGTGATCAGTAATTATGGTAAATTTGCGACCATACAGATATGGACGAAAGTATTTTACCGACCATACTATACCCAGTAGCTCTTTTTCGATAGTGCTATAATTGCATTATCCTATTGGACCCGAAGAGTAATGCTCCTAGTGCTACATTACTAGCATCAGTAGTTAAAATAAAACGTTTGCTAAAATCGGGATATTGGAGTATAGGCTCCGATGTTAATAGGTTTTTGCAAATTTCGAAACAAGTTTTGTATTCTTCATTGAGAATAACTTTGTTATCTTTTTTAACATATGTTTGTTAGGGGTTTAGTTATTTTCGCGAAGTCTTTGATAAACTTGCGGTAATACCCTATTAAACCTAAAAATCTCTTAATTTCCTTTTGAGTTTTTGGGAGTTTAAAATTAGTGATAGCCTCTATTTTTGGTGGATTTGGTTTCACGCTGTTTTGTGATATAATATGTCCAAGAAATCCAATTTCTTTTTGTAAAAAATGAGTTTTGTTTATTTTGATTTTAAGGTTTGCTTGTTGAAGCTTTTGAAATATTTTTTTCAGATCGTTTATATGTTCTTGGAGACTAGTACTAAATACTATAATGTCGTCCATATAACATAGTACGTGATTTCCCTGAAGCTCGCCCAAAATGTTATCCATTACCCGTTGAAAGGTACTGGGTGCATTTTTTAAGCCAAAAGGCATTCGCACGAATTCATAATGACCTCCTTCAATTCGACACGCGTTCTTCACTAAAAAGATACATTTTTTCCATCTCTCTCGTATTATATTATAAAAAATTACTAAACATAATACATACAACAACAAAAAAAATTAGTAACTTTTTAGAATATAAACACACAATATAAATTTATTTTTTAGGCTGCTTTCCAAACGATACTTATTTACTTACTTATTTGTGGAACCGCAGTGGATTACATAATACCGAATTATAAAGTGTATTTGATAATCCACTTCGGCATTAGATTTGTACATTTCACACGATCATTTTTCGGATTAGGTAATCCAGTTCGGAATTGGATTATGATCCGTGTGAATACCTCATATGTGGTTGAAAAAAAAATAAACATGAAGAGAAGCGAAGTCAGGCTTAGAGTGCCGCTAATCTGTTTGGGGTATAAGCTAAATAGATTGGAATGCCTTTATTTAGTTATTTAAAATAGCTACAAATAAGTCAATTAGTATCAAATAAGTCACGTTTGGAAAACAGTCTCAATGTTATATTTAAGGCGTTTTCGGAAATAAATCCTGAATAATTGCATGCCAATTTTCGATCATTAAACTTATCTGTCTATTTAACCCTCGTTAGGCGGCATAGGTACAATTGTACGTTTTCCGTTTTTAAATTGCAATAACTTTTCTTACAGAAGATGTAGAGCGTGAAACTTTCGTGAGACCTCGACATTTTTTGTCTAGATCATATAGGCCTTATTCGGGAAAAAGTATCACCATCCCTCTCGGAGATAGGGAGTAGAGTTGTTTTTACATCATAACGGGTATAATTGTATCTCTGTTAACGTTGTAAAGTTATGCCGCCGGACGAGGGTTAAGAACGAATGAGATATCTTCAAGCTAAAGCGTAAAACACACCGAGCAGCGGCAGCGAGCATGAAATGTCGCGCTGCTCTTGGTGTGTTTCAGCCTTAATTTAGATATTGTTGTAAATACAAATAAAAATAAAAAAGAATTCATATGAATGTATTTTAGAACAATTATTTTGTATTTCTTTGAATTATCTCTCAAAATGCATTTTCGAATTTTGCTATCATATTAAAATGTATTCTTAACTTTTTGTATGTGATAGATAAAGGCTGAAAAACACCAAGAGCAGCGCGACATGTCCCACATATTCCACTTGTGATAGATTTTCTTTTAATCAACATTTATCTATTAAAATTAATCCACTCTAACAAACATAAAGATAAAGCAAACGTAAAATTTCGTAGCACATTTAGAAAAGTTTCATTTCAGTAACAAATTGAAGAAAGAGATTCGATATATTAATTTGTTGGCAATGAATTAATTTTGATGATAATTTTTGTCCCCACTTTATTTTATTTGGTTCCTTAAAGAACATTTTTTGTATAGACATTTGTAATCAGTCAAATATTTTATTTGATATCTATTTATTATTTTTGTTTCTAATGGTTGACTCTTAAAACCTTTAATTCAATGCCCAAAAATAATTTTTTGTGGTCCCTTCAAATAATGCCAAAAAATAATAAATGTTGCCAAATTATTATATTTTGTTCCAAAAAATTAATTTTATGATGCCAAGAAATTTTTTTTTGTTGCTCATAAATTTGTGCCGCTTTATAAATTTTTTGTATCTCAAATATTAATTATTTGTGTGCCGCTTTATTGCCAGCCTTTATTTTATACTGTTTCTTAACGACTTTTATACTTTATTGTCTTATGCTTTTAAACTAATGTTCACTTATTTAAATTTTAAAACTGATTATCACTTGTAAATTATTATTTTACGTTTTCAACTGTGCCAGTTATGTGATAGCGTGACCCTATATAACGATATTTTTAGAATTGCGGTGAGCGTTTCCCAGGAAAAACAGAATTACAACAAAATATTTAAAATAGTTTGACAAAAACTTTATTTGTTTATTATTAGAAGAGCAAAACCGAACTGAACTAAACTATGATGTTTAGTTTTACACATTTTGTATTTTGTTAATTATGCATTTTTATTTATTGAGTTACAATTTTGTGTTTAATGTTAATTATGCATTTCCGTTTATACACTATTGATGGATGCGGTTCTGATGCTCGTGCATTATTGACATTACATAACTTACTATGTACACTGCAGTTCACTTGAATAGGAACGACAGTTTTTTTGGAATATTTCGAAATCGATCCAACTTTTTCAAGATTGTCTTTTACAGGATTAGCACTTGTTCAAAATGACAAAATTTTTAAATAAAAAGAAATTAGTAGGCCAGAAGAATTATATTTTACTTTGTTTTTTCTTAAAAATTGTGATTTTTGTTTGTTTCACTTGAATAGAAACGACCATAATTATCAATAAATTTGAAGTGTTAGCAACTTAAACTTAACTTAAATTATTTTTTTTTAAAACGTTACCAATTTAACATAAAAAAATAAAAATATGGGTCGAGGAAAAAAACTTACCATGCAGAAATAGCCCAAATTCAAGTACTACACAGCGAAAATTATTCTCTGCAAGCAATTGCAGATAAAATAGGAAGAAGTAAGACTGTAATTTTCAATTTTACAAAAAATACAAGTAAATATGGCTCAAACAACAAAGGCCGAATTGTTGAGGTCACACCTGCAGCCGACAAGCGGGCTATACTAAGGACAGCATCCAATTGCGCACTATCTTGTGCAAAAATTAAAGCAAAAGTTGGTGTGGAGGCGAGCCGAATAACAGTATGGAGAGTGATTAAAAAATCAGATCACCTTATTCGAAGAAAGCTTCAAAAGCAACCACCTCTAAATCAGGAGAGGAAACAGAAAAGGTTGGATTTCTCGAGGCAACATATGACATGGGCTGAAAAATAGAAACGTGTCGCTTTTTCTGATGAGAAGAAATTTAACCTCGATGGCCCCGATGGGTTTAATTATTATTTTCACGACCTTTGAAAAGAGAAAAAGTTCTTAGCAAAACACCATAGCCGGGAAGGAGGAGTTATGGTGTGGAGGGCGGTATCATTTTATGGTCCGGGAGATTTGTAATTTCCAACCGGAAAAATGACCGCAGCAACTTACAAGGGCATCCTTGAAGATGCATTTCCTAGATTCAATGATACTTTTGTGAAATAATAAATATAATATTATCAAATAACGCTGCATACATTGCATGTCAAGTATGGAGTGTAATTAAATTTTCTGACCATTTTCAATCGTATATAATAGGGGAGCCATTGAACTACACATTTAACAGTCTCATGAATTTTGATGGGACGCCAATTCATTTTTATAATTTAAATAATGGACTTAAAGTTGTTCTCCCTAAAATGTATTTCTAGGATTATTTTGTTTTAAAATAAATAATAAAATATTAGATTTTTTAAACATGTCAACAACTGTCTATCACGTCACCCTGAAATTTACGATACAAAAATCAGAAGCATTCAGAAAAAAGCATGCTTATTTGGCTTAAAAAGTTACAAACGGTTGCTGGACCTGAAAGCAATGAATACTTTAATAAAAAAAATTGCAATCGATCAAAACAAAAAAATCAACAATTTCAGGATATTCTGAGTAAGGCAGAACCGCAGGCAGAGTAATTCATTGTCCAAACTGCACTAAACTAATTTAGGTTTTTATTACGTTCTACAGGTAATCATAAAAAATCGATGTAATACTCAGAAGTTGTTAATTAAATTATTCAAAAAAAACTAACAACAAAATCGAACTTGAATTTTTAATAAGCTCTTGAGACCAAAACTATTAATACTGATTTGTATATATGTATGTAGCTTGTAAAATTGAAAAGTGCTTATTGGTTTTGTTTAATTAATGTATGTACATAAATTAGTACGCACAGCATTTTGTTATCAATAATAAAAAAAAAAATTATGAAACAAATATTCAAGATCTAATAGTACTCGAGGTATAGGAGTGGTACATACGAGTAAGTAACCGAGGTGGTGACAAGTAAATGAATGTTGCCACTAAATTTATATGAAAACGATTTGATTTGTTGATTGTTTGAAGGGTAATGATTTATTTACCATTTTTATATATTAAGACATTATATGATTTACCATTAACATTTTTTGTTAAGTAATGATAGATTGACAAGAAATATGTAAACTTGTTCAACCTGACCTACCTGTGTCTTTAATAAACTAAAACCACATCGTAAAAATTTTTAATTAATTCAATTAAATTGTGTTTTTGTTTTAAAGTGTAAATACGTGGATGTTACATTGTAAATTATTTTACTTATACTTTCTTGTTTAAACTTTACGTTAAATATCATAACCCCATTAATTAAATTAAAATTATCTTGAGTAAATGATGGCACGATTTTTACAAATAAACTGTTTGCTTAACCGATGAAAATATTCACGTTAATTGATATCTCTGTGAAATACAATATTCATCATTAATCGTTTAGCATATTTTCGATTTAATTGTGAATTTTGATATCAACTTAATAATGAGTGTTGCCATCTAGTGACTAGTAGCGTAATATAAGATCACATTCAGCAATTTTATCAAATTTCGCATGATCCAAACATGAATGAATGATATCATTCAACTTATTAAATCGAAAACGATGTAAGACAAGATATTTCATCTTTCTACAAGATCATTAATGATGATCGGTAAAAGTGTGAATATGCTTTTTTTAGTTTGTACAAAATAAAATTAAAATTAAAATATTTCTGTGTGAAATTAAAAATTCATAAACCAACCTAGTGGAATAACATAATTTAAAATATATACAAAGGCGGATTTAATGTTCAGCGAGGTCACGGAAACTTTTCACATCAATACCAATTACAAACTAAGTCCGCTCTACAATCATTCAGTGTCACTAAATTGCTTAATCATTTTGTCGAAACATGTGGAGAAATCTTTTTTAGGTAACAACCATTATTTTGGCCCCATTGAATAGTTTACATTAATGCTACTTGTCTCCAACTGTATTATTTATTGGTTAACTAAAGGTAAAGACAAGCATTTTAGACACTTATTTTGAAATTTCGGTTTTACGGCAGAATATAACTTTCAGACGAAAACGACTGAAAACAAGAATTTCGTACAAGATAAGGGCAAATGTGAAATAATGTTTTCAATTCTTCTAGAAGGCAATTGGGGTTAAAATTTTTAATTGGGCGGTTCCTATATAGGGCTGAACCTTTAAAGATTCAGCAATTTTTAAGTCAAATGATTTTTCTTGGGTGCCTATACAGCATGCAGATTTGTTAGCCATATACATAAACAGCAAATTTAGCGTTATTCTTGTTTTAGGAAATATACTAAGGCTAAATTTCACATCCAGACAGATTTTTGTGAATATTAGTAATTTTGTAAGGTTAATAGAGGATACAATGTCAACTATACATTCCTCTAGTTTTTGAAACCTTTCGATCTTGAGCGATTTTCAGGAATCGTAAATTAGGCAAATACTATAGAATAACCCAGTTCCCACAGCCATATCTTTATGGAATGCTTGCACCTCCTGCTTTCATACTTCCAGCGTATCGAGGTAGATGCAAATTAAATATTGAGCCTCTCTTATTCGTAGGATTGAAATTAGCGCAAACTTTGTTGGAGACTTACTGTAGTATCTAAAATCGGTTGTCAAAAGATTTTGTGTTTGCTCGATCGATATACATATATACTCCTTTACTTGTGCTGCGCGATAGGTATAGCATTCGGAGAGCGTACATTAAAAAGCGCTTTTGCACTCTCTCTATGCGATCTGAGAAGTTAATATAAAACCAATTCCATATTCCAACAATGAACGAAGAAAATAGACAAATAAAGTTCTAATCACGTAAGGATCCTGAAAACCTTTAAAAAACTTATAACAAACCGAAGCATAGAATTCGCTTTAGAAATGCAACCCTCAATGTCCTTATGAAACGATAGATTCAAAGTAAACGTTATACCTAAATCTTTAAACGTATTGCCACATTCAATAATAACTGTCAAAAAAGTAAACATAACTGGCGGGTGAGCGTAATCGGGTAAAACACATTGTTTTGCATCTGGAGATGTTTAGCATTAAATTATGCGATGTACACCAAGCTTTAAAGTTTGGTCAGATCAGATTGAAAGTTAATTGCATCATTGGAGCAAGAAATAGTTTTGAAAATTTTAATGTCTTCCGCATAAATTAGAATCGCGGAATGACTGAGACAATTTACCACATTATTTACGAAAATAATAAAGAGCATGGGGCCCAAACGACTAGCTTGAGCTACTCCTGAAGAAACATCGATCATTCTCGAAGTGAAACTACCTCCTCGGAAGGGTTAGTAGTCATCAGATTGTCGATCAAGGCCGAATTAAGTTATATAATATTTTTTGTAATAAAAGTCATTAAAAATAAAAATTGTTTCTGTTCCATTTGTGTTTAGAACGTCGTGTTATTGAATTTTCGGTGAATTTGGGTGTTGACCCAGATCCATCAAGTGGAGGGGGGGGGCTCAACCATCGCGTATTACAGAGAACGGTTAAAAAGTTTTGTTAACAAATTTTTGTATACAATTATTCCGTTTATACGGTAAAGTGAAAGTGTTTGTTATCCCCTATTCTATTTTAACTTTACTGACCAACACAATATGGGAAAGTATAATAAAAGAACATCAGGTGTATCAGATGAAACAAACAATGAAAATTTGTACGCCGATTTTTTGAGAAATTTTCAAAAGAGGTTGCAAGAATTTGCTCGATCTTTGGAAAGGATGCTACACCAGCAACATCGAGTGAATCCAATCAGATTTCACATTATGATACGCATGGTGGGTTGGCTGAATTTAGCGGCGATAATTCGTTTCGCGTTGAAGCCTTGGATAGAAGAAGTTGTAAATTTAGTGAATGTTTTTAAATGGTCGCCAATCCAAACATTTCTTTATTCTAAAAAGTTTCAAAGTTTCTTGTCGGCCTTGCAAAACTAGCGCCGTTAGGTCTAGACCGGATATTAAAACGAAAGAATTTTTGAAAGACGAATTTCATGTTTCAATTAATAGTGCAGAAATTCATAAAATATTGATATCGCGAAAGAAAAACAAAGAGGAATCGTACCAAGAATACTTTTTCGTGATGAGAGAAATGGGCTCAATGGGGAATGTTGATGAGCAAGCTATTATTGTAATATCTTATTTTCATATTTATTTATACAGTCATACCCCGTACAACGTCCCCCCTCATAACGTCGTTTCGCTATAACGTCGTTAGTAAAATGCGAACAAACCTCGCTCTATCGTCGCTGTGTTTCGTTGTAACGTCGTTTTTATTTGTTCATAAATGAAAAAAAATAGAAAATTAATAAGCAAATCAAAAATCACTGAGAAAAAAACATAAAAAAAACATACGTCGCCATACATACAAAATACATATATGTAACACTCAAAAATATACATTATAACAGTATACATATAACATTTAATAAGATATCGCCAAATGCTCTGGTTGTGTTTTTGAAAACCAAAAGTCCAAAACTTAAAGATAAAATTAAAATTCCTTTGCCCCTTATAACGTTGTTTCGCCTAACGTCGCAATTTCTCGGAACCAATTAACAACGTTAGGCGAGGTATGACTGTATTTATTTTGGAAAGCCTTAATTTTTCGTTTTATGACTAACTGTTAACTCTTGTAATAACATTGTATTAAGTAATAAAACATTCATTCCATATTGTACGCTCAAACCAAATGGTTGTTACACCTTACTTAAATAAATATAATTATGTTAAACCCAGAGTAGTGTATTTTAAATATAAAAGTGGCGATGAAAAACTCAAGCCTCTGCTTTGAATTTGTGGGAGTATTAGCCTGGTTACCAGGAAAGGGCCAAGCGAATACTCGAGAGAACTTTTAATTAAACTAGTTTAACGTTCGTTTTAATTCTGCTTTATTTTACCATATTCCGTGCTATTTATACAAAATGTGATACATTCTACACTACATTCTACATTCTATATGTTATGTATGTACAGAATATATGCATAACATATACTAATTTTCTCACATTATCAAAAAGTGCAAAAAATATAATTTATATACAAAATGCATATTGAGCATTTTGAGATAACATAATTTTAAAACCTGTTGATCCGTGATTCAACATACTCCCGCCTCTCACAATGTTTATACAATGCTGTCAGCCGAGCCTGGAAGTGGAGAAGGAGGTCTGTTGGGTATCCGTCTTCCCCTTATTTTGCATGTAATCCAGCTGATTCCTATAGCTAAGCAACTCCAAAATATCACGTGAATCATCGTATAATGGTGAACGTGATGAATGTTCTGATGGATAGGTAGTACTTCCTTCCCCCTCAACTCATTCAACTGGTTCTCCAGCTCAGTTGTTTTCTGGTGTAGTCAACAAGTTTAAATCGTTGTGAGCCATGTTCTTCTTTTATCGATGTAACCAAATCGTGCAAATTATGGGCACCATGCATTAAATGTGCTGTTTCATATAACGTTTTTTTGATGCTATGCTGAGCGGTCCCTATGGCAATAATTTGAATATTGGCGTCTCGTAACACACAGCCGGCTTCGATTTCTACTATACCGGAACCACGAAAGATGTAAGGCTGTATTCTGGAATCACATATGACATCAACAGTAGTTTCGTTTGGTACCACATATATCCACTGATTTGGGACATGAAGTTTAATCCAATGGTTGGTAGCGTTTATTGTTCTAATGTTGCAGGTTGTGTCTAACCCGTCCTTCCGTTGCAAAATGGCTATCTCACATTGATTAGGGTCATTCAGGGAAATAATAGGTGACACTTCACACAAAAATTGCTTATGTTGGAACATATGGCATCGGGTTACATCTTCTTTTGTCATCAACGCGAAATGTTCGCGCCGATTGTCCATGGCCAAATAGTCAGTTGAAGGGACAATGTGTGACTGCGTGTTTCCATGAGCAATATCTGGTACAGGAATTATAGCTATAAGCGTATAATCCCATGCAAACAAAAGTGGTATTATAATTTCAATTATTACATACTTCTGGGTTACTCGGCTGCGTACGGTCATACTTTGGTACACATGACGGAGGTCATGAACATTGTGGCCCGGAAGAGTAACGGTTGTTGGCACGTGTCGTCGGATCACTTGCACCTCTTCTTCTAGCTCAGTTGGTGTAAGTATGGACGGGTGCAGAATGTCTTGATGAACATGATGAACCACGTCAAGTAAGCCTTGCTGTGTATCCTCAAGGCTCTTAAGCACTAAAGTCATTTCAAGCAAGTTTATAAACACTGAGCGCACTCTATCTTCATATGTTCTATATTCCTGTAGCAGCATCATATCCTGTCGCAGACGATGTTGTTCCTTGATTAAGTTGTTTATCGCTGTGATGGTAAGGTTGGAGTTATGTCTCACTAACTTTACGGTGTTATCTATTACGCTTGTTTGATTTTTTATCAGAACCAATAGATGATTCTCGTTGTTGCCAATTGCCTCAAACTGAGCCTCGTATATTTCAGCCGCACGCTGACTAAGAACTCCGAACATGTCCCCTAGTACCAGGCCGACGGTATCTCCGAAACCGCGTTTTACCCGTCTCCGATCCTGATTGCTTTCAAACAATAGCACATTATCTGCGATCAAATTATTGTATTGCCATAGGAGTTGTTGGAGCATGATGTTACAACTTAGATTAAGCTCCGCGCACACCGTTGTTAACTCGGTGTGAGCTTGCTTAAAATTCTCAATTTCATCCCAGTAGCTGCTCAGGTTGTAATGAACTACTAATGTCCATCTCATTGCCGCAATTTCGAGCTTGCCTAATTCCTCGAAATGTATTCCGGTGGACTTGTTGAATGGAGTAATCCGGATGTCTGCTTGTGCTAACCCCAGAAGGCAGCAAAAAGAGAAAATTGCAAGAGCTACTTGGTTTGCTCTACCTAGCTTTGCTCGTCGCTGAGGTTGTTGCCTGGGAGCAGCGTTGTTACTGCTAGGGAATGCGTTGCTGACTTTTTCTTGTCTAGGACCTGCGCTGTTACTGCTAGCGGAGCCGTTGTCAATATATGGTGCAGGTGCTGCATCACTAAGTTCTTTCTCAATCGGAAGTTTGCATAATTTGACAATTGGTCTTTTGTATGTCGCATCCTGGCATTTAATTGTTGCGACTCTAACTAGGTCATCCCTGCCAGCATGAACCTCAAGAACACGTCCCAATTTCCATCGAGTGGCAGGTAGCTGATCATCTTTTAATAGTACTAGATCGTGTACTTTTAGATTGGGTTGGACATTTTTCCATTTATACCGCTGTTGTAGTTGGTGAATGTACTCGGATGACCAGCGTTTCCAATATTGTTGTACCATTTGTTCAATCATGAGCCATCTTGAATTTAACCCAATGGCTTCGATGCTCGCAGATGGTGGTGCCTTGAGTGAATCACCGATAAGAAAATGCCCTGGTGTTAGTGCTGTTAGATCAGAAGGATCATTTGAAAGTGCTATTAATGGCCTGGAGTTGAAACATGCCTCGATTTGGCTGGTTACCGTGTACAGTTCTTCAAATGTTAATGTGGATTCTCCTACAACCCTCTTGAGATGGAATTTTACTGATTTTATTCCTGTTTCCCAAATGCCTCCGAAGTGAGGAGCATGAGGTGGTATGAAATGCCAGTTAGTACCATCAACAGCTATCATAGCGGCGATGTCGGTTGGTAGTGATTTTATGGCGGTGTGATGATTCTTCTTTAATACAGCATCAGCTCCAACGAAATAAGTTCCGTTGTCGGAGTAAATATCCGTGCATAAGCCTCGTCTGGACACGAATCGTTTGTAGGCGGCAATGAATGCTGCTGTTGTTAAGCAGCTAACTATCTCGATATGCATAGCTTTTGTTACCATGCATATGAATAGAGCTATGTATCCTTTATATGACTTGTAACCTCTTCCTCTAGTTGTCCTTAATTGGATGGGACCAGCATAGTCGATTCCTGTTTTTGCGAATGCTCTTCCTGGCTGAACCCTAGCTGCTGGTAAGATGCCCATTAGTTGATCCGATATGTGTTGTTTGTAGCGGAAACATTTTAGACATTTTCGCACTACATTGCGGACAGCACGCTTACCATCTATAACCCAGTATTTGTTTCTTAAGTGTGCTAAAGTCAACTGAGTACCACCGTGCATCGTGTTACGGTGGGTTTCTTCAATGATTCGTAGTATGATAATATTATGGCTGTCCAAAATGATCGGATATCGGCTGGTGGCTGGAAGATCTGCGTTTCGTAAACGCCCATTTACACGTAACAGGCCGTCATCGCCTGCCATTGGGTTCAATGACGCAAGCCTGCTTTTGTTGTTAATTTTTCTTGCAAACTTGAGGCAGAGAACTTCATCATGAAAATCTTGTTCTTGCATGATTCTGAGGATTGTAGTTTCCGCGTCCTGGAGTTCTTGATTTGATGGCACTTCATTCCATTGGTTTGCAAGTTTATTACGATTAATGAAACGTTTACAGTACGCGATGATCCGTTTCAATTTGTTGATGTTGGAATGGCGGTTGAATAGTGATGCAAACGGGTTGGCTTCTTTTACTGCGATGAATGCTTGCACGACCTTTTCCTCTAAGTCATTTGGTTCTAATACCACCAGGTTTTCTGGTGTAGGTGTATCTGATATTACCTCGTTTTGAAGAAAGTCAGGTCCCTTCCACCAGAAATGGTTGTTTGCCAGCGCCAGTGGGGTTGTTCCACGTGATGCTATGTCCGCCGGGTTGTCACTTGACTTCACATGATTCCATGTTGTTGTTGGTAACATACTATTTATAGCCGATATTCTATTTGCCAAAAATGTTTGGAACCGGTTTGGTTCCCCCTTTATCCAATACAATGTAATTGTTGAATCGGACCAGGCATACGTTTTGACGTTATTGAGTCCCGTAGCACTCTGAACATGATTCATCAGTTTTGCCAATAGCAATGCTGCGTTTAACTCAAGACGTGGAATTGGCAGCTTTGTTTTGATAGGGGCCACTCGTGTTTTTGACATTAATAAGTTTGTGGTAATGTTGCCCATACTGTCGATGTTTCGGCAATATACCACGGCAGTGTATGCCATCTCTGGTGCATCTGCAAATCCATGAAGCTCAATTGATGACTCCCTCGTTATACCAATCCATCGAGGAATTGCAATCTCCGTCATTATTGACATCTCCTCTTTGTACTTAACCCAGCTAGTGTTTAATGTTGCTGGTAATGATTCATCCCAATCTATTCCAATTCTCCAAGCTTCTTGCATCATCAGTTTGGCCGTGATGGTTATTGGTGATAGCCATCCTATGGGGTCGAATAATTTTGAGGAATCTGATAACAATGAACGCTTTGTTGGATTGCAATCGGATAGATGCAATTCGGATACATCGAACTTAAAAACGTCCACAAGGGGATGATATATTATCCCTAAGGTTTTGACGGAATCATTTAGCTTGATTGATAGGTTGCCTGTACGATGCAATTCACTGGGAATATGATCCAGAACGTCCGCAGAATTCGAAGCCCATTTCCTTAGAGTCATTCCGCCTAGCTCCGTGAGAGTCCTTAGCTGATTCACGGCCAAGATTATTTCCGCCTTGCTGTCACCTCCAGTTAAAAGATCATCTACGTACAAATCTGATGATAGAATTTTAGCAGCGGTTGGATAGATACTGCTATTATCTTCTGCTAGTTTTAATAACACTCTTACGGCTAAGAAGCTGGCAGCGGTGGTGCCAAATGTAACAGTGTTTAGTCTGTAGGTGGCCATAGGTTTTGTTGGATCATTTCGCCATAATATGCGCTGAAAATCTCGATCCCGTTTATGAATCCAAATTTGTCTGTACATTTTTTCGATATCAGCGGTTATGACGAATTTGTGTCTACGCCACCGGAGGAGAATGTCAACTAAGTCCTCTTGCAATTTTGGGCCAGTCATCATTAAATCATTTAGTGACACTCCCGTAGTGGTTTTTGCAGAAGCGTCGAAAACGACCCGGAGTTTGGTAGTTGTACTATCTTGCTTTATAATGCTATGATGTGGTATATAATAGCTTTCACTCGCTTTCAAGCGTTCAGACTCTGTGTTGATTATCTTCATATGTTTTAGGTCAATGTATTCTTGCATGAACTGATGATAATTCTGCTTGAAAGATGCATCCTTGTCGAACTTTCTTTCGAGCTGTAATAATCTGGCTACCGCTGTTCGTCTTGACTCCCCCAAGTTGATATTATTTGTCTTAAATGGAATCCTCACCATGTATCTTCCATCGGGGCAGTGCTCTACAGTTGACTCAAAATGTGACTCAATCTTGATTTCTTCCTCAGTGCGGCTCCTTTCCTCTGGAATATTGTCGTTTTCGATGAATAATTTTAGTTGTTCCTCAATCGTCTTGGTAGTCACCATGTTTGTTATTGTTTGGTCTGCAAGGGCTCCTAAGTTGCCAATAATGGTCCACCCAAATTCCGTACGTTGAGCCATGGGTTTATGGCGTTCTCCCTTCAGGATATCGTTGGTTACTAATAATGGGTAATAGTCCGCACCAATTACCAGGTCAATGGGTTGTGACATATTGTATTGTGGATCCGCTAACTGTATGTTGTGGAGATGCTTCCATTTGTCGACATTGATGTTGGTCTCAGGAAGCTGTTGCGCTAGTTTATCAAATATTAAGGCATCGATATTCAAACGAAAACCTCCAAAGAATCTTGGTGCTATCTCGACGTTGATAGTCTGCCGACATATGCCAGCATTATTTCCGCCTATACCCGAAATGTTGACGTGGGTTTTTTGTCTTCTAATATTCAATAGGTTGGCAGCCAAGTGGCTTGAGATCCAGAATCTATCAAGGCCCTTAACAAGATGATCTGCCCATTGCTAGTTGTTGCTTTAATTAGTGCAGTTGGTAATAACACAGGTCCTTGTTGGTTGACCAGGAAAGTCTTAGCTAGTCTTAGCTAGTGTCGACATTTCCCTGAATTGGCTGCATTGATCCAGCCTGTGATTTTCTCTGCAAGGTTTGACCAGACATTTGTTGATGGACGTCGCTGCAACCACTCTATTTAATGGTGGCATGGTCAGTGGAGGTGCTCTTACCGTTGTTGGTTTGGTGCTCCCCATGGTTTCCAAAGACTGGAAACTTCTCTCCATAAAATTGAAGTATTCTTTTATGTTTGGAACTTCTCGAGGTTTGGCTAATGTTGTTTCATACAGCCTAGCGGTATCGGGATCTAACTTTTTTAGCAATATAAATGCCACAAATGACTCAAATGGGATGGACATTTGTAGTCGTTCTATATTGTGCAACATCTCCTTTGCAGTATCGTGATGGTTACGAATTGCCCCAGCAGTGGCTACTTGTATGGTTGGTAATGACAACAATGTGTTGAAATACTTGCTCGCCAATAATCTTGGATTTTCAAATCTTGCCTGAAGCAAGTCCCAGGCCGCTCTGTAATTCTCACCATTGTTGATAGGTGACGGATCAGCTGGGCCGCACTCTTCTGAACGTGAGATTTTAGGTACGTCATTTTCACCGTATCGGAAATTTTCTTATTCCTATGAATAACTTCGGTAAAAATGTCGTTGAATGAACTCCACTGCTCATAATCTCCGGAAAAAGTGGGAATTTCCACTTTTGGGAGCTTGGTACAACCTGTTGAAACTTCTTTTGCCTCAATCTGAGCTTGCTGCAGTCGAATAATTGTTGTTTCCACTTTATCCTGCAAGGTGTCATGGTAGTTGTTTATGAAATAATTATCTGTCCGATGTTCTTCCTCTGACTCCACCATGATAGTAGTGTGCAGCTCATCAATTTGGTCTACTCCCTTTTGCAACTGATGAACCTTTAGTTGCACATATTCCTTTGTAACTTCTCCCATTTCTAAGGCGTAATCAATTGACCCGATTTTTTTGTACAATTGACGCATTAGCACGTCCTGTTTTTTTAGCAACTGCCTGATGCCATGTCCATCAGATGTGTCTCGCTCGTTGCCATGTAGCGATGAATGTTGTTGGGATTCATCGCTTTCACTTTGCTTCGGCCCTGCCCCCTCGTTGTTGGTTGACGGAGCATGGGTTTTTGCACCGAAACCCGGGATATCGGGTGGCGTAACCACAAACTCGTCATATCCGCTGATATCGAATTGCTGAAGTTGTGAAATATCCGCCGTCGATATTGTTGGTGTTAATGGAGGTCCGGCGTTTAACCGTTGGCGCATGTCAGCTATCAGAATCTCGTAATTCTCCGAAATTTCTTTCCTCTTTTTGAGGTATGGATGACTTGAATCTAGCGGTGGCTCTGCAGCACGAATTTCTTCGTCGCCTGCTAAATACTTCACGTATAAAGCCTTTACCTTTGCTATCCGCGATTCCAAGTACGACTTAGTTTTGCGGGATAAACTATCTTTGCCATAATTTCTCTGCAACGTTGTTATTTCTTCGGCAATTTCTGCCTGCAGCCGTAGTTTGCTCTCCATGTTGTTAATTAATTTACGCTGGTTGTGGCGTATCAAATTTTTGCTGCCGTTACGTCTGGAACGACGTCAGCCGCAGTCTTTCCCGATTGTTGTTATCGGCTCGGGAAATGCGCTCTGTGTAGCGCTTGTTGATTTGCAGATGGTTCGTCTGGAACGACGTCAATACCTGCTTGTCCGACTTGTTGTTTTACTAGCCTCGGAATTTGGCTCCTCTTGTGGTAAAGATGGCACTGAATATCCGATTGTTGTTGACTGGCTTCGGACTTGCTGATTGCGGAATACGCTCTTTGTAGCGCATCCGGCTCGAAGGACCATGAAAAACTCAAGCCTCTGCTTTGAATTTGTGGGAGTATTAGCCTGGTTACCAGGAAAGGGCCAAGCGAATACTCGAGAGAACTTTTAATTAAACTAGTTTAACGTTCGTTTTAATTCTGCTTTATTTTACCATATTCCGTGCTATTTATACAAAATGTGATACATTCTACACTACATTCTACATTCTATATGTTATGTATGTACAGAATATATGCATAACATATACTAATTTTCTCACATTATCAAAAAGTGCAAAAAATATAATTTATATACAAAATGCATATTGAGCATTTTGAGATAACATAATTTTAAAACCTGTTGATCCGTGATTCAACAGGCGACGAGGATGGGAGTTTATTATTCCGTGCAATATTTTTTTTTGTGTATTTGTGCATTTTTCATGATGGATAAAGCAACATTGGAACAGATTCTCGCCAAACAAAATCAATTTATGAGTGACCTAATACTCAACCAACAAAAATGGATGAACGAAAATACAGTAAAACCAACGGCTAGCGGGATAATTCCACCGTTTTTTTTTCATTCGATGAAAAGAAGCATCATTGGCCTTTTTATTTGGACCAACTGAATCAACATTTTTTGGCGAGCTGTGTTGAGGACGACAACCAAAAACGAGCATTTTTCTTATCTACTGTTGGAGATTTCATCTTCAGCATTTTGCAAAAATTATGTAACGGGGACGTGGTAAGTAAGACATTTAAAGAACTTAGTGGAATCTTAACAAACTATTTTGTTTCAAAAATTCATATTTTGGCCGCACGATACGAATTTAACAAGACTGTCATGAAACCGAACCAAACTTATGCTGAATGGGTGGCCGATCTTCGTGGTGTAGCCAGCAATTGTGCGTTCCAATGTTCTAAAGATACGTGTAAAACTTCATTCGTTGATGATTTAATTAGAGACATAATTGTTATAAACACGCCACACGATGTGGTTCGTGTATCATGTTTACAAAAGCAAAACCCAACGCTAAATGAGGTGCTAGAAATCGCAAGGGTTTATGAATCCACAACGAAAACATGTTTGACTATAAAAGGAGAAGCCGATACAGCCGAAATAAACGAATTAGCCGACGATACCGTTCGTTTTCAAAATCGTAATCAAAGTCCGTCGAATTCCCGTTCGAATTTTTACCGTTCGTGTCCTAAATGTATTGACAAACACGATCGTCGACGCTGCCGGTTTGCCAATGCCATTTGTAATCACTGTCGGAAAATAGGTCATATTGCCAGTGTTTGTATGACACGTTTCAGAGGTCGATCCACATCAAGGCTTAATCACCGATATCTAGATAATCACCAACTCGATAATAACGAATACCGACGCCGTGGTTATTATCAGTACCGCTCAAGTCCCAGTAATAGTCCAGCCAGGGATCGAAATGTTACTAGTTCAATTGATATGCACTCACCATCATCCGTTTTTAATGTAAATAACACGTGTAGTAAGATTTGGATTGGACTCAAAGTTAACGGTCATTCACTATCATTCCAAGTGGATACTGGTGCAACTTGTTCGATGGTTGGTTTAAACGTTTACCGACAACTTGGAAATCCGATTTGTACACCGACGTCGAAAATTTTTCGAGCATATGGAGGAAACACGATTAAGGTGAAAGGCACGTGCTACGTGAATATCATGTATAAAAATTATAAGTTTGTTTTACCATTATTTGTGGTAGACCAGGAGGATATATCTAACATTATGGGCATCGACTGGTTTGAATCATTTAATTTCAAAATTGTACATGAGTCTAGTAATATATTTTCAGTGTCATCCGAAGAGAATTCCGTAAGCGAATTAAAACGTGGAATTTCTAAATTAGTTCAAAAGCATCATCTACTATTTGAAGATTCCTTGGGAAGATGTACGTCGTACTTGGCTGAAATAAAACTAAAATCTAATGCTGAGCCTCGATATTTTAAGCCTCGGACCATTCCATTTGCAATTCAAGCGGCGGTCAAGAAGGAATTGGAACGACTCGTCAATGTAGGAGTGCTGAAATTGGTACAAACCACTCAATGGGCAACTCCAATTGTGCCAGTAAAAAACCCAAACGGAGAAATTCGAATATGTGCGGATTTCAAGGTAACACTAAATCCACAAATTGAAATCGATCGGCATCCGATCCCCAGCATCGACGAGTTATTTTATCGCATACAAAGTGGACAATATTTCACAAAAATCGATTTAAAAGATGCATATTTTCAAATCGAACTAACAGAGGAAACAAAAAAGTTCATGGTAGTGAACACATCGTTTGGGCTTTATCAGTTCCAACGACTACCATTTGGTATTGCCAGTGCTCCGGTAATTTTTCAAAGGTTGATGGAACAATTGACGGCGGATCTAAAATTTTGTGATGTTTACTTGGATGATCTGATCATTTCCGGAGAGTCACACGAGGAACATTTAACAAACCTTGAAATGTTATTATGTCGATTGGAGGAAAACGGTTTCAAATGTCGATCCAATAAATGTGAATTCGCAAAAATCGAGATAGACTACTTGGGGCACATAATAGACAAACACGGAATTCGACCGTCAAGCACTGGTTTGAGTGCTATTAAAAATTTACCTCGACCGAGGAACTTGAAGGAAGTAGAATCTTTTATTGGAAAGGTAAATTACTATAATCCAGAATTTTTCCAGTTTAGCAGCGCCATTAAATAGACTACGTTCAAAAAAATTCTCAATTTCAATGGACGACTGTACAGGATGAGGCGTTCGAACAACTTAAGGGAGCTATTGAGAACGCTGCCCGTTTGAGTCATTTTCACGATGATCTTCCGCTTATATTAGCGACAGATGCTTCGGCATACGGCATAGGTGCCGTGCTGTCACATGGCTTTCTGGATGGAACCGAACGTCCAATCGCATTTGCATCCAAAACTTTGAATAAAGCTCAACAAAATTATAGCCAGATAGAAAAAGAGGCATTATCTATCATTTATGGTGTCACTAAATTTCACCAGTATCTACAAGGTAGGAAATTTCAACTGGTCACGGATCACAAACCTCTTCTCACATTATTTAGCCCAAATAAAAAATTACCAATACATACTATAAATCGATTGCAAAGATGGGCGATTATTTTAATGGGTTACGAGTACGACATCTTATACAAGCCAACGCACAAACACGGCAACGCAGACGCCCTCTCCCGATTGCCTTGCGGCCCTGATCACATTTTTGATTCCAGTGAAGAAGCCTGCCATTTCATTGATGATATATACGAGTTAGCAATCGAGAACTGCCCTATTGACGCTGTAACAATTCGAAAACACACACATGATAATACCGAGCTGCGTTAAATGTTAGAATATATAAAAATGGGATGGCCAAAATGTTTACCACAGTTCTCGAATCAAATGTCTTACTTGCCCGCCTGTTTTCGGCGACAAGACACAATTTCTTCATTTAATGATATTATATTTTTGCAGACAGATTACACACGCGTAGTCATTCCACCAACACTCCAAAACAAAACGCTTGAGTTGCTCCATCAAGGACACTGAGGCATTACCAGGATGAAACAGCTTGCTAGACGATATTGCTGGTGGCCATCGATTGACTATGACATCGAAAATATGGTAAAGCATTGCGAGAGTTGCTCAACCTATGGCAATTCGTCAAAGAAAGAATTTTCTGAATGGCCAGCACCGTCTGGCCCATGGAAACGGATACACCTTGATTTTGCTGGGCCATTTATGTCGAAAATGTGGTTAATCGCCGTAGACGCATTTTCAAAATATCCGTATGTTGTACAAATGTCGAAGACCACTTCGACTTGCACTGTATATGCTCTCCAGCAGCTGTTTGCAATCGAAGGACTACCTACCACGATAGTAAGCGATAATGGTCCGCAGTTCACATCAACTGAATTTCAACAGTTCTGCCATTTAAATAATATTGAGCACCTAACGTCGGCATCGTATCATCCCGAATCCAATGGTGAAGCTGAAAGATTTGTACGCACTTTTAAAACAGCCATGAAAAAGAACTGTTTTGATGGAACTTCTAGTGATGTTGCCCTTACGACATTTTTGGCAACTTATCGCTCAACTCCACTTACCAATTGCAGCCGATCTCCTGCCGAAATCCTACACGGTAGGCAACCAAGAACGTTACTGTCATCGTTATGCGAGCCTGAACGAATCCAGGATGTGGAGGTTCCTTCAACTAAATTCAAAATAAATGACAGTGTATATGCTAGAGACTTTGTAAACAGTGGAACGTGGAGGAAAGGTCACATTTCAAAATGCATAGGTAGACGATTATACATGGTTGTAACGAACAAAGGGATTTGGAAGCGACATCAAAACCAACTTCGTTGTCGAGTTTCTGGGGAACCGGCTGACAAAATGGAAGACGAATTACCCAGTGAAATTATTAATGCAGCGCCCATTATAGTACCAGAATTGTCATCAACAGCGTCTTTGGGTGAATCTGCAACCTCACCAGATTCCATACGGTCGAAAGATACAATTACCAGTGAAAATCAACCAACTCCAATAAGACGATCATCACGAGTAATCAAAAAGACCGTTCGATTTCAATATTAGTTTTACTAATGAAAATTGTCCAGTTCAATTCAAAATGGTTGTTACACCTTACTTAAATAAATATAATTATGTTAAACCCAGAGTAGTGTATTTTAAATATAAAAATTATCCTAGCTATTACGATCTAGAAGTGAATAAAATTATACTCCATGGTGCTACGTCAATAAAAGATTTTAAAACAAAGTTGGAAAACTACGCAATCTATAAGCACAGATCTCCCATGAGTCTCCCGGGTACATCTACATTCAGTAGTAAACATAGTTTTAGAGGAAGATGTTATAACTGAGGCTCCAAAAGACATAAATTGAGTGATTATGACAAAAAAAGTTAAGGACCGAAGTATTTTAAATGCAACATATTTGGGCATAAAGCTCCCGAATGTATATAGAGAAGGGTGGTCAAAGTAACGGCGCGGCTTGTAAACATTTAACGAAGAATGATAAAAATACATCACTCAAAGCTATAAGGGTAAATGATATTAATATTCACGCATTAATAGACATTGGAAGTGACGTGACACTTTTACCTCGAGACAAATACATCGCTATCGATTCTCCAATTCTAACTATGACTACTATAAGCTTGTCTGGAATTGGAAACGTAAAAACGAAAACAATAGGATTTTTCCAAGGGTAATTGACTATCGATGGAAATTTATACAATACAGCCTTTCATATTGTTCAAATTGAAGCTATGAAGATGAAGATGATTATTGGCAAAGATATTTTAATAGGTACTAAAACTGTTGTTGGAAACAACACTATCGTTTTAGAGAAAATTCCAGATTTCTGGGAATGTTTCATTGTAAACGAAAATAAGGATAATGAAGCTGAAAAGCCCAAAGTTGCAAACCTAAAGTGGCTAGATAAAATAATCATTCGAATAGCCCTTGTACATAAACAAGAAAAATAATACAAAACGGTTCTGCGTCGATAACATGTGACTGAATAAAAGAATCATAATGTACAGATATCGTCTCTGCCTCTAAAAGATGACCAAGTGGATCAACTTTTCGATGCCAAGATCTATTAAAAAAAAAAATTCCAAGTTTTATCTAAGTTCCGAAGTTGGGAAGGCGTTTTACGAGTTAAAGAATAAGCTGACAAATCAACCAATTCTCGGTATATATAGGCCAGACGCAGAGACTGAACTTCACATGGACGTTTCTAAAATAGGATTTTGGAGCTATCTTGCTATAAAAAGATTTAGAAGACTTTAGCCGAAAGACGACCTCTGCAAGTTATGAACTTGAAGTATTGGCTATAGAACATCATTGAAGAAATTCAGAGTTTACTTATTAAGGATAAATTTCAAAATAGTCATGGACTGCGCAGCCTTCAAAATGATTATAACAAAGAAAGATATATCAACACGATCGAACCCGAAATCGAAACCCAGTTATGGTAATCCAAAATGAGACCGTCAGCCGCATCACACTCGCACAATTGAAGGATGATCGATTAAACTTGATTACTCGAAGATTATATCTTACAACAAGATAGGGGTATGCAAGGTGAAATAATAAAAAAATTCCATGAAGAAGGACACTTTGGTACTGCGAAAATGATGGAATTGATAAAAAGCGAATATTTCATGCCAAACTTGAAAAACGCATGCGATAACTGTAAGGGAAACTGTGTGAAGTGTGCCATTGCTGACAGAGAGACAGTGAAGCAAAATGGTTTTCTACACTGCATTGCCAAAGAAGAACCACTAACAACACTTCATATAGACCATTTAGGTCCAATGACATTAACTAACAACAATTATAAATGCATTTTCTCCACGACTGTCTACGACAGCTGTATTTGCGATATTTAGTATTCCATTACGCTTTATTACTGATAGAGGGCCGGCGTTCACGTCAAGCATATTCAATAATATTAAGCATGTCCAGATTACAACCGGTGTTCCTAGAGGTAATGGGCAGGTGGAGAACCATTATTCTTGCCCTCACGAATTTAGGCATAGAGAAACCTCAGAATTGGTTTAAATTTATAACAAGACTCTAGAGATTTCTAAATTCAATGAAATCCTCAAAATCCAATCAGAAAACCGTAAAAGTATATAATCAAACAAAAGGGGAAGAAGCAAACCCAATATCAAGAAGGAAGTTTTGTAGCAATTAAAAAGAGACAATTCAGTCCCGGAAGTAAAATACCTCCAAAATTTTCGGGTCCATACAACGTCATTAAGGTAAAGCCAGATGAAAGATACGAAGTTGAAAGAGTTGGAGTTCACGAAGAATCTCTACGAACCACAACAAGCGTTGATAGCAATAAAATATGGACAGCACCGTTAAAGACGAAAGACGAGAGCAAGGCGGTATTCACTACTGATATAAGACTGAGAGTGTAAGTTTGAAGCCTAAGGTGATACAGAAAATTTCAATAAAGACTGAATAAAGATAACATAAGGTGTTAGTTCTGGAAAAATTAAAAAAATATTTTTCTGAAGATGTAATACGGTTCTGGCCAATAAGACATCATTAAAAAGTGAAGGGGTGTGTCTCAACTGTAGTGTACAATAAATACATGAAAACATCAAACAAAAAGAAGAGTAATATGATCTGTATTCAAGAGATATAAACAGGTAAATAAACGATTATGCCGGAATGGGAAAGGTCAGTAGTCATCAAGTAATGTAATAAAAGCCATTAAGACAGAATTAAGTAATGTAATAAAAGCCATTCAAAATAAAAATTGTTAATGTTCCATTTTTGTTTAGAACGTCGTGTTATTGAATTTTCGGTAAATTTGGGTCGTGATCCAGATGCATCATATATATGGTACTGGGTGTGTTTCAATAGGGTAGGCGTTGACCGTTTATAGCCAATTATAAATTGGTTTATACTCCAACGTTGCAACTATGTAAAAACCATCAACTGTCTCTAGCTTACCTCAACGGGCAACGTTTGTTTTGCATTTTTAATGTATCACAACGGCTGAACTTCTAGAGGCGAGTGTAATAACACTATAAAAACAAAACGCAATGGATAAAACAAACAAGGAAATTAATACCCTAGGTGGCAGACCTGATGTTCAGGAAAATCCACTCACTAGGGGGGACGAAACATTGCTACAAAATTCTAATGATACCAAAAATAAGCTAAGCGATATCAACGCTCAAAAGAGTAACGAGGAAGAACTTTCATCCCGAAGGGGCACCATTACAATCAGATCACCAATACAAAAAATATTTGCAAACAACGCAGTCTCCAATGAAAAAGTATCCTCATTATCAGAACAAATGCCGAGCACATCAACAAATATTATAAACAGCGAGGAGCTGTTAAATAAATTTCAAAAAATGGAGAAACTAATCGAGCAGCTGAGCAATGAAAGTTGCTGAACTTAAGAGAGAAAACTCTACACTAAAAGAAAAGGTTAAAAATAGCATAGCTAAGGATTCAGCACGAGTTAACAATCTTTCTTCCAACCATATTCAGCCATCAACTACATCATCCACAGTTTGATTATCCTATGCGCAAATCACCAAATTATCTGCTGATGAATCAAACCAAAACAACAAACACATAGAAGTTAATAACGAGTCTAATAACTTTGAAATTATTAAAAAGCTTAGTCAAATTCAACAGACACTTGGTCACTTAACAGAAAGGGTGGCAAAACTAGAAATACATTTCTATCCACCTAGCAAAAAAAGTCAGCATACACACAAATGATTAACTCGTTCATACGCATTGTAACTTGGAACGCTAATGGGCTCAACCAACGAGCCCAAGAACTGGAAATATTTCTCCATACAAACAACATCGGTATTGCTCTTATTTCAGAAACGCATTTCTTCAGCTTTTTCAGAATAAGGGGATTTAATTCCTACTGGACAACCCATCCTAGTGAACGAGCCAGAGGTGGTTCAGCTGTACTAATTAAAAATAATATCAAACATAATCAACAAGAGGATATTCGAGAAAGCTACATCCAAGCAACTGTTATCTCAATCCAATATAATGGCGCAGATCTAAATATTGCGGCAGCATACTGTCCTCCACGGCATACACCAACGAAGTTACAATTTAATAACGTCTTTAATAAGCTCGGTCCAAGATTTATTATTGGAGGGGACTATAATATAAAACATACAGCTTGGGGTTCCAGGCTAATTTCTCCTGGGAATGGAAATGCTTTGTTCAATGCCATTCATGAAAACAAATGTGAATATCTGTCTCCAAGGGGGCCAACGTATTGGCCAACGGATGCAGGAAAAATACCAGATCTGCTTGATTTCTTCATCATAAAAGGTATTTCATCCAGTTACACTAGAGTCGAAGGAATTCACGACTTAACATCTGATCACATTCCTGTACTGTTGTCAGTAAGCGCTATAGTCATCAAGAAAAAAAAGAAGCAAAACCTTACTAATAGATTCACGGATTGGGACCTCTTCAGAGAAAAACTGGAAGAGCTAGTTGAATTAAAAGTTAGTATTAAAAGTAATGAAGAATTGGAACAACAAACAAACAATTTCATTGAATACACTCGTATGGCCGCCAGTCTAGCTACTCCAGAATTAAAGGACAAAGCGGAGATTGAAGTCAAATACCCGGCTGAAATCAGGGAACAAATCAAGGAAAGGAGAAAGGCAAGGAGAATATGGCATCTCACCAGAAATCCCGCTGACAAAACCACCTTCAATCGAATAAGTAACTAAGTCAACAGGCTAATCAAAAGCTTCAAACAGGATTGCTTCGACAACTACTTAAGCGGGCTAGGTCCAGAAATGGATAAGGACTACTCGTTATGGAAAGCAACCAGAAAATTTAAACGACCTGTAGTTCGAGTACCACCTATAAGAAATGCTCAAGGCAATTGGGTTCGACATGACAAAGAAAAGGCAGAACTCTTTGCTCAACACCTAGCAACAGTGTTTCAACCCCATGACATTCAATCCAACATTGACGTAACACCTGTCTATCAACCAAATCAGGATTTTAAAAGGGTCACGCCAATGGAAATTGCTGAAGAAATCGACAAAAGTCTTAGTCAAAAAAACGCACCAGGAATTGATGAAATATCACCGGGTCTATTCAAGGAACTTCCACGCAAAGCAATCATTATGATCACATACTTATTTAATGCCTGTATGAGATTGAAGTATGTACCCAAATGCTTCAAAACGGCCCAAATAATTATGTTGAAGAAACCAGGTAAACCAGACGAAGAAGTAACATCATACAGACCAATTTCACTACTTCCGACCTTATCTGTTTGAAAAACTACTACTAAAACGTCTAAAGCCAATGGTAAACGTTTCCGATTTTCAATTTGGATTCAGGAATAGCCACTCCACAATAGATCAAGTCCATCGAATAACTACGGTAATAGAGCAAGCGTTAGAAGAAAGGAAATATTGCCCCGCCGTATTTCTAGATGTATCTGGCCTTTGATAGGGTTTGGCACGAGCGATTGATATTCAAGATGAGCAAAATGCTACCATAAAACTATTGCCAGCTGCTTGAATCATACCTCTCTGATCGCCAATTCAGAATGATCCATGAAGAAACATGTTCTGACTTTTATCCAACGCTAGCGGGAGTTCCGCAGGGAAGCGTATTGGGACCCCTCCTCTACCTTATCTACACTGCGGACATACCTACAACGAATAAAACATTCATCGGCACGTTCGCTGACGACACTGTAATTATGTCAGTAGATGAATCACAACCAAGGGCAGTGGAAAATCTTCAACGAGCAATGAACAACGTTACTAAATGGACAATTGACTGAAAAATAGTGCTTAATGAGCTCAAATCAACCCATGTGACATTTACGCTCAGACACAAAAATAACAGTCTACACATATACCCCAATGGGGTGCAAGTGCCGCAGGCTGAATCGGCTAAATAACTTGGTCTGCATTTAGATTCAAGCCTCAACTGGAAACATCATGTGAGACAAAGAGCTGAACAGATACGATTAAAACAACATCAAATGTACTGGTTAATTGGGCATCATTCCAAAATGAGCCTGTATTGCAAAAGACTAGTCTACCAGACTATCTTCAAACCAATATGGATGTATGGTGCTCAGCTATGGGGTTGTACTCATAAATCCAATAGAGACATTATACAACGTTGCCAAAATAAATTTCTTCGAATGGTCACCAACGCTTACCGATTTGTGACTAACAAGGAAATACACAATGATCTAAAAATACAATTGATAGACGACGTCATCTGCGAATGTACCATTAAACATGAGAAGAGGCTTCTTAACCACACCAACGTTGAGGCCGTACAACTACTGGACAGTACAAACGAAGTAAGGCGGCTCAAACGAATCAAACCACATGAGCTAACCGTATGAATATTATATCTTAAGGGAACTGGACACTGGTCCAGCAGACCCACACAAGTTGATGCTTATCTCATAAGTACTAATGTCAACCTTACTAATGAATTAATAATGTTTAAGATTGTAGCAGCCATATCAATAAAGATGTTAAAAAAAAAAAAAAAACTTACACAAAATTGAAATTCCGCGGAGTTATCATATATTTGCCAATCCAACGCCCCAAATTCATGCGTTCTGTGATGCATCAGAGAAAGCTTACGGATGTATCATTTATATCCGTACCGTAAGTTCTCAAGGAGACATCATTACCAATCTATGGTGTGTGCAAAAGGAAAGATTGGCCCGCTAAAGCAGATTTGCGTTTCAAGAATGGAATTATGTGGATCACTCCTATTGGCCAAACTGATAAAAAACATTAAAACCGAATTAGTTGTCAATGACCAAATTGAGATAATAGCTTGGTGTGATTCCACCGTAGTTCTCAAGTGGCAGTCCGATACACCAAGACGATGGAAGACGTTTATTGCCAATCGCACCGCTTATATCCTAGATGTTTTACCACGCTTCCATTGGAGATATGTACCGACAAAATCGAACCCTGCCGTTTTAATAACAAGAGGAATCAACCCTTCAAAACTAACACAATGTGAGTTATGGTTCAAAGGTCCAACATGGCTACAACAGGCTGAACAAAGTTGGCCCTCAATTTGCATCTCTTCAGCAAAACTTCTTGAAACTATACTCGAACGACGAACAACGTTTTGTTAGCCGTGCCAAGTGACATTCAGTCAGTGATCGATAGGTTATTAATATCGTGTTGATTCGAGCTGATGATAATTCGCCTAGTACAACATCAACATTTTCAAATGGAACTAGAAATTATCCGTTCAGTAACCGGAATTCATCATAAATCAAAATTAATATCCTTGGATCCGTTTATAGACGATCGAGGCATTTTACGAGTTGGAGGTCGCTTGCGCAATTCACAATTAAAGTATTCGGCGCAATTTCCAATCGTATTAGCTAAGAACCATCAATTAAATGTATTAATAATCAAAGAAATTCACCATCAACTATTACATGGAGGTATTCAATTAGTACTTAACACGATTAGACAGTGATTCTGGATAATGGATGTGCGCAAATGTGTGAAACAATTTATTCGCAATTGTATTGTATATATAAGACATAGGAAAACGAATTATAATCCAAAGATGGGGGATCTGCCGAGTGAACGAGTCACACAACATCGTCCATTCTCAGTTTGTGGGTTGGATTAGCTGGTCCAATACAAATTAAGACAAGCCAATTACGAAAAGCACCTTATTCCAAAGCCTATATCGCCCTATTCGTCTGCATGTCAGTGAAATGTGTACATCTCGAGTTAGTAAGCAGCCTTGACACCGAATCATTTATAGCCGCTTTACAACATTTTGTGGCTAGACGAGGTTGTCCTTCCCACATTTGGTGTGACAACGGTTTCAATTTTATCGGAGCCAATGTTGAACTAAAACGATTACGTAAGCAAATAATTCAACAACAAGATAATAACGAATTTTTCAATTTTTGTTTACAGAAGCAAATTGAATTTCATTTTAATCCACCAAGTGCCCCACATTTTGGAGGATTGTGGGAGGTCACTGTTAAATCCGTAAAATTTCACCTAAGAAGAGTGGCCCAATCATCAAATTTTACATACGAAGAAATGACCACTATGTTAACGCAGATCGAAGCCATCCCGAATTCTCGCCCGCTATGTCGAATATACGATAATATTGATGACCTAAAAGTGCTGACTCCGGGACATTTCATAATAGGAGAACCGTTGGTTGCCATACCCGAACCCGATTTGAAAAATATTCCGGACAGGAAATTGAACATATATCAAAATCTCCAGAAACGGGTACAAAGTTTCTGGGATAGATGGCATCTAGATTACCTATCGTCACTTACTCAGCGTATGAAATGGCAAAAGGATTCGACGCCGATCCAAATTAATGATATCGTCATAATTAAAGACACTAACTTGCCACCAACCAAATGGGCATTAGGCCGCATATTGAAAGTCTATCCCGGCCAAGATGGTATCATCCGAGTTGTAAAATTGAAGACAAATACAACTGAGGTAATTCGACCAGTTGTCAAACTTATAAAACTACCTGTATCAATACAACCTAATTCGAATTCAGCACAAATTTCATTAGACGACAGTTCCAGAGAAGTCGAAGTCACACCAAACCATACCTGAAACAAAAAAAAAACTCACTTTTATATATACATACATATATACATTGCTAAATTTAGAATAATTTATTATTTAATTGTATTTTGAATAGTTGTTAAGAAAATTACATCTCATATGCAATTGTGTTAACAGGGGAGACTATGTTAGAAATGGATTTCCTCTCAAGTAATGCCTAAAACGAGAAAGAAATTGGATGGAATTAGCTTGCACAATTCGAAAGCTCGTAATTTATAATTTATATTCCAAAGTCCAATTAATCTGAAAAATTTAAACTATTTAGTTAAAATTATTATATATTTCGAAAATTTAAAAGTTTAAACAAAATAACTTACCTCTAATTATGTACATACTTCAATAATTTGCTACATTGTTATAATTGTTGACAATCAAATGTCAAAATTGTAAATTATTGAAATCAACCCTAATTATTATAGCCACTGAACGAACCATAAGCCAAATCGATTGTTATCGAGATAATTTGGTTATTCCGATTTGGTATTGCTTTTTTTTTCATTCCCATACCGAGCTATAAGACTAGTAGGACATCATAGAACTTTTAACCTTGAACCAAATAAATTGAGTTAATAAAAAACCTAAATTTATATAATAAATTCAATTTGATTAATTAAAAATAATTCTTTACTTACAAATTAAAAATGATAGTTTGTTTTTTATCCGATACAAGCGCCTGTAAACCTCTCATGACCCCATTCGATACATTCAGCAATTTCCTAATGTACGCAGAATATGAAATCATAACGGGTTTTTCATCACAAAAATTTTTGATGGACGCATAGTGTTTCACCTTTTTGTCCTATCGAGCTTTAAGTTTTTGCAATGCATCTTAAAATGTCTTATAAGATCTTGAGCTTCACCTCTCAATAAACTTTTGAGGTATTAAAATTTTTCGACAGTTGAACGATATTCTCTTTCATGTAATCGCCAGAAAACTGCCGGTATTTGTAGTTTAACCAGCTTGACACCTGTTGTGGCCGCACTCCCTTTACCAATTGTGGTGTTGCTTGTTTCATTTGCAATAGCTCCTTGACTTATATTGCGTTGACGTATGCACGAGTTTATTCGAGCTGCAACAATATAATATACCTCTTCAAATTCTTGCAGTTCTTCATTACTTACTTGAGATTACTTTATACGAATGATGGTTAATTTTATTTTCCCTAAATTCCAGCCTCATTCGTAAAAGAAAATCATGTTTGGCTACACCTCTATCCATATAATAACCATTTACATTTTTATTTTTGGCTTAGTGATAAACTGATAAACAAAAAGTAACTAATTTATTTTATTAAAATGCTATAAAATGGAGGAGGTACAGAGCAATCAGTAAATCACAAATCGTTTCGAAATAGACTAAATTGGTTTACGATCATCCCTAAATTGATATTACAATTGATACACTTGTTTGGGTTAGTTCTGTTGAAAATTCAGGTAAGTAAAAGAAAACAAATTTAAATTAAATTACATTAGAAGAGAAGGAGTACCGATATAAAATCCAGGTAAAACTATCTGCGGAGCGGAACACCTATACATAATTTAGAATGAGACCAGGGTGGTCATTTTGTGGTGCTATATCACACCTTTATATCACTAGTGGAGACTTTTTTTATGTGATATAAAAAAATGGAGAAAGTCTACAAACACATCCCTGCAAAATGAATTTTAAGGGGAAAATGATGAATTAAAGTGATAAGTTGACGTTTCCACATAACCTCAAATGACATTATATGAACATTTTATACGAAGTGCTATTTGTGTGATGATAAAGTAATACTTTAATGCAAAGATGTTTATTATTTAAATAAAATGTTAAAAATATAATAATCAGTCCTTTGTCAATCAACAATTTTATTTTGTACTTGGTTTCATGATAATTTTCATTCATTTTTTTAATATCCCAATTTAGTTGTTTTCCATCAAACTATTTGGAGGTTGATCAAAAACAACCAAATTAAAGTTTCAAAAAAATGAATGAAAATTATCATGATACGAAGTGCAAAACCTTTGGTTTGTTAGAATTTGATTAAACATTGACTAATATTTGCATTTTGTGGGGTTATGTCAGATGGTTTATGTTGATTTTTGTATAAGAATATTTTTTTGTCCTTTGCTATTGTGAGCTCCCGAAGAAATTTGTTATTCTAGGCAACTAGAATGTAATTTTTAACCAAGATAAACAGAAAATAAAGGTACAATATTGCGCATGCTGTTGCTATACTTTTTTCGCAATTTGACGTCACGTGTTGTCAAAAATGCTGATATTTTTATGAAGTTCCGTGATATTTTTATTAATTTTTTAAATAAATGGAAAATAAATGAATTTTTTTTTATTCTTGCCATTAATTGTTTTTCGACTTTATGTTAAAATTAATCATTTCAATTTTTATTTTAGTTATATACTGCAATACTTTTGGAATTAAATCGCGAAAATAGGCATGTTTTAATATTCGTGTCTAGAGCAGACTGTTTGAGCACATTGCATAACAAGTTTCGGAATTTATGAGTAAAATTTTTTTGTTAAATGCAGGGAACGTTTAGATTTTAATTATTTAATTCAAAAATTTGGGAGTGTTCGATTTTAAATATCCTAAATTTGAATAATTCCTATTGCAACAAAACTATCAGTTGTACTTCTGATAAGAACACATATAGAACACTAAACAGTGAATGAATGTATTGATTTATTTGTAGCGAAAACCATAACACAATAAATGATAATTTCCTTTTTCTAAACAATAATTTGTGAACTGAATTTTTATTTAATATATTTTTACATTTATATTTAACGTTGAATATGAACATAATATTTGAATAGGTACGTGGATACCAATAATTTGAAGCCAAACGAAAATAGATGGCAAAAATTTGAGTACATATCGTAAAGAAATAAAAATTTTAATAATTGGTACTACATATCTTCAAATGACCAAAAACATTTAATAATTTAATTGTTTTATGTTATGTACTCATAATTTTGTCTACCCTTTTTTCCATTTATCTTAGACATTATATACTCGAATGAATTATTTCTCAAATATTTGGACCATAAAAAAAATATAAAGCATAAAAAGGGTCTCGGTTAACTATCATTATCAATTGTAAATACGGTTTGTTAAAAAAAATTACGATTATTCTTGATTTATTTAAAAAAACTAATCAAAAAACCGTCAAACTTCATATACAAATATGTTTTTTTGACTACACGTGACATGATGCGCAAAGAAAGATAAAAATGAGACACGGGAATATACTACCTATTTTTTCTGTATACCTTGATTTTTAACAAATAATTTACTACACAAAATTAAAATAATTGTTTACAACACAAATTTAACAATAACCCATTAATTTTGTTTCAAAAATATATAAATGATCATTTTGTTTATAAATATCATTCATTTATATTTCGCGTCAATGTAAATTTCATTCATTTTTTGGTATTTTTATTAGAGCTTTTTTTAACTAAACTCCATATAAAACAAATGTAAACAAGAAAATAATTTTTTTTTGTTCCACTTGTAAAAGTAAGACGGAAGAAGTTGTGGTCTTTTTCATTTAAATCATTATGCGACGTGACGATATTCATCCATGACAACACCATAGTTAGCTACGACAATTTATTTTTCGCATAGTATCGCCAAATGTGATATATTACCACAAAATGACAACACTGCAAAATGAATTTTAAGGGGAAAGCAATGAATCAAAGTGATGATTTGACACGTAACCTCAATTGTTGATTTTTATATTACTATGAAATATAAAAATCAACAATTATTTTAGTTTTGTGTATTAAATTGTATGTTAAAAGAACCATTCTAGTAGCCTAGAATAACAAATTTCACAAAAACAATCATCCTCCTAACAGAAATGGACAAAAAATAAGCAATTCTTAAACGAAAATCAACATAAACCATCTGACATAACCTCACAAAATGCAAATAATGGTCGGTGTTTAAACATGAAATTCTAATATACCAAAGGGTTTTCTAGTTATGTTAACTTAAAAATATAATAATTAGTCTTTTGTTAATCAACAATTTTGGTTTGCGGTTCGTATCACAGTAATTTTCATTCATTTTTTTAAAAACTTTAGTTGCTTTCGATCAAACTCAATGTAGTTTGATATAAAAAATTAATTAAAATTTAAAAAAAATGAATGAAAATTACTGTGATACGAACTGCAAAAAAAAATTGTTGATTAACAAAAGACTAATTATTATATTTTTAAGTTAACATAACTAGAAAACCCTTTGGTATATTAGAATTTCATGGTTAAACACCGACCATTATTTGCATTTTATGAGGTTATGTCAGATGGTTTATGTTGATTTTCGTTTAAGAATTGCTTATTTTTTGTCCATTTCTATTAGGAGGATGATTGTTTTTGTGAAATTTGTTATTCTAGGCTACTAGAATGGTTCTTTTAACATACAATTTACTACACAAAACTAAAATAATTGTTGATTTTTATATTCCGTTTTCCTGTAAATTTAACAATAATCTATTAATTTTATTTCAATAATAGATAAATGATTATTTTGTTAATAAATATCATTTATTTATCATTAGCGTCAATGTAAATTTCATTCATTTTTTGAAATTTTGATTAGAGGTGTTTTAACCAAACTCCATGTAAAAAAAATTAAACAACAAAATAAACAATTTTTTCCACTTGTAGAAGTAAGACGGAAGATATTGTGGTCATTTTCATTCAAATCATTATACGACGTGACGTTGTTCATCCAAGATGGGACCGCAGTAAGCTAGGACAAATGTCAGTTTATCACAGTTTTATCACCAAATGTGATATAGCACCACAAAATGACCACAGGTACTAAAATAGGAATGAAGCAAAAAACCAATAAAATGTCGAATATATAAATAGATTCACAGAAAATATTTTTGTAGTTAAGTTTGTTAAAATACTGATAGAGGAGTAAAATTCAAAACTTAATACTAAAAAATAATAATTCAGTGTTAAAAAGGTGTCAAGAGTGTACCACAATAATGAAGTTCAAATTAAACTGTTGTGAAATTTTGCCGCCAAAATTTATATTATAAGCCCCGCCCACAAATTTGTCGTACCATAACCTAACTTTTTTGTCCACATTTTCCGAGTTTTTTGGCCAACTTTCATAGGAAATCTTATAATAAGTCGGACATTATTCCTGACAAAAGTCGGTGATGAAATTTGCAAAATGTCAGGAAAATGCAAAAATTTTCGGAAATAAAAATACTTGGGTTCTGTACATAAATATAAAAAACATGACGGCGGCAAATTAGGTTACTTAAATTTGGATGTATGCGCATTTATGATTGCTTCTGGTTTTAAATCTGCGTTAGTAGTAGAAATCTAGACCGCTTTTGTAAACAAATTGTTAGAAACAAATTCTGTTAGTGTGATGGATTTTCTGTAATGATACATTTTTATTCCTAATCCTATTAGAATTTAAATCTGATAATGTTAAATTTGATGTACAACTCGAATCGATTTACCGTTAATGAATTTTCTCACTTTCGCCTCATTATATTTCGGCTTCCTTTCTGATTTCTTTAAGGCCCACCCAAAATACCTTCAGAATCGTATACTTTGAAACGGAAAATTATGTTTCAAAAGTTGTTTCTCGATTCTGATCAGATGACACAACCGGTTAACACGTTTTCCAAACGCGTTTATTGTCTTGAACCATTCAACATTCAATTTTGCGTACTATCTTTTATTGACAGGTTTGATAATATTATTCAGCGAGCGGCTTATGATAATAGATATTGTAGCCTTGAGGATAAAGCGGATTTCTTAATAACTTCACACTCCCTTTTTCGAGTTCGAATGGGATATTTTCAGAAATCTCTTCATCTTTTTCAATTTCGCGGAAAAAATATTCAAATTCAAGATTGATTCTGGGAAGAACAGCATCATTTGGCCATTCATTTATTTTTAATGATTCCAAGCAATGCAAGGAATATAAAATTGTTAAGAATTAAATTTGTTATAAATGGTGGTTAAATTTTAAGGGCCGATGTTGATTTTGAATAAAACACAAATTATTTAGGAAATTATTGTCAATTCTTTTTATTATGATAATATGGTATGGTTCAATTATGTATGGAACAAAATATCGGCCTAATGGCCGCCGCGACCTCGGCGGCACCCCTCCACCCGATGGTCCAAATTTTCGATGACGCTTAGGCATAATTGAGGTTCTATGCCGTTAATGTGCCGAATTATCTCATCCTTTAGCTCTTGAATTGTTGCTGGCTTATCGACGTACACCTTTTCTTTCAAATAACCCCAAAGAAAGAAGTCCAACGGTGTCAAATCACATGATATTGGCGGCCAATTGACATCGCCACCACGTGAGATAACACGGCCATTGAATTTGTCGCGCAAAAGAGCCATTGATTCGTTAGCTGTGTGCCAAGTGGCACCGTCCTATTGAAACCACATATCGTCCACATCCATATCTTCCAATTCGGGCCATAAAAAGTTCGTTATCATCTCACGATAGCGAACACCATTCACAGTAACTGCCTGACCGGCCTCATTTTGGAAAAAATACGGCCCGATGATGCCGCCAGCCCATAAACCGCACCAAACAGTCACTCTTTGTGGGTGCATTGGTTTTTCGACAATCACTCTTGGATTAAGATTCGCCCAAATGCGGCAATTCTGCTTATTGACGAATCCGCTGAGGTGAAAATGTGCCTCATCACTGAAGATGATTTTCTTCGAAAATTGATCATCCACTGTTGCTATTTCTTGCCACCATTCTGACCATTGACGACGTTTGGAATGCTCAAGAGGCTTTAGTTCTTGAGTCAATTGCACCTTATAAGCGTGTAAATGCAAGTTTTTATGCATAATGTTCATCAACGACGAGCGTGAGAGGTGCAATTGTTGGGCACGACGACGAGTTGAGGTGGACGGCTCTTCAGCCACACTATCGCGAACAGCAGCAATATTTTCTGCAGTACGAGCTGTACGAGCATGCACTGGTATTTTAAAATCTCCTACAGACCCGGTTTGCTCAAATTTTTGCACGATGTTTCCGATTGTACGCACATTTGGACGAATAAATTGACCGAAAAAATCACGAATTGCACGATATGCATTTTGATTTGAACGCCCATTTTCATAATATGCCTGAATAACTTTAACGCGTTGCTCGATTGTGTATCTTTCCATGGTTCAAATTGAGTTAGTCTGAAATTGAGAAATGTCAAATGAAATGCAGAAAAAAACTTGACGTTTAGGTGTGGTTCACATTCAACGCCGGCCCTTAAAATTTAACCACCCTTTATAATATAAATTTCGAAAACTAATATCATTTGTTGTGACCAATTTTTGTATCGTTCAAACGGTGCACAGTGCGGCCAAATCGAAAATAGGTGGGCAAAAGTTAAAAAAAAAAAAAGTTTCTAGATTTGTTTTGTTTTCCATTGGCTTGGCTAAGGTACATGCCTATCGTTCAGGAATCACTCATGTAACAAGATTGTTACGGAAATGGTAAACAACGCGCATGTTAAAAGTAATACAGAAAATCGAAAGCAGAACTAATTCTTATCGGATAAAATGGAATAAACTTCGGAAAGTAAGTAAAACATGAAGTTTTGATATGAAAGTAAAGATTTTCATCAATGTCAATCTTTAAAATACGATATGTTATTATCAAAAAGTTGTGTTGTTCTGTCGTGTTCGATTGTAAAACTTATCAGAGGTTCTAGGTGAAAGTATTATCTTCCAAATCAAAAAAAAAATTGGCTGCTTTAAGCTGCTTCTTCGGATTTTATTGAAGTTTTTGAAAAACAAGTTGCGGAAAAAGTATTGAGCAGGGTCCATGCATAACAGATCGTGTAGGTCGCACAGTGCAAAGTGGCTTGAACGCCTTTTTTTTTTTTTTGGATTTTCAACCGTAGACAAATGGTTATCTATTTAACTGTTTAAGTGTCCGATATGGCAACAAAATTATAACCAGATTTAATTTTGTATGTCACCGCCGGCGAGATGCGTTATATTTACATCAGGCAGCAGTGCTGGCGATTGCAATAATTACCTTTGTTGTTATATTAAAGTGATGACACGTCGTTTGTTTTCAAACTTATATCATGTCCCAATAAATGCCATGTATTACGATGGGATGGCGTGAACAAGATAGCTTGTTTAGCGGTAATTGGCAGGTAGTATTTCTATCCCGAGAAAGTATGAATTAATAAGTATGTTATAAGTGCTGTGGAAATGGTATTCGTCAATCCGATTCATAATGTTGCCCTTGACCATTCTGTGCATGTCTGTATGTTATTATATGAATGTTTTTCATCATATAAATGTTGCTCATAATTTGATTTTATATTAATTACTTTTCTATTTTTTAATTCCGATACGTGCTCCTTAAAACGTTTCTCGAATGACCTACCCGTTCGTCCGATATATTATTTCGTACAGTCGCTACAAGTTAATTTATAGACACCACTGTCCAATTTATTGTTGTGCTGTGTTCTTAATTTTTGTTGTAATTTATTGTTGGTTTTATGTGCTATCGTATATCCGTAATTTTTCAATACTTTCGTCATTACATTGCTGATGTTGTGGTCATAATTCACTGTTATATATTTTTTATTATTATCTTCATTTGTGTAAAGTGTAGTTAAGTTGTGATTATTTATTTTGTTTTTTATTTTTGTGTTCATACGCTGTATTATGTTCTCTGTGTATCAATTTTCTATTGCGATATGTATAATTCTATAGTTCTTCCATGCAATTTCTGTTTGTCATTGGTATTTGATTAAGTCTATTGAGCATGTCGGTTATATGCAGCTATTTTGTGTTGAAATGGATGATTTGAGGTATTGTGTATTGTGTGGTTTGTTTGCGTTAGTTTTCTGTATATTTTAAATTGGTCTTGGTGATATGTATTTTGAATGGTTAAATCCAGAAAATTGATGCAATTGTTTGTTTCTACCTCTAATGTAAATTTTATGTTCTTGTGTATGTTGTTTATATACTGATGCAAAATATTTAATTGTCTAAGTGTTCCATCGAATAATATTAGTACGTCGTCGGCATATCTGTACCAATAAATGATTTTCTTGTTGAATTTATTTTTGTTATTATTGATGTGCGTTCTTTCGATGTGGTTTAAAAATATATTCGCTAATGTACCGGATAATGGACTCCCCGTAGGCAGCCCATCATTTTGAGAAAAAATTATATTGTTATGTGTAAAATAATTCTGTTTAGTAATAGTATGTAATAGGTTAATTGCTTCTGTGATTTGGTTTGTTCCTACTCCATTTTTGCCTAGTAAATCCTTTGTTATTTGTAGTGTTTCTCTTATGGGTATATTTGTGTACATATTGGTCACGTTGAAAGAAGCAAGTTTTGCACCATTTGGTATAAATATGGATCATATTTTATCTACTATGTAGCTCCAAATTATTTTTAACTGACATATCGTATTCAAGTTTTATGTGTTGTGTGAGCCATTGTTTAAATATATCTGAGAGGCTGAGCTAATTCCAGAAATTTTTCATTGAAATGCTTAACTTTAACTAGTTTAACTTTATATAATTTATTGTTTGGGTCAATTTTAGCATTGTGGTTGAAATGGATAAACCTTAAAATTTTATCGAATTTATTTCTAGACGTAGCATTAGTTACTAGTATATATTAAAAGTATCTTCTGTCGTGTTTTCCATGAGAACTGCACTAGAACTCGATTAATTTTTAATTCCTTATATTCTATGTAAACAGAAAAAAAATTAATTCTTAAAGTGCTAATGTGTAGTAAATTTAACATAAATACACATTTAAAGTTGTTACAGCGATAAATAATTACAAATATAGCTTATTTTTGTGTTACACTTGTTAAACCCAAGAATTTATCGACTGAAATAAGAAAATATTGATGAAATAATTCAAGGGGGAAATTTTTAAACTTAAAATGAGTATTTATGTCAAATTCACTTACATATTCCTGCTATATGAATTTTTTTTTTCGGTTTACATAGAATAAAATGAATTTAAAGTTTATCGAGTTCTAGTGCAGTTCTCAAGGAAACCACAACTTTCTTGTTGCTCCCAAAATATCCGTTTGGATGGTTGCCTGTTGTACCCGGATAGCAAGAGGATTCCGATAAATTTATACATTTCATCAGCCGAAACCGTAAAATTCAAGTCACCTTTTAAATTAACGTATTTGGTCGTTTCTGCACAAATATGATTTATAAAATTTTCGTTGAAAATAATCTTGAATAATAACAACGGCGACATATCCTGCGCAATGATTTCATCTACAACAGAGGGACGAAAATCATTTTCCAGTTTTGAAGAAGCTGCTTGTTCAAGGTCTCTTTCGGTCCAATTTCTTTTTCTTTTCGTTTTTTATTGTTATTGCCTAAAATCGTTCCATAAGTTCAATTTCTTGAACATTAATGTTAGGCGGCACTAGTTCTGGTAATTCATAATAGGTCCCTTGTATATTTAGCCGAAACTCGTCCGTTTCTGCTAATAGTTGTTTACCTAATAATTGAAGATTTTCGTTAGCTTCATCATCACTATTCGCATCATCTCTGTCGCTATCTGCACCATCGGTCGGTGGAATAAGAATGAATTCAAATTCTTGCACGTTATTTATGTGTACCGCCTCCAAGTCGTTGTCGGTAAGCTCTTCGAAATATTTAAAAGTTGTTCTGTATCACGCTCACAGTTAAATCTAAAAAAAATACGTATTTTAAATCAAACAATGAGCGGTTATTGAAAAAAAATGCACGAAAACAAAACTATGCACTTTTGCCCAATAAGTGTTTAATCATACACGCGGAATTTACAAATATTAACCATTTATCGTACCCTGGTTATTATTATTCAAATTTATCCATCATTCACAACCTATAAATAATCAATAATAAATTAAAATTGTCACTTACCCGCGTTGCGCCATTTTTAGTTATGTTTTTATCTAAAATTGCACATTGAACTGAAATTTGTTGACTTAATAATGATTAGACAATGCAGTTCAATGTTTGCATTATTCCCTATCAACAAACACATAACAAAAAATAAAGAACCACCTATAAAAAACTTAAAAGAATACATTACATTTTACGTGTTTAATCATACATTGGGTTTTCCAGGTTAATGTGTTTATAGATATAACTCATGGCACACTAAAATAATTTATAATACTTAGACTGTGCCCGAAACCTGTGATAAATATTTTTTAGTACAAATTTTTGACATTTATTTGAAAAATGTTCCCTACATTCACAAATTTTTATTACGCTGCCCGAATTGTGTAATAATTTTTTGAGGTATTTCCCCTTCTGTCATATTGTTGTTTGATTTTAATGGCAAGCAATCCCTTTTTTATACGCATCGAATTGGCTTTCGTCAAATATTATATATTGTAGCGTAGGGCTGTATTTGTAGGGCGTATAAAACAGGATGATAATGCCATAGTTTTACGATAATTTTAATACGATAGTTAGGTTCCTATACAGAAAACGGGAAGGTCATGTCAGAAGGTGGTCTCAAATCAGAATTTCAATGCAAACTAAAAAATATTGGAGGCAACTCTATTACGGATTAAAATATATCGTTAATGATGTGGTGTATACAATTCAACGTTTTAATTTATACGATCAATTTATTCCATAATAGTTTCAATCATCTGTCAGGTGAAGTGGTAGCTCTCGCATTTATTCACTAGATCAATATGCCATATAAATAAGAACCTTTAGTTGATATACACTAGCTGCTGTAGTTGAAAATGGGAAATTATCATGTTGCTGCAAACGATAACATAATCATTGACTAGTTGACATTTCATTTTGATGATATAAAATGCTAAGGCGACCACGTTAAATGTTGACCGAACAATTATTCTGTTTGTGTCAAAAGTTATCATAGCAAAAACCCATGATAATTTGGGTGTATGCGGTTTTTTCAAATAAATGTCAAAAATGTGTACTAAAAAATATTTATCACAGGTTTCGGCCACAGTCTAAAGGTCGAGTTACAATGGATCCATCCCATTCCGTTCCGCTTCTCCGTCCAAATTAGTTTTAGACATTTTCTGTACATTTTATATGAAGAAACGGAATGATTAGTTATAATAAAATGGAAAGAGACGGACGAGCTCATCCGTTTTTTTCAAAAAGTTTGGAATTTATGGAAAGACGGAACATCTTAACCAAACCAATCAAATAATTTTTTTTTTTTTTTTGACATAACGTGAGAAGTAGGCTGTAACTATATAGGGTTTACGATTCGACATTTTTGTCAAATCATCTTTAACTAAATAAAAAGTTATAGATATCCCTGGTCATTCTATATGAAAAATTCTTCACTATCAAACTCTTTCATTTTGGAGAAAGCTAGTCTTAAATTACCCGGATTCGTCCCTATCCAGATTTAATGGACGCACCACCCACCATCTTCTTTTTTGCTTATAAATTCTATAATGTTGTTTATACAAAACGAATAAATCAAAGCGAATTTCTAAAGATTTTAGAGTCTCGCAGTCGTCCATTTTATTTTTTTGTTTTTCAAATGTCAGTTTAAACAGACGGACCGGATGCAATGCAACCAACAAACGGAAAAAACGAGACGGAGAACGACGGAACGAAATGAGACGTATTCATTGTAACTCGACCTTTAATGCTTAAAACAGATGGGCAGAATTTCTGCTAGCAGCGCTGCCGGCAGAATTTCAGGTGAAACACATGAGCAGATTTTTTTGACAAGCAGATTTTTTTTTTTATTTCTATTTTGATTTTTCAAAGTGTTTAGTTGTGTTTTGTAAGCGATTTTTTTTTTTTTTAATGAATTCATTAATTAAATTTGATTATTTTAATAAAATGCTAATGATTTATTTGTGCTACTGTGCATACTTAAACGTTGTTAAAAAGTTGTGTGAGAAGCATAAAAATAAAAATAGGCGAATGTGGACCCGATTTATTTTTACGGAGAATGAAAGGGAGCTACACGGCTTTTTTTCTAAAATTTTTCTTGTGGTTAAAGAAAAAGATGAGGAGCAGTTTCGAAAAGCGACGCGTATGGGCATACCACAATTTTAAATTTTAAATAATTTGTTAAATTGATCCAGAATGCCGATTGGTGATAACATTAGTGTAAATATATATTTTTAAAATAAACATTTAGTGATGTAAAACATTGTCTAGTCAATTATAAATCTGTGTATTTAATTTCAGATATTTGGCACACGGTGCAGCCTGGCAGATGTTGGCGTGGTCGTTTAGAATAGGTGTATCAACCATCCGTGAAATTATACTTGAAGTATGTGAAGTAATTTGGGAGCAATTGCGCGACATTTACTTGTCACCTCCTACAGAGCAGGAGTGGCAAAAAACAGCAGAAGATTTTTATAAAAGCACCAAGTAGTTGGAGCAATCGACGGCAAACATATTGCTATCAAATGCCCACCATACGGTGGATCGTTATATTACAACTATAAAAAATACAACAGTAATGGCTGTTTGCGATAGCAATTATTTGTTTTCGGCTGTTGATATCGGAGCATATGGCAGCCAAAGTGATGGTGGAATTTTGCAAAAAAGTGCATTTGGCGAACAGATTTTAAATGGCAATATTAATTTTCCAAAAACAATGATATTGCCAAATACAAATGAGGAATTCCCGTGCTATTTCATCGGGGATGCAGCTTTCCCATTACGTAAAAATTTGATGCGATCATATCCTGGGCGGCTTCTTTCAGAGGACAAGGAAATTTTTAATAAAAAATTATCCTCAGCTAGAGTTAGAATAGAAAACACGTTTGGCATTTTGACTGCGAAATTTCGCGTTCTTACAAATTCGCTAAACGTGTTTCCAGAGAACGCCGAAAAAATTGTTCGAGCAACAGTAGTGCTACATAATTTCATCAAATTGCACGATTCCTCGAACTATATTCCTAATAACTTTATCGACCATTTCAATAATGAAGGGGATCTATTAGAAGGCAGCTGGCGACAAGAAGTCAACCCTTTGCCACAATACAGATTTGCAACGTGATTTAACTCAACAAGGGATGCATTTTCGATCAGAGATCATTTAAAAGAATATCTTAATAATGTACCTAATTCAGAAAATATGTAAATAAAACATTTTGGTTTTAATAAAAACAGTTTAATTATATTTTATTTATTCATCTCGGTATAAATTTTGGGTCACTACACTAAGGACCTCCATCTGTAACTGTGCAAATCTCTTTGGAGATATATTTGCCTGGTCCACTTGGGCAGCGATCCCTTTAAAAAAATTTGAGCTGGCGATTCCGGCGGCTGTGGTACTGCAAATGTTGTCTTAGCTAAAGATATCATTTCGACCATTTCTTTTGTGGCCGACTCTAATGCAGAGTCTACGTTACTACATTTTTTTGAAGTCGGCGTTCTAGACGTGGGCGTTCCTACTGAAGATTCGCTAGTTTGGGTGTCCCCGTAACTTAAAAATTCAAAGTCTTCGAAAAAATCTTCCTCTCCATCGTCAATCTTGGGATAATTACCCACGGTTCTACAAATATAGAATGAAGGATAAAAGGTTAAATCAAATATTTTGGAATAATTTTTTTTTTAGGTTTTACCTTTCATTTACACTGTCCACATCCTTAAGAAACACCAAAGGTTCCAGCCACTTCCACTCCTTTTTGGGGCTGGTTGCTTCACTACCTGAAGTTTCTGTTGCCTTTTTAATTTCTCGATGAAATTTGTCCCTCAAAGTTTTCCAACGCTGTTTCACCTTTTCAACTAAAAATAAAAAATAAAAATGTTATTTATATGTAATACATATTTATAAGGATTTATCGTTTAGGATTTAAATTCGATTTATCAGAAAACATGGTGGTTTGGCGACTATTGGGGGGGGGGGGACTAAAGTTGAGTAGATTAATCTACCAGCTCCGTAACCTTCAAGTAGGGTGCGCATCACGTGAGCTGTTCTGGTCTTGTCATTAGGCAGCTGCGTGATGGGTACAATTGTGTAAGGGGTAACCTGTTCACAATTCGCAAGTGTACGTACTGCCTCCTCGTGGCAACCACTGGTAACTAAGGCCACTTGGCACATTTTTGGCCATTTGGTACAGGCTAAAGTACGGCGCTAAAGGAGAAAACCTTGACAAAAAAACCTAATCTAAGGTGGTACAGCATATGCCGAAAGATGAATGGCTGATAGGTTAATCAGCCCAAAATATGCGGACTCTGGATACCAGGCACCCTCCCGTTTTATTTAGCCTTTCTGTAGTAAAGCTGGGTGACCTACAGGTGATTTGCAATTCCGAGCAACTCGTAAGAGTAAAATCAAGCGGAATACGGGGCAGGAGTAGGAATATACGAGAGTGGGACAACCCTCTCGAGGTCCTTGAGCTCCAATGCTACCGTCTTTCTAGCGGAACTACATGCTGTAATAAACATCTAGGAGGGAGAGCAATAAGCCCAGATAGTATGTATCACGTACCGGGAGGCAGTATCGTCAGGTTCATTAAGAACCTGAATATTGACTGGACGGATAATTAAGCAGGGGCCAGCACAATAGATCTTTTAGGTCGCAGTGCGAAGTGGCTGATCGCCCGCATGGCCTCCCCAATAATAATAATAATAATCAGAAAACATCAATAAAAGTTGATTAAAATCAAAAAATGACATGGTATTGTTGTTGTTTTTTACCGCTCTTTGGCAAATCGAAATAAAACTAAAAATACTAAAACAACTTACGTGGAATTTTTAGTTGTACAGCCAGTTCGTTAAATAATTTATCACGGCAATACACATTTTTATATTTGGCATCTTTTTTGTCGTATAACCATTTATGTTTCCGCACAAACTCTATAAGATTTTCCTCCATTTTTAGAAATGTCATAAATTTTTGACATTTCAACAAAAAAAAAAGAAAAAATATAGGAAATAATAGCATGAGCATAGTTGCAATTCTTATTTTCTTTTTTTTTTATGTTGTCAGCCGGTTCTGCGGCAGAAAAATTAGAAATAGAGACACAAAGCAGAATTCTGCTCGTATTTAGTAATCCATGTATTTCATGCCATATAATTATTCTGCTTGCAGAATTCTGCCCATGTGTTTTAACCCTAATGTGTTTATATCGTTTATAGATATAACTCATGGCACACTAACAAAAAAGAATTTGAATAACCATAAGGGATGAATTGATTTGGGATGAGTTGGGCGGGATGAATTGCTCTCAGGGATAAATTGTGCGGGAAGAATTGATTTGGGATGAAATGTGCGAGATGAATCAGCCGCTTACCGCATAAGTGATATACGAGTAGCTGTTGAGCTGTTAACATCAAACCTTGGAAAGAAAATGTTTCGTTGTTTTGAAAAACATAAAATTTTATATGTATTGTAAACCAATGAATTTAAATTTTATGTGGAACTGGTAATCAACATTTAGGTTGGTATAAATTATTTCCTTCGATATTCAATTATGTATTTAAAATAAACTTTGCGGTTCGATTCTTCCCATTTTTATTATGAATTAATGTTGTGCTATAGACCCCGCCTTCTGCATCAGATCATGTTATCCGGCATAATACGCTATCCACGGATGAAGGCGAATAGATTCGCCTGATTTCTCAGACATTAAAACTGTACGTTGTATTAAAAAATATTCAATATAAATATCTGATTTTTGTCTAGCCGGAACACAGAAATATAACCCCTCACCTATTATGGATTTTCCTTGGCTTACAAGTATAGTTTCAGTTTAACATTTATCAGGAGTTGAAGCTTGAACCAATTGCCATAATCATAAACTAAAAATCAATTTTAGATTGAGTCATGAGAGTTGTGTTTATTTGTACTAGATAACTAGTTTTTAATTTTTAATTTGATTTGTCTCATTTTTACGTAGTCTTACGTTAATAGGTCGTGTCTCGGATACAAGCTCGTTGGTTTTTTTTATAACATTTTGGATGTGGCGACTTTAGTATCACATATAGCATATATAGAAAATAATCCGTTCTTGAAAAAAAACTCCAGTCACCGGCGTAAATTTTTGCTATAATTATGCGTTATATCTGGAATTAGTAAGCGTTCCAAGAACCCGGAAAGAACGCGATATTTTGCTACCAAAAACGGTATGGAAAGTATTTTGGGCCATACTGTGGAACTTGAAGCAAGAGATGTACAAAGCATATCTATCGCAGAAAAACGTGCCTCAAGCGGTAGAATTATACACAAAGGAAACTGCCACCTCTGTTCTAGGAGAAGATTGACATGGAAAAATTGTGCGAATTGCAAACAACCAGTCTGCGCGCAGCGTACATTGACTGCATCAACTTGTTTGCGATTTACCACAAACACTGGGAATTAATTTTTATGTAATTTTTTATTATATGTATGTGGGGTAAGTAATGCCACTGTCGCATTTAACCCATACTAAATTAATGCCATATAAAAAGGAGAACAAAAGGGAGTCGAAATAAAAACGTTGAAGTGAGAAGAATTAAAAATAAAGAGATTATTTTCGGTATAAACGTGTTTTATTGTGATCAGTTTGAATATAACAAAACCAAGTATAGCGATCCTACAATTTGGGGGCTCAACCTAAACGATTTAAAAAATAAAAAATAAATAATTTTTATTGGTTAAATTCATTTTTTTTAGTAAGTGTGGTTATTTGCTCCGAAGGGTTGACCTGGCGGTATATTCACATGTTAACAGTGAGACGGGTTTAGAATTCAATGAAAAGTCCAATTGTGGAAAAGTGAAGTGCATATTTGTGAAGTTCGAAAAGATAAGTTTTGGAAAGTGAAGCCAATTATCTTTATAAAGAAAAGTGAGGTTAAGTTCTGTACAGCCACGCTTACTTAAGCTATTGAAAAGAAAAGGAAAAGAACGCAACATTTTTGATAAGGTAAAGTGAAATCAGAATACGAATTTATTTTGTATGGATGATTCCTTAAAGGTTCTAACGGCTAAACAAATACAAACGATTTTGAAGAAGCATAATTTACCATTTGATTTTAAAAGAAAATCAGAGTTAGTGAAACGATTGTCAGATTTCATAGAAGGTACTAAGATGACGGGAGAAAATGCAAACGGAGAGAGTGGTTCTGGAAGTACTGAGGTTACAAACAGTAATGGACAAGAAGGTCGTAGTGTGTATAATACCCTACCACTTCGAGAAGTTGAAGAATCGATGGTGACATTTGATGGGGAATCAGGCCAATATGTTGATAAGTGGATAGCGGTTTTTGAAGCTAGTGCGACGGCATTTAAATGGAGTGACATACAAAAATATGTTTATTTGCGTAAACTTTTGCGAGGTGCGGCAAAGCTTGCGGTAGAAGCATCCCCATAGATAAATAACTGGGAAACACTAAAAGAATTATTACAAGATGAATTCGCAGCTCAACTATCTAGTATGGACATACATAGAAAATTATCATCTAGAAAAAAGTAAAGCCAAGAAGCGTACTTGGAATATAGTTTTACCATGAAAAAAGTAGCGAACAATTTAATAGATGAAAAGTCCCTTGTGTCATATATTATTGCAGGAATACCAGATTCAAACTCAAATAAAATGGTGTTATACGATGCAAAAAACATACGTGAGTTAAGAGGAAAGCTAGATGTGTATAAAGAATTTATTGAGGCCAAAAGACTGGAAAATAAACTCGATTTCCAAAGAACAAAAAAATTCAATTTTGTAAAACCCAAAATCAATATCGGGGGAACTCGTTGCCTTAATTGCGGAGCTATTGGCCATATTACGCAAAGCTGTCCTAATAAAAGTAAAGGAACCAGGTGCTTCAAGTGTAATAACTTTGGGCACATTGCCAAGAATTGTTTAGACTTAGTTCCCACTACTTCTAAAGACGTAGGTCAAGTGGCAGTAACTAGTATGCAGGTCAGTGTTGAAATGTTTGGCATTTCTATCATAGGGCTAATTGAATCAGAAAATCAGTCTTAGGTAAATTAAATAATTTTCGTAAATTGGAAATATCCAATATAACATTAACCGGATTGGGTAAGAAAATTATACACGTATGGCTATTTAAGTTTGCCGATAAAAATCGACCGCGAGTCATTCGACCTGTATTGCTATTTTGTGGATGATTTTGTTATGAACCACGATTTAATTATTGGTAAGGATTTACTAAACACAGTTGAAGTAAACATAATCAATGGAGAAGTCACATTACGGAAAGTTAAAAAAAGTCATGACATTCCATAGAACGATATTAATGTCGTTGAGGAGTCAGTTTTTACCATTGAAAATGAAATGGAATGCATAGCAGATATTCAAAATCCTAGCATTAATCAAAGATTTACAACTTTTATAAATAATTATACACCGAAAAAACAGCAAAGTCGTGCGTACAACTTGAAATTACGCTCAAAGACGAAGCACCACTATATCAAAATTCGAGAAGGTTGCCTCAAGTAAAAAAATATGAGGTTAGCAAGCAAATAAATCAGTGGCTGGAAGAAGGTATAATTAGACATTCAAATTCCGAGTATGCAAGCCCTATTGTTTTAGTGCGAAAGAAGGATGGTTCGAAAAGGATATGCATCGATTACCGGAAGATTAATTCAAAAATAATTAAAGATATATATCCATTGCCGTTAATAGAGGATATAATTGAAAATCTATACGACGCGAAGATATTTTCTACATTAGATTTAAAAAACGGATATTTTCATGTAGATGTTAAGAATAGTAGCCAAAAATATACAGCATATGTTACGCCGGACAGGCATTATGAATTTTTAAAAGTACCTTTTGGGCTCTGTAATGCTCCGTCAGTTTTCCAAAGGTACATAAACACAATATTTCAACCATTGATAAGGGATAAGATTATGCTTCTATATATGGATGATATCATGGTTGCGGCGAACAGTGAAGCTGAACATTTTAAAAAACTAGAGAATGCAGAAGACAATGGCTTAGAAATAAATTTTGGAAAATCAAAATTTGTTCGATCTTCGATTGATTTCTTGGGCCATATCATTTCAAATGGGTCAATCAAGCCGTCAGTTGAAAAAACCAAAAGCATTAGAAATTTTCCAGAGCCAAAAACGTGCAAACAAGTTCAAAGTATTCTCGGTTTAGCTGGATATTTCAGAAAGTTTATTGGAAACTTTTCTGCTATCGCGAAGCCTTTAAGTGATTTAACACGAAAGCATACTAAATTTAAATTTCGTACCTGTCAAAAGCAGGCATTTGAAACATTGAAGTTAAGGTTATGTGATGAACCAATTTTAAAGATGTACAACCCAAAACTGGAAACTGAATTGCATTCGGTTGCAAGCAAAGAAGGATATGGAGGTGTACTTCTACAAAAACACCCAGACGAACGGAAATTTCATCCGGTGTACTATGTAAGTTTCAAAACCACAGAAGCAGAGGCGAAACGGTGCAAGTTCTGGCAATTATAAAATGTTTGGAGAAACTACGGGTTTATTTGTTAGGACTGAAATTTAAAATTTATACAGATTGTAAAGCTTTTCAGTTAACGATGAAAAGGAAAGATTTATGTGCCAAAATAGCCAGGTGGGCAATGTACTTAGAAGAATACGACTGTGAAGTTCTACATAGGTCTGGGAGTGCAATGCGTCACGTCGACGCACTGAGTAGGAATCCGAGCATCTTTATAATTGAGGAAGGGATTTTACAAAAAATCAGAAATGCCCAAAGCCAAGACAAGGAATGCCAGTTAATTGCAGAAATCCTGAAAGAACGGGAATATAATGGATATTTATTGAGAAACGGGATCGTGTTTAAATTTGTCAACGGAAGTCATGTAGTCACAGTGCCTAGAATTATGCAATATGAAATACTAAAAAACATTCATGAAAACGGGCATATTAGTAGACGGAAAGTGGAAGCTGTAGCGAAGCAGGACTATGACATACCAAAGTTGAGTAAGAGAATCAATGAAACAATTTCTAATTGTGTACATCAAAAAAAAAATACTGAAAACAGGAAGGTTTCCTTAATCCCATCGAGAAATTTGATGTTCCACTTCACACATACCATGTGGATCATCTAGGGCCATTACCATCCACCGCAAAAAATTACAAATATTGGTTTGTCGTTGTTGATGGATTTGTAAAGTTCACGTGGATATATACAGTTAAAACGACGTCAACAGAAGAAGTGTTAAAAAAACTTGATCAGCAACAAGCCATATTTGGAAATTCAAAAAGAATTATTTCGGATAGGGGAACGGCTTTCACCTCGCATAATTTTGAGGAGTATTGCACTCAACAAAAGATACAGCATATAAAAATCACAACAGGTGTTCCCAGGGGAAATGGACAGGTCGAGCGTATTAATGGAATAATTATACCAATCTTGACCAAATTGTCTTTGGCGGAACCTTTAAAATGGTATAAGCAAATCACAACTCTACAGAAGCAGATAAATTCCACGGTTAGCCGAAGTACCAACAACACACCTTTTAAGCTTATGTTTGGAGTTGATATGTTTAGGTCAGAAAATTATGATTTGACCAAATCATCGAGGTCATTTTATAATCGAGGAAGAGCTGATTAATGAGTTCAGTGACAAGAGGGTAGAGTTACGTGAAAACGCTAGGCAGCAGATAAAAAATCTACAGGACGAGAATAGAAAATCTTTTAACCAGAAAAGGAAGATGGCTACACAGTATAATATAGGTGATTTAGTAGCAATAAGTCGTTCGCAGTTTGGGACCGGATTGAAAATTCTAGCGAAGTATTTGGGACCATACGAAGTAACAGCCATTAGTGGGAACGACAGATACGATGTTAGGAAGGTAGGCGATGGCGAAGGACCAATAAAAACTTTGGCATCTGCCGATTTAATGAAGCCTTGGGTATCGTATGACAGTGGAGGTACCGAATCTTCCGGGACGGAAGATTTTGAAGGATGGCCGAGTGTGGGGTAAGTAATGCGACTGTCGCATTTAACCCATACTAAATTACGCCGCCACTGCGAAAAACAGAGATGCCATATAAAAAGGAGAACAAAAGGGTGTCGAAATAAAAACGTTGAAGTGAGAAGAATTAAAAATAAAGAGATTATTTTCGGTATAAACGTGTTTTATTGTGATCAATTTGAATATAACAAAACCAAGTATAGCGCGATCCTATATGTACATATGTTAAGTTTTATAACTAAATATTGAACTAAATAATATGAAACTTTCTAATTTTTAATTTTCATTTAGTGTTAAGATTTAGCTAAATGCCCCCCGGTACGTTGTTTGCCAATTTGAGGAGTTGTTCGAAACAAACTATACTAAAAACATTTTAAAATCGAGTTTTGGAAAAACTTTTCTTGAAATTCCATTCAGAACATATAATTGTTAAGCTACTGAAGGATTCATTTCGATGAGATACCTAAATCAATAAAATTTTGGTCATTAAAATTATGGTATGTAGTTGTGAACATAAAGGTTAATATTTCTGAGTCAAAAATATTTGAATGACACCGTGTTTAATAAGAAAAACCGCTATATCCAGACCAGACCACGCATTCTAACATACTTAAATAAATTAAACATTTCCAAAAAGTAAACATAACACAAAACTCTCACTTTCAATATTCTATTTGTATTGTTTGTTGTACAGCTCTCAAATGTTACATATTAAAACCGTATTGTAAATTATTGTCACCAAACGAGCAGAGAGATTCTCTCAATAATAATTCAAAAATTCCATCTTACATTAAGATTTAAATTTTTTTTTAGTTTTCTACCTCTTATGTAAACTTAATATAATTTGCAAGACATTTTTAATTTTTAATTCAGTTATTGGTTGATAGTGAAACTTTTTTGTAAGTTTAGTATAGTGCAGTGATTTCTTAATCAATTTTTTATATTTTTTCTTATCTTCGATTACAGATCGTTAAGTGATTTTAATTAACGTATCTATAAAATTTATTTAATTAAATTAACAAAAACAAAATGTTAAAACATTGTGTAAGTTAACTGTTTTTTAATTAATTGTAATTTATATATTGAAGATGTGTTGAAGCTTCTGAATATTTTTTGTTGAATAAGTCAGATAGTAGAGGTTACTATCCTTACTTGCGTGTGGCTTGAACTGAACGTCTTCATTGTGAATCCGAAAATGTCATGGTCAAATAGGATTTGCATTTTTAAATATTATCATTATTATTTATTAGTTTATATAAGAAGATCCGGTTTTTCGAATTTGTGTGGGCGAATTACTTTCCGTCTGAAATATACTTCATAGGTCAGGTGTCAGGTTCTTTGAATCTTATTTCATTGTCAAAGTTATCAAATTGTTCAAATAATGAAGCAGAATTTTAAACACAAAATATTTTGTTGATATAGGAAGTGCATTCACGATTGCATAATCTCTTAACTAACGATAGATTTCGTCAGCTTATATAAATCATGATTTTGGCATTCAAAAATTAAAAATTAAATATTTTTTGTTTTATCTATATACTGTGAGACTGAGATTAGACTTAAGGTCTATCGAAAATATAGAATAAGGTAAAATAAATTTTGTTGTTGTCGTCTTATAGTTAATGAAAGCTTTATTATAGAAAATGTTAATGAAAAATGTTAAAACATGCTTGTTTCCAATATG